>JAUMIR010000004.1:299425000-300625000 GCA_030847615.1 Gambelia wislizenii
GGCTGCAGCACAGACTGAACACACAAGGATGACAACATTGTCTGAAACCAGGACCCATTTGTGGTACAGTTACATTGTCTTTGTGTGCTCCTCTTGGGCTTTTTGCCGCATCTGATAATCTCCTCTGTTGCTGTGCACTTGGAGCTGGGATCCTTAAAGGCAATGTGCTTAACATTGAGATGCAAACACTATTTCAATCTTAAGCATATTTACTGTTGGTGTAGTATGCCTTCAAGTCATTTCCAAGTTATGGTGACCCTAAGATGAAGCTATCTTGATGTTTTCTTGGCAAGATTTCTTCAGAGTGCCTTTGCCATTGCCTTCCTCTGGAGGCAAGAAAGTGTGACTTGCCCAGGGTCACCCAGTGGATTTCTATGGCTGAGCAGGGGTTTGAACCTGGTCTCCCTGGTTCCTAGTCCAGCACTCAAACCACAACACCATGCTGGCATATAAAGTAACTTTAATACAAACCAACCATCTGGTAACTATCCATAACCTTTCCTGGTTTTCATATTTTTAAGTGGTCCTTTCCCATTTCTTTGAGTGATAACAAGTTCTAAGGCCAGCACAACTTTCCTTTGGCTTCCTCAGAAAGAGAAAACAGTGTAGATTTATGGCATTTTTGGAATATATTCTTTATTTACAAAACATAAATAGTAAACATAAGTGTAGAGACACAGCATACACATTCCTGTCAGGCACACAGCTCCATCGCCACACATAAAATCCCCAGAAAGAGGCCCTTTGCACTCTGCCAGCTGCCTTGTCTTCCAGCAGCAGCTCTACTGTTTCCCATTGTACCCTCAAAATGGCTTCTTTTGTCACTTCTTTCTCCTCTCCCCCTGCAAATTCCAATGGCTTTGATTTCTAAAAAGGACTCTTGTATCAACCAACCGTCTTCTAACTACTGGTGTTCATTAAAGAAACATCCACCAGCCATTCTGGTCCATCAACATGCAATCTCCCTAACAAAGGAAGGCTGTCCAGTCCTAAAAAAAAACATTTTATGTGCTGGGATAATCTGTCACAAAATGTGTGATTCATCTGCTTCATGTTTTCTTCCTAAAATAACTAATATGCTTAGCATTTTCTATGATTCTATGATTCTATTTCAGAAGAACTATTGTCCTTTGGCAAAGCAGCTGAAGAATTGCAATCTACCTAATACAGTCTGTGCAATTCAGAAGTTTGCATGTTTTAATGTAAAGTCGAAGGCTTTGGCCTGCAGGTTTTCTCACCAGTGCTGTGGTGTCACTAAGGAGATTATCAGATTCATCAGAAGTGGCATTACAACAATACCAGGAGATCGCAAAAGGGCTTCCTTACCAGAAGCTGTTGTTTCCCCCCCCCCCATCATTACGCACTCGTTCTGCTGCTGTTCTGCGGGCACTGTTTTTTGTTGATGGGGAGAAGCCATCAGTAGATCTCCTGTTCCATTTCTGTCCTGGATTTCCATGTGTGTGAGAAGGTGCTCCATGTTGCCGACGAGATCCCAGTGTCAATGGGTCGTCCCTGCCAGAACACTGCTGGGTAAGATCAGGACATCCAGGTAAACTACCCTCTTTTTATGGCCCTCTCTGGGTTACTTGTAAATGTTAAAGTGTTTTTGTACTTGGTGTCACTTTTACTGTTTTATTTTACTTTTAAAGTTTGAATTTCCTGTGCTCACGTCTTCTCACGAGAACGGGCAGGATTTCACTCCTGGGCTGCCCTGTGAATGGGACAGAAAGTAAGTGTGGTGGGGAGGGTGATTGTGCCAGGACATGGGCGGGAGTGGAGATTGTGGGACAGGAATGCTTTTTGCGTTCCTGTCTGATAATCTCCTAAGGCTGGTGTCACACACACCCCACAGTGTCACCTGGTGCAGTTTGGCCTCTCTGAACCCTCCTAGTGCTGCCACTGCACCAGTGGAAGCCTGGTGCCATTCAACAATGGCCAGACCTCAAATATTATCTCCATGTCATGGAATTTACAAACTTAGCAAAAATTTCTTTTGAGCAAGACAAACTCAATTGTCCTTTGAAGCAGTTATACACTCAACATGTCATTTACAGCTAAAACAGCAACACATGGCAACAGTGGGCTTTAATCTCCAAAGTGCCATGCACACACTGACAGAATGATAACAGTGTGGTATAATGGTAATCATGTAGGACCTGAAGTGGAGAGAAACCCAGGTTCAAATCACTGCTGAGCCACAAAGCTTACCACAGGGTGATTTGGACTAGTCTCACATTCTCAGCTTAACCTGCCTCACAAATCTGTTCCTGTTCTGAAGATAACCCACTTTGAAGAACCACAATTTGACATTATTTTCCTGAGGATTTTATTATAAAGTAGAGCACCCTGTGTTCAGGCTACGGTTGCCAGGTGTCCCTTATTATAAGGAATGTTCCTTGTTTGAGGACCAGAGAGCTTGTTGCTTATAGGGCTGACAGGTGCCCCTTATTAAAGAATGTCCCCTATTTGAGGACTGAAAAGGTTTTCCTTTTATATAGCTGCCCCCAAATCCTGTATTTTGAGGTGTGGGCCCTTCATGAGACAGAAATGCATGCATCATGTAATTTATATACAAATATTTACAATTGAAGGAGAAACTGCTTCACCAGGCATCAGCATTCACAAGAAGAGAAGAGAAGTGAACTTTGGACTAGCTCATACACACACACACACACACACACACACGACATTGCCCTCTAGTGGCCTGACTAGGCATGACTTGGTAGTTCATGGAGTCAGCCATTATGACTCTGCATGATTCTGCAGTTGTTCAGCCATTTTATAATGGAGTTCAGTCTCTAACTCCTGACATACATATTGAGAACACAGCTGCGTCCATCACCTCCCAAAAATAGAACTCTACGGTGAACTCGCCATGGGTCAGCGTAAGAGGGGAGCTCCAAAAAAGTGATACAAGGACTCCCTGAAACAACATCTCAGGCTCGGCCAAATTGATTACCAACAATAGTCCGTCCTGGCCTCACATCGGGAGGCATGGAGACGCACTACACACAATGCTGCAGCCTTATTTGAGAGCTCATGCTGAACAAGTCTTGAAGAGAAACGACAATGCAGAATGAATCACAACCCGGAAACATCACCCAAGGAGACCTTCTGCTGTGCTTTCTGCAACCGGACTTGTTTATCTCGGATTGGCCTTTTTAGTCATCAGCGCGCTTGCAGAAAGCGTGGGATGAGTCCTTCCTGAATCTTCGTTTGCGGAGAAAAGCTAGAGAGAGAAATTAGTTACTCTTCATTACATAGTTACAGCAGTTTGATCCTACTTAAACTGCCATTACTCCATTCTATAGAATACTGGGATTTGTAGTTTGGCTTAGTTCAGTCAGAATACTCTGGTTCTTTCAACAAACTACAGATCCCAGAATTCTATAGAATGGAGCCAAAACAAAACTTCCCTTCTTTCATGGGATAAGCCTCTAAGGCTGGTGTCACCTGTCCCACCAATTATGCAACCTGGTGCAGTTCAGCCTCTCTGCACACACACCCTAGTGCCACCATTGGATGGACTCACTGTCACACTATCAGAAATTCACTAATACACAGGGACTTCCTTCTTCTCCCCTGCAAACCGTCGCACCATCCAAAAACTTTCTCCAGATAGTCTGCCAGTACTATGGAGCAGGTTTTGAGGGTGCACTTGAGTGCTGTAGGGGGAAGGGAGGATCACCCTACTTCTGGTTCCACTAATGGAAATTGTTCCATCAATGGAAGAACACAGCTGGGCCCCATCCAATGCAAGTAAATGAATGAATAAATATAAAAGGAGGAGTATGCATACTGCCATTAGCTCTTTGGAAGAAGGTCTGTCGCTGTTAATGTGCCTTCAGCTCAGCTCTGATTTATGACAATCCTATCACAGAACAGAGTTGTCCTGACAATATTTATTCAATGGAGGGTTGCCATTGCCTTCCTCTGAGGCTGAGAGTGTGTGACTTATCCCAGGTCACCTGGGGGGCGGGGCGGTTTCCATGGCTAAGCAGTGATTCAGACAGAAGGAGCAGACAGAGATAAATAATATTAGAAGAATATTAGAAAGAATATTAGCCTAACTCTTCGGTAGCTTTAGGTCTCACTTATTTGGCTTGTTCATCCTAATTCCTTTTTTAATAGACTGATGATGTGAAGAATACATTTCAAGAAAGATAACAGAAATATATATATACATATTTTAGGCATAGTTCCCCTATACCATAAAGGAACATTAAAGACATTATCCATTTTTGGTTTTGGATTAGTAAGCTTGCTGTTGCATCCATTCACTTACATTAAAAAATTAAGGGCTCTATTCACTAATATGGTGATTGTTCCCTGTTATCCTAAATAAATAAATAAATCTACCATTGAGTATCCCATCTGCTCTTAGCTGCATTGCTTGGACTATCTACATAAGTCTATTCTGATTTCTCTTTTGCTCTTTTGCCTTATTCAGACATTACTCACTTCACTACTCTGATCACATTGTGATCAGAAAAGCTCCTGATCCCAATCTCTCTGTATCACTTTCCTCATGTGGAAAGTGACATGTCCAAAGAGGAAAGGCTGCTAGAATCATAGAATCATAGAATTGTAGAGTTGGAAGAGACCACAAGGGCCATCCAGTCCAACCCCCTGCCATGCAGGAATACACCATCAAAGCATCCCTGACAGATGGCCATCCAGCCTCTGTTTAAAGACCTCCAAGGAAGGAGACCCCGCCCTGCTCCGAGGGAGTTCACAAGGAGCCCCAAGAACCCTGGAAAACTAGGCCTTGATCATGAGTTTAGCCTCCATCAAACAGGAATTTCTCTTCTTCAGACAAAACACTTTCCATATAAGAAGATATAGAAGGGATGGGGACAGATGCTCCCCAGCCTATGTGCTGAAGAAAGCAAAGTGAATAACGCTTGAATTGAACTTTTATCCAGCGCTATGGCCTGGTCTACACATACAGCAGAGTAAGGTAGAATGAGGTCATAGAGTGGACTGAACCAATTCAGACTGTGGGGCAAAATCTTTTTTTAAATTCCCACAATTGCACAAAACAATTCTTTAAAAGTTTAAAACTAGCCTGCAGAGAATGGGAGGGTTAGACCACTAGAACCTTTCTCCCTGATGCACTAGATTAAAACAACAGCAATCACAGAGAAGCACTCAGAATTAGTATTCTACCACCAGACGCTTCTGCATACGTGTCCATGTCTTCTGTCAGTGTGCACATAGTTTGAATACAATGAAGTAAATTTATGTTAACTGTCCCGCTTATCAAAGATTGGGATGCTTGAAAACTAATGCACCTTAATTAGAAGCTAAGGTTTGTATACAAGTGTTTAAAGCCTGCTGTCAATAACAATCCACTAAATTGACAAACATTTTCCAGTAAATTATGGAACTCTGAAATTAATTGGAAAAATATGGTTTTGAAAACGTATGAAAAGTGTAATGCAAAAATGAGAAGCATGAATGAGAAAAGGACACTCAAGTACACTTCATGCCATCTGCTTATTTCAGTCTGCTAGAAGTTGCCAGGGATGCCAAAGACTGAAGGGTGCTTTAGTTGCATGACTGAATGGCGTGTTGCTCCTAACCTTAAGTGTTCAAAATTTTAGATTAAATAAAACCATGAAATGATCTCTGAAGCAGAATCTGTCTTGGTATTTTTTTCTAGTTTAATTTACCTGTTTTCACATGGAGATTCAATTGGTAATCCAATGATACATTGGGCATTGTCTATCCTTTTCCTTTTTAATGCATTCTAAAACAAATTCCTGCTACAGTGAGGAAATGTCAAGATAAATGCCAGTAGGAAAGAATAAGGATTTACTCCTATGAAAAATATCACAGCGGGAGAAACAAGGGGGTGCTGCTAATCGTAACAACATATCTGACAGAGCTGCAATTAAAAGTGTGGAATGACAAAGTCCTGCAGGGAAAAAAAATTGTCGGGGTGGTGACATCTTTGATTGTCCTCCACAACAGCTCTCACTGTGAACAACACATAATAGTGCTCTTGGGCTCTGTCTGCCTGCTTTGACTGTTAGAATTGCCAAGTACAGGCTAAATGTCAGCACTCAACCAGCTTCCATCATCTACACTAAATTGTGAAGTGCTTGTGCATGGCTTATGCGCTGCTGAGTGCAGCTATGCCAAAACATCTAGATTTAAGATCAATGTGATTAATAATACACTCATATCACTGAGGATCCCCAATTAATGTTTTTTGCAGTATCACTGCTAACTGAAAACACAACGGCTACCTGTTTTGATGGCTATCTAATGAACCTCCAGTATCAAAGGCAGCATAATAAGTGAACATCAGAATAGCTATGCAGGATCAGACAAAGATTTCCCTAATTTAGCAGTCCGTTGCCACAGTGGCCAATCAAATACTGACAGGAAGCCTACCAGGAGGTCATGAGTGCATCTGCACCATCCCATTTATGTCTTCCAGAATCTGGTATATAGAGACTTTAGTGCTGGAGTTTTTATGTAGCCATCATGATCAGTTACCACTGATAGCCCACCATCCATTGCCTCTCACAGAAGTTGCTGAGAAAGAAGCATTTGTTGTTAACTGCTGGCAAATCTACTTTGACTTATGGTGACCCTAGGAATGACAGACTTCCAAGTTACCCTATCAATAACAGCCCTGCTCAGGTCTTGCTGACAAACAGATGTGACTTGATTGAGGCTATCGGTCTAGAATGTGGTCTTCCTTCTTTTCCTACTGCCTTCTACCTTACCATTATTGTCATTTCTAGTGAGTCATGTCTTGTCATGATATGTCCGAAGTACGACAGTTTCAGTTTAGTCATCTTGGATTCTAGGAAGAATTTAGGCTTGATTTTCTCTAGGATCTATTTACTGTATTGGTCTTTTTAGCAGTCCACTCTTCTCTATCACCTCATTTCAAAGGAGTTGATTTTCTTCCTCTCAGCTTTCTTCACTGTCCAGCTTTCACAACCATACATAGAAATGGGATATATGATGGCATGGACAATCCTAACTTTAGTATTCAATGATATATCTTTAGACTTCAGGATCTCATCTAGTTCCTTCATAGCTGCCCTTCCAAGTCTTAGTCTACTTTAAATTTCTTAACTGCAGTCTCCATTTTGCTTAATGACTGAGCCAAGGTATGGAAAATCTTAAACTATTTCAATGTCTTCGTTGTCTACTCCAGTCATTATTTTTGTTTTCTTAAGGTTCAATTGTAAATCTGCCTTTGTACTTTTTCCCTTGACTTTCTTTGTAATTTGTTTCAAGTCTGCTATTTTCTGTTAGTAGTATGGTGTCATCTGCATATCTTATATTGTTGATGTGCCTTCCTTCAATTTCCATGCCTCCTTCCTCAGAGTCCAATCTTGCTTTATGTATGATATGTTCAACGTACAAGTTAAACAGATAGGGTGATAATATGCAGCCCTCCCTGACCCCCTTGCCAATTGAAAACCATTCTGTTTCTCCATATTCTGGAGAATACTACAAGCCTTACCTACTGCACAGTGCCCTTCATTCCGTTTCTGAAATGTTTTTCAACGTGCTACAAGCACACACCACACCACACTCCATATGAAAACCATGCCTCCCCATGATCTCCTCCTCCTCCATCTTTAGAACGTACTTTCCTCTTTGTTTGCACATGTGCCCCTTCAAAAAAAATTATCATATCACTCCGCGAGTCCTTCATTCAGCTCACATGGAGCCCTCACCCCATATAAGCCGTGTTGGTGAAGTAGGCAGTGTGACAGTCTCATAGTCAGGAGGTTGTGAGTTCAAAGCTCACACGGGACAACCTTTTCTTTCAGCATTTTTAGCATTTTAGCATTTCCTTCCCCCTCCCCTTCCCCCCCCACCCAAAAGACTTATGTTTGTTATTTAAGATATGTAACTACGTAGCTGATACAGGATTCCGGACAATACTTTTTAAAAGTCTACTTTTTGTTTCAAGGTGGCACTTTTCTAATTAACTGATCAAACATTGCATCTAAGTGACTGTTAATGGCTTTCCTGTTTTTTCCTTGCCTTATAAAGATCAGAGCGATTTACCCACTGACATTAACCCCTTTGGGAGCAAAAAGGGATTTTAATTGCACTGCCAAAGAAGAAGAGGAGGGGGGGAGGAAAGACAAAAATGATAAATGAAGGAAATAAACTTCACCCTTTGTGAGCCTTGAACTCATGACTTCCTGATTATGAGACCAACATGCTGCCTACTTTACCAACAAGGCTTATATGAGATAGGAGAGACAGAAAAAGAGGAAAATTTCAGCATTAGGTATGTATAGTGCTAATTGCTACAAAAGCTCCTCTTTGTTCTTCGTTACATTTTTGCAAAAGAGGTCTCTGTTTAAGTAAACGCCCAGAGCCTCCCAATTAGAAGATTTGACAGGTCAGGGAAACCAAGGGTTGATAGCAGACTGGGGATGGGAGGGGGGCAAGGATTTCAAGGCAGCAGGGAAGGAATACTTTTATTTTTAATGGTAAGTAAACATTATATTAAATACATTAAATGCAAGTATTGATATATGCAAGTATTGGTAAATTAAGCAGCTGTGGAATTTAACAAATTTGGAGTTAAAAAGTTACTGGATAACTCAAGAATGAAGTTATTAGCCTGTGAGTTTGACTGCTGGACAACCGGAGCAACCACCGGAAGTTGAATGCCAGGGAAGCAGGAGGAACAACAGATCAGGGAATTGCGGGCGGAGCAGGCATGCCCACTCCTGCTACGTGTGCTCACATCATCTCATTGCAATTGCAGAAAGTTACTACTGCACAGTAAAGTATGGTGGTTTTAGATCGGAATGGAATTTATTTATGCAGAGTGCCCGTGAATTTTTTAAAAAAAAGTTTCTGGGGCTGACAGCAAACAGAGCAACCACAGAAGGAGGGGGAGGTCATGTGATCTGAATTGTTTCACCTCCGATGTTATTGCTGAAGAATACTGCTACAGATGGTTGTGTAGTATTCTTCTCTGTCCTGATGGTAGCCTCTTGTCCTGAGTACGGGTATCATCAAGATAATCAAATATTGTGGCACACCCATTTCTTTAAGAGCAATCCATAGTATTTCATAATCTACACAATCAGGGGCTTTGCTATAATCTATAAAGCACTGGCTGATATTCTTCTGAAATTCTTTGGTGCACTTCATTATCCAATGTCTGTTTGTAATATGATCCCTACTTCCTCCTCCTTTCCTCAACCCAGCTTCAACATCTGGCACTTCTCACTCCATATATAGTAAATGCTTTTGTTGTAGAATTATGAGCATCACTTTACTTGCATGGGAGATTAATGCAATGGTCCTGTGGTTACTGCAATCCCTGGTGTCCTGTTTCTTGGAGATTGGATTTTTTCTTTCTTGGGGACTTTTTTCACCTCAGACCTACTTTACCATCATATCTGAATTCTGCACATGTCCCCAGCTGTTATATCTGTTCTGCAAAAATTCTCATGAATTGGCCATGTCAAGGTTTTGAACAGCAGCAAAAATAAAAGATCTGCTCAATTAATTGCATCGTTCATCAGAATTTGGGAATGCTGACTACAGCAGAGGCATCTAGTGGTAAGCAGAGTTGTGATCAGCAAACTTGTTAGCAGGGGCAGCAGAGTCTCAAAGACAAAATTATGTTCAGAAGACAAAGTTCTGCTCAGTCAAAGTCTGAGCTCAAGCAAACGTACCCTCCAACAGTCCCAGTTTAGCAGGGATTGTCCCAATTAATTGTCCGTCATCTCACTTTTTCAGCTGCTTTTAAAAGGTTCCAATTTCATTTTCCTCCTACTATTCTCTCCCTTTGTCCTCAGCTTAGTTCAGTTGCTTCACACTGAGTTTAAAGTGCAAAATTAATTTGCACACAATTATCTCAGCAGGGGAGAAACGAGGGGAGGGGTGGTATCTTGCCCTTTTCAGCAGGCTGAGGCAAAGCAAACTGCTACAGACCTCTCCTGGCTTGTGGATTCTTCCTCATTAAAAATGTTTGCTATCTTGACCATTTTGATGACATCTTGATGTTGTTTGGCCTCATGCATCTCAGTTTTCATTTGTGAAATGTTGGAAGATGTGGCCAAGGCAAAACGTGTCACAACCCAGGACCAAGCCCAGTTTAACTAATGCAGAATTGTTGTTATATGAATTCAATGAATTCAGTCCTGAGAGCACTTTTGTAGGTGAATTTTGCACCAATCTGTGGACTGTTGGTTGTTAAAGGCAGTATCGCATAGACAGTACCAGAGTAATCTATGCAAAAAGGAGGTATAAGAATGCCCCCAAACTATATATCTGATTCTACAGCAAGACATTCTCTCTCTCTGGCTTTTCTTTGCAAACGAAGATTTAGGAAGGACTCATCTCACACTTTCTGCAAGTGCGCTGATGACTGAAAAGGCTAATCTGAGATAAACATATCCGGTCGGTTGCAGAAAGCACAGCAGAAGGTCTCCTTGGGTGATGTTTCCAGGTTGTGATTCTTTCTGCGTTGTCATTTCTCTTCAAGACTTGTTCGGCGTGAGCTCTCAAATAAGGCTGCAGCATTGTGAATAGTGTGTCTCCATGCCTCCCGATGTGAAGCCATGGCGGACCATTGTTGGTGATCAATTTGGCCGAGCCTGAAATGTTGTTTCAGGGAGTCCTTGTATTGCTTTTTTGGAGTGTTCCTCTTACGCTGACCCGTGGTGAATTCACCGTAGAGTACTATTTTTGGGAGGCATTGGTCCTCCATCCTAGAAATGTGCCCTGCCCAGCGCAGCTGTGTTCTCAGTATCATGGCCTCAATGCTAGTGATCCCTGCTTGCTCAAGGACAGCAACAGTAACACCTTCTAAACGCAGTTTCAAGCCTCCATCTAGAGGAGTGATTCCCAACCAACAGAACTTCCATTTTGTCTACATTTTCAGGGTGTTTGGTTTTTTTTGCTCTTGACCATGTCAAAGCTGCCTCCACATATCTGTGTAAATGTTTCCACTCTAAAATCAGTACCATACTGATGCCACCTCATCTCAGATTTCCAGATAAGTTCTCCCAACACTTTCATGTAGATGTTTAAAAGCATGGGATACAGGCTGAAACATAGAAGCAAACTAAAAGCTAAAGGAACATGGAACATACATCCTCAAACCCAAGCTTTTGGGCATGTTCCCCCCCCCCAAAGAATGAGAGCTGCAATAGCTTTGTGGCCTAAATTCAATCTCTAGTCCCAATTAGAGTAAACGCATTCAATCAATGGAAACTTGATAAAGTCAACACTTATGTAAATTGCACAGATTCAATAGATATACTCTAGTTGGGACTAACAACCAGATTTAGGCTTGTGCCTCTAAGCTCATTTTGGCAGTTCAGAATGACATCATGGCCGATGGTATCAAGAGATGGTGAGACATTCAGGAAGAAAAGAATGGTTGTTTTCTCCCATCTATCTCCTAGCAAATGTCATCCGTAAGGCTGGCCAAAGCAATTTTAGTCCCATTGACAGGGAAGAAGACAGACTGAAATGGATACAAATGATCAGTGTCATTAAAAATTGCCTAGAGCTAAAATATCACCATCTGCTCTAGCACCTTCCCAAGAATGTCAAGGTTGACAGTGGACAGTAATTACTCAAATCTGCCAAATCCAAATGGCTTCTCTTTAAATATGGTGCTGGGGGACAATGGTAGCTGGGGGCTTCCACTGCACCCATGATATGAAACCCACCAAGAGGAGGATTCTATTGTGCTCATGTTCCACTTCCTATAGGAACCTTGTTGCTCGCTATGGGAAAGAGGATACTAGTCAAGATATCCCTTTGGTTTGAATCTTTGGTTTTCTGAAATTCTTGTGTTCAGTGTTGTTATTATGTACCTTCAAGTCATTTCTCATTTGTGGTGACCCCAGGGCCGGCTTAACCAGTCTGCCAAATCAGCATTTGCGGGGGGGGGGGCACCCAGCCAGGGGCCCCACCCATCCTAACTCTCCTCCTGCAAAAATCTCCTGCTGGCTTAAAAAAAACCAGCGTCTCCCAAATAGAAAGCGAAACTGATTCTGGAGGGAGTTTGCTGTTCACTCGCCCCCTCCTGCCAGAATCATTGTCAAAAGGCCAGCCAGCCAGCCAGGCCTGTCGGAGAGGGTGAGTGTGTGTGAGGGGAGGCATCTCTTTCTTCTCTCTTCAGAAAGGGTTTCTTTCTTTCTTTCTCTCTCCCCTCTTTCTCACTTTTTATCCCCCCCTGCCTCTCCCTGCCTCCCTCCTTTCTTTCTTTCTTTCTTTCTTTCTTTCTTTCTTTCTTTCTTTCTTTCTGACTTTCTCTCTCTCCTTCCTTCCTTCCTTAAACACACCAGTATCCCATTAGTGTTATGTGAGAGCCTTTGGGTAGAGCAGTGGTTCTTAACCTTTTCTTTACCAGGGACCCCCTTTAAATATCTTTTGTTGTCCCAAGACTTAACTCAAGATTTAAAACCCTAATAATATTAACAATAATAGCTAATAATAATAATAGCTAACAACAACAACACAATTACACCATCCATTAAACTTTCCCTCAGAGGCACTCTTGCTTCTTCCTGAAAGTTTGTGGCTGGAGTGGATTGAATGGCAATGTGCAGGCTAAGCCAGCCAGCCTTTGCCTTGGTTCCTGTCATGTGGCTGCTCCACTGCAGGGAGAGGTGGGCCAAGCAGCCTTCAAGCCTTTGTGGACCCCCTGTGAGGACATTGTGGACCCCAGAGAACGCTGGAAAAGGAACAATGCAACCAGACCTTGAGAAGGGTGCTGGCAGGGGGATTCTGGGAGGTGTAATCCAAGAGTAACTTTCCCAGGCTCTGAATGCAGCCTAGAATCATAGGGCTGGAAGGGACCCCAACAGCCATCCCATCCAATCGGCTTCTGTCCTGCAGGAACACACCATCGAAGCCCTCATGACAGATGGCCACCCAGCCTTTGCTTTAAAACCTCCAAAGAAGAAGACTCCACAACACGCCAAGGCAGTGTATTCCACTTCCGAACAGCTCTTCCTGTCAGGACGTTCTTCCTAATATTCAGGTGGAATCTCTTTTCCTGTAGTTTGAACCCATTGCTCCATGTCCTAGTCTCTGGAGCAGCAGAAAAAAGGTTGCTCCATCCTCAGTATGACATCCCTTCAAATATTTAAGCATGGCTATCATGTCACCTCTCAACCTTCTCTTCTCCAGGCTAAGCATACCCAGCTCCCTAAGCCGCTCCTCATAGGGCATCATGGCTTCCAGACCTCCCACCATCCTTCTCAGTATTTTTCTTGAATTGTTGTGCCCAGAACTGGAAACAGTATTCCAGGTGAGGTCTGACCAGAGCAGCATACAGTGGCACTATTACTTCCCTTGATCTAGGCACTACTCCTATTAATGCAGCCTAGAATCGCATTGGCATTTTTTGCTGCTGCATCACACTGCTAACTCATGTTTAGCTTGCAGTCCATGCTTTTCTTTCTTTTCTTTTCTTTTCTTTTCTTTTTTTAGGAAATCTACACCATTATGTTAATTGCTAATTAACAAAAAATATTATGTTCGTGCCTATAATATAGTTTTTAAACTAAATTATTGGTGGCAAATTATGTAATACAGTAGGCCCCCCTTATCCACTGGGGATTGGTTCTGTGCGGGCAAGGATTCTGAAAGCTGTGGATAATAGTGAATGTCATTGAAAATAATGGGACTTCTGGTTTAAAATACCATAGAGTTGCCTTGGAGGGCCTAGAAAATGGCTAGGGAGGACACATTTTCTAGGAAGACTCTATGGTAGGTGTGCTGTTTTGTATCTCCTGGCTAATGAATCCGTGGATACGGGGGTCCTACTGTAATCTGAACATCCTGTACTGTGAATAGGTTAAGTTACATTGACCTGAGAAAAACACATGGGCCCCCCAAAATAAAGCATTGCAGGGGGCCCCAAAATTCCTTAAACCGGCCCTGGGTGCCCCCAAGACAACCTATCATGGGGTTTTCTTGGCAGAATTTGTTCAGTGGGGGTTGCCTTTGCCTTCCTCAGAGGCTGAGAGAGTGTGACTTGCCCAAGGTTACCCAGTAGGTTTCTATGGATAAGTAGAGTTTTGAACCCTGGTCTCCCAGTGTTCTAGTCCAACACTGAAACCACTACACCATGCTGGCTTCCTCTTTAATTCCTCTTCAATTGTAGTCTCCCCACCCCCTCCATCTATATCATTAGACCAATCCATCAATATCATTAGACCAATCCAATCCAGAATCTCCACCACTGGGAATACTGAAGAAGGAAGAATAATAAATGGGAAGTGCAGATGTACCTATGCGATAGAGAAACAGAAAAAAGAGAAACGGACAAAAATAACATATGAGATATAAGGATGGAGAAAGTCCAGGGTGGTAGAGAAATAGACGAAAGGAGAATATTGAGGCACATTACTTTTCATTATCTTTTCCCAAAGGAGATTATCAGACAAGCGTCTTAAAACATTTTTGTTCCACTATATTTATAACCCTTTTTATCACACGTTGCTGTAATAACAAGAAAGAGCAGCCCTAGCATTATTGGAGCATGACCGCTAGAGCTGTTTACTTCCATGTTCACCAGGGTGCATGATCTCAGTGGTTCTTGCGAGAAGACGCAAGTGTGCTTAAAAGTCTAAAAACAGCAAAATTAACAAAGAAGACGAACACACAAGCACGGAAGTTGACCGTGATTAGGAAATGGCCAAATTCGGTGCTGCAGCCTCCCAGCTCTTCCGGAACAGAATCGGCAGGGGGACAGCGTCATCCAAAATGCCCCCCCGCCACACAGCAGCCTCGCAAGAGGGATGAGCCTTCTTGCGTTACAAATCACCGTCCGAAAAAGTCCTCAGATGCTGGCAATACCATGAAAAAAAGCCACTGGTGATCAATTGACACGTTGGTCTGTTAATAAAAAAGAATGCCTTTTTCACAGGAGCAGAACACTTGGAGAACACGAGAGGAAGACATCATGCGATAGGGAAGAATTTTGTGGTATCGTGTCATCATTATCACACCATATCTGCCACATCTGATAATCTTCAAAGTGTTGCTGAGCTGGTTCAGTTTTGGGGATATTTTTAGATAGGTCAGTCTTAAAAATATTAAGGACATGAACTTCTAGCAATGTGTTTTCTCTCTCTATTCATGTACATTGAGCTTAGAATAGAGATAGTCAGAATCCATCCCTAGGGCTGCATGTGGACCCACATGGCTGATTTTGCAGCCCCTAAAGATTCCTTTGACTGCCCTTTTTCTGGGCCAAACAAGGGTGGATTCCTTCTCCCAAAGCCTCCAGGAGGATCATTGTGGCTGTGTGCCGTATAAATAGGTTGTAAATTGTTTTTACACTGTTTAAAATTAAAAATATACAGTTTCCAAAACCAGAAGAATACTACTGGCCAGTCCTAAGTTTGTTTGTTTGTTTGTTTTTTGCTTTTGTTTTTTAAGCATTTTTGGAAGTCCATGCAGTCCTCAGGGAGCCCCAGGGGCAGAGAATTGGCCACCAGCCCCACTATATCTGCCTATTCCTAGGCTCGGATACTGCTGGGTAAACATGCTTAGAACTGCACTGTAAGACTGCACTGTGATTAAAGACAATCAAGGTTAGGATGTGAAAAAAAATGCTTTTCTACAGTTCATTTAACAATTTGGGGCTCCTAAGTTAACAGTAAAAAATTTAAAATGTTCCTGAACATCCCCTGTACTAAGCATTGCCATATGTTAACACTCCCAAAGAAGGTCTTTCAAAGGTCATGCAGGTGGATTAAAAAAAAAGGATCTTCAGTATTAAGACTGGAAATATGGGTGTTTCTTTTCATCATGTATGGGAAACTTATTAACATCTGGAAAAGGGAGAAAACAATCCAATGCTGAGAAGCACTGAGCTGGAAAATTAATTCAAGAGCAGTGTCATCACCCAAATAAAATGCATATTCATAGGTTCATGGCTGCCTCTCTCTCTTGCCCTGCTCCCAAGAAAGGCTTGCCATGCTAGCAGCTTCCTTGCAGAGTGCTCAGAATAATAGCCACATGGGGCCTATCATTAGATTTTCTGAGTTCTCTGTGCATAGCGAGAAGAAACATACATTTGGCCAAAGCTTCCTTCTATTAATTGCTGTGTGAACTTCCTCTATAAAAATCACCCACGTCTCAACAGTAAAACCTTCCAAAAATAAGTATAATAAACCATGTTCACATTACAGGTCTAATTTAAACGTAAAAGCAAGCCAGAGGCCAGGGGGAAAAAAGCACTCAGCAACCACAAAACAACAGAAATGTATGTTTAAAGTAGGCTTGGATGAACAGAGTTGTTGTTTTTAAATTGTCTGAGTGTGTTTACTTCCTAGGAAGAGTTACACACTTGGAAACCATCCTGGATATAACACATAAATCTAAATAATTTACTTATTAGAGCTGTTTTCATGGTTGTTTTTTCAAATACAGGGGTAGCTGAAGCACTGACATTCTGCTAATCCTCAAACCTTTCTGAGAGGTTATCATTGCTCAACAGATTGTCATCCCTTTGAAATGTTCGTTAGTAAATGTCCCTCTGAAGCCACAGATTTAAGCAAATGTGGCTTGAAAATATTCTTTAAAAAATAATAATGCAAAAAGCAAACCTTGATTTTGCCATCTTATATAAGGGACACCATTTTGCTATGCCATTGCATATAAGGGGACTTGAGTATTCACAGATTTTGGGGGGGGGGGCAGTCCTGGAACCAAACCCCAGCAGATATCAAGGGCCCACTGTACTGTATTTCACTAGACTGCAGGTTATTTCCTCCTTTTTTAAAACAAGTTTTTAGCTGTTTTTAATACAGCAGAAATATGTTAATGATCAGCTCTGACTCACCCCACACCATCCCAACTTTGCCTTCCCCCACAATACATATCCCTAACTATATGGTAATTAATTTTCAGAGGAAGGCAATGCCTACCGCGCTCTGGATAAATATTGCCAAGAAAACCATAGGATAGGATTGCCATAAGCCTGAGTCAACTTGAAGGCCATACTTTCCAACATTTCACAGATGAAAATTGGGACTCATGTGGCCAAGCAACATAAGAGTGTGGTCAAGATGGTGAAAGTTATTAATGAGGAAGAACACACAAGCTAAGAAAGGCTGTAGCAGTTTGTTTTTGTCTGAGATTACTGAGAAAGGCAAGATTGTGCTCCCTTCTCTTCTATCCCCCCTGCAAACCCCCTTTGAACAAATCTTGCTAAGAAAACTATGGCCATATATCAGAATCATCATGAAGGCATGTAACAACACACAGGTCAAGTAGCCCTCAAAACCTTGTGCTGAAATAAATTAGTCAATATTAAAGGTGTCAAAATATTCCTTTTTCCTTCTCTTTTTATACTGAAACATAGATATCTCTATCTGAAGAATCTTTCTTTGCTCCTGCTATTGTTCTGGGCTTTACAACAGTGTTTAAAAAACCCTAGAATTTTTCTTTCTCTCAATAGATAGAATTGTTGTTCTTTTATAGTAGTCTTCAGTGGTGGTAAATGGGTGCGGAAGAGGTCTGAATGGCTGCCATTTCAGTGACCTGGTGCATGTTCTCAACCTAGAATGGGTTTTAAACCAACTGACTAAGAATGTACCTACGCTACAGACATACAGTAGTTTGATGCCACTTTAAATGTTATGAGCCTATCCTATGGAATGGTAGTTCCACTTTGTTGTTGTGTGCCTTCAAGTGATTTCCAGCTTATCTAGACCCGAAGGGAGACCTATCACAAAGTTTTCTTGGCAAGATTTATTCAATGGGGATTTGCTTTTGCCTTCCTCTGAGGTTGAGAGAGTGTGACATAGCATTAGTAGTGCTGATCCATGACATTTTGTCACCTGAGGCAGAACAGTAAATGCCTCCCCAAAGGACACGCATGCAGGTCAAGGTGTACAGTACCCAAAGCTAGCCAAGTAGGCTTCCCACATCTCAGGACCTGGCCCCTCTTCTCTAGACCTCAGGGCAAAGGAGAGGAATCTCAGGGCAAGAGTGCTGCTTTTAAAATGTGTGTGTAATTTAATCACTTGTTTGACTTGCTATTTTTTAGTTGAATGTCGCATGTGTGGGGGGGCTGCCATGTTGCCTGCCGACATATGGCAACCCCATGAATTTCATAGGTTTTCTTAAGCAAAGAATACTCAGAGGTGGTTTTGCCAGTTCCTTCCTCTGAAATATAGCCTTCAGCACATGGTATTCGTTGATGGTCTCCCATCCAAGTATTAACCAGGGTTGACCCTGCTTAGCTTCCAAGATCAGATAGGATTTGATACCTTTAGGGTGTTTAGGCCCAATCTGAATGTCATACTGTGTGCATGTGTGGTTGATGCTTCAGGTATCATAGAATCATAGAATTGTAGAGTTGGAAGAGACCACGAGGGCCATCCAGTCCAACCCCCTGCCACGCAGGAAATCTTGATCAAAGCATCCCCGACAGATGGAGTGCATTTCATAATTCCCTCGGCTTCTGAAATTCAGAGTTGAGTGCTGCCACACATAAAGGCAAAGTAATAACAGGTGGGGAGGACTCCAAAAAACAAGAAAAACCAATCATATTCAGCGGCAACAGAACGTTCAGTGTGTTCTGCAGAAAATTGGATGGCAAGGGGAACAGAAAAGAGGATAATGGAAGAGGACATGACAGACTGTAACAGTGAGAAGCATTTTATACTTTGATTTTTTTTTATTTTTTTTGCAGCCCTCATCACATTATACAGTTGTCCCTCCACATTCGCGGGGGTTAGGAGCATAAGACCCCCGCACATGTGAAAAAAACATGAATAAAAACTAGGTCAGGCTACAGCCCTCCTGCAACCCCGCTGCCTCTCCCCCCAAGGAGCAGCGATGGGGCTAGCCAAGCCTCGTCACTGCTTCCCCCTCCCCCCTCCCCCCCAGGAGCAGCAACGGGGCTAGCCAAGCCTTGTCACTGCTTCCCCCTCCTCCCCCCTGCCCTCCCACCCCCCCAAGAGCAGCGACCCTGTTGCAGTTTTTAGGATGGCAGGGGGCGCTCCCAAAAACCGCAAATAGTCAAAACCGCGAATCTTAAAGCCGTGAATGTGGAGGGACAACTGTAATGGGGACTCCACCACCCTTCCATGATTGATACCTTCTTTTATTTTTTTTATTATTTATTTATTTATTTATTTATACCCTGCTCTTCAGCCACAAGGCTATCAGAGCGGCTTAGAAATTGTTTTAAGCAATAACTATTTACACATCTACACTGCATTAAACAGTTTCCAATGTAGGTTAGCTAATTGCCCCCACAAGCTGGGTACTCATTTTACCGACCTACGAAAGGATGGAAGGCTGAGTGAACCTTGGAGCCCGCTGGAATCGAACTTGCATATGTACTGAAGGGTCATCATATACAAAGGTGTTTTTTTAAATAACTACAAATGTATCTAGTGTTGAATATGGAGACCCTAAGAAAAAAGTTTAAAATAGAAGCCATCACCACTGTCGAACAAAAGGGAACAACATTAGACTTATAAGTAATTACATTTATTGGTAGAAACAGAAGACAGCTATATTCCTTGAGTAAAAATCAGTAACGAAATACAGGACTATTTGACTGTTTTTATGCAGCACGTACTCCAAAACACGTACTCAAAAATAAGAGTGCTTTTAGATTGCACCAACAGCGTCAGTTACATAAAGGGAATAGGAGAGTAAGGGAAGATATGACAGAGACCTATAAAATTATGCCTTCCATGGAAAAAGATGGGGAAAATATTCTTTCCCTCTTTTGTAATACAGATCATCCTGTTTGTGCAATGGATGCATTCTCAGACTTACTGCAAATAACTGAAACTGCGGGTAGTAGCAAACCTCATAGAATCATGCTGGTTGACCTAAGAAATCTCCAGTGTAAATCTATGGGAACTTCTGGTGGAAGTTACCAAAGAATTGCTCTGGAGAACCTAGGAAATGCCTAGAGACACCACATTTTTGGACAACCGATAACTGAAACCACGGGTACTGGTCCCATGCATATGGGAAGGGGGTGACCTGTAACAGGAAATGGGTGCTCCACTAAAACAGAATAGTAGGAAACTGAAAACAGAGAAAAATCAGTAATTCTTCACACAGTCTATCCATTAAACTGTAGAATTCACTGCTACAAGTAATGGTTGCCGACATGGAAATGCATTAAAAGATGATTAAACAAATTCCTAAAGTATAGCCTATTAATGGCTAGCTACCAGTCAGGGTGTCTATATATGAACTGCAGTATCACATGGGGTATGCCTCTGTATAAGGAGCTGGCATGGCACAGTATCATGATTCATGACATTACCAGGGCCTCCTCCCATGACATCACAAAGGATGTCCCTTGGTCTCAGGTTTTGGCACTGAAATCTCACTGAAGTCCTGACCTGGCAGCCTTACAGCTGAGGTGTTTTAGTACATAATAAAGAAGATTCCATATGCATCACTTCCCTAGCCATGGTGGTAAAAAGTCTATAATAACCAAAACAAATGATGAACAATTTGCTACCCTTTTTATAACACCCATCTTAACTGCCTAATGATAGGGCTGGGGTGATTATTGGATCTACTGCCATAGAATACAGTCTTGGTTCTACCACTCTTCCAAGTGCGGAACCTCTGAAGAGATAAGGCCAGCACAAGGAGACATTCCATATAACTTAGAACAGAGCAGTAGGAAAATCAAGGGGTTGTCCAAATGGTGAAAAAGCCCCTCACAGAATGCAAGGAGAATCCTACCTGTCTTAATTGCATTCTGTGTGATTTTGCTGCATTGTGAAGAAGGGGGGCAAATAAGGCCAAAAACCTCACCAGAAAAGCCTTTGCAGCTTTTCCTGTATTTTTTTTTAAAATGGCAAGGAGGGGTGCATTCCTACTCATTAGGACAAGCAAGTTGATTTGATTCGCTTGCCCATACGAGAGGAAGCACAAATTTGATTGACCAAATGAGTGCAGGGAGCGGGGCTTGCTAGCAAGGCAAGCACCTGCTGCTGCCATGTTGGACTTTCGCCTTAGTGAGTAAGCGCTAAGGCGAGAAAAAGGGGTGTTGCCTTTTTTCTTTTCTGCTCAATTGAAAAATCACTCAATTGCACCTTGGATATCTTTTTTTTTAAAAAATAAGGTTGCTGGCAGCAAATTGAGGTAAGTACAAACATGAGTAAAACACTCGTGACCCGCCATGTTTACTAGTGGGCATGTGAACCTTATGGGGGCAGAAAAACCATTAGGGCAGGTTGCAGCTGCTGCAAAACATCATTACTGATTGGCATTCCTTTTTTTAAGGGCTCATATAAACAAGCTCCAGGAGTGCGTTCTCTGCCCCATGGCAGTGGATCTGCTGATTGCCCCAGCCCTATCATTATGCCACCTGTCTTTGGATAAGGGTGGTCCTGAGCCTCAACATCAAGTGGCAGCTAAAACTCAAGGGAGGAATTAGTCATGCCCAGATCATCAGTAACATCTACACAGTCTTGACATCCAGTTTCTGATATCCGTCTTGAGGAATGGAATATTAAAATCCTAATCAAGGACCCTTAAAGATAGCTCCTTTGCAAATATTGTGGCCCTGTTCCCAATGAAGGCTACTGAAATCCTGTTCTCTTTGTGATAGTGTGTTGTGCAGGGAGCGAAATATTTGTAAACCTCTTCCTGAATAAACAGACACGGCTGCATGGAAATGCCCTCATGGCAGACTCATAAGGCCCATGTGAGGTCCAAACTTATGTGATCAAATTAGAAACAGTACAGGGTCACTGCACAGAGCATGGCCACGAGGAAGTTGTTTTGGCAACTTCACTTCATAGGGAGAGGCAGGTAAGGGATGATGATGATGATGATGATGATGATGATGATGGCGGCCTTCAAATGGAAGAGCGCCCTGTAAAATAAAACCTTTGAAAGAGCTTGAAAGAGCAGGGATTGGAATGCATGTTAGAAGGCAGCTGAAGCCAATTAATGATATAGGCCTGGGGGAAAGTTGGACAGACCTTAGAAATCCAGGTGCTTGCACCACTAAGGGCTAACGTAGATGATATATAGAATAAATAGTGAATTGTTGAAGCTCCCTTTCTTTTCTTACTTACAAATCAGCATGTGGGGCCCTGATCTAGTTCTGGGTGGGCCCTCACCACCAGGTAGGAGAGGGATACAATTAAGATGGTGCATTCACTCCAGGTTTTCATCCAAATTTTAAAGGTTCTGATCCCTCTCCCTCACTATCTTTGACATTTTGATAGCTCCTTTCAAGTTCAGTCTAAAACTCAGAGCAGATTCACTACCCCTCTTCTTCGGATATGTGGCTCCCCTCCAAATTCCGCCCACTCACGAACACACAGAGGAGGGAGGCTAAAAAGAGCCAGGCAAATCTCCACTGGCACCAGTGGAGTGTGATTCCCCCCCCCTTTAGCCACTATGTTAGGTGGGATGAGCAGCATCCTTACTCATAAGTAAATAAAAGCCTCAGTGGCACACTATATATTTAACACAGCATGTAATTTAGCCCTGAAGCGAGGCACATCAGTACTTGTACTGCACCTTGGGACTGCTAGAAAAAGATAGAAGATGGATTGGGACCACAGTGCTCTCCCTAGAGTTCTGGGGGACTTGAAATAAACTGGCATTGGCTTCTAACTCCTAAGTGTTCAGTAACAACAGGAACAACACAATCAAGTTTTGCATTACCAGGAGTGGCCTTGGGGAGGAGGAAAGTAAGCTCATTTCAGTTCTGGCACTGTTTGACACAAATTCCTTGGTTCAGAACGTGCCAAGAGGCACCTAGAGCAATCTGGGTTCTTTCATGCTATAATCAGTCCTTTGCATATGTCTCTGATTGGCTGACATCGAGGTCTCCTAAAAGCAAACAAGACAAAGTAGAGCTTGGAGAGTAACTTTTCTGATCCCTGCAACAAAGTAGATCTAACAAACCTGAAGCCTTGCTGTTGAGGAAACAGACCAGGATTGGCTTTAGCTAAGAACTGAGATGTGACAGTGAACATATTGAAACACACATTTACTCAAGCACATGCCACTCAGTACATAATCCACCCAAGGACAGATTTGTGATCATGAGTCACAACCAGTTTACCTAAAGAGGTTGGTTTCCCAACATTTCACCGACAAAACCATAGGTAGTATTGTAACCTTCCTATTCCCAAACCAGAGGTCACTGCTTGACCATCCCAACCTGTTATGCACTGCTGAAGTTTCTTGTCTACCTGCAGGATTCTTACGCTTGTCTACACCAGCATCTGGAACAGGATTTTAAAGTTATGCTTCATCTCACAATGGGTTTCATAGAAACATAGAACTGGAAGAGACCACAAGGGCCATCCAGTCCAACCCCATTCTGCCTTGCAGGAATACACAGTCAAAGCATTCCTGACAGATGGCCACCCAGCCTCTGTTTAAAAACCTCCAAAGGAGGAGATCCCACCATACTCCAATGCAGCGTATTCAACTGTTGAACAGCTCTTACCATCAATACGATTATAGAATGGGCATACCTCCAACACATTTGGGAAATGATTAGTCTCTCAATAATTAGTAATTAGAGATGGGTAAAGCAGTTTCTGAAAAGCATTCTCAACATTTCCCTAAAAGGCAAAATGTGTACAATCATTAGGAAAACAACAAATGCCCTTGGTACAGTTGGATCATACGTAACCATGTTATTAACATAATATGTAAGCTTGCCCTTCCAGCTCCTTCCTTGACATTTATTAAATCCAGGCTTTGAGACTGTCTCTTCTAATGTCAAGTACTTGCATTCCCAAATGCAGTGTCCAGAAGTTTTAGAGTTAAACAAAAAATGTTATTGGTACAGTAATCCAGAAAGCATATCATGCAAGAGTGTTGCTCTGTGAAACAAAAGAACAAGAGTGAAACTCAAGAAAAACAAGAGTGAAACTCAGAGCGTTGACAGCATACTGAAAGCATTTTCCAATCTATGAAATATGGCAGGCTTCAAAGTGCAGTGATTAAATGCCAGTACTACAGCCACAATGTTGTAAGTTTGATCCCACAGGGCTGTAAGGTTCATTCACCCTTCCACCCTTCCGTAGGTCAGTAAAATGAGTACCCAGCTTGTTGGGGACAATTAGCTAACACATTTTAAACTGCTTAGGGAGGGTTTTGGCACTGATAAGCGGTATAGATATAGAAGTGCTATTGGTATTGCTATCATCCCCTGACCTCCTCTTCCCATACAAGTGTCCATCCCATTATTCTCAAGCAACCTCTGCTGCTGGCTTATCTCACCAGTCACATAGTGATGGTTATACTGTACTCCCCTTTCCACAGTTGCTACAAAGCACTCCTTAACAAGTACAAAGAAATGAAAACACAATTAACAGCAAGGTTACAGAACAATACAATAAATGGCAGGAACAGGCAGGGACCGATCCTGACATCTAAGAGGGATCATATGATGCAGATTGCTCAGGGAGAAGTGATGTGAAGGAGGCTGAAACCAAAAGCTGCACGTTTTTTAAAAGCACATGTCTAAGTCAAAAGAAAATGAACGATTAACAGTTGTGGTTTCTTGTGAACGTCAAGAGCTTATTTGATGTATTTTGTAGGCAAAAGTAGCAGGGGTAGGAAGCTCTTTGCTTCAGATTTAAAACAGAGGCTTTTAAGACAATACACAAGCTTTGCTCTCAGCAGTCACTGTCTAGTAGGTCACGTAAGTTCTTTGACAGTACTGATGTGAAACCTGGGCAAAAAGAAGCAAACATGCAAATGGAAAAATAATCCACACCCACCAATGTGGGCATTATAACAAGCAACCTGAACAAAAAGAGCCATAGTTCACAAGGAAATAGCAGCTAAACTGGATGTAGGGATTCCTGGTACAATTTTGTGCTTAAACCTAACATTACGGTTTAACTCCTGCATATTAAAGTTTTATTGTGCTGCAGCAGACTTTGGTATAAAAAATATATTAAGTGAAACACAGCTGCTGTGAGCGAGAGGAAGATATTTCCAGCCATTAAGGTTCTTGCCTGGAGCTGGGTTTTATTGGGATTTGTCTGTCTCCCACTGCTCTTTCCCAAGTATAATCTTCTCTTTCATTTATAAAATATGTTTCCTCATCAGTTTTACTCTTAGTCATATGCTTCTTACTATGAAAAGTGTATAGCTTCTTTCATTGTGAAAAAGCATTTCAAATGTTCCTCAGCCACCATTCTTATGTTCGTGTCAATGGGTCAGATTCCTTGTTTATGACACTTCAGTCTGCTTCTGTTTTTAAAACATCACATCTGTGAAGTAGTGGGGTAATAGCCAAACTGCTGACTGGCCACACTGACATCATTGGTGCTTTCATGGGAGCTGGAACAGAACCCTCAGGTTCACATGACTTGCAGCAGAGCTATCCTGCTCTGGACAGACAAGAAGGAGTGTGAGGGAAAGTTACAATGCTTGAGACTATGAAGGAAAGTCGGGGCAGGGGAAAGGACCTAGCAGTACATTTGAGACTGATATAGTCCAGCATATTGAGCTTCCATGGACTCCAGTCCACTTCATCAGATGCATGGAGATGGGGCTGTTTAGCTAAGGGGGAAAAAAAGGAATGAATAAGGAGACATATGGGCCTAAATAGCCTGAAGGCACCAGATCCCGTCTGACCTTGGAAGCTAAGCAGGGTTAACCCTGGGTAGTAATTGGATGGGAGACCACCAATGAATACCAGGTGCTGTAGGCTATTTCAGCAAAAGGAACTGACAAAACCACCTCTACGTATTCCTTGCCTTAGAAACCCCTATAAAATTCATGGGGTCACCATAAGCCTACAGGGGACTTGAAGGTACACACACACACAAGGAGAGACATGACATGGGTGTATAAAACTAAGCATAGTGTGGACACATAAAAGATTCTCTCCCTCTCTGACATAATACTAATGTTGACAATTAAAGCACCAGCACTATAGCAAGTAACCTGAAGCAGGAAAATAGACAGGTCCTGATTTCTCCTTCTTTTTTCTAGATCAGTGCTGGGCTTAGGGCTAGGCTTTGCTTCTTTCCTCCTTTCTCTGAGGTCACCTCCAGCTTTCTCTTCTTCAGGTTAGAGAGAAGCATGAAGCATGTGGAGTCTCCACAATGGCTGTTTGAGCAAACTTGCACACATGGAAGCCAGCTTTAAGGGCTTCTGTAATCAAATTTGGGGGATTCCACACTATCTTTGAATGGATTTCCTGAAACAAAACAAAAGTAGTTCTTCCTTTTTACTTTACTACAGTACTTTGTGGTAGCTATAAAATGATAGCACTAGCCTGGTGTTCTTTAATACTATAAATAGCAGATATTCTTACAACTAGAACTTAATGTCATCTGCTGAACTGATAGCCCTTAAAAGCTTTTTTTAAGGTGGCTGTTGAAGGTACAGGAAGAATGGTAGTAACTCTGTTTGATGAGGAGATATTGTTGCTATCTGCCTTCAAGTCAACTAAAGGTGACGCTATCCTGAGGTTTTCTTGGCAAGGTTTATTCAGAGGAGGTTTGCCATTGTCTTCCTCTGAAGCTGAGAGAATGTGACTTGTTGATGGTTACCTAGTGGATTTTGAACCCTGGGGCTCAGCTACACGGAGGTTTTTAGTCCGCGAAGATGCAAAAAATCAACAACTCAATTCTGTCCCTGACTGTACCCTTGATTTGTTGCAGATAGTAAAGCGTCTCGGGTTTCTTGTTTACATGCACCAGGTTTTCTGAAAAAAAGATGGTGATAGTGACAAATTATCACGCTCCTTTTTTGACCTCACACTAAAGTTTTTTGGTTTTTTTTTTTACTGTCAATCAAGCATGTGCTAAATTGTTTTTTCACTTCCTTTGTCACGTACTTCCTGTAAGGATTCCCGCCACACGCGATGCTATTGGTCAGCAAACATCTGTGAAGAAGTGCTGCCATTGGTCAGAAAACATCTGTGAGTTCACTACTAGCAGTGATCTGCCACCCCTTTGTTAAATTCACGTCATGGAGAGTTCTAGTCAGTGCTGCATGGTGATATTGCTCTCATATGAGGGACACTTTAATAGATGACCATAAAAAAAGTCTCCATCATCTCAGACTGGCATGTCTCCTACTTCTCCTGCAATAGATGGAAGATAATTCCTTTGTATACCATACAATGTAATGTTCAGAACTGATAACATGCTTTCCCCCATGTTTTGGGAGTTGTGCCGTCCCTCTGTCCATTACCATCAATGGTGGGTGTACCCAACCACAAAAGAGTGTTGGGAGATATTTGTTATGTCTGCCTGGTCTAATGAGAAGTAGTATGTGTACTTTAGGATGACACGGACTCTGTTTATGAAAGTAATGGAAATTCTATGTCCAGAGATCGCAAGGATGAACACTAATATGAAACAGGCTATATCTGTAGAGAAGTGCGTTTCAATCACTATCTGGCTCCTCACCCACCATGGATCATATGGGAGAGCCTGGAATCAGTTTGGCTTTGGTCAGTCAACCATAGCTAGGATCTTCATTGAGGTTGTCCCGACAATGGAAAAGCTTCTTCTACGGTGTACTATCTACCTGGGTAGAGACCTGGGCCAATAATCAAACCACAAATAGCTTGGTCTCAAATAACTCAACCTGTTTTGGTGCCTTTACCATTATCTTGGTATAAAGGAATCAACAGGTAACTCTTTGCAAGACTATAGGAAAATACATTATTTCTGTTTCTAGATCAGCCTGCTCTAAAGCTGGTGGCAAAAAGTTGGGAGCCCTAACTATGAGATAATTGCCCTGGAATGAAATGATTAAATTTTGCTTTTGTTAAAAAGAAGAGGGGGAAAAAACCCAGAAACATCCAGACTATATAGCTCTGAGAGTCACTTCTTTTTAGGGAAGAGCATACTTTCTCACTTGCTTTCTAAGATACTGTGTTTTCATTCTGTACTTACAAGTGCACATAGTCCACATTATTCCTAAGCATATTTAAGAAACAAGTCAGCTGTACCAACCTTGTAGAAATGAACAAGGAAGAAGAGCAAGTTATTTTGATTCCTGTGCAAATGTTAAATGGAAAACATGGACAAGTATATTCATTATTTCCATTCCTCCTCTTTTAGGCACCTGAGCTGGCCAATCTAAATTCAATGCATATTTCCAGTGATGACCTGTACTATGTGGTTTGCTAACGCTTTCTAAATGCTGGATCAGAACTGTGGCTATTTCACGAGTGAGAAATGGTGCCAGACCTCAACAACAATAATTTACATGGGCATTTGGGATAAAGCCCAGAGACCATATAGAAGCCGCTTAGCTGATAGTACTACTGAGGTGTTAATAAGGCATACTAAATAAATAAATACTTCCCAGGAAATTTGTGGCTTCCCAGTGATTGTAAAATAAACATATAAATGTATACATTCTTTAAATTTTAACTTCAAGACGTTTATTACCAGTTAATGTGTTTGGTACACTGCACACGTATGAGTGCACACACACACACCCTCCAAAGATGGAAATAATGAAAAGTGCAATATGGCTCTCTCAATATAAAGAGCTATTAGCAGTGTCAAAAAATAAAAATAAAAAAAGGGTAAAGAAATATTGCTTCCTGGGATAAGTTTAGTTGGACAAAAATATTTGCAGGCTCACATAAGTAAACTCAGGGAAAGGAACTGATTTGCCTGGTGAGCTTCATCAGTCTTTAGGAGAACAGGGCAGAGCTTGCAAAAGTTACATTTTTGGACTATAACCCCCTGCCAGCAGAGCTAGCAGCCAGTCTGCGAGGCACATTCTGGGAGTTATAATCCAAAAAATAACTCTTCCAAGGTCTTCAACAAGGGTTGGGAGTCTGTGGCCCTCCAGGTCATCATGAACTATCACATCCATCATTTGTGACCACTAGCCATGTAGCCATAGCTGATGGGAACTGAAGTTGAACAATATCTGGAGTTACAGGTCCCCCAGGGCTCAGAGTATGTGACTGGCCCAAGGTCACCCAGTGGGTTTTCATGGGCAAGTGAGGATTCGAACCCTGGTTTCCAGAGTCTTGGTCCAACACTCACACTGCTACACCACACTGGCTCCCATACATGTATGGTTTACCATTGTTAATTTGACAGTTCCCTGCCCTCAGGCTTACAATTTAAAAGGATATGACACACAGGTAAAGAGGATGGAAGTAGAGGAGTGGAGTAAGGACTTTCTCAGAGTAAAAGTGCTGTAATTCCACTATTGAGGAAAGTGGAGACATAGGACTTTTTCAAACAGGGAATAAAAACCCCATCGAGGTTGGGAGGAGGATGCCGCTGTCTTGCTTACAGCGCTCCGTTTCAGATGACACCATCCTCCTCCCAACCTTCCCCCAACTTTCCCCTATGCCAAGAGTGGGAGAAACATGCTGCTTTTATTATCTGAGAACCCTGTCAATAAAAAGCAGTGCGTTTCTCGTTCCCCCAGCATGGAGGAAGCACGGGTGAAGGTCAGGAGGACGAAATCTTCTGAACAAGAGCGTTGTGAGACAGTGCCATTCTCCTCTCGACCTCGACGGGGTTTTTATTCCCCGTTTGAAAAAGTCCATAGTGGCATGATTACAGTAATTATCACACATTGTTGTAATCACGTGATACTGTGCCATAATTGCACAATACTACCACCACAGAATCATAACATGACCACCACGAACTGTTTAAGAATGGCATTTTACTTCCATGATTTTGTATGGGTGAGATTTTGGCTGTTCCTGTAAGAAGATGTGACTTTGTTTAAACACACCAAAAATAATAATGAAAGAAATTAAATAAACACTTAAAAACATAAAAATTTATCAAGAAAATATGACAGTTTATTAAAACAGTGTCCTGTGCATCCTGTGTTCTTGTTGGGAAAGGGGAGAGGGGGAAAGGACCCCCCCCCATTCACGCTGTAATCTCACAATTACAGCGGGATGTGATGTCGCACATTTGTCAATACTGTGAAAACAGTGATATTGAGGGCTATTCACAGATTTGCTCACCAATAAAAAGTGATGAGCCATTAATGGGTGGAGCCCACATTACCATGGAGCAGGGACAACAATGTCATGTGATAATGGGAACCCATTTACGGTACTGTCGCGCTGTAATTCTGCAATTACAGCCCCATCTGATAAAATCCTAAGTCCAGCAGGTGCTAGCTGCTGTTCTCTCCCTCAGAGGCCAGAATAATGGCAGCTGGGATGGAGGAAGGGCCTTTAGGCAGTTGCTGGGCCTTGGCATGATGGAGTCCTGTTTGTGCTGAGCTGAGCTGCAGAGAAATCTCCAGCTTTGGGTCCTGTTTGTTGCTGTTACAAACACAACGGCAGAATCAATCACAATGGTCTTTCCCTACATCCTTTAGCAAGCTGCCTCTGTCCCTCTTTCTCCCTCCTTGGGGAATGTTGATCAGACCAGATAGATAATAATAATCATAATAATAATAATATTCCCGGGGACTGGTTTTCTGACTTCATGTCCAGATGTTTGGCATCTTTATGTCTAGAGGAGGGCAACCAAGATGGTTAAAGTTCTGGAAGTAAAATCCTTTGAGGAGCAGCTTAAGGAGCTGGGTATGTTTCTCTTAGAGAAGAAAAGACTGAGAAGTGATATGATAGCTACCTTTAAACATCTGAAAGGATGTCACATAAAAAAATGGAACAAGCTTGTTTTCTGCTGCTGCAAAGACTAGAGGCTTGTATAAATGGAGAAAATAGTCCTCACAAAATGCGAGGAGAATACCTTCTGTCTTGATGGGATTCTGCATCACTCTGCCATATTCAGAAGCAGGGAGGCAAAAAGCACCAAAAAGTATGCTGGAAAAGCCTTCGCGGCTTTTTCTGACATTTTTTTAAAACAGCGGAGGAAATGTACATTCCTGCTCATTGGGACAAGAAACCAAATTGATTCATTTTCCCCATATGAGTAGAAGTTGAAAGCTGATTGGCTGGACGTGTGTGGGAGGGTGGTGTTTGCTAACAAGGCAAGTGCCCGAAGCCACCATGTTGGATTTTCACCATAGCAAGTGAGCGCTAAGGTGATAAAACAGGGTTTTTTGTTTGCTCTTTTGTTAATGTGAAAGGTCACTTTTTCACACCTTGGATAGATTTAAAAAAAAATACTGTCTGGCGGCGGCATTTCAGGTAAGTAAAAACCTGAGTAATTCACTTGTGGCTACAGTCTTGATTCACACACATGCCTGTTTGCACAGCAAATGCGGATAGCTTCACATGCCTGCGATCTGCCCCCAAAAAACATTAAGACAAATAGCAACTGCTGTAAATTGCCATTACTGCAGAGCAATCCACATTTTTTTTGCCTATATAGATGAGACCTAGGTTCTTTAAGTTGACTTTTTTTTTAAGGAACAGGAAAGTAACAAGGAACAAGGGGGAGGAAGTTTGAACTGAATGGATAACAGTAAGGCATAACAAGGAAAGCCAGTGTGGTGCAGTGTCATGAATGTTGCTCTAGAACTCCAGGAGACCAGGGTTCAAATCCCTGCTCAGCCATGGAAACCCACTGGGTGACCTTGAGCAAATCACCCTCGCTCAGCTTTAAGAGGAAAGGAATAGCAACCCCTCCCCCCTCTGAATAAATCTTGCCAAGAAAACCCTGGAATAGGGTTGCCATAAATTGGAGTTAACTTGAAGTAAGCAATTAAAGTAAGCTGAGGACCCAGGGGGAAAGTGCGAGGAGAGGGAAATTGGGACAGTTGAAAAAGTGGGATGGCAGAGGATCAATCAGGAGTGTTCCTTGCCAAATCAGGACAGTTGGAGGGCACGGAAGGCACACATAATAGCAGCAGCAAGGAAAGTGTTGCAACATGGAGCAAATAACAATTCCTTTTAGAAAGTAGCTTTCTAAGCTGTCACACCAGGAAAACTTGCTTGGTCCAATTGGGGAAGGGCCAGCCAACATATCAAAATATGCTAAAGATCTTTTCTAGAAAGGGATTTCCCTGCCTCCAGAAGGAGAGATACCAGCATCAGTGTGATTCTCAAGAATGTTATGACCATATATGGCTACAATTTTCTATTAATGTGTGAGCAGGCTAGGCAAGACCAGAACCAAGACACACAGACTGAGGACATTTTCAGATGGGGCCAGATACCCCGTTCCTGCTGCGGAATAGAAGAAAATTGCTTGCACACTTACCTTCATTCCGTGGCTGAAAGGTCCTCCCTATCCCCTTGCTGGCCGGTCGTAAATGCAGCCGTTGTAAGGTTGCATTTACAACCAGCAAATGAAATCGTGCCCATTCTCGCGAGAGAACCAGTGCGCAGCAAATTTTAAAATTTAAAAAACCCCAACTGTCAAAAGTAAAAACAAAGCACAAAAACACAGGAAAAAGGGGTGGAGGGAAGGGTGCCACTTACCTGAATGTCCCGATCATGCCCAGAAGTTCTGGGAATGGACCTCCTCCCCCATGACTGTCACCTGGGAACAGGAACGGTGCTCCTGTTCACACACTCCTAATTCTGTGACAGACATAGAATGGGTGTTCTATTCACAATGTTTCATCATGAATAGAATACTCTGAGAGCAGCACGGGGGCAGGACAGGAGCAGAACGGAATGGGTTGACATTGTCCGAAAGAGAGACCCTTTCTTTACCCTGTTCCATGCCTGCCATGGAATATTGACCCCATCTGAAAATCTTCTTACAGAAACAAGTGGAAGAAGAATGGACAGGGAAATGTCCTTCCAAATTGTTCTTTGGCTTCCCTCAGTTTTTGAACCCATTGTCTGTTCCAATAAATGCATTTCCTTGTTCTAGAGAATCATCACAATTTCCATAGAAGCAGCCACAGAAGGATGGGTTATTATGAACCTTAGAATCAGGAGCATGAGGAACTCCCCCACCCCCAGAATGTGTGTGTGTGTGTGTGTGTGTGTGCGTGCGTGTGTGTATGTGTGATCTATTGGGTTTTTTCTGGTGGTGGTGGTGGTAGGTGGAGTGGAAGCCAGTGGTGGGCAGGGCTAGGGCCAACTTTTTCACTCTTTTTTTCCCTCCACCTCTCTTTCCCTTTTTCTCTCTCTTTCTCCTGCCCCTTCTCTCACATTCTCCCTTTGTTTTCACCTTACTTCAATTGCTGCAAACTGAGCTCAAAACACAAAATAAATTTCCACTCAGTTTAGTCAGCAGGAAGGAAAGGAGAGGAGGGGTGGAATCTTCCTCTTCCCAGGAGGCTCAGGCAAAGGCAAATTGCTGCAGCCTCTCCTAGCTTGTGTGTTTTTCCTTATTAATAACTTTTGCCATCTTGACCACACTCTTGGCCACATACGTCCCAGTTGTCATCTGTGAAATGTTTGAGAGTATGCTTCTTTTTCTGTTTCTGCTTCCCAAGTGCCCCAACAAGTCTGGGTTTGTGGGTCTCAAGCCCTCCAGACTCTCCAGAGTGTCTTCCTTCTGGACAAAAAAAAAATTTGTGTGTGTGTGTGTGCGAGAGAGAGAGAGAGAGAGAGAGAGAGAGAGAGAGATTTGTTTCCTCTGGAGCCCTTCAGGAAGGATGTTAACTCAACGAAAGGAACCAATTTGACCAGTGTTCTTCCTCAAGGTGCAGGAGAATAGGGTAGAACTTGGAAAAATTGATTTTTTGGACCACAACCCTCAAAACACCCAGGGCAGGCAGCAGACATCCATTCACCTTTTAAACAGGCTGCAGGGCCTCCCTGCATTGTTTAACATCACTCCCCGTCCCATCCCAACACTACTAAAAGAAATTTCTAATGGAGGGAACATCTTCCAGATAAATGGAAGTACGGTAGTAGTAAAAGCAAGGGGTGGTTTCTGAGCCAAGAGTCAATGTAAGGACTTTTTCAAACGGGGTCAAATGCCGCGTTCCTGCCCCACAAGCCCCAATCCAATTCCTGCTGCGGAATGAAGGGAAAATATTTAAACACTTACCTTTATTCTGCGGCAGGAACGTCCTCCCTCTCTCCAAGCTGGCCGGCCGTAAATGCAGCCATCGTAAGGCTGCCTTTATGACTGGGAACTGAAATCCTGCTTGTTCTCGCAAGAGAACGGGTGGGAGGGAAATTTAAAAATATCCCCCCAAATGTCAAAACAGTACACCAAGCACAAAAACACATACAAAAACATAAAAGTAACCCAGGGAGTGGGCGAAAGGATGCCACTTACCTGGGTGTCCTGTTCCTGCCTGGAAGTGTCCAGAACGGACCTCCCCCCTGTGGCTGTCATCGCAGGAGAGGAACGGGACACCTTTCAGATCACCCATGATTCCATTACTACAATGGAACGGGTGGCCCAAAAACGATGTTTCCCCATGATGAAAATATCACGGGGAAATGTGGGATGAGGACGGGGGAGACACGGAAAAGGGTGAACGTCTTCTGAAAGGAAGACTTTTTTCCGACCCTGTTCCATGTCTCCCATGGAATAAATAGCCCATCTGAAAATCTCCGAAAACTGCAAAGCTGTTTCTTTTGCCCAGGATCGGCTGCTCCTTGAGAGGCAGCTGAGCAATCCCTCTGTAATGGCTGTGACTTAGGAGATTTTCACACGAGCGCTATATATCCCATGGCAGGAACAGAACAGGGTCGGGAAAGGTTTTCCCTTTTGGACGACGTTGACCCTGTTCTGTCCTGCATCCATCCTACTCCAGTGACTGTTCCAGAACAATGTAATCACGATTTTTCATCGTGAATAGACCTCTCATTCTGTCGCTATCACGCAATCACAGGTATGCGAACAGAAGCCCCGTTCCTGTTCCGAAATGATAGCCGTGGAGGGGAGGTCCGTTCCGAGCACTTCCTGGTACGATCTGGATAGCCAGGTAAGTGGTACCCTTTATTTTACCCTCCCTGTTTTGATTATGTGATTTAAAGTGTGTTTTTGTGCTTGGTGAACTGATTTTACGTTTGGGGGAGTTTTATTGTTTAAATTTACCATCCGGCCATTATCACGTGATAACGTGATAACGTTTCAGATGGCCGGTCATAAAAGCAGCCTTACGACAGCTGCATTTACGGCTGGCCAGCAAGGGGAGAGGGAGCCCATTCCTACTGCGGAATTAAGGTAAGTGTGTGAAAGATTTATGTTATTCCGTGGCAGGAACAGGAGCGGAGGTGGCGGGGCAGTAACGGGACATTTTGGCCCCGTGTGAAAATCTCCTTAATCACTTGCATGCATTTTTACAACTCTTTCTGCAGCCTCTTCTTCATAACCTACAATGTCAACGTTATCTTTCTCTCATTAATTATCTCTGACATGTAGCTGGCAGCCTTATCAGAGAAGCTCTCTCTGTGTCATATTCTAATTTGACCTCAGCCTGGAAAGTCATTTTTGAAGCCTTTTTAAAATGATGCACACACTGTGTCCACAGTAACGTGTGAGGTGAGAGGAGTGGCACAGCTAAGGTTGTTAGAAGATCCTTTTGTGAGTGCTTCAGTTGTGAATGGGAGGTGCTAACACTCAGATCTCAAGTGCCATTTTTGTGCTTTATAGTGCCCATCATAAGAGAGGTGCTAACATAAATGTGGAATAGTAATAGTTTGGGTGGTGCTGCTGCTGCCATCTTCATCATCCTGAATTAATTTATAGGGTTCTCAAATAGACCACTCAGTTTGCACGTCATTATCCCTTACTATAATCTAGGGCTGAGCTGTAATATTAAATGTTTGCATTTAACATGACTGTTAAAAAAAAAGAAAAGAAAACATAATAGCAGGTCTGGGAGGGTCTTGAATCATAGAATCATAAAGTTGGAAGAGACCAAAAGGGCCATCCAGTCCAACCCCCTGCCCTGCAGTAATACCCAAGCAAAACATTCCCATCAGATGGCCATCCAGCCTCTGTTTAAAAACCTCCAAAGACAGAGACTCTGCCACACTCTGAGGCAGTGCATTCCACTGCCGAACAGCCCTTACCATCAGGAAGTTCTTCCTAATATTTAGGTGGAATCTTTTTTCCTTAGTTTGAGTCCATTGCTCCGTGTCCTAGTCTCTGGAGCAGCAGAAAACAAGCTTGCTCTATCCTCAGTATGACATCCTGCCAAATATTTAAACATGACTATCATGTCACCTCTTAACCTTCTCTTCTCCAGGCAATCAGGATTAGGCCTTAATGGATCAGAGGGGATCTAATCCTTTCCCTCTCTGCCACATTACCAATTAAAACCTTCCCCTTCAAAGCTGATGATTGCATTGGCATATAAGCTTCCACTGATGGTAATAGCAAGGGTTTCCCCAATGCAAATAGGAGTTGAAGGGGGCTGGAGCTGTGGCAGGGAGGGAAAGGCGTGGCAGGGGGTTGGTTGGACTGGATGGCCCTTGTGGTTTCTTCCAATTCTACAATTCTATGATTCTATGAAAGGGTTAAAAGCTCCCTTTTCTTGCCTTCCATGGTTTTGACCCGATCTATCATTTGGGCTTCTAAAAATACAATCATGCTAAATGCAAAAGTGTATTGCAATAATCCTGTAGTTCTGTCCACCAATCAGCAGCATGTGCAAAAGTTGTACATTTAGAATTAAAGAAAAGAATTCCATTCTAAGCCAAGGAATTTGTGTTCAGTCCTGTGTGGCTTAAATACTCTAAAGGAACTGTATCCTGTCTGATCTTGGAAGCTAAGTAGGGTCTGCCCTGGTTAATATTTGGATGAGAGAGTGCCAATGAATACCAGGGCTGTGGGCTGTATTTCACAGGAAGAAACTGGCCAAAGCACCTCTGAGTATTCCTTGCCTAAGAAAACCCTACGAAATTCAAGGGGTTACCATAAGTCATCAGGCAACTTGAAGGCACACACACACACTAGGACTATACTAAGTGTGCCTTCCTCTCCAACAGTCCTTCTGCTCCCACTTCCCAAACTGAGCATTTATTTTCCACAATCTTATTTGGAGAGGGGGATTTAGTTGTTGCTTCTGTTGCCAATCATCCTGAAGTCTGCTAGTAGATCCCTATCTACCTTGCTTCAGCCCCTCCAACATGATTCCATACTGTTTCTGTAATTCCATACCCTCCAACTGTCCCTGTTGTCTGGCAAGGACAGGCCTGATTAATCCTCTCTCACCCAACTTTTCCAGCTGTTTTTAAAATGTCCCAATTTCTCTTTTTCTTCCCACTTGTCTTCAGCTTACTTCCATTGTTGCATTTTAAATTCAAAGTGCAAAAGTAGTTTGCAACTCTATTAATTCAGCAGGGGGGAGGAGAGGAGAGGAGGGGTGTACTCATGCCCTCCCCAGAAGACTTGGGCAAAAGCAAACTTCTGCAGCCTCTCCTAGCTTGACTTTTCTTCCTCATTAATAACTTTGGCCATCTTGACCACACACTGAAGTTGCCTGGAAACATGTGTCCCAGTTTTCATCTGTGAAATGTTGGAGGGTATGTAATGCATGATAGGCAACTTTTTCTTTGAAGGCCACTTAGGAGTTATTTGTAGGGATTCCTTGTTAGCTGTTGTCATGGTGGAGTTCCCATCATCCTGCATTCAGGGTGATGCTCTCCCATCATTCTGCAAAGACTACATTTCCCATTATTTGCAAACAGTATTGTCTTGTCAGCATGGCATCAGGTAAGGAAAGGGTTAACTGGAGGGGAGGGTCTAAAACACCACCTCCACAGAATCTACTGAGATGGCATCATCAATGACATCACATCACCAGACCAGGACTGGCCAATCACAACTCTAAAACTGGGAAGTCCAAATAAGGTATAACTGCTTTGTGTGAGCCCATGGCTTGGGTTAGACCATGCAGTTTGAGTCAGACAAAAGAAGGCTCTGAAACGAACACCATGTTTTAGAGCAAAGAGAGGCCAGGGATCGCTGTTAGAGCAGGGTCAGCTGGCCTAACTCACAGATCCCCTGATTCCAGATGGATATGAACTGAATCCAACAGAAGACTGCAGATTGTGAGCAGAATCTTTAGGGATTGTTTAGATGTTGCGTTAGGGCATTTCTAATTTGATTTCCTAAACTTTGGCTGAATGTAGCTGAACATAGCTGAATGTAGCTTAATATAATTCCATAGTTTTGCTATTTCTGTAACTCTAAAGTGTGCCTGGGGGCATGAAAGATGCCTACCTTCATGAGAGATTTGCATGACTTGAACTTGCTTGAATAAAATAAGTTTTTCTTAATCTTCCTACATGCATGCACCGGTATCCTTGGTCATTGCTACATTTCTCTCTCTCTCTGTGGGGACAGGAGGAAGGAGTTGGTTGGTTCACAGTGGTGGGTAGTCCCACAGTGGTGGGTAGCCCAGTCTCCCACTGGCCTGGTCATAAATACTTCAGTGGGTGGTTATAGTGTTTTTGGCATGTAGGGGGCACCCTTGGGATGCTGCTCAGGGTTACTTCTACAGGGAAGCTAACTCCGGGGGTTCCAGGTAGAGAACCCCAGAATAGCCCTGACAGCTGTGGGTGGTGAGCTGAGAGTGGTGTGAAGGGCCAGAACCAAACGTAGGCCAGTCAATCTCTTTTCTCTCTTTGTTTATACCCTATTCATTTTCCTCTGCCACCCTCTTTGCTCCTCCCCCATTTCTTCCACCAGCCAGGATCCAAGCTTATGGAAGACTTTTGAAATTAGCTGAAGGACTGCCTGAGATCAACACAGCTTGGTAAGGTAATGATTTTGGACTACAGCTCCCAGAATGCCCTAGCCAGCATGAGAAGCTATACAGGTATATGTCAGCTAATGCAGTAGATGTGGATATCCAAATCCATGGATGCTCAAGTCCAATTACATACAATGGTGTACTAAAATGGTGTCCCTTATATAAAATTGCTTTTTGGATTTTTTAAAAAATATTTTCAAGCCATGGACGCTTGAATCCATGGATACAGAATCTGTGGATACGGAGGGCTGACTGTAGATCTATTCTTTTTCAACATGTCACGGTAGCTGGTGAGGCAGGTGAATCGGCTTTTTCCCTTTCTTTCTGTTTTGCCCTTCACAAATGAAGGCAGCATGGACTACAGACTGCCCATCCCTGCTGTGATATGTTGACTGAGCTAATGTATCCATTCTAAAGCACATTTGGTATTTGTAATAATTGCAAAATATACATGCTATATATTTTTCAGATTCACACTTGCCTCACCCATTCCAGGCTGTGCATTTATTGTCTTTTTTTGAGCTTTAGGCTTTTGGGTGCAAACTCTTTCCCTGGTGTCAGGATCAGTCCCTCATGGCACCTTACTGACAGTGAATCCAAGAGTTTCCAGGGCTTTTTAAAATAGTCTCTCTCTCTCCCTTCCAAAAAAGGACCTGGGATGTCTCTGCCATACGTATGTTAGAACAATCTTGACCCTAAGCTTGAAGTATTTAACACCTGTATTTCAAAATCTCCATTTTGCAAGTTATGAAAAACCTGAGTCTTTTCCCTGACATGACAGCGTGAGCTTTTTTTAAACACCCCCCCTCCCCACTCCCCTTTGCTGGGCCTAGGCAAAGCAGTGGACCTTTGTCACTGGGAGACAATCAGCTCTTTTTGAAAACAAGTTCTCTTTCAAATAAAGCAATGAGAGATGACTCAGAGAATGCTAAAGTGTTTTCGCAGAGGCTGAGAATAAATAAACCTGCTATGGAAGACTCATCCTTCAGAGTTCAGCATCTGGCAGCTATTTCAGTTATTGCCATTCTCCAGAAAGAGTCAGTGGAGATTATCAGATGGGGAAAACATCCCAGGACAGGGATGACAGGAGACAACTAAAAAGCTTACCTTTTAGACAACGTCGTCCCTCTCCTGTTCTGCTCCTGTTCCCCTCCCGCTTCCTCTTACTGACGGGGAAAAGCTGTCAATAAGAAGTCCGTTCCATTATAGAAATGGAATGATGGGCGAGTGAAAAGATGACCAGTTATGCTGGCCTGATGCCAGCATTGTGTAACATCACTGGGAGGTCCATGCCAGGACACTTCCGGGTACGATTGGGACAGCCCAGGTAAGTGTCACCTCCCCCCCCCAGGTTCCTTTTTAAATGTTTAGTGTGTTTTCATGCATGCTGTCACTTGTTTTCTTTACTTTTACTTTTTACAGTTTAAATTTCCCACCGACCGTTCTCTCATGAATGGAGAGACATGAATGGAGTTTTGTGACAGCTCCATTCTCATCTTTGTGACAGCCGAAGGGAGGGAGAGGATTCCTTATAGCACGGCAAGGGTAGGGTTTGAAAAAAAAAATTCGTTACAGGGACGGGAGTGGGGTGGGAGTGTAGCAGTGGGGGGGGGTTTAGAGGGACAGAAACAGTTTTAGGTGTCCTGTGTGATAATCTCCAGTGAGTCAAACAATATGTGCATCTATATGACAAGGTCCGGCCCTGGCATTAGGTAGTCGAAAGCAGCCACCTCAGGTGGCAGAAGGGCAGAGGGTAGGAAGTGAAGTTTAGGGTTCGGAGGACAGAACGATTTTTCATGCAACTTGTACTTGCATGCCCCATCTCCACAACTGCTCCAAGCTATTCTGTTGATATTTGGCATGATGAGCCTTGCTTGTCTTTTGTCAGCACTGAGGCAAGGTTCATCAGCCAGACTGGTTGTCTTCTGTATGTAGAACAGTGATAGAGGAAAGGGAAAATCTTGTCATGTGATTTAAGTAAAAATATATCTTGGATCAGACCTGGACTGCTTTCATACCTGGCCTTTCCTGGTATTCAATCTGGGGTTAAGGAATGTGTGTGGTAAGGGGGAGGCAGATGGTGTCATTGAATACACACATCCTTTAGGGCAGGGGTAAGGAACTCATATCCTGTCATGGGCTCCATTCTCCTGCAGAGCTCAGAAAAATTCATTTTTGGATGTCAATTCCCAGAATCCCTCAGGCAGCATGGGAAGGTGTTGGGAATTGTACAAAAAACAATTTTCCTACACCCTGCACAGGCAGGCATGGACATGTTGTTATTATGTACCTTTGAGTCATTTCTGGCATATGACAACCCTCAGGTAAACCTATCACCGGGTTTTCTTGGCAGAATCTATTCAGAGAGGGGTTACCCTTGCCTTCATCTAAGGCTGAGAGAGTGTGACTTGCCCAAGGTCACCCAGTAGGTTTCTGTGACCAAGTGGGGATTCGAACTGTGGTCTCCAGTGTCCGGATTCAACACTCAAACTACTATACCATGCTGGTTCTATGCATGGGAATAATATTCATATGCACACACATGGTTACATATGCATGTATACTTGCAGGATGGATTGTTTGCTTCCTTCCAATAGCAATAAGATTGCCAGATCTCAGATCCTCATGGATCATCTCCAGGTGGGAGACAGGGGTACAATTTCTACAGTTTGAGAGGACGCATCTCTAGGCAACAGGAAAGGGTTGTATGCACATTTTCAGCTCAGCTTTCTAAAATTTGCAAGCCTTTACGGCGTGTTGCCACAACCTGAAATGATTCTTCAGGAACTTTATGTATTTACTTAATTAGTTTCCTCCTCTGCCAGTCCTCGTGGTATCAGAGCTCACCCTCCACTCTGCTCTACCTCCATCTTTTGGCTAGAAGCAAGTAGGCTCAAGTAAAGGTGCCTAATTCAGTCTCTAGAAATAGTTGAGAAGGAATAATCTTCTCATTTTACCTTGTCCTTCTTTCACCTTGTTCCTTTAGCTAAGATTTATGTCTTAATTTCCAAACAGGAACATGCATTGATATCCTCTCTCTGCATGTATGGGTGTTTGAATGGCAAGCTGGAACAACTGTGGTTGGTACTTAATGCATAATCCTTAATGATATTAGCAGGGGTTGTTACTAGGGAGATTATCAGATGCAGCAAAAACCATGTGAATAGATTGCAAGAACAGGAAGGGGTGAGATTATCAGACAATGTCATCCTCCAGAGTCCCTGGGTCAGAGCACAGCTGTGACTAAGGTGTCCCTTTCTATTAGCAGGTTGTCCCTGTCAATACGAACGGGGAGCCTCATCTGTGGCAGCGCTACGATCCAGGGATGGCTGAAGGGCACAGGCATCTGATAACACCGCCCTTTCTGTTCCTGTCGTGTTCTTCTGATGCAGTTTGAAACACTTTTTTTGCTGTGTTCCGTCACGGATGATCTTGATCTGGCAACTCTAATTGGGAACCTCACCAAGGTACCCCTGTCCTCCATTTCCTGTATTTTGTTCTGTTACTTATCCACTAGAAGGTCTTGTCTTTTTTCATTTTATTGTTACATTTCATTAAGAGCCTTTATCAAAAGCCTTTTTACTAATCCAGACATACACTATCTCCCAGTTTACTCCACCCATATACCTGGTGACTCCCTGAAAGAATTCTAAGCAGTTTGTGAGGCAAGAATGACCTTTACAAATACCATGCAGGTTTTTCCTCATCTTACCTGGAAAACCTGATTCTTTATAACCTTAATGAACTAGGAGACTTGCATGCATTGCTTAATCGGGTAAATGATTCAGACATCTTCTTCCTGTCTGGACTCATGTATACTCCAAATCTATGCCTGCTTCCCTCCCTCTCTTTTTCATGTTTATAACTGTATAAACTGCTATATTGCTCACTCTTAGGCCTTGTCTAAACAGGCTGTTTACCCTGTCTTGGCCCCATCTTTGAGCCTTGCAGTCCAGACGATGTAGGGTATTTGCCCCGTTTTGCCCCTGCGCAGTCCACATGACCCTTTGGGCAAAGACGGAGCCAGGATGGGGTAAAGCCTGTTACACCGCTTTTAAAAAATACCTGGGAAAGACTGCTTCAGCTGGAAAAAATGGATTGGGCCCCGCTTGACCGCACACCACCATGCCAGCCTGTTATGCAGCTGCCATCTGCTGTCACCCGATTGTTCGCAGAGGGGCGGGATATAAATAAATTTTATTATTATTATATTATTTTATTCACTCTTTCAAAGCCAGGAAGCAGGTCCGCAGCATGTGACCAGGCTAATCAAACACAGGGGGCCTTGCTCACGTGCTGCAGGCTGGCTTCCTGGATCCGGAGACTGCGGCACGGGTCGTAGCTGCAGGGCTGGGCCGTCATGGCATTCTGGACTCCATCCTGTTTTGGGCCAGTAACAGGGGAAGAATGGGCCAGATCCGCAGACAGAATATGCCAGTGGGAAGCTGGCATATTCTGGTCTGTGTAGATGAGCTGTTAGAAGCAAACTGTGATGGGCAAATGCATGTGAGATTGCTCTAATGCTGTTTCTTTTGTTTTCAAGAAAAGTTACTTCAGGAAGTGGAAATGTGGAGGGGAAAACACAGAAGGAAAAAATTGAGCCTTATCCCTTTCCCAAGGCCAAACAAACCTAACACATAACATCAAAGATGAGCAACAGAGCTTGGTAATGTTAATTTTTGTGTTTACAGTGTATTGATTGATTGAGTGATTGAATCCATGAATACTCAAGTCCCATTATATACAATGGCATAGCAAAATGGTGTCCCTTATATAAGATGGCAAAATCAAGGTTTGCTTTTTGGATTATTATTTTTTAAAGAATATTTTCAAGCCGTGAATACTTAAATTCGTGGATACCAAATCAGTGGATATTGAGGGACAACTGTATAGAGTAAGTTGTGCTATATGGGAAATGCATGCTTTTACTCTGGAGTTGTCTAAACAGTGAAAATACTCCTCATTGAATTCGAGAAGCCTATCTGTCTTAATGGGAATCCATGTCGTTAAGCCATATTTGGAAGGAAGGGGGCCCAAAATGGCAAAAACTCCACAGGAAAAGCCTTTGCAGCTTTTCCTGGAGTTTTTGAAAAACAGTGAGGGGGGTGCGCAGTTCTCATAGGAATCACTGTCCGAGAGTACAGGAAGTGCAACACTGATTGGCTGGATAAACACAGGGGCAGGGCCAGGACTGGTTTAAGGAATTTGGGGGGGGCTGCAATGCTTTATTTTGGGGGGCCCATATGTTTATCTCAGGTCAAGGGTAACCTAACTCAACCTAAGCTATTCACAGTACAGGATATTCAGATTATTACTAATAATGTTTTTGCAGGAGGAGGGTTACTATGGGGGCCCCCACAATGATGGGACCCCCTGCGAATGCTGATGCCACTGGTGCCTTAAGCCGGCCCTGGGCAGGGCTTGCTGACAGGGCAAATGCCCACAGCTGCCATTCTTTTTGCCTTTAGCAATTAGCCACCGAGACCAGGAAAGAGAGGAGGGCTCTCTCGTCTCAGCTGTCATCTTAGATATGAAGTTCATGGGGGCTGCTGAGGGCAAAAACACCATTAAGACAAGTTGCTGCTGCTGCAACTTGCTATTACTGTGGGGCACTTTGTTCCCCCCCCCCATATAGACGAGCCTCCAGTTTTTAATCGCTTGCCAACAGTTTTGAATCGCCTGTATCCAGATGCAGGTATTCAGAGCTTCATTGGTTACCGATTTTCCCTGTACCTATCTTTTAATTCAGGGATGAACATGCATACAACTCCAGCTATTTTGCATCTCCTGCCACATGCCCATTTGCTACTATTATTGCTGGAATTGGTGGCAAGCAGTAACAAAACCACCCAATCAGCCTGGTGCTACAGTCCTCCCCCACCCTGGATTTTCTACTTTGCCTTCCCCAAATTGAAAGAAGCAACTATTCAACATCTGTGCTATTCAACATCTTTATCAATGACTTGGATGAGGGAATAGAGGGTATGCTTATCAAGTTTGCAGATGACACCAAATTAGGAGGGGTAGTTAATACCCCAGAGGACAGGATCAGAATCCAAAATGACCTCAACAGATTAGAAAGCTGGGCCAAAACTAACAAGATTAATCTCAACAGGGAGAAATGTAAGATACTACATTTGGGCAGTAAAAATGAAATGGACAGATACAGGATTGGTGACACCTCGCTTGATGGCAGTACATGCGAAAGGAATCTAGGAGTCTTAGTGGACCACAAGCTGAACATGAGTCAGCAGTGTGATGCAGCAACTAAAAAAGCCAATGCAATTCTAGGCTGCATCAATAGGAGCATAGTGTCTAGATCAAGGGTAGTAAGTAATGGTGCCACTCTATTCTGCTTTGGTCAGATCTCACCTGGATTACTGTGTCCAGTTCTGGGCACCACAATTTAGGAAGGATATTGAGAAGCTGGAACATGTCCAGAGGAGGGCTACCAGGATGGTGGGAGGTCTGGAAGCCATGCCCTCTGAGGAGTGGCTTAGGGAACTGGGCATGTTTAGTCTGGAGAACAGAAGGTTAAGAGGGGACACGATAGCTATATTTAAATATTTGAAGGGATGTCTGTGGGGAAATTATTGTAATGCAATACAATCTTGTGTACCCCATGTTAAGTTCAGTTTAGGAATTTCCCTGCATGCATGAGTTCTTTCACTCCCTCTTCTTCTTACCCTAGGCAATTTCAACCAACTGGAGCAATGGGTCATTCATCACATGACCTAATTTAAATATTATATTACACTTTGTTTAAGTTCCTTTTAAGTTTGTCTCCAGGTGGCTGTAGCCATCTTTGAGTGCCGTCTTAGAATCTTGTTTTTATCCTTCACCATGTAGCACTCATCACTTAAGGCTGGGTAAGTTTTTCCTACCCTAAATCCTCTTAGTTAGTATGGGACTTTAAGTTTGTTTTAATATGTAAATTAAGATTGATATACCTTCAGTAAACTTTTGATATGCATTTTTAAACTGACATCTTTGTTGTTTAATGAGTCTAATTGACTGGGTGATCAGACCACACATTTGAATGTTAATTGAGCTGTGTCTGCATTCCAAAGCTTTACTCTGCTTACTTTGAAAGAAAAGTGTTTCTACTTTTAAAGAAGATATTTTTATTTTTAAAAGGGCTAGATCCCTGGAATTTTTAATACATTTTTAATTTTAGACTCATACCCACCCACCCCACCCACCCCGCTACAATGTCCTACTGAGGTTGGAGTAAGCTTGTTTTCTGCTGCTCCAGAAACAAGGATACAGAGCAATAGGTTCAAACTACAGGAAAAGAAATTGCACCCAAAACATTAGGAAGAACTTCCTGACAGTAAGAGCTGTTCGGAAGTGGAATACACTGCCTCGTAGTGTGGCAGAGTCTCCTTCTTTGGAGGTTTTTAAATAGAGGCTGGATGGCCATCTGTCAGGAATAATTTGATGGTGTATTCCTGCATGGCAGGGGGTTGGACTGGATGGCTCTTGTGGTCTCTTTCAACTTTATGATTCTATGATTCTAACTCTGTCCTCCCAAACTGCAGAGCTGCATGGTCTGGGAAATTCCTGCAACAGGAACATCTGAATTGGGCCCTTCCATACTATAAAATTATAGCACTGTGATTTCACTTTAACTCTCATAGGACTTGTCTACACAGGCAAAAAAGCAAAACAAAACATACCCACCCTTATTTGCAGCACAGTTGACACCTAACATTTTTACTGGTGTACATTTTAATTGGAGCATCTGCAGAGAACCCCAGATCTGTAAGATTTGAAGTTTGCTCCAGATTTGAGGGGAAAACCCAGATTTTGGGCTGTGTGGTGGTTGAGGATTGGCTTTGGAGCAAAGCTGGGGCAGGACTTCTGGTGGACGGATAAAAGCGTATCTCCGCTTATTCAGTAATACAGTACTCTGGGACCACATACTGTATATTCATTTATGTGCATGCATGAGTGAACAGGGGGGAAAATACACATAGTACTATAATTGTATAGTGTGCAAAGGCCCACAGTGGAAATTGTGATGGACCATCAGTGAATTTGGCAGAAATCCAAACTCCACCCTGTTCAGATCATGGGCCAACCCTTGATTCCATGTCTCCATCACCCGCCCCAATGGAAGTTGCCTGTCCCTATTTGATTTCAAAGTTCTGTGAGTTTTTTGAGTGTGCAAACATTTGGAAAAACTGGGTTGTTGATGTCTCTGGAGTCATGTGTGAATATTAAGAAAAGCTATGGCAGGCTGTTGTTTTTAGCAGGAGATTGGAATGTGACCTTCTGTTCCAAAGTTCCTCACTTTATCACTTCCTTCTCCAACATATCTGGTTTCACTCAAGTAACCAAAACCAATTTCTGCTCAGTTGGATATCACAGTTAGTCTTCTTCCCACTCTAAAGGACTAGATCAGTGGCTCTTAACCTTTTCTTTACCAAGGACCCCTTTTAAATATCTGTTGTTGCTGCAGACCCCCCCAAACATAACTCAAGATTTGAAACAACAACAACAATACCTGATAATAATAATGATGACGATACAATTACACCATCCATTAAACTTTCCCTCAGAGGCACTGGAGAGGGAGGGAAGACTTTTCTCCTGCTTCTTCCTGCAAGTTTGTGGCTGGAGTGGATTGAATGGCAAGGTGCAAGTCAAGCGAGCCACCTTTACTCCTGTCATATGGGTTGAGCAGCCATAAAGCCTTTGTGGACCCCCTGTGAGGACATTGTGACCCCCTGGGGGTCCATGGACCACAGGTTAAGAAGCATTGGACTAGATGAATAGGGGCTGCTTATCACAACTGGCTCTGAGGCAGGATAAAGTTTTTGCAAGCAACTTGCACTTGAAAAATTCAAAACACAGGAAGGGGTTCACAGATATGATGTCAGCCTCTGACTCATTGCTGGATACATATACAATGAAATTTGGAAGATTATTGCAAACATAAAATGAAGATAAAATGTTCACCTAATTATGCATGTTGACAGGTGACTTGAAGGCACATACATACACAATTATGCTCACCTAATTAACTGCATAATTAAGTGAACATAATCTTCATTTTATGTATGCTCACCTAATTAACAGCATAGAGAGCCAGCATGGTGTAGTGGTTTGAGCATTGGACTACAACTCTGGAGACCAGGATTCGAATCCCATGGAAACCTACTAAGTGACCTTCAGCAAGTCATACTCTTTCAGCCTCAGAGGGAGGCAAAGGCAAATCCCATCTGAACAAATCTTGCCAAGAAAATCCCATGATAGGTTTGCCTTAGGGTCACCATAATTCAGAAACAACTTGAAGGCATACAAAAGAAAATATTAACTGCATACATAGAATTTGGGTCAAGTAACTTTTTTTGGGGGGGGGGTCTTGTTTGAACACCAGCTTAAACCTTTCCTCTACCCTTTATCTGAATTGATCTGCTAGTGGACCTGAGCTCTGTTTTAGCCTCACAACAGCCCTGTGTGGTAGGTTAGACTAAGTCTCTCCTGGTAAAATAGATAGACAGTTAATCAGAGATGTACTGTATTTCTTCATTAGATCCTCCCCCAACACATTTTTCTGCCAAAGAGCTCAGGGTGCAGTGTATCCAGTTCTTTCCTCTTCTGTCCCCCATGTTATCTTTCCTACCCAGTGAACCATAACAGAAACTCAATGCTACTCATGCTTGCTTCTTTTTTCCTTGTCCCAGGACCTGGCTTTTGTATAGCTCCCAAAATCATCCAATTCAGATAGCAGATCCCTTGGCACACAGTTGGATGTACTGCTTAGCTAGAAATTACAAGGAAAGCATTTTGAGAAGAACAGCTTTTGCCTAGGGCTGCTACCCATGTTGTTCTTGTTCTATACCTTCAAGTCGTTTCCAACTTGTGGCGACCCTAAGGAAAATCTAGGGGTGTAAAACACCCCAAAGTTGTCAAATCCTGGGTCAGCCCTGATTAATACTTGGATGGGGGAACCATCAATGAATACCAGATGCTGTAGACAATATTCCGGAGGAAGGAACTGCGTATTCCTTGCCTAAGAAAACCCTATAAAATTCATGGGGTTGCCATAAATTGACAGGCAACTTGAAGACACGCACGCACGCATGCACAATGAACCTATCACAGAGTTTTCTTGGCAAAATTTATTCAGAGGGATTCGAAGGCTTTCATGGCCGGCATCCATAGATTTTCCTTGGTTTTCTTCTGGGCTGTGAGGCCATGTTCTGGAAGAGTTTACTTCTGACGTTTCGCCTGCATCTGTGGCTGGCATCTTCAGAGAATGCTTGGGTAGGAGTGTGTGTGGAGTTTATATACTGTGAACCCCTGTTGGGGAGAATATGTAAATTTGTGTATTTGAATGGCTAGTTTCTGGGTGTAGATATGCAAGGAGGATTAGTGTCTGTTTGGCTAATGGTTGGTTGATGGCCCATTATCTGCTGGAAATGCCCCTGTCCCTGGGTCGAATTCATTTGCAAGTGTTGAGTTTTGATTCTATTGTTTTTCAAAACTGGAAGCCAGATTTTGTTTGCTTTTAGGGTTTCTTCTTTCCTGTTGTGCCTTCCTTCAATTTTTACGCCTCCTTCCTCAGAGTCTAATCCTGCTTTATGTATGGTATGTTCAGCGTACAGGTTAAACAGATAGAGTTTCTCCACATTCTTTCCTCATGGTAGACTCTTTCCTGAGTACAAGTTATGCATCAGGAAAATCAATGTTGTGGCACACCCATTTCTTTAAGAGCAATCCATAGTATTTCATGATCTACATAATCAGGGGCTTTGCTATAATCTATAAAGCACAGGCTAATTTTCCTCTGAAGGTATTTGCTGTGCTCCATTATCCAATGTATGTTTGCAATATGATCCCTACTACATTTCCTTTCTTCAACCCAGCTTGGACATCTGGCATTTCTCATCCCATATACGGCAAATGTTTTTGTTGTAAAATTTTGAGCATCACTTTGCTTGCATGGGAGATTAATGCAATGGTCCTGTGGTTACTGCAAACCCTGGTGTTGTCTTTCTTGAGAACTGAAATGTATATTGAACTTTTCCAATCTGTAGCCCATTGTTTTCTTTTCCGTATTTGTTCACAGATTCTCTTTAGGACACAGACTCATGCTACAGAGATTCTGTCTCTGTAGTGTGAAGCAGCTGTATTGGTATGTTCTTTGTTCCTGGTGATTTATTTCTCCCAAGTGCCCTGAGTGCAGCTTCCATTTTATTTTATACAATTGTAGGTTCATCTTCAAATAGTTCTTCCTTGAATGCATCTGTCATCCTTTCATCTCTTATATATACTTCTTCAGTGCACTGTTTCTATTTTCTTTTTATTTCTACTTAGTTATGTAATGTGTTCCCCTGCTAGTCATAAAGCATCCCTACTTTGGCTTTAAATTTCCTTTTGATTTCTCAGATCTTCTGGAAGAGGTCTCTTGTTTTTCCTTTTTTGTTGTCATTTGCTATTTCTCTGCATTGATCATTGTAGTACTGTAGTTCTTTTTGCACCTGTTCACAAGTTGCTGAACAGTTGCATTCAAGCTTCTGACCCCATGTCTGTCACTTTTTATTTTTGCTTTCTGTCTGTCCTTAACTGCTTGAAGACATTCATCTGTCATCCATTGAGGCTTCTCTTTCTTTTTGGTTTCAGATAGTGTCATTTAGCATTCCTCTCTAACAATGTCCCTGGCTTCAGTGCAGAGTTCTTCTGGCTCCTGGTCAAATAGGCTTAATAGTACAAATCTATTTTTTTACATTAACTTTAAATTCTACAGGGAAGTTGTTCAGGTTGTATTTTGGCACAATGGTTGGTTTAGTGTTCTTCTTTAGCTTTACTCTAATTTTTTTTATACTAGCAGTTCGTGGTCTGTGCCATAATCTGCTCATGGTCTTATTTTTGCAGAAAGAATGGAGATTTTCCATCTGCTGCTTCCGATTATGTACCATATTTAATTTCTGTATTGCCCATCTAGTGATATCCATGTATATAGTTGCCTCTTGGGTTGCTTGAAAAATGTATTTGCAATGAACCAACTGTTGGCCTTGCAACATTCAATCAGTCACTCTCCTGCTTCATTTCTCCTAGGCCAAATATTGCTACGGTCTTTGATTCTGTTGTTCTCTACTTTTGTACAGTTGTCCCTCCGTATCCACGGATTTGGTATCCACAGATTTAGATATTCACGGCTTGAAATATTCTTAAAAAAATAATAATCCAAAAAGCAAATCTTGATTTTTGCCATCTTATATAAGGGACACCATTTTGCTATGCCATTGCATATAATGGGACTTGAGCATTCATGGATTTGGGTATTCAGGGGGGTCCTGGAACCAAACCCCAGCAAATATGAAGGGACAACTGTATTCCAAGCACCTATGATTATCAACATGTCCTGCTTTGGTGTGTGATCAATTTCCTCCTGGACTCCAGCATAGAATGTTCCAATTTTTTCTTTTTCTGCCTCTGTGGTTGAGCATAAACTTGGATTATGGTTATGTTGATGGGTTTTCCCTGAAGTCTTATTGACATCATTTGGTCAGACTTTGCATTGTATCTTTTGACTGCTTTTGCTACATCTTTCCTCCCTATTAATGCCACCCCATTTTGTCTTACTTTTTCATTTCCTGAGTAAAACACTATTTTCACTTTAGCTCATGCACCCTAAGTATTGCAATGTTGATATGTTCCATTTCTTATTTTACTATGTCTAGTTTCCCCTGATTCCTGCTTCTCACATTCCATGTTCCCATAATATATGTTGTGCAGTTTTTCTCATAAATTTTCAGAGACCTCCTTTGAGCCTCCTTTTGAGTTCACTGCTGGGTATATGATCTAAATGAATCTAAATGATTTAATTAATCTAAATGAATTTAAATCTCCAGGACCTGATGAACTACATCCAAGGGTATTAAAAGAGCTGGCAAATGTAATCTCAGAGCCATTGGCAATAATCTTTGAGAACTCCTGGAGAACAGGAGAAGTCCCAGCAGACTGGAGGAGGGCAAATGTTGCCCCCATCTTCAAAAAGGGGGGGGGGGAGAGAATCCCAACAATTATTGTCCAGTTAGTCTGACATCAATACCAGGGAAGATTCTAGAGCAGATCATTAAATAGAGAGTCTGTGAACATTCAGAAGGCAATGCCATAATCACAAAAAGTCAACATTGGTTTCAGAGAAACAAGTCATGCCAGACTGATCTCTTTTTTTGATAAAATTACCAGCTTGGTAGATGAAGGGAACACTGTGGATATCACATACCTTGATTTCAGTAAGGCCTTTGACAAGGTTTGCCATGACAGTCTTGCAAACAAGCTTGTAAAATGTGGGCTAGACTAGTTAACTGTTAAATGGATTTGTAATTGGTTGTCTGGCTGAACCCAAAGGGTGCTCAGCAGCGGCTCCTCTTCATTTTAGAAAGATGTGATTGGTGGGGGGCCACAGGGTTCTGTCCTGGGCCCAGTGCTATTCAACATCTTTATCAGTGACTTGGATGACAGAATTAGGGGCATACTTATCAAATTTGCAGATGACACCAAATTAGGAGGAGTAGTTAATACCCTAGAGGACAGGATCAAAATTCAAAATGACCTGAATAGACTAGAAGGCTGGGCCAAAGCTAACAAAATGAAATTCAATACGGAGAAATGTAAGGTACTACACTTAGAGCGGAAAAATGAAACGCATAGATATAGGATGGGGGAGACCTGACTGAACAAGACTACATGCAAAAGGGATCTAGGAGTCCTAGTAGACCACAAGTTGAACATGAGTCAACAGTGTGATGCGGCAGCTAAAAAGGCCAATGCGATTTTGGGCTGCATCAATAGAAGTATAGTATCTAGATCAAGGGAAGTCATAGTGCCACTTTATTCTGCCTTGGTCAGACCTCACCTAGAATACTGTGTCCAGTTCTGGGCACCACAATTCCAGAAGAATATTGACAAATTGGAGCGTGTCCAGAGGAGGGCGACTAAAATGGTGAAAGGTCTGGAAACCATGCCTTATAAGGAAAGACTTAGGGAGCTGGGTATGTTTAGCCTGGAAAAAAGACGGTTAAGGGGCAATATGATAGCCCTGTTTAAATATTTGAAGGGGTATCACATTGAGGATGGAGCAAGCTTGCTTTCTGCTGCTCTGGAGACTAGAACACAGAACAATGGATGCAAGCTCCAGGAACAGAGATTCCACCTCAACATTAGGAGGAACTTTTTGACAGTAAGAGCTGTTCAGCAGTGGAACACACTCCCTCGGAGCGTGGTGGGGTCTCCTTCCTTGGAGGTCTTTAAACAGAGGCTGGATGGCCATCTGTCGGGGATGCTTTGATCAAGATTTCCGTCGTGGTAGGAGGTTGGGCTGGATGGCCATTGTGGTTTCTTCCAGCTCTACAATTGTATGATTCTAGCAGCTGAATGTCTTTTTGACTTGAGTCCAATTGCATCCTTAGCCACAGTGCTAATCACACTTGCCCTCTGTTCTTTCCCAGTAGCTTGTTGAGTGCTTTCTGACCTGGGATTGTCATCTTCTGGCACTATCTCTTGTTTCATTTTGGATTGCCTCATCATAGGGTTTTCATGGTAGAACACATTCAAAATGGGTTTATTAGTGCCTCCTTCTGCTCAGTCCAGTCATACCTCTCTGTCCATAGAACCAATATCCGCGGTTTCAGTTATCTGCGGGACACAAAATAGGGGACATAAACATGTCTCTCTCTGGCTTTTTTTCGCAAATGAAGATTCAGGAAGGACTCGTCCTGCGCTTTCTGCAGGCGCGCTGATGACTAAAAAGGCCAGTCTGAGATAAACAAGTCCGGTTGCAGAAAGCACAGCAGAAGGTCTCCTTGGGTGATGTTTCTGGGTTGTGATTCTTTCTGCGTTGTCATTTCTCTTCAAGACTTGTTTGGCATGAGTTCTCAAATAAGGCTGCAGCATTGTGGATCATTCAGGATGCTGCCGAACAAGACTGTCATCTCCCGGGTCAGCCTTGAGTGACCAAAGTCCTGAACTGCCTGCATGCAGGGTTGGGTCTGCAGCTTCCAGTGCATCTTTACACCTGCCATTTCGTCCCTCGCCTATTGCTACAGGGCTTTTTCGGAATTGGATTTGTCCTTCGAGCCTGTGCAATGGATTTTTCTGGTGGAGCGCAGTGTGCACAATACTGGCCTCACCCTTTAAACCAAAGGTTCATTTGCTGTGGCCTTGCAAGCATGGACGGTAGCAGCGAGGTCCTCGGTTCGTAGGTTTGATTAGAGTTTCCTTCTCTTAGATGGTTGACCTTAAAGGGTTGGATGAGCACCATCTGCCCGGGTTTGGGATTAGAGTTTTCCTTCTCCTAGGATGGCTGCCACAAGGCTAGAGAGCCCATCCTGCCCTTTGATGCTCTTTGTCAGACCCTTCGGTTTTGACCTGTCTGGCATGGGAGACCCTACCGGTGGCTATTATGCCACTGCCAGCATAGCTCAAAACATCATTAGGGTACGCAAACCTCTCTCCCATGACAAGGGGGCATCAATGGAGAGGAGGGACATAAATATGTTGTGCTGGAAAATGCCTAGGGAGGCATGCTCTCTAGGTCTCTTCTAGATCCTCCAATGCAACTCTATGGTATGTTTTTACTGGAAGTCCTTTATTTTAATAGGGTTTGCTGTTATCCATGGGGTCTGGTGTTCACGGTAAGTCTGAGGACCAAACCCCCATGGATACAGGGGTATGGCTGTATTAACAAGTATTAGCTATGGTGCCACTGCTGTTGTTTGAGAGGTCATTTCCCCATGTCACCCCCTGCTACTGCTGCTGCCCAGTAGCTGCTTGGCACATTTAATCTGGCTCCTCAGCAAAAGCCTGCCTAAGACATGAGACCCGGCTAACAGCATTGCCACCATCAGCATAGCCTCTTGGCTTTCAGAAACATACAGTCCCATCACCCCAGAAAGGTAGTGCCATGGTGAGAGGATATTACATAGCTGATTGCAAATATTCTTTCCAAGCTGTGAAACAGGTTTGTTGCTTTGTAGTGACTCAGCTTACAGTGGAATGCAAAGCTGAGGACAGTTCCCCAAATATTTACTGTGTCTGTCATAAATTGCTCAGCCACACACACACACAACACAACACACACTCATAAAAGTTAGTAATAACATATCATAGGGATGTGTAAACTACAGAATGTGAATTACAATATTTTAATAAACAAAATGGGAATTTTGAGTTGGATCCAAAATGAGTTGGCTGTCATTCCTACATTTTATGCCCTTCAAGGAAAGTACCAGCTGCACAAGAGAAGTCATGATATTGGATCTGTGTTGGTTCCATGAAAGTACAGAAAAAGTGCAAAGGTTGGCAGACGTACAAAGCTGACATTCTGAAAAATCTCTGCTTTTGTTTTTCAAAAGAAAGTATCTAGCACTGATCACTGCAAAGCTAAGATGGACACTGTGTGGCCAACAGTGATCTCAGTAAGATTTCTTGGTAGCAAGAGGCAGGGGATGGGAGATACTTTCTGACCTTTTCCGTGGTTAATAGATGCAGAATTAATGGTGACAGATAAACAAAAACTACACACATCTGCCCAACTTAGATCATGTATAACACTGCAGAATTAAATTTTCTTTGCAGTCAGTTTGGGTTTCTTTGGTATGGATTTTAATCACGTTTAGCAGAAGAATACACACAAATGGGGGTATTAACTTTTTGCTCACAGTTTCAGGTAAAGTGGTTAATTTTGACCATTTTGCTTTTTTTGTCTATACATGCTCCACTAATTAATCCTTTCATCCTTTTCACACCTACCCTTCCCATAAACTATTAGAACTGCTAAATAGGCCATAGCGTTACCTACCCTGACATCTCCTGCCCCATATCTGTAATAATAAATTGGCAATATTTAATAATTAGGTCAAATGTGGCCTTCCACGTAGTGTGGCCATTAAACCTGGGAAATTCCACAACCAGGAATCCAAAGGACAAACATTGCTCATTCAGGTATGCGCTAACAGAGGGGCTGCCCAAATTGAAAAGAAACTAGCTGGACCCGGCATACCATACGCCATTAAAAAGCTCTGCCCCCTGCCACCCCTCCTCTGCTTGTTCTGCCCCTTGCCACCACCCCTCCACTTGTTCTGCCCCCTGCCACCCCCTCTGCTTGTTCTGCCTCCTGCCACCCCCCTCCGCTTGTTCTGCCCCCTGCAACCCCCCTCTGCTTGTTCTGCCCCCTGCCACCCCCTCTGCTTGTTCTGCCCCCTGCCACACCCCTCTGCTTGTTCTGCCCCCTGCCACCCCCTCTGCTTGTTCTGCCCCCTGCCACCCCCTCTGCTTGTTCTGCCCCCTGCCACCCCCTCTGCTTGTTCTGCCCCCTGCCACACCCCTCTGCTTGTTCTGCCCCCTGCCACCCCCTCTGCTTCTTCTGCCCCCTGCCACCCCCCTCCGCTTGTTCTGCCCCCTGACACACCCCTCTGCTTGTTCTGCCCCCTGCCACCCCCTCTGCTTGTTCTGCCCCCTGCCACACCCCTCTGCTTGTTCTTCCCCCTGCCACCCCCTCTGCTTGTTCTGCCCCCTGCCACCCCCCTCCGCTTGTTCTGCCCCCTGCCACCCCCTCTGCTTGTTCTGCCCCCTGCCACCCCCTCTGCTTGTTCTGCCCCCTGCCACACCCCTCTGCTTGTTCTGCCCCCTGCCACCCCCTCTGCTTGTTCTGCCCCCTGCCACACCCTCTGCTTGTTCTGCCCCCTGCCACACCCCTCTGGTTGTTCTGCCCCCTGCCACCCCCTCTGGTTGTTCTGACCCCTGCCACACCCTCTGGTTGTTCTGCCCCCTGCCACACCCCTCTGCTTGTTCTGCCCCCTGACACACCCCTCTGGTTGTTCTGCCCCCTGCCACCCCCTCTGGTTGTTCTGCCCCCTGCCACACCCCTCTGGTTGTTCTGCCCCCTGCCACACCCCTCTGCTTATTCTGCCCCCTGCCACCCCCTCTGCTTGTTCTGCCCCCTGCCACCCCCTCTGGTTGTTCTTCCCCCTGCCACCCCCTCTGGTTGTTCTTCCCCCTGCCACCCCCTCTGCTTGTTCTGCCCCCTGCCACCCCCCTCCACTTGTTCTTCCCCCTGCCTCCCCCCTCTGCTTGTTCTGCCCCCTGACACCCCCTCTGCTCTTTCTGCTCCTGTCTGCTCATTCTGCCCCTTGGCCCCCACGCCCTGTACTCCAGCATACACCACATCCACTCCCATGGTACTCCCTCTCCCTCTCCAGAGGCCATGTTTGGAATCTATATGGTCCCACCCCCAGTGTGCTGATTGGCTGCCCAACAGACCTGTGATTGGTTGGTCAGGTCCCTAAGCAGCCAATCAGCACATTGGAAATGGCAACATGCCCAAGAGAATTATATATAGATAGATGTTAATTTGCAAGGCAACTGTGTGAATGAACACCTGGTTAATCCTATCAGCCAAAGCTGAGATGCTCAAACCTGTAAACAATCCCCATACCTCTAACCTTCCACAAACAAAGAAGGTTGCTTTTTCCATTCTGTTATAAAGTATCTGTACATTAAGATGCTATTAGCATATCCAGAGTGTCTATTGTCTCACCCTGAGCAGCTCCAAGAAGCATTGTCTTTCAATCTAAATCTCATCCCCGTGAGGCAGTTATTTACTATTAAAACCCCTCCAAAATTCCACTCAAGTGCTCACGGATCCACTTCCTGTGGACAGTATGTCTGTCTGTGCAGCCTTGCATGAATGCTTGAAGCCCGAATACGTGTGTGAATGTTGTTATTATTGTTTCCTTAATAAAGATCAATAACTCTACTATCTAGTTTAATGTCACCTCCTGATTACCTGTATACAAAGATCAAAAGACCCAGCTATTTGTTGCCTCCTCTTGCATAGTCAAGCTGAGTATATTAATTCTCCAAATTAATATTGATATTTGGAGGGTCCTTAAGACCCCTGAGTGTTTAGGGTAAAAATAGGATTTATAGGCTGGAATCCTGCATGCAAAAACAGACATCTGGCACGTAGCTACATCTCCTGGTGATGTGTTTGTGTGTATGTGTGTGTGGGCAGCTTCAAGTTGCCTGATGACTTATGGTGACCCCATGAATTGCTTAGGGTTTTCTTAGGCAAGGAATACTCAGAAGCGATTTTGGCCAGTTCCTTCCTCTGAAATATAGCCTACAGCACCTGGTGTTTGTTGGTGGTCTCCCATCTAAGTAGTAACCAGGGCTGACTTTGCTTAGCTTCCAAGATCAGACAGGGTCTGGTACAGTAGTACCCTCCTAAAACCCCAACTTTTAAGTGACACAGGATCTCCAACAAGAGTATTTCCATGCCATTAGAGAGTGGGGGTTGAAATATGTGGATGTCTCCATGGTGCAATTTGCCTGATCATTTGGATGGGGTGGGGGGCTCAGCCCTCCCTGCATAACCTTAAGGAGGCTTGAACCCTCTTCCCCCTCCCTTTCCCATTCTGGAGTCCATGCATGTGTGAGCAGTTTTGTTTTAACCATTTTTGAATTGCCTTCTTTTAAGCGTAAATTGGTAAAATATGTATTTATTGTTTTTAACATTTTAATAAATAAATACATATAAACAAAGTCTGTAGCGGGGAAGGGAATGAGCTGAAATTGTCTCCCCATTGCAACAGCAGAAGTCTCTGCTGGATTAAAGGTCCTACAGAGAACAATAATCCTCTAGGTAGCCACACACAGAGTAGACCCACTGAGTCAATTTTTGAATACTGGGAACTCTTATGTCAATCCTCTTGATTCAATTTGCCTGCTCTGGTTGGGACTACCAACTGGATTCAGCTTTTCTGTTTATAGAAGGGCAACTCATGACCCAAGCCATAAACTTTAGCATAAGAGAGAAACTCCTGAAATCAGGGATACCTTATAGTACATTGATTTGCATATGGAGTTGGAGTCCCTGCTGCTTATAAACAAGATGATAGATTAATCTAGATAAATCCAGAGCTCTCCAATGTCTTACTAAGGGAGAATGGGCATCCTCTTGGGACTTTATCAGACAAGCCTCTACGATCGTTCTTTTGCCAGCATATTTTGTACCACTTTTATGCCGGCAAAAGAACCCCCCTACCAGACCTACCTTGTTTCTCTGTGAATAGGTATCCCCAGTATTGACGGAGAGTGGAAGACTTCCGGCATGACGGCGTCGTGACCGGCTGCTAGAGGCGCGAGTTCTAGCCCTAGCAGCTGCTTGCCTCCGATCCTAGCCTTTCCATTGAGGGAAAGTGGCGGATTGTTCTCCCTGGTAAGGGAGGACAAAGAGGGCTTGTAGAGGTTCCAATGCCAGTCCGAAGGTGTATGGTTCTCTCTCTCTCTCTGGCTTTTCTTCGCAAACGAAGATTCAGGAAGGACTCATCCCGCGCTTTCTGCAAGCGCGCTGATGACTAAAAAGGCCAATCCGAGATAAACAAGTCCGGTTGCAAAAAGCACAGCAGAAGGTCTCCTTGGGTGATGTTTTTGGGTTGTGATTCTTTCTGCGTTGTCGTTTCTCTTCAAGACTTGTTCGTCGTGAGTTCTCAAATAAGGCTGCAGCATTGTGGATAGTGCGTCTCCATGCCTCCCGATGTGAGGCCAGGGCGGACCACTGTTGGTGATTTAAAATCTAGAGAAATAGATGCAAGAAGGGCTGAGGGGAACGAAGAGCCAGCGGATGGAGGCAAGCAAACCGCGAGGAGCGGCTTTAACGACGCCAACGCTTTTTTAAAATAACAAGAGTAGCAGCTAAACAGCAGAAAGAATTGCAGCGGTAGGGAGCTTTTCGACACTAAACAGCTTCTATTACGATAAGAGTTTATGTTCAAGAAGAGAGAGGAAGACAAGATAGAAAGAGAGGCGAGAGAGTTCCAGGAGAGACAGAGCAAGAGGAGAAAGTAAGTTACAAACAGACGAAGTTACAATCAGACGAAGTGGAAAGGGGGAAAGCAATCTCCTTTGGATTTTGGATACAGCGTGCTGAGATTGTAGAACCCCCTCTGCTTTAAAGGTCATTTACCTAGGGTGGGATTTATCTCTTCTGAAAAAGCCTTTCTTGCAGAGGTATTGGACATAGATGTTTGTGGGAAAGTTTTGCTACAGATATTAAGGGATTTGATACAGATATTGAGAGGACCTCGGTGAAAGACATTTAGAAACAGAAAGAAGAAACTTATTCTTTGGTACTGAACCAGGATTGAATTAAGATTGCAACAGCTGTAGTAACTGTAGCAAATTGAAACCAGAGGAAGACGCCAATTAGGACGACCTGGGAAAAATGAAACTACTATTGGAAAGGACTTCCTCACCTCCCAAACTTTAAATTTTAAACTCAATCTTCAACGTGTTACCTAAAAATCTTTTTTTAAGAGAAACTGGAAAAGACAAGCTGAGAGAGGAAGAACAGAAGAACAGAAAAGGACAGTAAAAAAGAAACAAGGTAACAAGAGCAAATAGAGATATACAGTAACAAAGTAACAATAGATGGGAGTAAGGAGGAAAGAGAACAGTGTATAACTAAATTTTCTCCATTTAGTGAACTGAATGAATTAAAACTTTGACTGTATAATATTGTGAAAGAGAGAAAGAAGGAGGAGATATATGATAAAGAAATATACAGTAGTAATATACTAGACAAACAAATGAAGAGGAGAAAACAAACCAATAAAGAAGAAGAGAAGAAGGAGAAAGTGATATAAATTTCAGAAGGTTATTTAAAAACTATGTTAGACTCATACAACTAATACAAATATTAACTATTTACCTCATACTATAATTATAATTATAATTACAATTATATATAAATGTGCTTTGGGTTTGGTGGACTTGGGGAATATATTGATTAAAAAGGCAAATGAGATTCATGTATAACAATTGGAAAAAGCAGGTTTCAGAGTAAATTGGTTCCTTCATAAACAAATATATGAGAAATTTAAGATGGATTTAAAATTAGAACAGTTCCAATTGAACAAAAATGATTCTGATCAGATTTTTTTTTGAAAAAATAAAACACCAAGTAGCTAGCTTTTACAAACTACTATTAGAAATAGAACTAGAAATGGAACAGGTGAAGGAACCAATGGTTAAATGGATGCAAGACCTGGGGCACAGCATCGAGATTAACAATTGGGAAAGGGCTTGGACGGACACCCAAAAATTTACATTAGCACAAAACTTAAAAGAAAACTTCACTAAAATGTTTCATAGATGGCAACTCACACCTGTCAAATTGGATAAGACATACAAAACGGGAGAAAAAATGTTGGAAATGCGACGAGGCTATGGGGACACTAATTTATATGTGGTGGAGGTGCCCCAAGGCGAACGAGTATTGGAAACAAATACATGTAAAGATTAAAGAGATTTTAGGCATCTGTTATCCTATGAAACCAGAGATCTATCTGTTAAACATGCTAAGAGAGGTGGAAGGAGGTAATATAAAACATCACTGGAGGATCATACTTTACATGATATCATTAGCAAGAATCTTATTTGCACAAAAATGGAAAGAAAAATCAATCCCCACGATAGAGGAGTGGAAGATCAAATTATGGGAAATGTTGGATGCAGATAGATTGTCAACACTACTAAAAGGAAAAAAATGTGGAAAAAATTGAAAAGGAGTGGGAACCTATTGTATGTTTTTTGGAAGATAAATGATCTCAATAAATTAAAAAAAAGAAAGAAAAGAGGAAGGCTGGAACTAAGCCTATAGTAAGTAAAGAAAAGGAACAAGGTCTGAGAATCAGACAGAAGAATGTTAGTTTTTTATGGAAGAGGATATAGCATAGAAGCAACAGTGAAGGCAGGCAAATAGGCAGAAATAAGGAAAAATGAACAAAGAAAAACTCAAGCAATAAAGGTAGAGGAAGGAAGTGAGTAGTGGGGGGAAGGGGGTTTTTCTTCTTTTTTCTACAACTCCAATTTTTTACTAATAAGAAAAAACAAAGTTACAAATGCAAGATGGAAAGTATGGATGATTGAATATGTCAAGATTTGTGTAATACGTGTAATATGTGTAAAAAATCTATTATACAAAACTAAAATGTGACTTGTAATATGGGTTATGTGTAATTTTAAAAAATAATTTAAAAAAAAAGTATTGACGGAGAGTGAATAGAGCTCCATTCACTTCCTGGTTCAAGATCTCACCGATTCTCGTGAGAAGACGCAAGCGTGGCAAATTTGAAAAATAAATCAAAGGAAACACTCAAAAAGTACACATAAGCACAGAAACACACTTTAAAAGTTAAAAGTACACCGGGGAGGTTCATAAAAAGAGTGTCCCCTATCTGGCTGTCGCGATATCACCCGGACGTGTTCTGTCATTGACGCTGTATTCACGAGAGGAAAATGACACAAGGTTTCAAATGCCAGCAATGCCAGCAAAAAAGCACCACAGGAGATCTATTGATGGCTTGGCCCATCAATATAATAGAACAGCTTTTGAACACTACAAGATCATGAAAGGATGATGTCATATGATATGCACATCCTTTCACATTAATTAGGTGTCATTATGACATCATATTTGCCTGGTCTGATAAACTCCTTAGTGACTTATACCATTGCAACTCACTTTTTTGGTTGCTGTGAGGTTGGATGTTCCAACCACTCAACGACCACCACCACTCCAAACCACCTAGTAGTATACACAGTATGCCTGACATGGCCATTTCTGTCTTGTCAGAGAATGGGAGCAATGACTGAGGATGCATCCAGCTATTTCCCTATTTCCCTGTAGCTGGATGCACTGCAAGAATGTCATCTGCGGGGTTGCTTCTGATGTCTGTCGCAACAAATCCAGGAATGTGTTTTGGATGAGCACAAGAGCTGGTGATTTTTCTGTAGAAATTCTCAGGTAATATGCATGTGTGTGTGATGCCTGCTTTCCAACAACAAACCTTAAAGAGGGGAGGTTGAATATCCTCCTTTATACTGTAAAATTCTGCAGAGAAGCACATGGCTTCCTCATTTTATGATCGCATTCAGTTCAGTTGAACAGCTTAAATTCATTCCCTGCAGTTGCCCAGCAACAACAGAATATTTTTAACATGATCTTTAAAAAATATTCAGACTCTGGTTTGACATGTCATCTAAATGAGCAGGATGAAAAGCCGCAACATATCTATTTATGTGTGGTTCAAAACCATGATCACATCTATCGAAAGCACCATGATTTGATCAATAAGCAATCTAGCAACCCTATTCTTGTCTACTTCAGAAAATGTGCATCCATACATGTGCACACATGCACCAGACTTTGGAATTGTCTAATTTTTGGACTTCCAAATCTGATAATCTTCCATCTGGCACAGTCATGCTGTCTGGGTGAACTTTGGGAGTTATAGTCCAAAAAGGCTGTAGTCCACACAAGGACTATGATTTTGCATCAGGAATACATAGTGTAAATCTCACCATGTGGAGTTATGCATTCATTTTGCTATTTAACCCTTGTTTGAAAGGGTAACATTAGACAATGAATGTGCAGCCAAAGGCATAACCAAATGTGCATGCACATCCACACACGCAATGTACCACATATGCAACTCTGCTTTGCTTCTGCAGCTCTGAACTAAACATAGGCATTCTGCATCATATAAAAATGTCCATATGCTTCCATAGTCAGATATAATGCATATGGAAAACACCATCAGGATTCCACCCAGAGGTATAAAGTCTACATTAAAAGCTCCTGAATGTGTGTGTGAAAAACATCCCTTCTGGCGCTATCCTGGCTGGAAATGAAGAGAACTGAAATCCAACACTGATGGAGGACACCAGGCTGAGGAAGACTGATGTATATTACTTCTTCCAAAAAATAGCTATTTGGGGAAGGGGGAGACTTCTATTTGTGGAAGGGGAGAGGATACATGTGCTATACCCAGTACCAAAGATCCCCCCGGCTTTGGCTACTGGACATCTATAGCTTCTGACTATTTCCCACACACCAGATCCCATCTGATCTTGGAAGCAGGCTCATCTCTGGTTAGTACTTGGATGGGAGACCACCAATGAATACCAGGTGCTATAGGCTTTATTTCAGAGTAAGGAACTGGCAAAACCACTTTGGAGCATTCCTTGCCTAAGAAAACCTTATGCAATTCATGAGGTCACCGTAAGTCGACAGGCAACTTAGAGGCATGTACACACCTACTTCCCACACACTTTTAAACGTGGCTTCATAACCATTAGTGCTAGCACCTCCTTTTAAAAAATCTATATAGGTGAGATTGTCAGGAAGATGGTTTCTGTGGCCAGTTTTTGGATTACAAAAATTTGGATTCTGGGAGTTGTAACAAAAAGTAATCTTTCCCAGCTGTGGTAATATCCCACTCTGCACTTACTGTGAAACTGCAGTAAATACAATGTTGTACAATATCTGCAACAGTACATTCTTATACTCAGGAATGCTGCTGTTGTTCAGTTTTCTGCCTCTAAGGACTTTATCAGACGAGTCAAATACAGCATCATAACAACGTCACATAAACGCGAAAGAGCCTCAGGACGGTTGGGCTGGCCTGTTGTTCTGACCTCAGAGAGAGCAACTAGCACCAGGGCTATGCCTTTGGAATGAGGAAATAGCAGCAAGGAGGAGGGAAATGGCAGAACCTCAGGCAGCACTTGTCCTTCCTCCTCGGTCCTTGAATCCACTGAATCCAGGGCAGATGAATTGTTCATGCACCAGTTTTCTCCAGAGTTTAAGCAACTCTGTGAATTTTCGAAAACCCAGATTAAGGTGGTATTCCCTGAGCCTGGTGTGGATAGTGCCGTACAACATGTGGCATTATTGGGCCAGATTCGCAAGGGGGGGGATTTGGGTTTTTTCACTAGTGTACATCTCTCTCTTTCTCTCTGGCTTTTCTTCACAAACAAAGATTCAGGAAGGACTCATCCCGTGCTTTCAGCAAGCTCGCTGATGACTGAAAAGGCCGATCCGAGATAAACAAGTCCGGTTGCAGAAAGCACAGCAGAGGGTCTCCTTGGGTGATGTTTCTGGGTTGTGATTCTTTCTGCGTTGTTGTTTCTCTTCTCTTGTTCAGTGTGAGTTCTCAAATAAAGCTGCAGCATTGTGGATAGTGCATCTCCATGCCTCCCGATGTGAAGCCAGGGCGAACGGTTGTTGGTGATCAATTTGGCCAAGCCTGAAATGTTTCAGGGAATACTTATATCACTTTTTTGGACCACCCCTCTTATGCTGATGTGTGGCAAGTTCACCGTAGAGTACTATTTTTGGAAGGCAATGGTCCTCCATCCTGGAAACATGCCCTGCCCAGCGCAGCTGTGTTCTCAATATCATGGCCTCAATGCTAGTGATCCCTGCTGGCTCAAGGACAGCAACATTGTCACATAGATAAGCCCTTGGTTATTGTTATTACGCAGAAGGATGAAGTTGCAACATTTGGGGACATGTGAAAATATGCACTACATAGAGGTCTCCACTGAATAATTTATTAAAACCTCCTGGAACAGGGAGCAACATCTGACTCAAAAGAAAAATAATAGTGTAACAGAATAGGTTTAGAATTGTTGTTGTCTCTGAGGCAGTGAAGCAAGTCCCAAACGCTGCTCCTAGCTTCTGCCCCTAATAGAAAGCCTTCCCTTCCATTCCTCCCACAAGGTTTGCTACTAGCACTGATGCCTTCTAGGCTGGCCTTATAAAGAAGAAATCACAACAAACAGACCAGTTTTATGGGGCCTTGAACAAAGGCAATAAGGTTATTGTAGTTCTAACTGCTTTGGTTGCTAAGAGATAGGGGCTTATGGAATAAAAATGGCCAGACACTCCATCGATTCCAGAATGACTACAGCAAACAATAAGTTTATCAGTGAAGACTGATAAACTCACTAGGCACAAATAGAGGGTTTTTGAACTTTAGGCTTGTCTATACAACACAATAAAATGTGATTGGTGTGCAGTAATGCCAATTCGCAGCAGCGTCCATTTGTCTCCATGTTCTTATTTTTTGCAAGATCGCAAGTATGCCAAGCTATCTATGTTTGGTGTTCACACAGGCATGCCTGCAAATCAAGATGGTGGGTGTGAGTGAATTACTCGTGTTTTATTCTCTCCAAGTTGCCACTGCCAAACAGTATTTTTTAAAAGAATGTAAATCCAAGGTGCAGAAATGCAACTTTCCATTTAAACAAACTTAAAAAAAAACAAAAAAAACATTTTGTTGCCTCAGCACATGATTGTTGCTGGCAAGCTTCCGCCCCACGCATGTCCAATCTATCAGCAACCCACTTCTGTTCTTGCCGAGAATGCGCTCCAGTCGGAATCAGTTTCCCAAGGAGCAGGAATGCACATTTCCCTTGCAGTTTTTGTTAACTTTGGGGAAAGCCACAAAGACTTTTCCTGCACAATATACAGTGTTTTTGGGGGCCTTCCATCCAAATTCAGCAAATTGTCACAGGATCCCATTCTCCTTGCATTCTATGAGCAGTATTTTCACCCTTTAGACAACCCCTAAGTTTGAGCTTGGCTTTGTTCTCTGCTCTCTTCTGTCTTGGAGGCTGTAGCTTGATTCTCTCTTCTCCTAATGTGACACACTCTAGCTCTTTCTTCTCTGCCCATGGAAACTGCCATCTCATAAAAATGATCCTTCCCTCCCTCCCTCCCACACTAGCTCCCATTGTCTTTTAGGACAGGAGAGGGAATCATAATGGCCCTCCTGATGTTGTTGGACTACAGATCTCAGTGTTCTTCACTATTGGCTATGCTTGCTAGGACTGCTGGGACTTGTAGTCAAACTATATCTGGAAGGCCACCTCTGCTCTAGGAATTAGCTGTACTAGTGGAATGCGGCCAGGATTGCATTTGCCATTAGAAATGCCCATGTATATGAGTTCTACACAGTGAACCTCATGCTTTCACATCTTGTCAACCACTCAGCTGAGTGGAATGAATCCCAACAGTCAAAGCATATTGTGTCCAATGTGTCCAACTGACACATTGGATCAAGGTCAATTCAATACATTCTCCTGACTGAGGTAGAGCAACAATTGTTGATTCCTTCCCTAAGTCAAAGTGCATAGTATCTAACAGAATCCACAGTCTTGTATGCCTCACTTAATTAACTGCACTTTTAGAACTTACTTGGGTTAATTAACATTTATTTTGTCCTAGAAAACAACAGACATCACTAGTTAAACACCAGTGTAACATTTTCTCCAATCCATTGGCTGAGATAATTTGCTACAAGGCCAAAGCTGTATTTTATTCTCACAACTCCTCTGTGTTAGGCTTAGAGACAGCCCAAAGCCACCTGGTAAAGCAACTTGGCAGTGAATCAGGGGTTTGTTTATTCATTAGATTCCCCACCTTCCTCCAAGAAGCTCAGAGCTGTGTACACAGTTCTTCCTTATCCTCTCTCCCCCTTTACTTTTAAAGCCCATGAACCTGGATTTCCCATATCTAAACACCTGAGTGCCCTAGCTGCTGCAACTTCCAGGCTGTCTCTGTTGTGAATGATGATGGCGAAATTTGGTGCATACATATCCAGTCCACATTATTTTGGTACCTGGGGCAGAAAAATACTATACATTCCTCTTGCTGACAGAAAGAAATCCACCCAACAATAACAAGTGGTAATTTGCCGCCCTTTTGTGACATAGATTGCCTGGTCATACCCTTTTGACCACACTGGGATGTTGCTGGGCCATATGTGTTCCATTTTTCATCTGGGAAGTGTTGAAAGGTATGTTGCTGCCTACTTCAGACATTCAAATAGAGCTGCTTCTTACCTGAGATTTTAAAACTTGGAAACATTACACTTCTGGAGTACAAGTCCCAGAAATTGTTGCCAAAAGTAAGGGGGATTCTGGGATGCATAGTCCCCAAGTAACTTTCCCAAGTTCTGCTTTAAAACCAAGGGGGTTAACAGGTATTTGGCAGGAAACAGACCAGGTTGGTAGATGGCATTTAGCTTGGCAAGCAACCCAAAACCACTGTGATTCGCTAGTACCTGGAACTAGTAGCAGAAGACAGGATTGTATTATACAGAAATACATAAATTCAAACAACCAATTTCATAATAATTCCATCGAAAATTATAAGAAAATATTCCATAAGAGAGTTCTGAATACAGTTCATATACACACTTTCTTATACACAATAATAGAATTACTGAAAACAATAATATACAGGCTGTGATCTCAAAGTGAGTCCTTTTGTACAATTCTTAAATGCTGAAACTAGAAATCCACCAATCAAATTCATAGTGTACTCTTACAAAAAGTTCTTATATCCAATTCGTAAATGAAGTAGTAGGAATGCTGACGCTATAAATCCCTCAGACAGCTTCCTAGTAGACTCCTAAATGAAGTGGCAGGAATGCTGAAGCTGTGAATCCCACAATCAGTTCTGTAGTCATAGGACAGAGGACCCTTGTATTTTATAGTCCCTGTTTCATCCTTAGATTTCCTCAGCTACAGTCACACAGTCAACATAGATTTTCAGGGCAGATACCTACACCAATGTAGCCAAAGCTTAAAACGTGTGGAATGGCATGTTACAAGTTATAGAGCCCTGGAGCAGCACTTGTGGATGTTTACTTGTCTGCAGTTTGCAATTTGGGTCCAGTTAATCTTGCCCCTCCTTTATAGGCAGGGAGGCTTACATTCCACTCCCTGCAGAGCAAGGGATCCGTGACACATCCTATTTGGAGTGTCTTTTTTTTGAAAGGGTTGTGTGTTCTGTAATGTGCTTCTGGCTACATGCCCAGCCCCACAAGTGCAGGATCAGGATCTCGTTTCATCAGTTGTCCTGGAAATGAAATAACTATTTTAATGTGGCTCTTCAATGGGGAGACAGCCATCAGTTCAGCCCAGAGCCTAGTTTCTGCTATAGTGTTCATTCTGAAACACACCCAGAGTTACCCAATTTTCAGTCATTTAAAAAAAATAACACCCAAAAACATTTTAGCAAATGTTCTTATGCTGGAAATGTTTTTCTTTTTATTTAAAAATGTGTTTTACTTCCAGAAAGAGTATTTTATTCACAATTTAAAAGATGGCAAAAATTAAAAGGGAGGACAGATGAAAAAGAATTAATTGAAGGTACTGCTGGAGGTAGAATACAAAGAAAAAACTATAAGTCAGCTTCCAAGTTACTCAAGAGAACAAGCCAGGGGTGTGTGGGGATCCTGGCTTATTGAGTACAAGAAACATGCTGATAAAAGCTGCCTGCTTGCAAGAGGATGCTGACAACAGAACTTTGTTCCATGGAGTTTATCCTACTGTTTGAACATGAGCTGCTGCTCTGGCTTGTTTCTACCTGCTCCCAACAATTCAAGAGACAGAATCCAGGGTTTGTTTTATGGTATTTTTAATCTGGCTTGTAGTGGGGGAAACAAGCCAGAGTAATGGCTGGATACATGCTCATTCAGATGTCATGGCTAAACATTTTAGCTATTCCTGCTGCAAGGGAAAATGTTCAGGCAGTATGCACCAGCACACAGCTTGTACTCAATGGGGGTACCTGCAGAGGATCAGGTAAGTCTTCACTGAACAGTAATGGGATTTTTACTGTGATGGAGCCTTGGCGGGTGCCCAATGAAATCAACCAGTGATGATACAAATGTGGTAAACATATTTATTTTGTTTGTAAGATTTATGAAAGAGAGACAGTGTGGTGTAGTGGTTTGAGTGTTGGACTAAGGGGCTTACCGCATGCTGAAGTAAAACGTCAGTGCAGCAGGAAGGTTCTGTCTTCTGTGCTGCCTTACTGCATTGATGTTGTCATTTTCCGATGTTCTGCCATTCTGGTCCTGTGGGAGACCAAGGTAAAACCATGTCTTTTTGTTAACTGGTTTTTCTAGTTAGCAAAATGATATGTTTTTACCTCGGTCTCCCATGGGGCCAGAACAAAAGAATGACAACATCATGCAGTAAGGTAGCATGGAAGACAGAACCTTCCTGCTCCACTGCCACTTTACTTTGGAGTGCGGTGAGCCCCCAGGACTCGGGAGACCAGGTTTGAATCCCAATTTGGCTATGGAATCACACTGGGTGACCTTAGGCAAATGACACTCTCTTGGCCTCAGAAGGAGTCAAAGATAACCCCCCCTCTGAACAAATCTTGCCAAGAAAACCCCATGATAGGTTTGCCTTGGAGTCACCATAAGTTGGAAATGACTTGAAAGCACACAGCATCAATAATAAACCTAAGTGGTTTACATTAACATTCATATCTAATACAATATAAAAGCAGTATAAAACAATTTTAATGTAAACAAGAAATGAAAAATTGAAAACACAGTACAACAACAAACCCAGAAACAGAGCAGTCATATCATTCCCAACCAGGAACAGTCTGTGTAAACAAATTTGTTCTCAATAGGTGTTCAAATCTTAAACATTTAGCACACAGGGCAGTTTTGTTAGTTGGGAATTCCTGCTCATGAAGAGTGCTCCTTGTATTTTCCTTTCAGAATCACTGGGCTACTTTACTCAGAAATTATTACTATTTCTAATTAGTGGGCAGGTGGACAGACAGACTGGCCATGCTGACTGGTGGATTCTCAGAGTTGTGGTCTAAAAAGTAACTTCTCAAAGCTTTGAACAAGGCGGAGGGAGGGAGTGAAAGAAAAGTAGTCTTGTGACACCACAAAGACTAACCTATGTATTTCAGTATAGGTTTTTTTGGACTACAGTCCACTTAATTTATGCTGAAATAAACTGATTAGTCTTAAAGACTGTACAAAATACCATTTTCCTCTTTCCCCTCTTTTTATATCATCATCATCACCATCATCATCATCTTCATCTTTATTTCTATCCCACCTTTTTCCCGATTTGGGACTCAAAGAGATGTACAATAAAAAGACATTGTTAAAATCTGCAAAATACAAAAGTTAAAACAAAATTAAACAACAAAAAAGTTAAAAACAGCTACAATTTTAAACACACACACACATATCCCAGCACAGCCATTAGCAGAGATTGGCAAAGGCCTGCTAAAACAAGAAAGTTTTTACTTGGCTCTGGAAGGAAGGCAGGGAGGGTGCCAATTTGACTTCTCTGGGCAGGGAGTCCCAGCGCCTGGGGGCAGCCACTAAGAAAGCCCTCTCCTGAGTTCCCACCAGATGTACCTGTGAGGGTGGTGGACATAGAGAAGGGTCTCCCCAGCAGATTGAAGAGCCCAGGCTGGCTCATAAAGGAGCATACAGTCCTTCAAATAACCTGGACCTGAGCCATATAGGGCTTTAAAATTCATAACCAGCACTTTGAATTGCGCCCAGAAACAAACTGGCAGCCAGTGGAGCTGCTGTAACAAGGCGGTTGTATGATCCCTGTAGCCAGCTCCTGTTAGCAATCTGGCTGCAGCTCTTTGAAGCAGGCGGAGTTTCCCAACACTCTTCAAAGGCAGCCCCATGTAGAGCACATTACAGTAATCCAACCGGGATGTAATTAAGGCATGTGTCACCGTGACCAGATCTGATGTCTCAAGGAATGGGTGCAGCTGGAGACAGACAGATAGATAGATTCTAATGCTAGAACTAGGGGAGGGGAATGGCTTAAAATATTTAGGCCAAGTCTGGTAAGGAGAAAGAAAATCTCCCCCACACACACACTGCTGTTACAGAGAGTTTCAGTGCTGTGGCCAATTTCCACTTCCTTGATGTGACCATTTTAAAGCTCATGCCCAGTTGGCATGCAGCAGTCACACCTCCAGCATTTTCCCACCTCCCTACAATTGCTAGCGAGGATGAGGAAGGGAACTCTTATAACAGGACAGCTTCATGCAATGATAAAAGTTCTTAACAGGTTGCAATGTAGGAAACTGAGAATTTGTCAAGGACATGCTTTTTTTGGCAGCATCCTGTGGCTAGACTAATGTATTTTGTGGCTCTCAACATTGATTTCTGGGGCAGTTCAAGCCCCAATTCAATTACTTCACTGTTTACTATCACATGGGAAGATGTTTGCTTCAAACAGGCCATTTCCCTCCTAAAATAACATATCATGTCATCAGACTGAGAAGTTTAAACTGTTCTCTTTAGTGTGGTGAACTTTCAGTTTTCAAGCAATCTCTCCCGTGTGGTCAGTCTGCAGTTTTTACATGAGCCTTATCACCCATTTTCCCAGATGACACCAAAGACATAAAGTCAGCTATTCAGTCTTTACCAGCTCAGAAATGTGTTTGGAAAACAGCCCACTGTTGTTTATTTAAATACATGAGAGACTCAGTTTTGTGTCAAAGCTAATGAAAAACAGAACTGGAATAAAAAATTTGCTTTTCAGTTGACCCTCAGAATAACAAGAGCAGATAAGAACTATTCCAGAACACAATGCTTCTTTTACTCTATTAGGCCACAAACAAAGGCAAGAACAGATTCAGAGAGCACAAAGTGGATGGCTACATTCCTTAAGTTTTGGATGACGTGAAAAGTAAAGCGAAGGACCTGAGAAGCGAACCATGTATTGCTTATGCCACAGTCCTCTGCAAGTCTCTGAAACACTGCCATCTGTACACAGCCTGAGGGCTAAACTTCACACCATTTAAAATCATGATTGTTTTTGTTTGTTTGTTTGTTTGTTTGTTCTGGAGTAAGTATGTGTGTCCTGAATCCAGATTTGGAGCACCATACCATGGTGGGGAAGGTTTAAATCTTTCCCTCCAGTCAGTATTTATAGCAAAATCCTCCCTACATAGAGACTATTGGAACATAAATAAAATGTGACAGTGACATGCTGGTACAAATGTTGGGTGCTTTTAGATGGAACTACCTGTCAATGTCAAACATGCCAGTTCAGAATATCTGATGTGGCCACGCCAAATGGGAATGTAGTGATGGTGGTTACTGTGTGGTCTAAAGAGGCTAGTGGATCAGTATAGGGAGCTCAGCAGCAATCTATATATATAAAACTCTTGGGTATGTTGCCTTTCCCAATGTGCTGATTGGCTGCTCAGGAAACACAGCCAACCAATCACTACCCACATGCAAATTGCTTCTGCACCTCACAATCCACTCCTGCCACTCAATCTGCAGCCCAGATTGGGACCCAGACAGTCAACTGGTGGCAGCAGCAGTGACGGGCCACCTGCAACGGCGCCCAGGCAGTCAACTGGCGGCGACGGGCCGCCTGCAATGGGAGCCAGGCAGCCAAGTGGTGGCAGGGGTAGCAGGGCAACAAGAGTGAGTCACCTTCAGCAATTCTGAGAAAAGTGTGTAATGCTGAGAAAGGGGAGGAGGAATTTAAAAATCCACTGGCCTACCTTATAGGGTTGTTGTGAGGCCTACTGGGCATTTTTAGAGAGTTTTTTTAATGGCGTATGTTACGCTGGATACAGCTAGTAGTGCTGAAACCAGCTATCTGCATGCCAGCTCCCCTACACACTAAGGGCTTCCAGTACAAGAGGTTTATGGCCCAAACCTGAGACCCAAGGACGACCTATGTTGATGTCATTAAGCATTAGACATTAAGTACCAATCACAGTTGCTCATAGCTTGTCATTCTGACAAACACACATACATGCACACACACACACAAAAACAAGCGCATGTTCCTGTCCTGTTTGGAAATTGAGCCAGAAACCTTAGCTAAAGGGGTTGTTCCCAAATCAAGGTGAAAAGAAGGGATTATTCTTTCTCATCAACCCAGGGTTATGCAATAAGGATTGTAATCTAGTTCACTTGATTCCAACCAGGATGTGGATGCAGAGCAGAATGGATGGAGAGCCCTAGTACCACAACAACTGGCAGGGATGGAGGAAGCTAAGCAAATACATAGGCATTTTGAAGCCTCATCTTTGCAAGGCATTGTCAAGATGGTGAAACAACCCATCAGAGAATGTAAGGGGAATACTTTCTGTCCCAATGGAATCTCGTGGCGATTTGACATATTGTGAAGGGGGGGGGGACAACCAAATACTACGCATGGAAAGCCTTCATAGCTTTCCCCAAACTTTTTTTTTAAAAAGAAATTTGCATACAGCCCTTTCTTCCAGCTTGGAAATGACTCTACCAAAATTGTAGAAACTGTACCCCCATCTCCCACCTGGAGATAATCCATGAAAAGTTGAGACTCAGGGCTAAGTCCTGAGATCTCTCTCTCTCTGGCTTTTCTTCGCAAACGAAGATTCAGGAAGGACTCATCCCGCGTTCTCTGCAAGCGCACTGATGACTTAAAAGTCCAATCTGAGATAGACAAGTCCGGTTGCAGAAAGCACAGCAGAAGGTCTCCTTGGGTGATGTTTCTGGGTTATGATTCTTTCTGCGTTGTCGTTTCTCTTCAAGACTTGTTCGGCGTGAGTTCTTGAATAAGGCTGCCGTGTTGTGGATAGTGTGTCTCCATGCCTCCCGATGTGAGGCCAGGGCGGACCATTGTTGGTGATCAATTTGGCTGAACCTGGGATGTTGTTTCAGGGAGTCCTTGTATCACTTTGTTGGAGCGCCCCTCTTACATTCACCCGTGGCAAGTTCACCGTAGAGTACTATTTTGGGGAGGCGATGGTCCTCCATCCTAGAAACATGCCCTGCCCAGCGCAGCTGTGTTCTCAATATCATGGCCTCAATGCTGGTGATCCCTGCTTGCTCAAGGACACCAACATTCATCACATAGTCAGTCCAGTGTTTATTTAGGATTGTGCATAAACATTGCTGATGGAAGCGTTCAAGAAGTCGTAAGTAGTGGCGATAGATATCGCAATCATATACCAAGAAGTACCACTCATTTGAGCTACCAAGAAGTACCACTTCTTTGAGCTACTTTCTGCTTCACTTCTATAATAAATAAATAATAATCACACTAAAGACATACATACATACATACATACATACCTGTGTTGGTGCCCCCATGCAAAACTACTGAGTCATCCACCATCTGAAAGGACACAACACATAAATATACAGTTGAGACTCCCCAGGCATGGTCTCACCCAGGGTTTCTCAACCATGGTTCCCTGGAACTCTAGGGTTCCACGAGAAGTTACTAGGGATTCCATGAGATATTGCAATTGGGGGAGGGGGGAATAAACATTTTTTTTAAACTGTAGATATAATAATTTTTAGGCGGGGGTTCCCTGAGACCTGAAAATTGTTTCAAGGGTTCCACCAGGGTAAAAAGACTGAGAAAGGCTGGTCTAATCCATTATGCTGCCTGAAGTAGAACAGCAAATGGCACCCCAGCCACCTATTTCTCACGCTGGGTGGGAGATTAAGGGCGAAGTAGTCCAAAAAGTCCCCCCCCCCCAGCTCTCAGGTCAGGCTGAAGGCTGCATGCTGGCTGTCCCTCTCTGTACAGTGTTGATAGAACAAATGTATCCTTGCTGAAGAACACTGAATTCATAAAATAAGCACAGAATACAAATGCTAAGTATGATTTTATTTTATTTTATTTTATTTTATTTTATTTTATTTTATTTTATTTACATAATCCCCACCACCCATTGCTGGCTGGACTCTTACTGCCTTTTCTTAGGCTTTAGGCTACATGGTGCAGACATTATTCCCAGGATAAGGAACAGCCAGGCACAAGCCCTGGTTATACTGGCTGTGGGATTCTGTGAGTTGTGGTTCCAAACAGCAACTTTTCTGAGCCAAGAAACTCAGCCAAGTTATTTTGGCACATGAGGCAGAAAATCCCACAAGCACCCCTCCCTCTTCCTGACAGTGAAGACATTGTTACACAATAACAATAAATTAAATGGTTAACAATTTGCTGGCCTTTCACGACACCTCAAATTTGCTGCCTGAGTAGCTGCTTTACCTTGACCAATAGGAGGGCTGACCCTGGTCGGGATCTGTTCGACCGCCTCCTGGTGGTGACAGCCCAATTCCTAACCTCAAAGGTTTTCATAACCGCTGATGGATCTCACACCAGCATTTGGGACTGACTAGCTTGGCAGCTATACTATGAGAAATTAGCTTCCCATATTTTCAAGCTGAAGTTTAACAAAGACTGAAGGAGGGATGCTTTTTAAGGAAGAGGGAAAGAGATCAGATTTCCCTCATGTGATTCACTACATCAGCCCTCCTAGTTGACCTTGCCAGAAGTTTCATGATTACTTTAATCCTAATCATTTACACCAAAATCAGAGGCTTCTGGCAGTCTTATAAACTGGTGCTCAGTTCAGAGGCAGGTGAGAGTTCATGACTGGCTTGTAGAGGTGGCAACATGCCATTATTCTGCTCTTTCCTAGAACTTTAAAGCTTTTGCATCTTTATTTTTATTTTTTGTCACTGATGCAATCCAAAGGAACAATGTATCTGGGAATGGTGCATGTATCTTCAATCAATCACTTTACTTATATCCCCAAGAGTTCTTGATAACATTCTAGCAGTTCAGCTCATATACACCTAGAGCAAAACTTGCAATATTACTTTTTGGACCATTATCCCAGAATCCTCCAGGCAGAATGACCATATATAATAGTTCTAAAACCTAACCCTGCCTAACTCTAACCTAGACCTGAGCTCCATCTGCACTAAATCCAGTTTGGCTCCGCTTTTAACTGACATGGCTCAATTTTATGGAATCCTGGGATTTGTAGTTTGTTACAGCACTAGAACACTCGGACAGAGAAGGCTAAATAGCTAACAAAACTACAAATCCCAGAATTCCATAGCATTGAGCAATGGCATTTTAAAGTGGAGTCAAACTGGATTATTTCTGCAGTGCAGATGTAGGCCTGGTTCTAAGAAAGAGGCTGGCTGATGTTCCCATTACTAAGAAGCCCCAAAGGCAGTGGTGATGTCATTAATTACCTTGACAAGTCCTCCTCAGATGAGGAGGAGAGCCAGGAGGACCAGCTGGACCCTGAGGGGGAACTGAAGGCACCAACTGCCAGTACACACAACCCCTATTGGAACTAGGACTCAGCAGGGATCCCCTCCCTGGCAGAAAGAGGACCTAGATGCTGAGCTACCCCATCTGTATGAAAGGTACCAGAACAAGGAAAAACTGGGAAAAGGCTGGCTGCAAAAGATAATCTAGCAAGGCAGAGGCCAGACTAAGCAGAATCAGCTGTATTCTCCTAAATCTCTCTCTCTATCTCTGGCTTTTCTTTGCAAACGAAGATTCAAGAAGGACTCATCCCGCGCTTTCTGCAAGCGCGCTTTTGACTAAAAAGGCCAATCCGAGATAAACAAGTCCGGTTGCAGAAAGCACAGCAGAAGGTCTCCTTGGGTGATGTTTCTGGGTTGTGATTCTTTCTGCGTTGTCGTTTCTCTTCAGGACTTGTTCGGCGTGAGTTCTCAAATAAGGCTACAGCATTGTGGATAGTGCGTCTCCATCCCTCCCGATGTGCTAAATGGCTGCCTGTAAAACAACCACACTAGAGGTCTGAGGTTGTTGGTTTCAACATTGTTCTTCCAGTCTGTGTTGTTTTATTCCTGACTCATGAAACTCCCTTGGCTTCTTCATCCTGACATGTTTTTTGCATTCATCTCTGGCTTGCTCATCAATTGCTTCCAAGACTGGTAGGACTGCTTTTTGTGTTTGAACTTGAACTGCCGCTGGACAATTTTTTGTGCCTACTCCTTTAATTACTAAGGTCTTATGACTCTCCCACTCAAACTTGACCCTTGGTTGGCTTTGACTCATCCGCTGACTATTCTCAGTGCCATGTTTGCTTAGACTGGATACTAGCCACCTTAAACTATACCAGGTGGCTGGTGACTTCCATGTCAGTAGTGTGATGAAGTTTGAACTCAACAGGTTTGGATCAACTAGTTCAGTACCTTAGATAGCTCTTTTAAAGTTCCCATTAAAAGTTCATTCCACTGACAGCTGCTAGCTGCCACAGTGCTGAGCTGCCACTACTTAAAAGAGCAGCAGGGTTGATATTACTCCACTTTACTACTTTGGATCTTGTTTTGTAATATAGCTGTGGCCATAAAAGGGAGCAGATACCATTATGTCTTTTGTTTAGCTAATTGCAAAACTTTGTTTCCTCAATGAATCCTAAACACTAGACTATATTCTTTTAGTAACATATTTTATTAGCATATTTGATAGTTATATATTTTTTATCCAGTATTTCTTTATATTCAGTTCCCAAAGTCACTAATTAGCAAGGTTAATGAAAAGGGGAGGTAGGAGTTGTAATTTTAAACTTCTAGAGGGCCAAAGACTCACCACCTCAGCTTAATCAGTTTAGGCTGGCATCTTATTGGTGAATTACCATGGCAATAAGTCTAATTTATGCCATTGGAACTCATTTTAATTGTTGCAGAGGACAGAATTCACTACCAATCGTACAAAGACCCAAATCCCCAAAACCTACCTTTTCTCAGCTGCAGCCCTCTGAACCTGGCCATTTTCTGGATAAGCAGCTGACAAGCATCCAGCTATTTTACTATAGCTGGACACAGAGCAATGACATCATCCACAAGTAACTCTGGAGAATCCATGGAGGTCCCTGTGGTCCACTGTCGTGCATCCTACAGGTTGAGGGGTCTACAGCTGAGAAATATGACTCTGGGGTGGGGATTGGATGGGAAAGTATCATAGCTGCATCTCCCAATGCAGGAGCACAATGAAGTCCCGCAATATTCTGCGGTATTTCAAAGGAGGAAGTGAACGGAGCTCTGTTCACTTCCTCTTTCATTGCCAGAGCTGCCTGTGCTGGGATTAGAGGTAAGTGCAGGGGGAGCATTCTTTTGCTGGCATAAAAGTGGATTTTTTTATGCCTGCAAAAGAACACTTTAAAGGGATAGTCTGATAAAATCCTTAGATAAACAAGATATTCCAAAGCTGACGGAAGATCAAAAGGAAATCCTTAACCAGTCTATTTCAATGTCAGAATTCACTGAAGCTCTCAAAGGCCTTCTTCAGGGGCTACATAAAAAAGAAACAACATATAAATAAATAATAAAACAAAGCATAATTTTGCAGTGTATAAATAATTTCCTAGTGTATAAATACTTATTGCATTTGCACACTGCCTATGGCCTTTACACAGCTGTTTGAAATATAACCCCAGAAATGTATTGGGCTTTTTGTTAATAAATCATTCATTCATTGAACACCTTGAGACAGGTTTCCTGTTTTCAGCTGATTATATTGGGTGGTCCCCAGTTTTTCTTCTGTTAGTTTAATAAGTGCATAACAGGGGAGGTGACACATACAGCTCTGTCATCTCACACAGAAGAATGGTTAGGGGCTCAAGAATGGATGAGGTCCTGCTGTCAAAGGTTAAGAACTCTACCTCTGCTACCTTATTATGGGTGGCTTTGCCTATTGGGTTAATGTGAGAAGCTGAGATTAGTCGAGACAGTGTGTGTACCAAGGGAGAACTACTTCAGTGGCTGAGTTTGTCAGCAGTAGAGAAAGAGATCTGGGCATCTGGCTGGACATAATTAAGGGCATGCTTTGGGAGAAAGGGATGCTGTGTTACTCCAACAAGCACTCTCTTCCTAGGTCCCTGCCTGCTTACCTGTGCTCAACATTTTTCTTTCTTTCTAAGCTTTGGGTGAGGAAAAAGCAGGCCATATGTGGCTCCCAATACCTTTTTTCTTTTACTTTTTTGCAGTTCCCAGTCCCCTAGAATATCACTGAACTACCCTTGATTCTACCATTTTAATTATTTTCAGGCAGAAAATGGACCTGTTAAAAAACCTGTACAAAAACACACCAAACTTGCAGTAGCTGGGCTTTATTTGCCCCTATTCTCACTCCAAATCAGAGCAGGGTGAAATCTCTGGTTTTCCTTCTGGGTTTTTTGAGGCAGCAGAAGCAGCCTAGATTTTTTGGTTTAGAAAAGCAGAACTGCTCTAATTCACTGTGAGTCTGTCTCCCTTTATAGGTGCCATATCTGGCTCCTTGCAAGTTTTTAGTGTTTATTCCTAAAAATGGCCCTGTGAGATAAAAGAGGAATTCTGTTGATGTATTGACAAAGTTGATCACGGGTGTGTGTGTTACAGCCCCCAATGTTTATTGATCATCCAGACTGAGGCTGCTGCCACACTGCAGAAATGATGCAGTCCGGCGCTGCTTTACCTATCATGGGTCCATCCTATGGAATCCTTGTAGTTTTTTGTGGCATCCGAGCTCTCTGACAGAGAAGGCTAAATATCACACAAAACTACATATCCCAGAATTCCATAGCATTGAGCCATGGGAATTAAAGCAGTGTCAAACTGCATTATTTCTGCAGCATGGCAGCAACCAGACTGCCTTCTTCAATGTAGTTTAGAATTTTATTGTCATTATGACCAGACCTGAGAAATGTATGTTAGAAGTAACTAGTTACAGTTATATTTCTAATGCCCCAAGACATTACCATTATAGTTTCAATTGTTCCAGTTTTACTTTCTTAATTACACTTTTAGCTCCCAGTTACATTTCGCGATAAAACGGCAGCACACAATACAGCACCACTTCTTAAGGAGAAATAGCAGTTGTAATAATGGCCACTGGAAACAATTCAGCAGAGAAAGTGCCTGAAAGAGCTGCTGTTTCAGCAAAGCTATTGGAATGGTCCCATATCCTTCTCCTGCAGCTTGATAAAATATCCTATTCCTGTTTAAATTAATGGGCCTAAAAGTGCTTAACCATCCTGGCAATCTTAAGACAAGCAAAAAGGACATGGCTCCATTAGTCCTCAGCTTTCATCAATCCCTTTTTACAGGAGGGAAACATGCAGCAGGGGCATGGATGGCAATGGGCCAATCTGTCTCCTGGTCCAATCAAGATATGAACAAAACAGAGCAGAAATTGGTGGCCTCACCTTGTAAGTCCTCCTGCCTCCATATAGACACCTCCCCAACAACTGGAACTGAAGAGCAGCTAAAAAACCAAAGATTAATATTGCAGAATTGGCTCTCTGTTTCTGGCTCCTGACTAGTGTGTCATCTGCGGGCCTTTGTGAGTGTTATGCCTGCAAATCCACCTCTGTGCACAGTACTCCTTGTTCTTTACACTTCACTTGCACTAGCACAGGAGCCTATGATTTTCAGATGGAGGGAAATGCCTCCATGGTCATGACACAAGCAATCTGAGCCTTTCCCAAGAGTAGCTAAGACAAAACAAGCATGAGTCAGCGAGCAGAACTTGCTCTGACTCCAGGCTCAGAGCCAGGTGGATCAATGGAAAGGGGAAGGAATTTGGCTTGCTTTTAAGCTCTCTGTAAGTGTTCAAGGAAGGAAAATGCTTGCAAAATGCAGGCAGTTCTAATTCTGGTCTCAAGTGCATTAACCCAATAAGTGGTGCACCAGCAAGTGAATTGGACTAGTTGCAGAAGCACTCATAATATCCCTTGCTTGTCTGTCCTACTGAAACAAGAGACAGGTAAAACAAGGCAACTGTTACATGCCAGATTTCATTTTCTTGGGAATGGCAATGGGCATCATGACACTCACTCTTGGGCCAAGGGAACTCTGTGGATGATGGAGGCAAATGACAGAAAATGGTCCAACAGTTATGAGAGGGGGAACTATGAAGACCTTTGTTAATTAGTCCGTGTTGTTGCTCTGTGCCTTCAAGATGTTCCTGACTTATGGCAATCCTAAGGCAAATCTATGACAGCTTTTTCTTGGCAAGAGTTCTTCATGAGTCTATAGGCTTCCAATGGGCTTCCACACTCAATTCAGGGTGCTGATGTTGATCTTCTTGTTGTTGTGCACCATTGAGTTGTTTTCAGCTTACGGTGATCTTAAGGTGAACCTATCATGGGGTTTTCTTGGCAAGATTTCTTCAGGAGAGGTCACCATTGTCTTCCTGTAAGGCTGAGAGTGTGACTTGCCCAAGGTCACCCAGTGGGTTTCCATGGCCAATCGAGGATTTGAACTCTGACCTCCTGGAGTCCTAGTCCAACACACAAACAACACCACGCTGGCTCTCTCACATCCATAGATCCCTCCATTATAGAGTGGCCACTTATGAACCACCAGAGAAGAATCACTCCCCAAAGAGGACAATCAAGGATACAGATTGGCTACTTTATATGCATATATGCAGATTTGGAAATTATTATAATCTAAATAGAAATGCAAATGTGGAAGAATGTGACCATTATGGAATGCTGGAAATTGCAATAATTGGAAATATATATTACTATGTATCTTAATGTCATGCAATACAGCTGACCATAATGGGAACACCAACCGGATGAACAATGTGACTGCTGTCCGTTGCTTAAGTGCTCCTTGTTGACGGATAAGTCCAAGGCCCCCTTCTTGTTTCTTACTTTTTTTTAATCTTTAAACTAGTCTTAATCAGAACAGCCCTTCAAACAGGGATGCTTTCAGAGAAAGGGATGTAATGTAGGGTATATGGTGCCCTTTCACACTATGCGTTTATAGCAATATATTCCCCTTTATGCCATGGCTGAATCTTGAGATTTGTATCCTGGGATTTGTAGTTTGGGGAGGCACTCAAACCCTCTGGCTGAGAATTCTAAATACCTCTCCCTAAACTGCAAATCCCAGGAGTACATAGGATGTTGCCGTGGCAGTTAAAGTAGGATCATAGTACTTTAATTATGTCAGGGGCTATGGCCAGTTTAATTTATTACAGTTGTCCCTTCATATTTGCTGGGGTTTGTTTCCAGGGCTCCCTGTGGATACCAAAATCCATGAATACTCAAGTCCCATTATATGCAATGTGCAATGGCATAGCAAAATGGTGTCCCTTATATAAGATGGCAAAATCAAGGTTTGCTTTTTGGATTATTATTTTTTTAAGAATATTTGCAAGCCGTGAATACTTAAATCTGTAGATACCAAATCCGTAGATATGGAGGGACAACTGTATATCTTTCTGTGGGTTTTAATTATAAATCACTTTGGGAGAGAATCTCATCTGAAGAGCAAGCAGAGAGTCAGCGGTTGAAAGCTGTTACATAAAATCAGTTTCTAGTTTGGCTTCTAAACAGAAACAAACATAAATATAGTTGGATGTCCTATTTTTTCTGACAAAAAACTCCCACAGCTTTGAAATTGATATTCAAAACCACACGTCAAAGGCAGAAAGGGATTTTTCCCCCCCCATGTGAGAGGTGAATTGTTTAAGGTCTCAAACTGTACAAGAAGGTGTTATCAAGATAAAGAGTTGCTACCTGAAATCTGAAAACTGTATTGATCCAAGACTTTCTATCTCCTCTGATTCAGGAATGGGGTGTGGAAGTGGGAGCAAAGCAACATTGCCTGTTACATTGCAAAAGGCAGGCAGTGATACACAAAGGATGAAAGTTCTTATGTAAAACTAATTTCTAGTTTGGCCCCAAAATAGAAGCAAACATTGGTTGGGTGGCCTACTTTTCTGATGAATAACACAGCTTGGAGACACAGCATGTCACACCAAAAACCTGTCCTCCAAAGTCAATTAAATCTTGATTTCTAGCCGATATATCTGAGGACAGGAAATTGTTTCTGATCTCCTTCAAGGAGCTTTGGTGAATATGATGGGGAGCCCCACGAGCCTCGTGGAACAGCTCATTTGAACCGATTCCAGTTTATGCATATTTACCTGAGAACAAGTCCCACCAAACACAGAGATTAATTTACTTCAACATAAAAATGTATGGGATTGGGCTACCAAAGATTTCCCCCTCCCTTTCTTTCTGTTGATGAAGGAGGAGCTAATCATATACTAAGTAAGGTAAATAAGGTCATTTGAAGGACAATTAGTGTATGCAACATATTAACAAATTTCATCGGGATATGGAATGTGTTGCTCTTGGGCTGTAAGTCCCATGTTGTGGTTGGACTGTAACTCCCATGTGCAAGTGCTATCTTATTGGGCTGAAACTCCCATGAGCCCTATCAAATGATAAGGGATGCTGGGAGATAGAGTCCAACAACATCTGGAGGGCTTGCACTTTGCCCATTCCTGAATCATGCTGACAACCTCAGCTTCGCCGTGAAGGAGTGTTATCTTCCAGTTGGTCACTGTTCTAAAGCAAATTTGTACATTCTGTTTCAGAGCCTTTTCACACTTGACACTGAAACTGACTGCAAGGGCTTTTAATACTAGGCTGTTTCATTTACTTTCATCTTTTGGATTTTTAATGGATTTGTTTTAAAAGGGTTTACTTCTATGGAGAGTTTAATTGCATTTTAGAAGTAACTTTGTGCATGTTTTTACTTACGTCTTTGTACATGCTTTTATCTGCAATTGTTTTAATCATGGGTCCAAGTTTTGGGGAAAAGGTGAAATATAAATGACAACACTTTGCATGTTATAAGAGTAGAATCACAGAGTTGGAAGAGACCACGAGGGCCATCCAGTCCAACCCCCTGTCCTGCAGGAACACACAATCAAAGCACTCCTGATAGATGGACATCCAGCCTCTGTTTAAAAACCTCTGAAGAAAGAGACTCCACCACACTCTGAGGCAGTGCATTCCAATGTCAAACAGCTCTTACTGTGTGGAAGTTCTTCCTAATGTAAATGGATAGAGAAAGATAAACTTTCTGGACCACCTGGTTGGGATGGGACTTGGAGGCACTGATTTCCACTGCTTCCAAGTAGCAGTCCTTCTTAGAGGGGCAGTCCCCAAGGTCCTCTTCAAGAACTCCTGCTTGATACTTTGGCTGTTGGCCTACAGTCTTCTGCAAGGCTTCGCCCCTGTTCCCTATAATTTTAAATGTCTACCTGAGGCCCAGCAGGGAGGGATAACAACAAAACAACACAACATAGGAATCTTGTACACACACATTTATCCTTTGTACCTGAAAAAATTATTCCCATGCCCTCTAACTGTCCCAATTTGTCAGGAACTCTCTCAGTTAATTCTCTGCCATCGCACTTTTTCAGCTGCTTTTAAAATGGCCCGGTTTCTCTCTCTTCCTTCCACTTTCCCCTTTGCCCTCAGCTTACTTCAGCTGCTGCAAATTAAATTCAAACTGTAAAGGTAGTTTGCATTCAACTCAGCAGGGGAGGGGGTGAAATCCTGCCATTCCCAGTAGGCTCTGGCAAAAGCAAGCTGCTGTGGCCTTTCCTAGCTTGTGTGTTCTTCTTCATTAATAATTTTTGCCATCTTGACCACAATCTGGTGTTGATTGGCCACATATGTCTCAGTTTGCATCTGTAAAATATTGGAGGGTATGATTTCCTGCCCTTTAGAACCAAACTAAGCAGACTATGTGACTATGGCCAAATCCACACTACACAAATGCTCCAGTTTGAAACTAGATTATTTGTCATGGCTCCTTCCTACTGGATAATGGAATTTGTAGTTTTACAAGGTCTTTAGCCTCCTCTGCCAAAGAGTGCTGGTGCCTCACCAAACTAAAAGTCCCAGGATTCCATAGGAAAGAGCCATGGCAAATAATCCAGTTTCAAACTGGAGCATTTGTGTAGTGTGGATTTGGCCTGTGAAGATGCAGAGCTCATAACCTTCACCTTCCCAAAGCTCTCAGATTAATGGCTGCATTATGACTGCAGCCAGGAATTTGCCATGGACTTTGCTTCTGGTAGTTACTGTGGGTTTAAGAAATACCAGATGATCATAGAATTGTAGAGTTGGAAGAGACCACGAGGGCCAGAAAGTCCAACAGATAAGCAGTAACAGATTGAGTAGACCAGAAATGTGTATCATTTTGTACTGTTCTATTCCAGAGCTGATTATTTTCTTCTCTGCAAAGAAGGCCTCTAGCTGTACTGTAAGTGGGAGGTTTCTCAAACTGTGTTATTAGGAGCCTTTCTGAATCCAGAAAAGGAGAATACCAGCTACTAGTTCTTCAGCTATATTTTTAATAACGGTGGGGAGGAGAGGAGAGAGAAGCAATCACAAATGAAACATTGGCTGATAGTGTACATTCCTGTCCCTGGCCCAGGACTGGCTAATCAAAGAAAAGATGCCAGAATGGCAATAATTTGTGAAAAAAACAAAGAATGTCTTGTCTGATTTCCAAGGGACAACTTCTCTTCTTCAAAAGAACCTTTGTGCTAGTAACCCACAATAGATTAGTAAACTTGCATCCAGTTCTTGGCCAGTTAGGCATCGAATTTAGTATTTATAATTCATGACTTATGATCCAGAGCAGTTTATTGGCAAGAAATAGAATAGACTTGTATAGCCCTGTGGAGTTTTATTCATCTCTCTCTCTCCCTATCTACTTGACAGTGAGCTTCTAAAACAGCCCTCGTTCACCAGTTAATATGGTCAGACTCTTTTGAAAAAGTCTCTTTCATCATTAAGAGTTTGTAATTCAACATTCTTTGTACAGGTTAATAAATAAATAAATTGTATACAGGCTGTTAGTAAATATCTGCACAACAATAATTTGTTAAAATTAAGTGATGATTTGCAGTAAAAAATTAAAGTTAAACTTTAATTTTATTTTTTGCAAATCATCACTCTCTTATACTGTACTTTGACAGCTACTTTGCTTTTCAGAGTCACAACTATGATTATTTGGCTTGAAAGCAAATTGGTTGCTATGCTGTCTGCTGAACCCTGTTTACTCATTCAGGCTCCACACAGGTGTTGGTAAGATAGTAACTGGTTTATTAAAGAGGATTATATACATTTCACCGGCAGGCTCCTAACACAGGCCTAAAGCAGGATTCTCTTACTCTGAAGGGAGACAGGCTGGCCAAATCCACACTACACAAATAATCCAGTTTGAAACTGGATTATTTGCCATGACTCCTTTCTATGGGACTCTGGGATTTGCCACTCTTCGACAGAGAAGGCTAAAGACATTGTAAAACTACAAATCCCAGGATTCCATAGGAAGGAGCCATGGCAAATAATCCAGTTTCAAACTGGATTATTTGTGTAGTGTGGATTTAGTCAGAGAGTGGATAGTTTGGAGACTCAGTAGTACTGAAAGGGGCAATTCACATTTAGTGCATTCTTCTTGAGTACACAGCTGCCACTATAGTGGCACCTACACTCATGCATCAATAATTAAACATGCTGTATTAGGCCAGCAAAGAGCCAGAGTGGTGTAGTTGTTCGAGTGCTGGAGTATGACTCTGGAGACCAGGCTTCAAATCCCAGCCTGGCCATGGAAACCCACTGGGTGACCTTGGGCAAGTCATACTCTCTTAGACTCAGAGGAAGGCAAAGCCCCCCCCCCAAAAAAATCTTGCCAAGAAAACCCTGTGATAGGTTTGCCATAAGTCAGAAATGACTTGGAGGCATGCAACTGTGATGTAGGCGCCTTTCGAATCCCACTGCCACCAAGTTTGTGATGCAGAGGCCTTTTGAATCCCACTGCTGCTTCCAAATTTGTGACACTGTCACCCAAATCTGTGACAACTCACAAGATCCAGGTGGTCAAGGGCAATTTTCAAAGTGACTCCCCCACTTTACCTCAGGGTTCAGCCTGGCCCTCTGTTCCTCCCACCTAAATTCCTGTAAAGTTCCCTTAGTTCCTTCCTTTTGAACCAGGGATATTACTTTTAACTTAACTGTGTGGAGTGTGTATTTGGTAGCTTGCCTTTAATTATCTTTGTTCTGTAGGAATGAGCTAGAGTCTGTATTTGTATTAACAACAAAGGATAACTTTATTAAAGGGAATAAACATACTTCAGGGTGGAATCTTTTGCTGTAATCAGTACTTAAATCTTCATAACGCCATTCCTTATTTCCCAGCTTCATTCGCTCTTTATCCACACACTTCTCTATGCCAAATTAGTAACCTCTGCACACCATTTTACCTCATCCAAGCCTCTTATACAGCACACACATACAGAGCCTTCTGCTCCAGCCAACTGTCATCAACTCCCTTCCACTCAAAACTCAGAGCTTAACTTCAGCTTAACTGAGGTCTTATCTATATGGTCAACATAATACAAACGGGATGCGGACGTACGCCGATCTGTTCATACGGAAATGCACATAAATACGTGTCATTTGGAAGGGGGGCAGTCAAATCCACCACAAAGTCTGTGTGCATTGCATCTGGGGCTTTGTCCAGATTTTTTTCCATACGACATGCGAATGTGCGGTTTGTTTGAACACTTGCATTTGCACAGGTACGAACGGGCAGCGTAATCTGATTGGTTGGATCAGCATGGGGGCAGGGCTAGAAAAGAGGGGAAGCGCCTGTGGCCAACATGTTAAATTATCAGCTAAGTGAGAGTCTGGTAAATCGATAATATGGCGATCTTATACTCTTTTTTTAATTTCATTTTTTGTAAATACAAACCGTTGCTTGTGCGCACCATGGGGAAAAAAATTATAAAAAAAATTGGTAGCGGCAGATTTAAAATCATGAGTAAATCACTCACCGCCACCATCTTGGCTAGGGGGTCATGCAGACTTTAGGGGGCTCTTTTGTCAGGCTCACCTCTGAATTCTGGGATTTGGAGTGGAATTCATGGAGGACCCTGACATGAGGCTGCCTCTGGCTTGTTTCCCTTGCCCAGGCCTCTGGAGGTTTTGGAGAGGGGCCAGCCCGCCTTGTTGGCCTGGGAACGCTGCTCTCCACCGTGGCTCAAGGTCAAATCTTCCAGGTGCAAGCCAGGCCCTTCCTCCTCCCTAAATGCCATTCTCACACTGTGGGGGTTTATCTGGGGGTTTGTTCTAGCTGTATTCAGTTTCGTGTTCCTGACACACGATTCCTTGCCAATAAAGAATTTTATTGAGTGAATGCGAGCATGTGTGCTTGTTATATCACAGTAAGCCAAAATGTCTCTTCACTATCTAAACCTTTTTGAGAGGTTCTACCCGATGATGTGCAGGCTGGAACCCAGACGGAGAAAGACCTGGCTGCAGGCAGCAGCCAGGGAGCCGGAGCCCTGGGGGAGGGTGCCGGCGCGTCAGGGGATGTTTCAGGAGTGCCTGAAGAAAATGGGAGCTGGGCCCGCTGGAGGGCTGGAAGGTTTATGCATCCCTTCGACCTGATGGAGCTGGGAGCCAGGCAAGCCCTGGGGAGGGGCAGCCTGCCACTCTCTGACAGTCCAGTGCGGGGAGCTGGAGCAGCTATGGGATCTTCCTTTTCTGACGTGGAGCCAGCAGGAAACAGCTCCAGCCCGCCCTACTAAGCACCTGAGGGCGGGCTAACCCTGAAGGGCGCCCAGATGCTGTGGTGAGTGGGGTGAAAAGCCCTTTCTTCATAAAAGCCAAGTTAGGGGTTGGAAAAGGGGGGCCACCTGAAAAGTAATGTTAATGGTTGATTGTGGGTGTACCCAAGTCCTGATGCACCCTTCCCTGGTCAGTAAGCTGGACATTAGCACTATCAAGCTGGACAAGCCAGTGTGGCTCTCAGATGGATGGAGGGATGATGAAGGGGGGCCCTGCAAGGTGAATGACTGGTCCAGTACACATGAGAATGGGGAATCATCATGAGGAGCTTCAATTTGTGATAGCCTCAGGTTTAGTTCCCGCTGCAGTGGTCGGATTAAATTAGCTAAAGTTCCACAACCCCATCACAGACTGGGTAAAAGAGATTATGACTTTTGCAGATCCTGTGTGTGTGCAGGAGCACGGGGTGGGTGAAGCTTCCCCAGGGGGAGGAGTCCCTCTAGAGGCTAATTCGTGGAACTGCACAACCACTTTAGTCCAAGGGGAGCTGAAAGGGTTACCGGTGGAATACAAGCCATGGCAGTTTGTATTTGAGGAGAGGGAGTGTGACATTTTGCCACCCCACCGACCCTTTGACTGTGCCATTGAGATACTTTCTGAGACTAAGCTACCCAAACCCAGGATTTATTCCATGACGCTGGCTGAGATGGATGCCCTCCGGGAGTTCATAGACAAAAACTTGGCTTGGGGGTTCATCAGGCCCTCGACCTCACCTGTGGGGGCCCTGGTGATGTTCAGGCATAAATCAGATGGGGGTCTTCGTCTAATCCAAGACTACCGGGGGTTGAATGCAATCAGCGTTTCAAATCAGTACCCCCTGCCCTTGATGAAGGATATACTGGCCCATTTGTCCAAGGGGAAGATATTTACCAAACTGGACCTGAGGGAGGCTTATTACAGGGGACGAATCAAGGAGGGGGACGAATAGAAAACTGCCTTCAGTTGCCCCCTGGGAGCTTTTGAATTCCTAGTAATGCCTTTTGGATTAAGTGGAGCTCCAGGAATTTTTCAAAACCTAATCAATGATGTACTGAGAGAATTTTTGTACACGGGGGTCTTGGTGTATTTAGATGATGTACTGATTTATTCTGAGGATTATACGTCCCATGTGAAACTGGTGAAAAAGGTACTTGCTAAACTGGGGGAGAACCATCTGTATGCTAAAATGTCAAAGTGTGAGTTTCACCAAAGCCGTTTAGATTACCTGGGATATCGCATCTCAAATAAGGGGATAGAAATGGATCCAAAAAATGTAAAGGGGATATTGGCATGGGAGGCCCCTAGGACCAGGAAGCAGCTGCAGAGCTTCCTTGGATTTGCTAACTTTTACTGGTCCTTCATCCCTGACTTTGCTACGGTAGCCCTTCCACTGACTGACCTGTTAAAAACCAAAGGGGTGGGAGAGAAAACCCAAAAGAGAAGGGGGAAGGCTGAGAAACCTCCCCAAAAGATTGTGTGGTCTGACTAATGCCAACAGGCCTTTGATAAGCTGAAGAAACTCTTAACCTCTGAACCAATTCTTAAGCACCCTGACCCCTCCCAAACTTTTGTGGTCCAAGTTGACGCTTCAGATGTAGCAATGGGAGGGGTGCTGTTACAACGGGGTGAGGAGGGGGAGCTTAGGCCGTGTGCATACCTGTCCAAGAAATTCAATGAGACTGAGCGAAATTGGCCTGTGTGGGAAAAGGGTGCAATCCAAGTTGGCCTTAGAGACTTGGCGCCACCTATTGGAGGGATCTTCCAAACCCTTTGAAGTTTGGACAGCTCACAAAAATTTGGAAGCTTTGGCCACCCCGAGGCGGTTGAACCCCAAACAGATTCGGTTGGCCAGTTTATTCTACCGGTTCAATTTCACCCGGAAGTTTATCCCGGGAAAAAAGAATTTCCTAGCTGACGCTTTATCCAGACTTCCCCAACATGACAGCCAATGAAAGGAGGTTATTGACACAGTCTTCTCCCCCTCCCACTTGGGACTAGCAGTCCCAATGCGCAGCAAGGCCAAGCATCAAGAGACCCAGGCCAGCCCCTCTTTGGGGCCAGGGCTTGACCCTAAGGCAACTGGAAATGCCATCCCACCAGCTGTAAGGGCAGATTCCAGTGAGGCACCGGCCATGCTGGCATTGGCTCCTTTCCCCCCCTCCTGGGGTGATGGGGGTGGGTGGCAATCCGAAATGGTGTCGGCCCTTCCCAAGGACCCGTGGTTTTTGGCTCACCCAGGGGCGGTGGCCCTCCAGGAGGCTCTGGCTTGGAAGGGGGAGTGCCTTTATGTCCCAGAGGCCATGCGTTCATCCATTCTCAAGCAATGCCATGATGTTAAAAGTGCTGGGCATATTGAATATGTAAAAACCTTGCATTTGGCCCGGAGGCAATTTTGGTGGCCAAAGATGAGAAGGGAGGTGGAGGAGTATGTCAAAGGGTGTTCCACGTGTGCAATGGCAAAAAGGGGGACGGGAAAACCAAAAGGCTTGCTGCAGCCTTTGCCTACCCCATCCAAGCCTTGGGCAGTTATCAGCATGGATTTCATAGTGGAATTACCAGAGAGTAGGAAAAAGACTGTTATTTGGGTGGTGACTGACATATTCTCGAAACAAGCACATTTTGTGGCCTGCAAGAAACTCCCAACTGCCCCCCAGTTACCAAGGTTGTTTATTCAACACATTTACAGGCTACATGGGATTCTTACTAAGATTGTGTCTGACCGGGAGGCTCAGTTCACTTCTCAGTTTTGGAAGGCATTCACAAACCTTCTGGGAGTCGAGTTGGGGCTCAGCAGTTCCCATCATCCCCAGAGTGATGGACAGAGCGAAAGTACTAATCAGGTTCTGGAATAATATTTGAGGTGTTATGTGAACTTCCAGCAATCTGACTGGGTGGACCTCTTGCCTTTTACGGAGGTCGCCTATAACAACGCCACTCACCAGAGCACCGGTTTCTCCCCTTTTAAGATTTTTTCAGGACAAGACCTTAATCCTCTACCACTAGGGGAGGGGACCTCCAAGGACCCAGTCTCAGTGAACCAGTGGAGTAAAAAAATTAAAGATGCCTGGCCAAAAGTTGTTTTGGCCCTGGACTTTGCAAAAAGCATGATACAAACATCATGCTGACCAGAAACGGGAACCCTACGCCGTAGGGGACTTAGTGTTCTTGTCCACCAAGTTTCTTAAAAGCCCCCAACCTTTGAAGAAGTTGGGGCCCAAGTACATAGGTCCTTTTCCTATTGCTAGAGTGATAAACCCTGTGGCTTTTGAACTGTCGCTGCCCAAACTGTACCATAATGTTCACCCTGTGTTTCATTCTAGCTTGCTCAAGCCGGCGTGCCCTCCAGACCGTCATCATCCAGACCCGGGACCTGCACCCCATCCTATCCTGGTTGACAAACATCAACATTTTGAAATTTCTGAACGGTTGGACTCTCGGGTTCACAGGGGGGGCTTGCAGTATTTGGTGAAATGGAAACATTTGCCCTTAAGGCATGCTGAGTGGGTCAGTGTCGAACATGTGAATGCTCCACTCTTATTGCGAAAGTTCCATGCCCATTTTCCTGATAAGCTGGGCTGAAAGGGGGGGTCTCTTTGGGTGGGCGGTATGTCAGGTTCACCCCTGAATTCTGGGATTTGGAGTGGAATTCATGGAGGACCCTGACATGAGGCTGCCTCTGGCTTGTTTCCCTTGCCTAGGCCTCTGGAGGTTTTGGAGAGGGGCCAGCCCACCTTGCTGGCCTGGGAACGCTGCTCTCCACTGTGGCTCAAGGTCAAATCTTCCAGGTGCAAGCCAAGCCATTCCTCCTCCCTAAATACCATTCTCACACTGTGGGGGTTTATCTGGGGGTTTGTTCTAGCTGTATTCAGTTTTGGCTTTGTTCCATGTTCCTGACACATGATTCCTTACCAATAAAGAATTTTATTGAGTGAATGCGAGCGTGTGTGCTTGGTATATCACCGATAGGTCACATAATTGCGAATGCCTGCTTTTTTCAGATGTGTTTGTATTCCTCCCCCTATAGACAAGCTCTGACTCTCCCACAACTGTCATGCATAGTTAAAACATCCAGAAGCCCTTCCCATTCCTGCTTCCTGCCAGAGGATTGGCTCCTAGAACACACTTCTCCCATTCGCTCATCCAGCCATCTGTCACAGCAACAACAAATCAGAACAGCATAGAGAAAGCAAATGTCTAAAAAGTCAGAACAGAAATGGTGGAGGCTGTGGGTAAAACATAGGGTAACCACTGATGAATTTGCAAAGAAGAAAAAAGCAGGAGGATAAAAATTGCATTAAATGTGCATGTGCCAATATATATGTGTATTAGGGCTACATACCCCCAAGGCAAAAGATCCTGTCTTGTCTTGGTCAGCCCTAGTTAGTACTTGGATGGGAGACTGTCAATGAATGCCAGGTGCTGTAGGCTATATTTCAAAGGAAAGAACTGGAAAAAACTACCTCTGAGTATTCCTTGCCTAAGAAAACCCTACGAAATTCATGGGGTTGCCATAAATCAACAGGTGACTTGAAGGCATATACACATACATTAGGAAATAATTACTAGAATGTAAATAGAAATATAATAGCTCTGACCATAGTAGGGAAGATTGTGACCAAGTGACCTGTGTGCCCACTCAACCTGCTGTTCAGATGTTCACAACTGGCAGATGACTTCAAGGCTCTCCTGCTCTCCCCAGGGATGGCAATCGTGTGGCCCTTCAGATGTTGTGGGAATGCAGTTTCCAATAGTTCTAGCTAGCATAGTCCATGGTTAACAATGCTGGGAGTTGCAGTCCAAAGACATCTGGAGGGTCACATAACTCCCACCTGTACTCTGTAAAGTAGAGGTCTGAGATGTGGTCATTGGTCCTATAGGACTAAGTTTAGTATTGGTGCTTTCCCATCATCTCTCCTTCTCCCTTTCCATCTGACTCTGACAAGGGCTTATTCTGGACAGTTTTATGAGCACAGATGTACTGTTCTAAATTGCTGCACAGTGCAACCTTGGATGTTTTATTACACAATTGCAGTCCCTCAGCAGTACATAGCACTGGTACATGGGAAAATGGCTATAACTCAGTGGTAGAAAACATGGTCTACAAAAAGTCTTGGGTTTAACTCAGGTAGGACTGGAAAGGAGTCCTTGCTTCCTAAAGGGCTGCTGCTATTGGTAATAGTAAACTAGATGAGTTGGTATAAGCCCACTCCCTGCATGTGATTTCATCAGCCTTCTCCATACAAACAAATGGCCATTGCGTAACAGGACCATCTATCTGGACAGGCCAGAAGGACCTGCTATCCTGTTGACTGGGAAAACCCATGCAACCTTTCAGCCAAGAAGGAGAGAATAGGATCTAATGGTCAAGTAAAAGCAGAACTTGGAAACATTATTGTTTTGGACTACAACAGACTCCCAGAATTTTTCTGCCAGCACTGCTAGGGAGATTATGGGAACTGTAGTCTCCTTAGTGCTGGAGGAAAGCAGACACAGAATTCAAGCAGTCGATCACATCTATATATGGCACAATTTCAAATTAAACATCTGAAAGAAGAGTTCATGTTCCCATAAGTGCATTAGCATTAACGTGGAAATTACAAATTGAAATATTTATTAATAGGTTTTTAACATCTTGAACTGTTGCCTTAGCAGCAGCTCCAACCTCGTGCACATTTTCCTAGCCTTTTGACCCCTCCCTCCCAAATGTAAAATGCCCTTGTACATTTTTTTAACATCTAAAATATCCATCTTAATAAAAAAAAATCCCAAGGAAACTTTGGGTGGGAAGGACAAAAGTGTGAGAGTCCATTTAGATTTCTGGTTATTAAACTTGAAGATTCTGGTCATTAATGGGTTTGCTTTTAAATTGCTTTTAATTCTGCTGATGGTTTGATTTTATTTAATCTTGTGTGTATATTTAGTGAAGGTAATTTTGATCTCTATATGTATCCGAGCCAGTGTGGTGTTGTGGTTTGAGCAATGGGCTACAACTGGTGACCTGAGTTCAAATCCCCACTCAGCCATGGAAACCCACTGGGTGACCTTGGGAAAGTCACATTTTCTCAGCCTTAGAGGATGGCAAAGACAACCCCCTTCTGAATAAATCTTGCCAAGAAAGCCCCATGAGGGTCTCCATAAGTTGGAAATTACTTGAAGGCACACAACGACAACAACAACAACAACAACATCTATTTAAAATTTTGCAAACTGCTTAGAGTCTCAGGACTAGGAAGAAAAGGTCTGATTTTGTTGTTGTACTGACTATGTGACAAATGTTGCTGCCCTTGAGCAAGCAGGGATCACCAGCATTGAGGCCATGATATTTCAAACACAGCTGAGCTGGGCAGGGCATGTTTCTAAGAAGGAGGACCATCGCCTCCCAAAACTAGTACTCTATGGTGAACTCAGCACGGGTCAGCTTAAGAGGGGCACTCCAAAAAAGCGATACAAGGACTCCCTGAAACAACATCTCAGGCTTGGCCAAATTGATCACCAACAATGGTCCGCCCTGGCCTCACATCAGGAGGCATGGAGACGCACTATCCACAATGCTGCAGCCTTATTTGAGAACTCGCGCCGAACAAGTCTTGAAGAGAAACGACAACGCAGAAAGAATCACAACCCAAAAACATCACCCAAGGAGACCTTCTGCTGTGCTTTTTGCAACCGGACTTGTTTATCTCGGATTGGCCTTTTTAGTCATCAGTGCACTTGCAGAATGCGCAGGATGAGTCCTTCCTGAATCTTCGTTTGCAAAGAAAAGCCAGAGTATTAACAATAATAATAATCTGAGAATCTTCCACTCCTTACAAATGGAAAGGAAAGTGAGTAGCTGGTGAGCTAATATTTGGAAGGTGCTATCCAAAAGGAGAGACCAAAGGTTGAATTTTCAAGTCTTACCTTTAACCCTGAACAAAAGGAAAAGATAAGACCTAACTTACTGAAGTAATGAAAGGTAAACAGAAAGTTGTAGGATGTGAATAATATCACATTATATATTATATGCATATATATATCTATATATGTAAAAGTATATAACACATATAATAAATCACTAAAATAAATAATTATTCAAATTAACACCACACAGTTTACACTATGAATAGCAGTATGGAAGAAAGTCCATAAGACATAAATCATTTGTTTGAAGGAAAAAAGATGACCCAAAGTCTCATCTGATTCTTCATTTAAACAGAAGCCAGGCCTTTCTACTAACAATCATTATCAGTGGCCAATATAAATCTTGTGTTGTCCAATACATTCTGGGGGGAGTGAAGGAGAAAAGGCATTTTTATTTTGTATAAATTTATATTTTAGTGCTGCTTTTTGCTTGGAAGAAATATTGGACCACACAAGATCCAATATTTCATTCATAGGGTCACCATAAGTTGAAGCCCACTTGACTGCAGTTAACAACAACAATGAATGTGAGACCTCCAAGTCACCCTATCATCAACAGCCCAGCTCAGGTCTTGCAGACTCAGGGCATGGCTTCCTTGATTGAGTCTATCCATCTGTAATGTGGCCTTCCTCTTTTCTTATTGCCTCCCAACTTACCAAGTATTATTGTCTTTTCTAGTGAGTTGTGTCTTCTCATGATATGGCCAAAGTACAACCATCTCAGTTTAAGCACCTTGGCTTCCAGGGAGAGTTCACACTTGATTTGCTCTGGGATGCATTTATTTGTCATTTTAGCAGTCCATGATATCTAGCACCACATTTCAAAGGAGTTGAACACCTTCACATCTTCAAATGTTTAAGATTTCTGAGAGTCTAATTATGATAATGAAATTTATAACTAAGCTGAGAATGAGCTCAGGGATGCATTTTTACCCTTCCTAAAATTACACTTATCTGGTCCACTGGGTATGTATTAAAAAATGGGCTCCAGTTGATGGTTTTGGGCACCCAATAAGAAACTTTCAATGGACCCCACCAGCCTGAGGTCTGACCATACCTGAAGTAGAGGACAGCCCTCAGAGCTGGACCTACCATTATGCAGAGTGAAGCACTAACAATTAACAATGCTGGCTTGGGGATTCTGGGAGCTGTAGTCAAAAAGGATATCTTTCCAAGGTCTGATATACCATATACTTTTAGATGTGACTTGAAAGTAAGTTATTTAGTCTTTTCTGCATTGATAAGAGTTAAAGTTTATAAGATTATTCCCCTGTACTTCAGTTTTACTATTTTTTCCCCTGAAATGGATAAAGAGAACACCGAGTATTTTAAACTGAGGATGCAAGTCATATTTTAATTCCTTTTTTAAATCTGACCCACTTTACTACAATACATTTCACCACATCTGTGTTACACAGTTCCAGTAAATTTTACTTACAGTCCAGCAGCTGGAAGATTGAGAAAACTGAGATTTCTCAAGAACTCAGTTAATGGGTTTCCTGCCCTGTTCTGCTTTATTATATGGAAAATTTGTGCTCTCTCAGGAATATACTAATGCCTGTATCTTCTTGCTTTTCAGCTTTTAAAGAAGAGTTTATTCCATTACCTTTACTTAGCATGTATCCACATATACACTCAGTGTTCACATTATAACTGCTGTGGGTCATAGCTGTACATAGCTGCCATGGATCATCACTCAGCACAGGCATTGAAATTATTGGCTAGGATCCTGGATCAAGGAGATGGATTATAAAGTCCTGCCAGGTGGAATTACACCATGATGTCTCCTTCCTCACACACACCCCAACCCACCTTTTATCTGCTGCAGCAGCAGCACCCCATGGCCATTTACTGGCCACTGGAGAACAGGGGTGGGATGGCAGAGAAGCATCCAGTTATGTTTCTATAGCTAGGAGCACAGCAATGAGGCATTCCCTGTGAGCTCCCAGGGGTTCTTCAGACTGCTGTGGAGCCAACAAAAAATATATAGCTGGATGCGTCTCTGCCACACCCTCTGCTCTCCACTGGCCAGTAAATGGCTATGGAGGAGGGGGGTTGTACCAGGTAATAAGGGGTCTTGGGTAGAGAGTTTGGTCACTGTATGAGTTGGGTACAAAATTCTGACCTCCACAATTGAAGAAAACCTTACAGAAGTATAAGTTGCATGCACAGTTGTATACATCACTAAGAGGATGCCAACTATTGTGTCTGATGCAATGTGAGGAGTCATGATACTTCTTCTATGAAGCATAAGCAACACGGGGCATTTCACATATTAAGTTCATCAGTTCCTGGACCTTTATCAAATGATGGAAGACATATTCAGACATGTGTGCCTGCACATCGCAAACCTGCAAAGAAATCAGAAATCTGAAACATAGAGTTGGAAGAGACCACAAGGACCATCTAGTCCAATCCCCTGTCCTGCAGGAATGCACAATCAAAGCATTCCCAACAGATGGCCATCCAGGTGGAATCTGTTTTCCTGTAGTTTGAATTCATTGCTCTGTGTCCAAGTCTGGAGCAGCAGAAAACAAGTTTGATCCATCCTTGGTATGACATCCCTTCAGTATGACATCTGCAAGGGTTCAGGTTCTTATCTTAGAAGGAACCCTGGTAGTGCAGTGGTTAAATGCTGGTACTGCAGCCGCAACGTTGTGAGTTTGTTCCTACAGGGCTCAAAAGTTCACTCAGCCTTCTAGCCTTCCATAGGTCAGTAAAATAAGTACCCAGTTTGTTGGGGGCAATTAGCTAACATGTTTAGGGAGTGCTCTGCACTGATAAGTAGAACAGAAATATAAATGTTATTGCTATTGCTTAGAAGTTCTAATTTTGAACAGGGCCTTTATGGAAGCATAAAGAGGCATTTCAAAACATTTCAGGCAGAATTTGGAGAGATTGTTTTTGGAATACAGTTCCCCAAATTCCTTAGCACAGCCACTTGCCTTGTGGTCTAGGGAATGCTGGGACTTATATTCCAAAGGTCAGTCCCACTTCTCCTCTAGTTTAAGATCTGCCGGTCTTGGAACTAGTTCTGAGCCAAAGCCAAAATTATAAACATGGGGTTTTTTTTCTACGTGGCCTAATTTCAAGTGCCATCTCCAATTACAATTCCAAGCTGTTCCCAATATGCCACCTTTAGATATGTTGCACTATGTCATGATGGACTGACCAGCCCATCACAGAGAGTTCATCTCAAAACCTACAGGTCACAGCATTGGAAAATTTCACTCCCTGGTTTCCATAGCAATAGGTATGGTAAGGGGGTGGGAACCTTATTTCCTAAACATGATATCACATCACATGACTGAAGAACCAATCCAAACCTGGAAAGGCAGAACCAATCAAATCTGACCAAAAGACTTCTAAGTTTCTGAATCCCTTTGTTCTAGGCCAGATGCTTGGGACCCATCCTTGGGCCTCATGCTGGAGACACATGGCTTAGGCCACATGGTGAGAGCCACATGCTGAAACCAGACATGATAACTGAGGTTGGTGGAAGCCAACCTCCCTCATGGGCCTGATAACATCAAAGAGTCCCAAAGGATATCTGAAGTCTAAGGAGGAGACTTCCATTTAAAATAACTCTGAATTCCATGTCCAGAGACTGAACTAGGCCAGCTATGAGAGCCTGGTTTAGCCCATCCCAATTGGGATACGGACTGATTGCATGGACATCAGAAATGTGAGTTATTATTTTTCTTAGCTTAGGGACCGTCTAGCTATCATGTGTTAGTTTTATGATTTATTTGCATACTATGACTGAATGTATTCCTATAACCTTAAGCTGAGTACCTGGAAAGATTAGATGTCCCTCCATGCTAAGTACTTAAGTGCTTGGAACTAAAAAAATAAAGTTTACTCTCTCTTTCTCTAAATGTTCGCCTCACGTGCCTTTTTTGGTCAAGCTATCTTGTCTCTTCTCTGGGGGACTAGAGAAGGGGGGTTGAGAATCCCCAACAGACTGGTTAGCCAGAGAATTGTCCCATTTCCCACTGACTGGGGTTCAAGAACTTTCTAACGAGAGTGGTGGCAGTCTACCGTTCAGTCTCCACTCTCCAGGGACTTCTAGGCTACAGGAGCCCTGGGGGAGTGTGTCTCCAGATTGTACAAAAAGGCTGGGAGCCTTCCCTTCCTTCTCTGTGAAATTGGATTACACATAGAGGAAGGGAGGGATCCAACCTATCACACACTATTACAGTCCCAATTGTTCTCAGAGCAATATATTTCAAAACATCTGGAAGGCACCAGGTTAGGGAAACCAGATATTACTTAGACCATGGAGTATTAATAGTAAGAATGATGGATTAACACAGACTTATTGCTGGTATGTTATTGGCTTAACTGAAATCAAAACATAAAATTCAGCCTCCTCTTCCTAGCTTTATGACTTCAGTGTTCATGGTCCACAGTTCCCACATTCTAAAACTTCTTGCTTTTCTACAAATCACATAACCCTGTTGCTTTCTAGGTCTTATAACTTTCCTCACAAACGTTGCTATGTTTATTAACATTGCTGTGTGTGTGTGTGTGTGTGTGTGTGTGTGTGTCGTGTGTATGCAACTTCAAGTCACCTGTAGACTTATGGTGACCCCAATTAATTTCATAGGATTTTTTTAGGCAAGGAATACTCCAAGGTGGATTTGCCAGTTCCTGCCTCTAAAATACAGCCTACAGATATTCATTGACAGTCTCCATCCAAGTACTAATGAGGGCTGACCCTGCTTACCTTCCAAGATCAGCCAGGATCTGGTGCCTTAGGATATAACCACACATTATGGTTAAATGCCAGTACTGCAAGCCACCACGTCACAAGTTCAATTCCAGCCGGCTCCAAGGTTCACTCAGCCTTCCATCCTTTTGTAGGTCGGTAAATTGAGTACCCAGCTTGTGGGGGGCAATTAGCTAACACACATTGGAAACTGTTTAATGCAGTGTAGATGTGTAAATAGCTATTGCTTAAAACAATTTGTAAGCCGCTCTGATAGTCTTGTGGCTGAAGAGCGGGGTATAAATAAATAAATAAATAAATAAAAACATTATCTGCCAGAAATGAGGATATTTATTAATATTTCGTTACATCACATAGTTTAGCCAAGACCTGGGAGAGATTCAAATGACAAGCCATGGGTGGTTTTTTAACATTTACATACTGATATTTTAAGATTTTTTTTCCTATTCCAAGCTGAATGTTTAAAAAATTCTTGCTTTTTTCCTTTCAGAGTTATTACACTGCTAGGATAACGAAGGAAAACACCATCTCCTGTCCTGAATATTCTCATGGGAAACCATCACATAATATAGTTCACAGGTATGTTGAAACTATTCCTAAAAGGAATAGATCAAACTATCCCTAATGCCTAGTAGATGTAAAGGATCACTATATGTATTTCTTTAAAGTTTTTTCAACCAACCCTTCCTGCTGTGAAACAAAGACAATAAACAAAACAAAACAAAAAATAAGAACCAAAATATATGATACTATACTCCCATTCTTACTTGGACTAGAATAAATAAGCCTACCATGCATTTAACCTAGTACAGGAGGAATTCCCCCACCCTCACAATGGGGATTTCTTTGGAAGTAAAAAGCTGACTATTGCTGTGTGTCTGTAAGTCCAGACAGTGTATGAATCATAGATGAGACATACAGATGGAGCATGACTGATGCGTCATTGCATCATTATTATTGCTACCATTATATTTATATCAGGCATGTGATTAGCTACTAAACTAAGGCTTTCTCACACAAGTAAAATTGGAGGTTTTCAGATGGGGTCAATACTCCGTGGCAGGCACGGAACAAGGTCAAGAAAGGGTCTCTCTTTTGGATGACATTGACCCATTCTGTCCTGCTCCTGTCTGCCCCTGTCCCGCTCCCAGAGTATTCTATTCAAGATGAAACATTGTGAATAGAACACCCGTTCCATGTCTTTCACGGAATTAGAGGTGTGCGCAAAGGAGCCCCGTTCCTGTTCTAAGATGACAGCCACAGGAGAGGAGGTCCATTCCCAGCACTTCCCGGCACAATCAGGACATCCAGATAAGTGGCACCCTTCCCCCCCCCGGTTACTTGTAAAAAAAATTCAGTGTTTTTGTGCTTTGTTTTTACTTTTGACAGTTGGGGGGTTTAAAATTTTTAAATTTGCCGTGTGCCCGTTCTCTCGCGAGAGCAGGCACAATTTCATTTGCCGGTCGTAAATGCAGCCTTAAGATGGCTGCATTTACGACCAGCCAGCGAGGGGAGGGGGAGGACATTCCTGCCGTGGAATGAAGGTAAGCGTACGAACATTTTTCTTCTATTCCGTGGCAGGAGCAGCAACGGAGGTGGTGGGGCAGGATTGGGGTATTTGGCCCCATATGAAAATGTCCATTGTCTCTAAGTGACTAGGTGAGGTCTTCCTTGCTGTGGGGATGTGTTACCTGAATTGCTTAGGGTCTGCAAAGATCCCACTAGTGTCCAAATCTTAATATGGGAATATTTAATTAGCTCAAAATGGCAGCAAGAGGCTGGACAATGGCAGGATCTTTTGACCTATGTATATTGCTAATCGTTGAGGTGACTCCAAGCCAGAATGTACAATTAAATGATCTTTATTGGAAATCAGTGTTAACAGCATTCACACAGTCTTCAAGAAATCACACAAGGCTGTTGAAGATAGTAGGAAATATATGGATAGAGGAATAGAGTAAGGGGATTATGGGCTATACTGTACTGATTCTGGAGAGCTGAGATTGCAAAGTAAACTGGCAGAGGTCTGAAAGGCAGAATGGTGGCACAAACTGATGTGGAGTCGGAAAAGTATGAGGTCCACGCACCTGTGACTACACAGTCAGACCTGGAGCTGAGAGGAAGAGGATCTGTGTGAGCTTTGGTGGTGTTTTAGGGTGATATTTATATGTGATAGTTCACCTGAAAGGATGAGATTTAGAGTGGAATACAATATCTCTCAGAGTTTCCCAGGACTAGACAAAGGATTCTCTGGAAGAGTTAACAATTGTTAATGGGTGAGTGATATATTTGGAATTGAAGGGGAGCAGATAACTTGTATTGTTGGGAAGAAAGGGAAGAGGAAAAACCCATTTTGCAACCATCAAGGACTCTGCTATTATTGAATGGATTAGTGAATGACTCATCTCCAGGTGTTAACTCTGACCTGGGTATTACCTGTCTGGGGAATTTCCAAAGTCCTCTCCGTGGGGGTCCCTAGTTTACCTACTAACTACATGGAAGACCACATCAAGCCAAATGTTTAAATATTGCCAATTATGTGATATTCCAAAGTGAGGGCTGTCAGGGTAGGTAACAGGTGGACACCTTGTACATCTCATTGTCACTTCCATTTCTAAAGAGATGTTACCTGCTTATGGTTAGAGAAGATTGCTCAGCTTTCCGTACCCTTAAATTGTCCTGATTTGGCAGGAACAGTCCCAATTAATCCTCTGTCATCACAGTTTTTCATCTGCAGAAAGAATGCCCCCTCCCCCCCCCACTGTCAGATGGGACCATAATTGGTGGGAAAACCGTATGCAAAGAGTTGTCATCAGTGACTCTGCTTCAAACTGGAAGGAGGTCTTGAGTGGAGTGATTCTGCGTTTTGTCCCAGGGCCATTACTCTTGAACATGTTTTATCGATGACTTAGATGACAGGGTGGGGGTATCCTTATCAAGTTTGCAGATGACACAAAACTGGGAGGGGTGGCTATCATATTGGAAGACAGGAACAGAATCCAAAAGAAACTAGATAAACTAGGAAATTGGTCAGAAATTAATAAAATGTAATTTAAATGCAGACAAATGCAAAACTTTACATTTAGGTCATAAACCCAAATGCACATGAATAGGATGGAGGATACATGGCTCAGCAGTACTTCATGAGTAAAGGAGCTTGGGATTATTGTTGATCATAAACTGAACCTGAGCCAGCAGTGTGATGCAGCAGCAAAGAAGGCAAATTATATTTTAGCGTGCATTCATAGAACTGTAGTTTCCAAAACAAGGAAAGTAATACTCCCACTATATTCTGCACTAGTCAGGTCTTATCTGGAGTACTGTGTCCAGTTCTGGCACTTCATTTTAGGAAGGATATAGACAAGTTTGAGCAGGTTCAGAGAAGAGCAACAAAGATGATACGAGGTATGGAGAACAAAATATATGAGGAAAGGTTGCAGGAGTTGGGCATGTTCAGCCTGCTGAAAAAAAGACTGAAGGATGACATGGTTGCGCTCTATAAATACCTAAAGGGCTGTCACAGAGAAGAGGGTCAGGGTTGTTCTCTTCTGTCCCAGAATGCAGGACCAAACCTAATGGTTTGAAGTTACAGGAGGGTCGGTTTTGATTGAACTGTAGAAGGAACACATTGACAGTAAGAGCAGTTTGGCAATGGAACCAATTGCCTAGAGAGCTGATGGGGTCTCTGGAAGTCTTCAAAAATAGGCTGGATAGCTGCTTACTGGGGTATCCTACATTAAGCAGTGGTGGTGCTAGTACGGTGCAGAGAGGCTGAAACATACCAGGTGATACTATTGAAGGGAAGGGTTGACACCTTCCTTAGTAACGCCACAGGCATTAAGTAGGGGGTTGTACTTAATGGCCCATGAAACCCCTTTCAACTCTATGATTCTATGATTCATTAATAACTTTTGCCATTTGATCACACTTTGATGCTGGTTGGGCAAACGTGTCCCAGTTTTAATCTTCATTGGACATCCCTTTCTCCATTGCAGTCCCACAGAAAAAGGTCAATTCTATTTCAACACATTTTCCCCCATTGTTTCCAGAGGAAAAAACATATGTACAATGAGTCTTAGGTGCAGAACATGAAGTTCCAGGGTCAGGCCCTATGATTTCCTTAGCAGCACCAATCTGAACTTTCAAAACAGCACCACACTAAACTCTAATATAAATTGCCTGTTTACCTTCTTATAAACTCACTCAGACACTGCCTGGGATAGTTAATGGCTACATGAAAATAAGACCATGAAAGGATGTATTTCTATTAAGCCAGCAAAGGTCTTGGCTAGAGAAGGGTAATGGTATGAAGTATACAGTTGTCTCTCCACATTCACGGATTTGATATTCATGGTTTTAATTATTCACTGCTTGAAATATTCTTTAAAAAACAATAATCCAAAAAGCAAACCTTGATTTTGCCATCTTATATAAGGGACACCATTTTGCTATGCCATTGCATATTCACGGGGGGGTGGGTGGGTCCTGGAACCAAACCCCAGCGAATGTGAAGGGACAACTGTGTACAGTACTGTAACTTTTGGAGATAAAAAATATTTATAATCCTTTCAGATGTCTAACCTCACTTTCTCTTGTTGCATACTAGCAGATACACCCAAATTATTTGAAGCTGAAATTCCATGGATCACAGTAGTAAAATTTAATAAATCTGTACCCTTTTCCAGTCAAAGTCATGGATGTCAACTCTACAAACACCTCTTTCTGATGTCTGTGACTTTAAAGAGGATATCCTTGCCAGAGTATTCAAAAAAGGGCCATGTTGGTCTGTACATAAAGCAATCCAGCAGCACCTTTGAGATTAACTAGAAAGAGGAAACATCTAATGTGATGTCAACGGCTTTCACAGGCGGCATCTATAGATTTTCCTTGGTTTTTTTCCGGGCTGTGAGGCCGTGTTCTGGAATAGTTTCTTTCTGATGTTTTGCCAGCCACAGATGCAGGCAAAACGTCAGAAAGAAACTATTCCAGAACACGGCCTCACAGCTTGGAAAAAACCCAAGGAAAATCTAGGAAACGTCTAGTCTAAGCTTTTGTGGACTCAGTCTGCTTCATCAGATGCATGCTGTGGAGCTCTGGGGACAGATATATATGGCGGTGGCAGCGGCAGTGGGGCATATGGAAAGTGATGTACTGTACGTGCAAAATAAGCTGAAGTGGCCAGAAGTATCAATTAATAATGGTTATTTAAAAAGTAGTTGAAAAAACAAATTTGGGAGATCGGTTTTGTATACAAGCTCAAGAGCAGCAGATAAACATATACAAGTGGAGGAAAGTCCTTGTCTAGTGCATTGATAATGCAAGCATGAGGAGAATCCTTTTGTGTGTGGCTATGCTGACAAGTAGTGGTCTAATATATGCAGTGTGCCAGGATCCCATGGTCTCTGTTCAAACCACTGCCAATGGAGTAGAAGTTATGGATATAGTCTAATTAATATATCAGCGTAACACTACAAACTGTGATGATTTCAGGAAGGGTGGTTCCATAATAGTTAGCGGTACTATATAATGGCTGAGCTTGTGCAATGTACATCTCTGCATGAAGAGTTATCCATTAGTTTTGCTATGCATCCCTTGTGTTGAATGGCAATGCTGTAGAACTGAACCAAGACACCAAATGTGCAAATACATGCACATACCAAATGCACACATCTATCCATGTGCAACATTCATTACACATCCATGCACAATGCCCCTCCTTGCAAAATACCACTTCTGCAAACATGAACTGAATGTGGCCATTCTGCATTGGACAGAAATGTTCAACTGTTTCCATAAGGTAACTTACATATGACTAAGGCAACAACAGGATTCCAGCCAATGTGTGGCATTTCATAGCTCTTACAGCAGGGGTGGTCAAGTTTGGCTCTCCAGATGTTGTTCACCTGCAATTCTCATGAGCTGTAGCCAGCATAACCAGTGGGGAGAAACTATGAGGGGATGCAGTCCAAAAACACCTGGAGGGCCACAGTTCCCATAGATGGGGAATGCATAGATTTAAAGATATTTTTGAACTCCCAGTTCTTGTATGCCCCACCCACTCTGGCTCTTGGTGAGGTATGATAGGAAGTAGTCAATCAACATCTGGAGAGCCAAAGAGTCCCCACCTCTGCCTTATAGCTTTGTGCATTTCTCTAAGGTTAAAAAAAATCACATAGCTTTTGAATAGGTGAACTCTATGTACAACTCAACAGTTGCTGCAGTATATGTAAGAAACATTGCATGTTATAAAGCTTGGAAGTAGTCGCAGCACTAAAAATAAATACAAGAGGGGACTGTGTGGTAATTATATTCAGTTTTGATGTGTAAGTGTCTGCAGCTTTTAAAGGAGGGGTGAGCAACTTGTGTCCCAATAGATGCTTTTGGGCCACAACTGCCATCGGCCCTAGGCAGCATAGCTAATGGTGGAAGACCGTCCAAGTGGCAGTCCAGCGACATCTTTCACACTACATAATTATAGTGCTGCAATTCTATTTCAACTGCCATGGGCCCACATCCTATAGAATCCTGTGATTTGTAGTTTAGGAATACATTTTGCTGCCTAGGACATATGGGAGATACAGTAAAACAGTATCTGCAGGCCACATATGCACCATTCATGGCTCTGAGGATAGTTTTGGGCTTGGGAATTTGTTAAGGTCTGGATAATTTATTCTCTACCTACCTACCTACCTACCTATCTATCTCATGGCGAGTTCACCATAGAGTACTATTTTTGGGAGGCGAGGGGCCCTCCAAAAAAGCGATACATGGTCTCCCTGAAACAACATCTCAGGCTCAGCCAAATTGATCACCAACAATGGTCCGCCCTGGCCTCACATTGGGAGGCATGGAGACACACTATCCACAATGCTGCAGCCTTATTTGAGAATTCACGCCAAACAAGTCTTGAAGAGAAACGACAACACAGAAAGAATCACAACCCGGAAACATCACCCAAGGAGACCTTCTGCTGTGCTTTCTGCAACCAGACTTGTTTATCTTGGATTGGCCTTTTTAGTCATCAGCGCACTTGCAAAAAGCGCAGGATGAGTCCTTCCTGAATCTTTGTTTGTGAAGAAAAGCCAGAGATCTATCTATCTATCTATCTATCTATCTATCTATCTATCTATCTAAAATGCTTGGGTATGTTTCCTTTCCCAGTGTGCTGATTGTCCGCTTAGGAAACATACCCAACCAATCCCCTCCCTCCTCTCACTCCCTCAGCCAATCACCACCCACATGCAAATTCCTTCTCCACCTCACAGTCTACTCCTGCCACTCAATCTGCATCTACACCCCCAGCCTCACAAGGGCCCCTTCCCTCCTCTCACTCCCTCAGCCACTCACCATCCACATGTACAACAATGCAATATTTTTTCTTAAAGTAATAGCGTGTAGCTGAACCATGTGAAAAACCACATGTAAAACACTGAAATATTTCCCTCACAATAATAGCATGTAGCTGAAACATGTCAACATTTCAAATCTACTATAATGGCATATGTTACACTGGGTACAGCTAGTAGTTGTTTTTTTAAAAGATCATAGTCCTTGAGTGAAATTTTGGAATCCATCTGCGGTTCCAGGGATTCATACCAAATACCATAAATGGGGAAAGGATTAGGAGTTCTATGAGAAATCAGATTGGCAAGACTGAAGGGCCTATATAAAGAGCCTGGTCAGCATGTACTTCGCATTGTCCTCCTCTCCCATTCCTGTATCAGGTTTCCTGCTCTTTTTTTCAGTGGCACAATACTGCAATGTAGAACTCCCAGGTCAGATCTATGGACATCTGTCTTCTCTCTTTCTTTCTGTTCTGGAAACATTTTACAATCATAACTGACAGACATGTCAGTTGTTAAAAATTTGTGCTGAGAAGAGCAGCATAGGGGCAAACGAAAGGAAAGCTATTACCGTAACTCTTTTTATCCTGGTAGAAGCAAATTATCTCAGCCTTTCCTGACAGTACTGACACAGTTTTCACAAAGCAAAATGGCAGGGTGGTGTTGCTTATTTAACAGGAAAGTAAACATTCATTAGAAAGATACCGCTTCAGAGAAGAAAATTGGTATGGATCCTCAAAGCAGAAATCTGACTTGTGGGGGGGGGGGTATACCTTTCATCCTACAGAAGACAAGAACAACATGATATATGTGAAAGACCAAAAGGCATATACATTAAAGCTGCGTTTCTAAATACAGTCAGCCTTCCATATCCATGGGTTCAACGTTCAATCAACCACAGCTCAAATATATGTGTGTGTGTGTGTATTTATATATATATATATATAAATATATAAAAGCAAACCTTATTGTTTGCTATTTTATATAAGGGATGCCATTTTATCATACCACTGTATATAGTGGGACTTGAACACCCACAGATTTTGGCATCCATGGGGGGTCCTGGAACCAAACCCCAGCAGATACTGGGGGCCCACTGTAGAGTGGAAGCCACTGTAGGTACAATAGGACTTTAAGAAAACATGCATGAGATTGAGCTGGTAGATATGCACAATAGCTGCTTTGATATACAGTATTCAGGTCATATTATCCCTAACATATACTGTACATAATTATACATCCCACACACAGTAGAGGGATTGGGTTTGAACAAAGGGCATGAGGAGTGGTGCTGATCAGTGGCTTATGGTTGCAGTCCTATATACTCATATGGGAGGCAAAGCTTGTCTACATGGGCAATTTACCCTATCTTGCCCCCATCTTAGAACCCTGCAGTCCTGAAGATGCAGGGCTTTTCCCCCAGTCTGCCCCCAAGAAGTCCTCATCACCCCTGGCACAGATACAGGGAACAGATGGTGGGGGCGCAATTTACCACGTTCTAAAATAATACCGTACTCCACAGGAACCCTTCCCAGCCAGCCAGCCCATTGCTTCAGCTGCCGGTCTGCCTTGCTCTCTCCAAAGCAGGAAAGAGTCCTGCAGCATGTGACCCCGGCTGGTCACATGCAGGGGGCCTTGGTCATATGTTGCAGGCTGGCTTTGCTTCTAGGAGAGTGAGGTAGGGAGGTGGCAGCAGCGGTGGCTGCAGTGATGGGCTGGCATGTCTGTCTGGACCCCAGCCTGTTCCATGGAGGTAACAGGGAAGGAACGGGACTGATCCTGTGAGGAGTTGGCATATCCTGGCTTGTGTAGTCCCATTGCCCCTAAGTCACATTGAGCTCAATATGGTTTATTTCCAGGTTAAACCATTGTTTATCTTGGCAGATATCTGTGGCTTTTTCTAAGAGAAACAATCCCGAGCAGCTGGCAATTGATGGCCACTCCTGTGAATTTAAGTAGTCATTTCATGATATATACGTATGTATGCATTTAATATCCTGCCTTTCTCCCAGCTCAGGATTCAAGGCAGATAAATCATCATAAAATGTTTGCATTGAATTGTTGTTCAGTTACAATGGTACGTGAGTTTCCCAAAAATAACATACTCCAGTGTGGTAGCATTTTCAAAAAGGCAGCATACTTTTCCCTTCTGCTATTGTTGGTTATTTCTGGGTGAAGACATATATAGAATGTATAAGATTTTAAAATATCCATCTTAGGCCAACTGATTTTGCCTAAAATTTCTTATCTGGGGGAAGTGTTGCCTTGTATTGCATTATTTTAAGTTCTGGAGTCTGTGTTTAATCTGTAAGACATGTAATATTTTTGTAAAGAAAGACACCCAAGAAACAGACAATGATGTTATTGTTTATTATTATTATTATTATTGATTATATATTTTTATTATTACTATCATAGCTGGGATCCAATGGAATACTTCTTATGGATCCCAGTTGTTGTTGTTATTGATTATATATTTTTATTATTACTATCATAGCCAGGTTCCAATGGAATACTTCTTATGGATCCCAGTCCTTCCACCATGATCAACAAACCTGCTTTTCTTCTGCAGCCCTCCTGAACCCTAAACATTTGCTCTAGGGGGCTGTGAAACTCTTGAGCAGGTTTTTGGCACCACAGGTGGATCCAGCAGCATGGGGAGAGGGAAGTCCCAATTCTGATGATATTGGACACCAAAGGATACCTTTGGATCTTGGCCTATGATAACAACCACCACCACCTTGTACTGTACGTGACTTCTATAAAGGAGTTAGATCTGAAAGCTTATGATCTAGGAGCTATGTTAAAACTCAGCAGGTCTATATCTGATCAGTACGTTGGGACACACCACAGATGTTCTAGAGAAGAAAGTCATCTGGATATAAATGTAGTCAATTAATGTGGATATAAGGACCTTTGCTTCTGTCTTGCAACACACTATTATGTGTTGTTCAATCAAGAGTTATGAAGAAACATGCTACTACTCCCTTGGGAGCTATAGCTGGAATCCTGTTGTTACATTGGATTAGTACGTACTCTTTCTGTGGTCATGCAGGAGCAATGAAAAGGGAAACTACTCTCCTGGGAGCTATGGCTGGAATCCTGTAGGTGAATTATGATTTTGGTCATTGCAGAGGTTGGACCTTCTTATTGGCCATGTAGTATCAACCTCCCCAAAAACCTACCTTTTAAATAATACAGCCCCACTCCACAACGATTTCTGTGTTGTGGAGAGTGGGAGGACCAGTGGAGATGCGTCCAGCAATTTTCATGCAGCTGGATAGGCTTCAAGAATATAATTTACAGGGACCTCCTCAGGACCATGCCAGAGGTCCCTGTGGATGCCTGTCATAGTGCATCCAGATACAGGAAAATAGCTGGATGCATCTCTGCTGACCCCCACATTCTCCAATGACACAGACAACAGACCTGTTGTGTTGGGGTGGAGTGGGGCTCTAGAGCAGCAGGAGACATAGCTATGAAGATGTAGATACACGCCACACATACATCTCCTGATGCAGGATTCCAACCCAAATTTTCTGGCTCTGAGCAGGCTGTTTCTCCAGTGACTTACTGATTTCATGACTGCCGCACCCCTGATTTTTTAAGTCCTGCTTGTTATCCAGTGTATTGCATAAAGAAGATTTTGACCTATGTTGTACTTTGGAGATTTTTTTCTTCTTAAAGAGCCAGTGCTTTAAGCAGTAAGCTTCCCTAGCTCAATCACTTTTCTTGTTCAAGCAAGCCCACAAGAGAACATGTACAGTATGAATGTACAGTCAGACCTCCCGTATCCGTGGGGCTTCAGTTCCCGGACTTACTGAAGATACCAGAAATCACAAATAACAGCGAACCTTATTAAAATAAAGGACTTCTGGTAAAAGCATACCAGAGTTGTGTAGGAGGATGCCTCTCTAGGCATTTCACAGAGCAACTCTGTGGTATGTGTTCCTATTTTGTGCCCTGTGGATAAATGAAACAGTGGATATCGGTTCTATGGATATGGGGGTTTGACTGTACTGTAGTTCGCAACTCAAAATATAACAGACTGAAAGTTGCTTGGAAACTATTGTGCAACAAGTAAGAAATGAAATGTGGCTACAACAGTTTCTCAGGAATCTGAAAGATGCAAGATGACCTTTAAAAACAGCATGACTGAAAAAAAAACCCTTAAAATAATAAAATAATTTACAAGGACAAACAAGGTTTTCCAAAGAAACAAAAATAGTGTTGTGATAACTCCAAATTCACTATTATACCAGAAGCTGAATCCAACAATCCTTCTTGCTTCTGTTTCTGTGGAACGTTTTAAACTTAATATGGGTCAGGTCTGATATATATATTCCTGATTTGCTTCTTAGTTACTATAGTAACAAATACTCCTTTAAAACCTTAATTAGATAGATGCAAGAAAGGCTACTGGAGAGGAATAATTTGTCTCTGCTTATGCCGAGATCAAAACAATGGTTTAACATAACTGCAACAGCTGGTTCCTTCTAGGTTGCAGTTGCTTATAATGGCAAAATGAAGTAGCTGGGACAACTAGAGAGAACTTCTTACACTAGTGGCTTTTAACCTTTTCTTTACCAGAAACTGCCTTTAATGGGAACCAGGACTTTGACTAGCAGTGATTGTTGGGTTCGTGCTTCCTGTTATTCATGGTGTGGATGTATGTTGTACATTGCTATGTACTCTTATTACTCATTTGAAATGTGTTGCTGAAAGATATTAACGGACCACTAAAGTGACCAATAAATGGGTCCTAGAGCAAATCAAGCCTAATCTCTCCCTAGAAACCAAAATTACCAAATTGAAGCTATCATTCTTTGGCCATATCATAAGATGACATATTAGAAAAGATGATAATGCTTAGTAAGATGGAAGCCAAGAAGAAGAATGCATTACTGGTGAACAGACCCAGTCAAGGAAGCCACAACCCTGTTTGCAGGGTCTGAACAGACTGTTGATGACCAGATATCTTGGAGGTCTCTCATTCATAGGTTCACCATAAGTTGAAGCTGACTTGATGGGAATTAACAATAAAAATCGAATCCATAGTATGCTTATTGAATTGTTCATGTTTGTCTTCTTTGAACCTGTTGTTTTTTTAACAAACTGTATACCCCCCATGAATCTTGAAAACAAGTTGATTATTGTGAATTACTATAGAAATATAGCATATAAATAAACAAAACGAACTCCCAGTCTTCATTTCAAAATGCCTACTGTGATCTTTTCTCCCACTAGCTTAGCTGTGCAAAAAACTGCAAGGCAAGTAAGGTCATATAGGCAGTATTGGAGGAGGAGGATGAATAATTTATACAGTGCCATCACTGTACATGGCACTTTACAAGGAAAACAACAAAACAGTTCCCTGCCCTCAGGCTTACAGTCTAATTAAGACATGCCACAAAGGGAAAGGGGAATGGCAGTATGGGAGGGGATTAAGTCCACCAGATACTGCTGGTTCTTCTCTCCCTCTGAGCTCAGGGCAGTGGTGGTTGGGGTGGAAGGAAGGCCTTTTATCTGCTTCTGGATCTAGGCATGGGTGGACAACCAATGACCCTCTAGCTAACTCTGGACTGCAATTCCTATCAGCCCAATCCATCATAGCTAATGGCAAAAGATGGCAGGACTTGCAGGTCACAAATTGTCCACCACTGGATTAACTTCAGTGAATTTAAGGAGACACAATGGAACACTTGTAAATTCTTTGCTGTATCTCAACTGACTGGTTTTAGCCTACACGAGGATAAAAGCAAGCCTTTTATTTACATACAACTATCCATCAGCCAGAATGTTAAACTAGCTAAGACTCAACATTATGAGGAGCCAAGTCAATTAGTGGAAATATTTTTATTCACTTCAGAAAAAACAACAGTAGTAACCTTTAGACGGTTGCCTAAATACCCTAAAGGCACAAGATCCTATCTGATCTTGGAACCTAAGCAAGGTCAGCCCTGGTTAGTACTTGGATGGGAGTCACCAATGAACACCAGCTGCTATAGGTTATATTTCAGAGGAAGGAACTCGCAAATAGGACTTCACAGCTCTTAGGCCTTTTCCGCCTTTTACTTCTGTTTCTGATCTGCCCTAACTGCCTCTTGTAGACTATCTCCTATGTTCATTAAAAAAAAAAAAAAAAACAGCTCTGGGTTTTCCCTTTTTATTTTTGTCAGAACTAGATTAGAGGGTGGCCCTCCAGATATTGTGAAACTGTAGTTCCCAGCATTTCTCACCACTGACTATGCTGGTAAGGCCTGCTAGGAGTTGCATACCAACAACATCTGAAAGGCCTCATGACTCCTCCTGATCCACCCAAGCTGAAGTTACACTTTGACAGTCTGACATTTTATTGCTTTTGAACTAAGGACCAATATGTTCACAAATGGAATATTTACTAACGGCAAATCACCTCTTAACCTTTACCCTCCTTTTTTTATTCCACTGTTAGGCATAAAGGCACTAGTCTTGAATGCCAGAAACAGAATGAAAAACCTCACAAAGCAGTCACCCCTTAGTAACTGTATCAGCTTAGATGTTTCTTGGTAGACTGCCAATTGTAGGCCACTCAATATATATTGTATTTCTTGGGCTTCAGTAAAGGGTAATCTGCTCTTGTCCAGTTAACAATTGATAATGCATTTTAAATAACATAACATACTATGATTTATTACTACATAAACAGTTGGTTCTCCACATTTGCTGGGGATATGGGTGCAGGACCCCCATGAAAGTGAAAAAAACACAAACATCTTTAGGCCCCATAAACCATATGTAGCATGCAAAAATGTAGGATCTGCGGATTCAACCTGCAATGCTATCTAAAGTGGTGGTATATGGACTGGTGCCAGTCTGCACCAGCTACTGGTCTATGGAAAACTTCCAGAAAAGAAACAGTTGTATCCAATGGGCAGATATATAGTATCAGTCCCTGGCACATTAGGAAAAAAAAATGCCAGTACTCCACATCAGATCTTGGTGGTGCTAGTTTTTACATTATTTTCTTCTACATTTGTTTAATAATTCCATTATTTGAATCCTAGAAGGGGGTTGACAAAAGTTGATGTACTTGCTCATTCATGTAAGGTAAAACAAAAAGCAAAGAGGACTGTCAACACCCAATAGAGGAGATGTGGAAAAGAGACAAAATCTCTTTGAAAAAAAAGAGGTGATTTTATTCTTCGAAATAGCCCACGTTTTGGCCTAAAATTAAAAAAAATACAATTTTAAAATCAACCTGTTGGGATTCTAAAAACAGGTGTCTCCAAAGCCTATGATCATCTGCCAGGCCTAAGTTTTGGAGACATTCTTTTTAGAATTTATGCAGGTTTTTAGAATGTAAAGCTGTATTTCCTTGAAAAAGAATATTTCCAGGCCAAAACATGTTGGGCTATTTCTAAGAATAAAATTATCTCTTTTTTCAACAGCCTTAATCTTTGGGGTTGGGCTTGTCTCTTCCATGAGGAAGGCAGCCTTAAAGAACATGGCGCCGGCTACACACTTTACTGGTCTGGCAAACCCAAAACCGAAAAACATCTTTCAGGAGTAGGCTTTATGATTAAAAACTCCATTGCCTCCAACTCGAAACCTTGCCAACAGAACACTCTGATCGCATTATTTCCTTACGCCTCCCACATGTTGTTCTCTTTAGTATATATGCCCCAACTATGCAAGCCGACCATGTAGAGAAAGACAAATTCTACACAGACCTACGCCAACTCATACAAAAAGTCCCTGTAGAAGATAAAATTATTATCCTTGTTGACTTCAATGCCAGAGTAGGAAAGAACTCCGAAGCCTGGAAAGGTGTCTTAGGCAAGCATGGTGTTGGAAATTGCAATGATAACGGACACCTCCTGCTAGAGTTCTGTGCAGAACAACAGCAGACTATTACAAACACAATCTTTCAGCAGAAAGATAGCTTGAAGACAACCTGGATGCAGCTTGAAGACAACCTGGATGCATTCGTGATGTCCGTCATACCCGAGTGATGCCCAGTGCAGAATGCCAAACAGATCATCGCCTCGTCAGATGTAAACTAAATCTTCATCTTAAATTCAAACCTAAGAGGGGTGGCATCTTAAAGAAGAGACTCCAAGTCAACAATCTTCAACAAGCTACCATGAGAGACAACTTCCAGGCAAATCTACAAACGAAACTTGAAGACCATCCTACAGATCCTTCTCCTACAGTGCTTTGGCAACAATCAAAGACAGTATCCTCCAGTCTGCAGAAGAATCCCTCGGGTTCTCCCACAAGAAAAATCAAGACTGGTTTGATGAAAACAACCAAGAGATCCAGGAGCTGTTGGCAAAGAAGAGAGCTGCTCACCAGGCATACCTCGCCCAGCCAACCTGCCATGTAAGAAAAGCAGCTTTCCGCCTCACATGTAGTAAACTACAACAAAAACTCCGAGACATGCAGAACAAGTGGAGGATCAATATAGCAGAAAAGACACAACGCTGTGCAGATCTGGGTGATCATAGAGGATTTTATGAAGCTCTTAAAGCAGTGTTTGGACCTACTTATCAGGTCCAAAGCTCCTTATACAGTACAGATGGTCAAACATTAATTACTGATAAAGCCTCCATCCTGAATCGTTGGGCTGAACATTTTCAAAGTCTCTTTAGCGCCAACCGAGTAGTCCAAGCCTCAGCTATCCAACATATAATACAAAAACCAATGAAAAATGAATTGGACATAGCTCCCACTTTGGAAGAGACCCTTAAGGCCATACAGCAGATGAAAAACGGCAAGGCAGCTGGAATTGATGGAATCCCACCTGAAGTTTGGAAACACGGAGGTCATGCACTCCACAAAAAATTCCACGAATTCCTTGTGAATTGCTGGGAAAAAGGGGAACTGCCATCAGACCTCCAAGATGCAGTCATCATCACCCTGTACAAGAAAAAAGGAGCAAAATCCGATTGCTCAAACTATCGAGGCATAACACTGATCTCTATTGCTGGAAAAATCCTTGCAAGAATACTCCTGAACAGATTAGTTCCTGCTATTGCAGAAGAACTTCTCCCTGAAAGCCAATGTGGCTTCAGAGCCAATAGGAGTACTACAGACATGGTATTTGCCCTTAGGCAACTGCAAGAAAAATGTAGGGAGCAGAACAAGGGTCTCTATGTAACATTTGTCGACCTCACCAAAGCCTTTGACACGGTAAGTAGAAAAGGTCTGTGGCAGATCCTGGAAAGACTAGGATGTCCCCCCCAAATTCCTTAAAATGATTATCTTGCTACACGAGGGCCAGCGTGGTCAAGTCAGATATGGTGATGCTCTTTCAGAGCCCTTTCTAATAACTAATGGAGTGAAGCAAGGTTGTGTTCTTGCACCAACTTTATTTACAATCTTCTTTAGCACGATGCTCCAAAGGGCTATGGCAGAGCTTGAAGAAGACGACGGCATCTATATACGCTACCGCACTGATGGTAGCTTGTTTAACTTAAGCCGTCTGAGGGCTCACACTAAGACTCTAAACTATCTAGTCCGTGAGCTGCTCTTCGCCGATGATGCTGCCCTTGTTGCCCACACAGAAGCAGCTCTGCAGCGCCTAACATCCTGCTTTGCAACAGCTGCAGAGCTGTTTGGGCTGGAAGTTAACCTGAAGAAAACAGAAGTTCTTTACCAGCCTGCACCACAGGACAAACACCACCATCCCCACATTGCCGTTGGCAAATCTGTGCTCAGGTCCGTTCAGCAGTTCACCTACCTGGGAAGCATCATCTCCTCAGATGCCAAGATTGACAAAGAGATCGATCACAGATTAGCAAAGGCATATAGTGCATTTGGAAGACTTCACAAAAGAGTCTGGAGCAATAAACACCTGAGGCAAAGCACAAAAATCAGTGTGTATAGAGCCATCGTACTGTCTATCCTCCTTTATGGATCTGAAACATGGGTCACCTATCGCCACCACCTACGACTCCTCGAGCGCTTTCATCAGCGCTGTCTACGCACAATCCTAAATATACACTGGACTGACTATGTGACGAATGTTGCTGTCCTTGAGCAAGCAGGGATCACCAGTATTGAGGCCATGATATTGAGAACGCAGCTGCGCTGGGCAGGGCACATTTCTAGGATGGAGGACCATCGCCTCCCAAAAATACTACTCTACGGTGAACTCGCCACGGGTCAGCGTAAGAGGGGCGCTCCAAAAAAGCGATACAAAGACTCCCTGAAACAACATCTCAGGCTTGGCCAAATTGATCACCAACAGTGGTCCGCCCTGGCCTCACATCGGGAGGCATGGAGACACACTATCCACAATGCTGCAGCCTTATTTGAGAACTCACGACGAACAAGTCTTGAAGAGAAACGACAAAGCAGAAAGGATCACAACCCAAAAACATCACCCAAGGAGACCTTCTGCTGTGCTTTTTGCAACTGGACTTGTTTATCTCGGATTGGCCTTTTTAGTCATCAGCGCGCTTGCAGAAAGCGCGGGATAAGTCCTTCCTGAATCTTCGTTTGCGAAGAAAAGTCAGAGAGGGCTTGTCTCTATAAGGCAAAATAATGCAGACTGATTTGTGGCAGTTTGTCTTAATGGCCATTAACACTATGCACATCTAATCATATCTAATCAATTTATTTTGTTCAAATGGAATCAGGATGCAAATGAAGATGGAGATCGAAAGTAAATTATGACACTTAATTTTTGTCCCAACAGAGTGTGATAAACAGTTGTGATTTTTTTGTTAAAGTTGTGCACATGTGATGTTCCACCTCTGTTGTCACATACTTCCTGTGCTGGACTGCTGTCATTGGCTGTTGTCACATGGGGCGGTTGCTTGGTTGGTTGGAAGGCAATCTCCGAGCCCGCACTAGATATCTCTTTTCCACATCTACTCATGGAAGCTACCTGTTACAGATTGGAAGAAGGGAGAACTTTTATTGCTAGCTTGACCCCTTCTTTGCAAGGGCTATGCATAAAATAATTATGATAGGCTTATCATAACCTGTCTGGATGCTTTTGGACTTTCTAACATCTTTGAATAACATTCAAAGAATCAACTGCATAACTACAATGTATCTAGTTACAAGTCTCCTTTGTCCAGAGTAAGCTGAATTCATTATATACTCTGAATCTGTTAATAGGTTCACCCAGAATGAAAACTGCCTTGAGTCCCAGTTTTGGGACAAAAATATGATGGAAATCAACTTTATATATAACTACATTCCAATAATCATTTTCATGAAAACCATAAGCAGCAAGCTTAATACAAATCCAAAATAACTGTGTTCCAATGAACACAAGTAGTCTGCAAGTGTTTCAGTCTGAAGATAGACATACAGTTGTCCCTCCGTATCCACAGATTTGGTATCCATGGATTTAAGTATTCACGGCTTGAAAATATTCTTTAAAAAAAATAATAGTCCAAAAAGCAACCTTGATTTTGCCATCTTATATAAGGGACACCATTTTGCTATGCCACTGCATATAATGGGACTTTAGTATTCATTGATTTTGGTATCCATGGGGGGTCCTGGAACCAAACCCTAGCAAATATGAAGGGACAACTGTATTTCCACATGAAACAAATTTTAAAATGGGCAGTGTAACAAAATGATCCTGAGAAAGTAGAATATTAGTAACTGCTACTTTACTTGGTCAAAAATTGTACACAGAAAAACACATACATCTTGGCATATACATTTATTTGGAACATACAGTCATGCTTAGAATGTAACTAACAGTTATTACAGGAGCATAACATGGAAGAGAAAATATGTAGTGAAGCATTAAAAAAATCCATACTTATACCAGCTGATATTACTTTTCGTGCCTTAAATATAACTACCTGTATGTGCATACCAAATTAACTGCTCATAATCAATTTGCAGTCTAATTTGGAATCTTCTTTATTTACTTTACTTTATCTAAACCAATCTAATGATTTTCAGTGGATCTATTAAGCACCTACTGAATTTTTTTCTTGAAAAAAATGGGACTTAAAAAGTGATGACTTTGGCTAGCCCATTTGCAGGTTATGAAACACATATTAAGACTAGTGTATAAAGCAGCAGTGCCTGCTATTTCCTTCCCTGGAAAAATAAATACTTTCAAGAAACCATTTAGAATAGGAGCCTACAAAATGCCTCAAAATCCCTTTGCTTCATATAGCTATTATGCATCCCCTGCCAGAAGAATGGGTTTAACATCAGAAAAAACTCACCAATTAGTTGCTTAAGTTTCCACTTTAAAAAAAAATTATTTGTTTTACTTAGTTGGATTCACAAGGAAAGTAAGCACCATTCTCCCTCAGTCAAACCTACAAGTGTGTGCATGTACAAAAAACTAATTGAGTTCTGCTCTAGATAAAACAGTTGTTTTCTGAGTTCTGTTCAGTAGCCAGATTGTCACATGAACCATGACTATGCCTGTGCTACCTAGCTGCTAGTTATATAATCTTTCCAAGAGTGTATTAGTCAGATCTTATAGTTATGTAAATTATTAACACCACCTCAAAATGAGAGTAGTACTGAGCCACATCTCAATTCACATACAGTAACCCCATATATTAAGAAGTTAGGTCACTTGGTGCATACTACAGCTTTTACATAATGTCTGAAAGATGTGATATTAGCACAATACATTTTTTCCACAATCATGCCATCTCATGACACTTTAATATGTTAATCTTTTCTAATTCCTATTAAACATATAAAAGATTACTATGTCACACAGACAATTTTGCTGAATAGCACAAGTGAATTTCTTAGTTAAAATGTATTTTTAAGAACAAACTTTAAGAAAAAGACATCTCCTCCATCAGGGGAAAAGAAACACTTCAATTGTGAAGGCTGGAGATGTTTTCTTTCACAAGGATGAAAGAAAATTCATTTAGAAAGATTTATAAATATTGCCCAGCCAAACAGGGTGAACTAGGCAGTTACCTTGAACCAATAAACAAAAGTCTGACAACATTTCAAATGAAAATAATAAAGAAAATGATAAAGATATGACATGGTACTTCTTGAAACAAATGAACATTTTAGTAACAAAGAAGATTGCCCTTACAATATTATATTATAGATATTTCTGGCAAAACGTTACCATGCAGAAGGATAGACATATTCCAATCACACAATAATCTGCTTTTAAAGAAATGTTAATGACTTGGTCCCATTTCTAAATACATCTTCCTTCTCTAGAACATGGGAATATACAGAACAGTCAACAGTGTGTAGGCGGTGGCTGCCTGCACTGAGAAAAACAATCTGAGGAGCTAAAAATAATAGTAAGGACACTATTTATTTACACAACCTTTAATGGAGCAGTTCAGGCTGATTTTCTACAAAAGGAAGCACTCCACTGACATAGTATGCAATTCCAAGAGAAAGCAAGGCGATGACAAAGATCAAGAGCAGCACTCGCCAGAAGCCAAGATCCTCCACAAACTCTTGCCATGTTGTTCGGAAGCTGGAGAGAACTCCTTCACCTTGCTGCAGGTTGGGATTGAGAAGTGAATGGCTCTCCATTGCACTATAAAAGTAATACAGATATGAATTACATTAAGCAGAAAATCCAAACAGAGAGAACATGAATGATTACCCAGTTGTGCAAAGAATCTGAAAAGCGAACCCTAACTAGGGCTGCATTTGGACATAGAAAATCTAGGTTCAAATGACCATGCCTCTTTGGGATGTATGTGGTGCCTGTATTTGGCTCAACTACAGGAGTGCTGCAACATTTCCCAGAGAAAACAAACAAGTGATTTAAAAAAAAAACTGTTTACAAAACTGCATGATCATGACATTAACAGAAGATATTGTAGTATCTCATGCACCTGTAACTTCCCCTATCAATGCAGTTGGGTATTTTTGTCTGAACTGGAACATCCAAATTTGGTTTAAAATTGCACATGCGGAGTTGTGCGTGTGGCGTCACTGTGCATACAGATGTGCATGTGATGTACATGCATGTGTATTCAGCTGCAGATGCAAGTGTGCATGTGGCTCCACAATGTAGCCATTCAACATGAGGGATACACAACACAAACAGGGTGTAACTCCACACGTGGAGGCTGATGTTACGTAACCTTGATGTGGGATCTTGGCCATAGTATAATACTATCCACATATGGGAAAACATATACCAGGGACCTTAGACAAGCCATTGCTCCCTACTGCATATCCACTGTTAAAGAACAGATGCCTGTCATCTGCATTTGAACGTTTTGCTAACAGGACACAGGTGTAATACTGCTGTGTATGCAGTAAACCACTGTTGGTTAAAGAGGCTCTAAGCTACGGTTCCCAGGCAGCCTTGGCTAAGTTTCTACTTCTTGGCTAAGTTCACAGAACTCTCATGATGAAAAGAAGGCACATGGAAAAGTATGACAGAAAAAGTTATTCACTGGGGCTTGGTTCCAAGACACCCACCCCCATGGATACCAAAATCTGTGGAAGTTCTTAAGTCCCATTATACAATGGTGTAATAAAATGGCATCCCTAATATAAAATGGTGAACAGCAAGGTTTGCTTTTTGGAATTTTTTTCTGAATATTTTCAAGCCATGGTTGGTTGAGATTGTGGGTGCAGAAACTGTGGATGCAGAGGGCTGACTGGATCTGTAAGACATCTCACTGCCTTTGTATTGTGGCTCAGAAATCATGAAAAGTTCCCATTATACGAAAAAGCCCCCACCCCTTTCAGCCACTTTTCACTGGGAAGCATGTCATAACAGGCAAAATGCTTCCTACTCTTATTCCAGAAAGGTTTAATGCATTTAACACCTGCGAAACTGGCTCAAACATGCCTTTTGAAGCAATGAGTGGCCTACGTGTGCATAGATGGAACCTGTTGTCTACAGCAGCGGTTCTCACAATTTGGTTCTCTGGATATTTTGGACTTCAGCTCCCAGAAGCCCCAACCAGTCTGGCCAGTGGCCAGGGATTCTGGGAGCTAAAGTCCAAACTGTAAGGAGAACCAAAGATTGAGAACCAATGGTTTACAGTATACTACCAAGGAACAGCACAATCACCGGCTGTCAGTAATAGTCACAGGCAGAAAGTGTCTGACTTTTGAAATAGAATACTTTCCTTTTCTGTTTCCCAGGAAAGTTATTCAGCATGTTACTGCAGGATTGGTCATCTCACTCCTCACATACAGACAGGGAGGGAAACTTGTTTTTTAAGGTATCCATTGGTGCATACAAAGAATATTTACTAATTAAGATTCAACCAGTTAATCTATAACTGCTATAGAAGTTAAATCAAGGTACAATGTAATCTAAGTGGAAAGGTGACATGGTTACTGAAAACAAACCAGGCCTATTTCTTTAAAAACAGGAAAAAAGTCACTGAGAAAACACCTGGGTATTTTCCATGACAGCCAAATTAAACTCCAATGTTAACATGGTATCAAATGCCTGAATACCTGGTATTTTGGAAGGACTTGGCAAATAACATAAATCCCAGATGTTTCTGCTGCTAAGAAAAACAGGCTGCATTTTTGTGAGATGTTGCTACCAACACAGTGGTCACAGGTCCCTCCAAGGCCATGTACACAAGCAGAAGATATCTTCCGTACTGAAATGCCACCACATGAGAAGAAAGAGTACAGGGAATAAAAGCCTCAACTTTTACAAACCAAACCAGAGAAAGACTAACGATTTGATTGGAAGAGAAGAATTAAAAAAATAGGAGGGAAATACAGTACACTAGGCAAGAAACCAAACTGCTGTAGCACTCTTCTTTCTAATAATTATTAGACCATCCAGCCACAAAGCAGTGTAAATGCATGTTTTGAGGCTTACTGTTATGCAAAATTATGGAAAATTCTCTTAACACCAATTCACAGGTACACTGACCATTGAACTGTTAAGATATTTGCTGCTGAATAAAGTGTTTTTCTTTGGCAAGCCAGACAGTTTTCCTAAAATTAAGATACACTTAAAAAGATAGAAAGAGAGAGATTTATTCCGGAATTACACAAAGGTATTAGCAAATTAGGCCAGTACTTATCACATGACATTGTCTCTATCCCATTGCTGGTTTGCATTCTATGTGTTTCTCTAGTGCACCTCTTCAGTGACGGAGAAAACCTGTCAATGGCTCTCAATACAGCTGTCATGCCAGTATTCCCCTTTGTGTGATAAGCCCCTTCCATGGCAGTAGCAGTACGACGGAAGTTATGTGGCACATGGGGAGTGTTATCATCCTCCTTTCCCTCTCGCTATTCCCAAGCTAGCCAAGATTGTTTTTTTCAACGTGCTTGTCTCTCTTCTTTTTCTTTTTATTGTGCTTGTGCAATTACGGATATGATTATATTTATATATATATATATATATATATATATATAATTGTTTACCCAAAGTCGCACAATTGTGGCAGAATTTTTTTTAAAGAAAGGCACACATGCCCTGAAGGCGGGGATTACAGAGCCAGTGGGGAAGAACAGATGATTGGCGAAGCACCATAACCACAGTGCACTCATGCGATTGAAGAGAGAGTGTAATAATGAACAATTTCAAACAGGTATGTTCCCATTTGATTCGCTAATGCCATTGTTGCAAGAAACAGGCTGCTGTTATATTTTCCAGAGAGTTTGCACATGCCTGCATGCCATGTACACGCCTGAATTACAAACAAATTCAATTATAGTTGCAGACATTTGCCAAAAGAGAGCAGTAGCTTGCATCTCCCATAGTATCAGCAAAAGAAACCATACTTTTGATGTACTATATTCTATTGGTAATGTGATAATTTTGAAACAGATCAAGAAAAATCTGAGGGGAAAGAGTTCTTGCTCTATTTCCAAATTATGCTAGTTAGGGGCAAATAATAGAAGTCTCTCTCTTGTCTCCCCAAAATAATTTTCAAGATGAAAAGGATAAATATTTTGATGTTCCAATTGTAAATATGAACTTTTTTGATACATACATTACCAAATTTGTACATATTTATGTTTGTATGTATTTTACCTCATCCTTTATCAGAAATCTCAAGCCAGAATATAGACTACAAAGCAATTTAAAACCATTTTAATTGCCCATAGCAGCTGGGAAGGGCTGTCGAAGCAGGACCTCCCTTGCATGCTATCCAATCTCAAGAAAAACTCCACTATTCACACAAATGGGATGTCCAAGTCAGACTACTGAGTCATCTAGCCCAGTACTGTCTATTTCAACTGGCAAAATTTCCAAGGCCTCATCATGTCTTATTCTCCTTTAAAATATTCAGTATCCCTCTACATATTTGAATTTATGGCTGGGGAGACAACGTAGATAGTACAGTTGCATAGGCAACTTTTTTGACCACTGTGTGAACAGAATGCAGAAATAGAAAGGCCTTGGTGTGACCCAGTGTGACTCTTCTTATGTTCTTCTGAAATAGTCTCAGCACCCACTGTGAGACACACAAAAGATATACCAAAAACCTTATGACTGTCACATGACGACGTGCTCCAAGACTCTGTATTGCTGAAGCCACTCATTATGGCCTAGTGGTCAATGTGACTGGTCTTGTGCCTCTTAAGACTACATTCTATGTGCAGTTTATGTGCAGCTGAGATTGAAAGCTCCTCCATACAAAACAACAAAAGAACCACCATCACCACAGGCCTAAATCAAACTGTGAATTCCAACTAGACTATATCCATTGAATAAATGAGAACTTGATAAAACAGCATTTGTATAAGTTCCATTGATTCAGTGGGTTTACTCTAGCCAGAACTAGCAATAGGGTTTCGGGTCATAATAATAAACTGCACATAGAATCATAGAGTTGGAAGAGACCACAAGGGTCATCCAGTCCGACTCCCTGCCATGCAGGATTACACAATCAAAGCACTCTTGTCATAGAAAGAAAACACAGCATGGAGAAAGTTAAGCTAGAACCTTTCTCTCTAGCATCTCGCTTTCTATTTGCAGGAATTTTTGTTGTCGTTTTTGTTGTTTAAATTTTAGTGGGTGGGGGGGGAGGCAGAGGATTCAAATGTGGTCTGTTCAAGCCAGGCAAAGAGTTACTGCCTCAGTGAGAGACATATGCAATTGTGGCTGATCACTGAAGCTCATGGACAATTTAGCTTTTTAAGAACTCCTTCTCTTGAAAAATAAGCATGAAAGCTAAAGCCAAAATAGACATCCGCAGAGTATAATATTCTATGGAAACATGTCTCACAAGAAAACCAGACCATTTCACAAGCACCAAGTATGACAATTCACTCAACTATCCTAAACAAGGAAAGTAAAACCAACACTAGGGGAAAATTACATTTTTGGCAATACCTTTCGCTTTCAGCTGTTTGCATCGTTTCCAGCTTTGAATGAGTTCCTCTATTGAATCCTTTCACTTCCTGCTCCTCCAAAGATTCTAGCAATCGAATCACATCTTTATTTACACCTCTTCGTTTTGCCAAGACAAGAGGTGTTGCACCTTGGTGGTTGCTGTAGTGAACAAGAGTTTTTTTTAAAAAAAAATTAGAGCTCATGAACTGTTTCTACTTCAAACAAGGACAAATGTCCCCTGTATGAAAAATTCAGCATGTAGGCTAGTTTTCAGGAGGACAAAAATCACCATTATTTTTAGCAATAAGACTTAAACTGACTGTTTTAACTAGACTGTTAACTGACTACTGATGAAATATTAATGTATTACAATAATAGTATCTTATGGCATAGCTGAGTCGACATGATTGCCTCTTGAAGGCAGGCACTTTGATCTAACATCTCCTAGGTGTACTTTCTGAGGGCATGATGAGGCCATAATAGTTCAGCACCATTTTCAAGTAGTTCAGCAAAAGAGTGCAAAAACTTCTAATTACTGGAACTAGCAGTCTTCAGGACTCACAGCAAAATCTTTCCAGACTAGTCAACTGAAGCATTTTGAAGGCAGTTTTCCACTGACAGAACAGCCATACCGAAGTAATTTCTGTCACTGTCCACACTGGACTGCAGCATTTGAACTGGCCTTCAACTATCTTATTATGGTAAATTGTTTTAGTATTGTTTAATGTTTTCTTTTAATTGGTATTAATTTTAGTAAAGTTCTTGAGTTTTTCTTTTAAATGGAAAGATAAGACAGCTTCTCTTCCCTCTTTATTATTTATTTTAAAAATTCTGCTTTCTCTGAAATGAAAACTAACAAATGACAGAAGAAAGGAGAAAGAAAAACAACTTTTGAACTGCATGCATAGATTATTCATTTTTGTTCAGATACAGATAATTGTGTTTGATCACACCGAGGCTGTATCTTTATCTTTTCCACTTTCCTTTTAATATCTAACTTTCAGATTGGAGATTCCCAACATCTATCAAATGTTCACAACACAGCTGGAATAGTAATAGTGATGATAATTCTTCACAATTTCCTACTGCATTATCAAGGACATAATTATCCTAAATTTAAGTATGATGATCTTAGTACAACTCATATGAAATATCGATTAACTGCAAAAGACTTGCCATCTTCTAAATCTCTTAACCATCCACTATAAATCATATATTATACATTCAAAATAAAAACAAAAATAAAAACCACAAGCTGGTCATCACTCGTTTAAGGCTGACTGCATGTTTTAAATCATTGTGACATGTGAGCATATAGTTCAAACAAGAAACCATTCCATCAGGATTGTTAATTGTTTGTTAAACAGCTATTTATTCAGTACACTACGTGCTTTTGTCTGGGCACTGGCATATGACAGATGCTGGGAGCTCAGTAGAGTGAATATACAATATTTCAGAGAAAGATTGAGTCACAGAGTCCAAGAGCAGGTGGGGTGAGCACTGGAAAAACAGTGTTGTCCACAGAAGTGGAAAAGAAATGATGAACATAGTTTCTTTGCATTGGAATAAACATGCAACTTACAATGTGTGTATATATAAAATGTTAAATGAGGTTGTTTTGAGACATCTCCCTCTTTTAAGTAGAAGTTGAGATCGGGATCAGAACAGCAGAGCCATCTATGACCCCAGACACCATTGGCTGCATCAAGCTAGTGAGTGCCAGCTTATAGTTACCACATGGCAGAATCTGGAAATGGCATCTGACTGCTGGCTCTTCAGTTGACCTACAGCAGCATGCAATACAGCCTCTTATGTTGTATCGAGAGTGTTCATAAGAGCAGCAGCCATCAGGAACAGGCAGTGCTTGTGCAGAAACTATCCCTATAATTGGATGAATCACAACACTGAGCACACAACTCCTCTGTTGCAACAGCTCCATTGGCTACCAGTTTGTTTCTGAGCACAATTTAAAGTGCTGGTTTTGACCTATAAAGCCCTATAAAGTATAACTCCAGGTTATCTGAAGGACCGCATCTCCCTGTATAAGCCCAGCAGAGCTTTAAAATAATCTGGAGAACCCCTTCTTTCTGTCCCACCACCTTCTCAGACATGTTTGGTGGGAATAAGGGAGATGGCCTTCTTGGCAGCTGCTCCCAGACTGTAGAATTCCTTCCCCAAGGAGCCCAGGATGGCCCCATCTTTGCTCTCCTTCTGGAGGCAGGTTAAGATATTTTTATGCCACCAGATTTTTTTGAACCTGCAAGGGCTGTGCTAGTGAGGTTATGTGGTATGGTTTAAAAAAATTTTAAGGGTTTTTAAAAAGTTATTTTAATTTTTAATGTAATGTTTTTAACTTGTAAATTGTTTCATTCTTTTCTAAATGTTATATTTATAATGTGATTTTAACTTTGTACTGTTTTTACCTTGTATTGTTTTTATAATGATGTTGTTAGCCGCCTTGAGTCCCATTGGTGGGAGAAAGGCAGGATAGAAATGAATAAAATAATAACAACAACAATAACAAGCCATAAGTAACTGATGTGGGAATGCCACTGCATGAAAAACTGTTCCAGCTCACTCAAGTGATAAAGGGAAATATGTAGAGGAATGCTGAAAGAACTGCTTCTTTTGTTTTTGTTTTTAAGTGATGCTCTCCAGCTGAGTGCAAGCCCAAAGCTACACTGGATTTCACGACTGATTTTATGCAGTTCTGAAGACGAAATTGGAATGCCTTCAATATTTTCTACTACTAGAGATTATCAGGCAATAAGTGGCCATTCAAAGTTTAAAATATATATTCAAGACTGGTATTTCCAAACATTTTGTAGCAGCAAACTTACCAAATATCTATTTTGAGTCCATTGGAGACAAGGAACTGAATGGTATCCACATGCCCGCACAGGTGAAGGGCTGTGTTACCTTGGTAGTCAGTAGCCAGAAGATCAGCACCGAATTTGTGCAACAGCTGACTGATGTCTACATTTCCTCTAGCCGCTGCTAAGTGGAGACCTGTTCGCCCTCGGCTGTCACGAATGTTTGGGTCAAAGCCACTCTCCAAGAGCCTCTTGGAATAGTTAAAATCTCCATCAATGCAAGCTTGCAGCAAAGGTACACTTGTTTGGGAAGAATCATTTACAAACACGTAGGACATGACTGCTGGGATCCAGGAAATGTAGCAAGCCTACAGTTGAAAATGAAAGGAAACAATTGGTGAGCCTATGTGGAATAATCTGTTGGATGTTTTTAAACAGTTTGACAGTGAAATGGACTACCTCCATAAGATGGCTCGTCTAAACAGAGGTTGGATGGCTATCTCTTAGGGATACTTTAGCTGTGGTTCTCTGCACTTGCAGGCATCTGGATTAGATGACCCCTGGGTTCCCATCCAGCTATACAATTCTGCAACTCTATGACAATGACAATACTACATGCAACTTTTTTTTAACAAGAAAAAGTCCAGAGCTTGCAAAAGATCTAGCCATATTGGTGGCGTGGAGGGGAAGTCTGGCACTGTAGTCCAGAAAGGTAACTTTTCAAACGTGTGGGAAAGCTATGATATCAGAATGAGCTCTAAAAAGCCGTATTGTGCATACAGGCAATGCTCCCTGTTGCTCTGTCAATAGAAACCACTTCTTTTGTTGATTCAAGGATTTGTAACTCCCTCACTTTTGAGGGTTGATTCAGGTCACTACAATGACTGTCAGACAGTTGGTAAATCCTTCCTAAGAACAGACTGCCCTGATCTATGGGGCTTAACTTCAGAATGTAAAGGGTGTACAGATTCGAAGGGGGGGGGGAACAAGAGGGAAGAAAATATACTGTTCTTCAATTGAGAAACAGGCACAGGTTTTCACTGTACACTAGGCTGCTTCAAGGTAACAGATATAATAATGCAGATCAGACATTCTTATACTTGCTATAAATAAAACTACTTTTAATTGGATTTCATCTCTCATTTATCTGCTCCTTATTTAACTTTGAACTTCAGCACGCAGGCAGTGGCAACTAGTCATTGCTGAAAAGATAATCCTTTCCACATGCATCAATTCCCCATCAGATTTGCTGTAAAAATTGCTACCACCCAGTTTATTCTATGTTTTTATTTATACCAGGCATTTCATCCAAGTCAATCCAGCCAATGGCCAATGCAGAAGCAGGGAAGCAAAAGCGAACCACTGATAGTACAGTGGGCCCTTGGTATACACTGGGGTTTGGTTCCAGGACCCTCTGTGGATACCAAATTCTGTGGATGCTCAAGTCCTATTATATACAATGGCATAGTAAAATGGTACCCCTTATATAAAATGGCAAAATCGAGGTTTGCTTTTTAGATTAAAATATATATATATATTTTCAAGCTGTGGATGGTGGAATCCATGGATACAGAGGGCCGGCTGTATATAACTCCCAGATCATTCCAAAGGGAATGATCTGGGAATCTACATAATACTCAAGCAACAGCTGTGCTGATTGGGCTCCATTCAAGGGTGCACATATCCTGAAGTGGGCAACAGGAAAGCAAAGGGAACAGCACTAAAAGATAAGAGTTCAATGTTTAAAAATGCAGCTTGAGACTGTACATGTAAGTGAAATTAAGAGTTTCCATGGCTAAGCAGGGATTCAGGCCCTAGTCGCCTGAATTCCTAATCAAGCACTCCAACTATTATACCACACTGGCTCTCAAGACAAGTAATGTGCAGATATGTAAAGGTAACAAGGATCATGGTAACATGAGCTCATGAACCTTTTTATGATTCTAAGTTAATTCTAAAGGTATCTAGTCTATCATTCTGTTTGCACAGTGACTGATCAGATGCCTATGGGAAGCCCACATGGATACACAATGCTTCCTCCAAGTAACATACAGAAACACATCATGGCTAGCAAGTGATTGAATTCTTCATGAATTCATCTAATTCCCTTTTAAAGCAGTCCAACCTAGTGGCCATCAGTACATCTTGCAGTAACAAATTCATATATACAGTAGTTTAACTACGTGTCATGTGAAGAAAGGGGGAAGTGGAACTTACTATGAAATTCTTACTCAGGAGTGGCATGGAAGGTAGTCTAGAGAGGGTTACTCCAGAAGGCAGGGCCAAAATATCAATGATTTCAAATGCCTTTTCAATTTAGATTTGGTGCCAACACACACATTCTTAAGCCAGACATGAGAGTGTCCAGCCACATTTGCAAGCATAGCTCTGGCTGAAAATGGCAAAGAGCCAAAACTCACATCTGCCATGAAGGCACCAACATTGGCCAACTTATCTTGTGTAATATATCTCAGTAATTTCGTGGTCCATCAGATAGATGCTTTGGCCAAAAAAAAAAAAAAAAAAAAGGCGGTTACCATAGCTAGTGAGGCGACCTCATGTTAATTATGCAGGATGGACCCACTTTTTACCCTCTTGGAAATTTAGGGACTTTCCTTAGAGAAAACTGACTCTGAAACTAGTGCAACCACTGGAACATCTGTAAGAGAGGTTTTTAAATTTGCCATAAAAGCCAAGGGTGAAGTATATAAACCTTTGACCTGCACTAAGTTGGTCTTAGTTGCAACAGGACAAGCCAACTCCTCAAAAAGGGGATACATTCCAAAAAAATTCAACCTGCCCACAGCTATGCAACATTATTTTGTATTAACATGAGACTGGTCAATGTACCTAGGCTGAACCCTGGGAAACTGACTTTTAGTAAGCAGATTTCTTGCTTTCTCACATCAACACTAACTGGGCACTGTAAAGATCTGAAAGACCTGAACTACTTTATGCAGTCCTTTGAAAATTTAGGGCAACTGTCATGGTTTGCATCTTTTTGTATCCTATTACATTTTATCCCACTCCCACAACTGTATAAATATACTTTATGCCTGAGGCCTTAATACCACTTGGTACTGCATCCAAAGAAGTAGGTTTATATCCATGAAAGCTCATGCAAAAATAAAAGAGTTAATCTTAAAGATGCTGCCACATTTTCCTCCTCTCCTTTCCTTCCTCCTTTTTATCCTGTGAGAGAGTAGCATGGCTACTTCTTTGAGGACTGAACAGGGAGACTGAGATCAAATAGACGAATGCCGCCAGTTATCCATTTGGGAAATTAAGCAGCCCCTGGATCTGGCAGGGATGGGAGTGGCAGCCATTTTAGTTAAGGAGACAGCAATACTGTATAGCACAATTTTTCCTCCATTTTTGAATACCCAATATGGCAGGTAGTCCATGTAGCTGTGAAGGAAGAGGCCCTCATCTACTTAATAAGCACTGCATTGCTAGTATCTCTGCACATTGCTGGAAGGCATATGCAGCTAGGCATGTTCCCTTGGTCCTCCTGAGCAGGAGCATGGTCTCCCAACACCAACCCTCTCAATCAGAAAATTCTTTGGAAGAAGTGAGCAACAAAAACTGTGTTTACTCTTCTGAACTGCAGTATATTGCCAAGATCTCATGCACAGTAAAAGGTAAAATTCCAAATTTAGGCTGGGATGAGCTTAAAAGTATATAGAATAGAGGAGCTACCGTAAGTGAAGTGGTCGTGCATTCTGGTGCAGGCAGGACTGGAAACTGGCAGAAGTTGTTACTCTTTTTGCAAGTAAAGGTGGGGAGTAGAGAGAAGCCCACGGTACATTACCTTCCTCCACTGCTGGATGATGCCTCTTTTTCTCTCATCAATCTCCCACCATTGAGCATCATTGGTGAATCTGGGGTTCCAGTATAAGAGTGAGGTTTTCCTCCTATCTACTTTATTTCCACAGAAAATATAATTTTATACACCTCTGTCATGTCTCACCTTACTTGCCTTTCTTCCTAAGCTAAATGAACAGTTGTCCAGAAATGTTTGTAGGGTGTACGGCATGGATTACGGAAAGAGGAAAAATAGATTTCAGATGTTCAGGACTCTATACTTCCCAAACAGATTTCCAGAGTTTTCTGCAGAATGTTGAGAACAAGTACTGTATTTAAAACATCCTGATATCATACTTGCCATTGCAATCTTACACACACTTATCAGTCAGTAAGTCCCACTGAATGAAGTAAGGGTAAATTCTCAGTGAAGACACACAGGTTTGAGTTGTTAGCCTCTGATCCTAAGGATATACATGGAGGTTCCTTTGAAATCAAATGAGCTTATGTCTATGTTAATATACCATTCAACTATTTTTGTCAATTCCTCTGTTACTACAAATAAAGTCCTTCCTTCCTACCATTCTCATTTCTTGAAATATTAACAAGGATAGATCTAAAGCATGCCTATAAGATTATTTTTTAGGTCTGCAATTACTGTGACTGTTATACTCCGTTGAAATTAGTGGGATTTAACTAGCTTAGTGAGCCTATGCCCCAAATCTTTTCTTCATAGCTGTTAATATCCTAAACCAGTATTCTTCAGTTTTTTCAGAGCTATGACCAGGCCTCAATAATTACATCTGCCATGTTTGCCCATGGAGAGGCTGACATGCAGTGAACCTCCCAACCTTGAACTAGCAGAGGATGGCAGGGACTGGCTTGGCACCACTGGAGAAATCCCACCTTCTCCTAACTCAAGACTGGAAAGAAACCTGGGGTGCTTTGGCTGCCATATGGCCCAAACTCTCAGGGCCCCAAAGTTATACAGGGCCAAAGTGCTCTTTCATGCATCAAGAGCTTCTTGGTTGATGCGAGTTGACTGAAGCCCTCACTCTCTGGCCTTTCTTTCCTGTAGAAATGAGAAACGGGGTAGTGGAAGGGGGAGGCATCTTCAGCTACTGGTCCACACACTTAGAATCATAGAATTGTAGAGCTGGAAGAGACCACAAGGGCCATCCAGTCCAATCCCCGCCCCTTGACTTTTCTTTCTTTGACATTTTCCAAGAAAAAAAAAGATGCAAAGGGAAGGCCACTGCTTCTCTGAGGTGCTCCATCCCCCTTTGTATGGAATCAGATGAAGCTTTAATGCTCCCTGCCTCCCTTTCCTGCTTCTGGGTAGAGGAACTTCTCTCCATCAAGCTGACATAGGGAAGCACCTGGTGACCCTAAATTCTGGGTTGGCTAGAACAAATTGTAGGCCCTGGCCTACGACCTATCCGTAAGCTTATATGGGACACAGTTTAACTTTCTAACCATACACAGCCATCTTTCTTGTTTCTCTTGATAGTCCAAGTCTCATGTAAGGGATGAAGGCAGAGTTCAGTTATATCTGTACCAAATACACAGCAGATAGAATTTGCAGAGACATCAAATGTTTTCACCTCCCTGTGTGAACCACTATGTGTTGCTGAAATCTTATCTTCTACACAAGTATTAAAGCAAGAGTAGGCACTACGTGGGGGCCAGGGGTCAACTCCTCCTCCAGGCCCCACCTCTGCACAGCAAGCCCAAATACCTTGGTTTTCCTCTGCAGTGCTTCTTAAAATGGTGAAAGGAAGTGACGGTGCATCACTTCCTCTTAGAATTTTGTGAGATACTGCAGAGGAAAACTGAGGTATTTGGGGGTAGTACAGAGTTTGGGGATGCTTGTGGAGATATTTTCACATGGTTGGGGAGGTTTCTGTATGGTTAAAAGAACAAAGACTGCCTGAAAATAATGCCATTTAAAAAAAATGCAGTGGGGGGCTTTGGGGCCCCCACAAAGCTGAGCTCCAGGGGCTGTATGTAGCCCATAGATCTTAATTTGCACATCCCTGTATCAAAAGTACAGGAGGTTCCAGCTTCCCTACCCCTACCCTACAATCAAGAAAAGCAACCATTTCATCTTAATGCAGGGTCTATCTTAATGTAGAGCTAAGGTATTTGATATTATTTCAGTTAATTGTGTTTTTATAAATATCACACTATTTTACTTCTTACATCTTGAGAAGTTTTATAATAACCCACTCACCCCCTGAGTGGGTCAAAATAAAGCACTGCTTTATATCAGTGGAAACAAACACATAAAGAAGAAACAAGCACGGAACAAAGTATGCTAGAAGAATAATAAACTCACACTTCCATGCAAATGCTACCTCTGTACAGAAAGTTTATGGTCTAAGTTTGATAAAGTTTTTCCAGTCATCTTTAACAGTAGAAAGGTATTTTAACTAAAAGGTCTACGTAAGATTCATAGTCCACCAGCACCCTCTAGAGTATGAACTCCTTTATTCTATCTAAACATGACAACAAAAAGAAAGGGAAAAAAGGCAGCAAGAGAGAAAGCAGCCTTCATATCCAGCTTAATATGTGGTTAAGTCTGGTGAGCTGAAAGGCTCACTCTGTTCTCATACAAAGCAAGTCAGGCTTTCTGGCCTACTTCTCAGCCCAAGAGCAATACAGCAAAGCTCCTGTTTCAGCAAGTCTTTGCTAAGTAACTATTCCCCAACTCCCAGATGGTCACAGATCAGCCTGCAAAAGCTGAACTTTTTCCTCTTCAGAACTTTTAGATCCTGGTTTGCAGCAAACTAAAATTATAGGTTACTTTAAAATCTACAACAAGTACACTTCAGATGATAGTTCAAATAGTAAGAAAATACCAAGTCTTACCTTCAGAAGTTACACAATCTACTCCCTGGACTGTTTAATTTGTTCTAATCAAATATTTGGCAGTCTAGTACAAATCTGTAAGGAAACCAAGGAATCTTATTAAATGATCAGTTCAATATCCATTGCTAAGAGTGCAGTCCTCAAAACTGATACTTTGGAGTCTATTCCATTATTTTACCCTTTTGTATGCATACAGTTTCTACCAGAATAAAACCTACTATAACTGGAGATACCACAGATGTTTATTATGATACACTGGAAAATACATGAGCAGCAATACATGTGGAACTGAAGTACCATTTCTAATATGGAAATAACTGGATATTCAAATTAAACTGAATTTGAGAAGAACAGAAGGAGATACACTTAGAATCATAGAATTGGAAGAGACCTCAAGGGCCTTCTAGTCCAACCCCTGCCATGCAGGAATACACAATCAAAGCAATCCTGACAGATGGCCATTCAGCCTCTGTTTAAAAACCTCCAAAGAGGGAAACTCCACCACACTATGAGGCAGTGTATTCCACTTCCGAACAGCTCTTAACAGTTAGGAGGTTCTTCAATGTTTAGGTGGAATCTCTTTTCCTGTAGTTTGAACTAATTGCTCCGTGTCCTAGTCTCTGGAGCAGCAGAAAACAAGCTTGCTCCATCCTCAGTATGACATCCCTTCAAATATTTGAACATGGCTATCACGTCCCCTCTCAACCTTCTCTTCTCCAGACTAAAAAATATGCCCACCTCCCTAAGCCGCTTCTTATAGGGCATAGCTTCCAGACCTCCCACCATCCTGGTTGCCCTCCTCTGGACACGTTCCAGCTTCTCAATATTCTTCCTGAATTGTGGTGCCCTGAACTGGACATAGTATTCCGGGTGAGATAGGACCAAAGCAGAACAGAGTGGCACTATTACTTCCCTTGATCTAGACACTATACTCCTATTAATAATGCAGCCTAGAATTGCATTGGCTTTTTTAGCTGCTGCATCACACTGCTGATTCATGTTCAGCTTGTAGTCCACTAAGATTCCTAGATCCTTTTTGCATGTACTACCCTCAAGCCATGTGTCACGCATCCTATATCTGTGCATTTCACTTTTACTGCCCAAGTGTAAGATCCTACATTTCTCCCTGTTTGAATTTATTTTGTTAGTATTGGCCCAGCTTTCTAATCTGTTCAGGTCATTTTGGATTCTGATCTTATCCTCTGAGGTATTAGCTACTCCTAATTTGGTGTCATCAGCAAACTTAATAAACATACCCTCTATTCCCTCATCCAAGTCACTGGTAAAAATGTTGAATAGCACTGGGCCCAAGACAGAACCCTGTGGCATCCTACTGGTCACTGTTCTCCAAGATGAAGAAGAGCCATTGGTGACTACCCTTTGGGTTCGGTCAGTCAACCAATTACAAATCCACCTAACAGTTGCATTGTTTAGCCCACAGGTTACTAACATTTTTGCAAGAATATTATGGGGGACCTTGTCAAAAGCCTTACTGAAATCAAGATACACAACATCCACTGCATTCCCTTCATCTATCAAGTTTGTAACTCTACCAAAAAAAGAGATAAGATTAGTCTGGCACGACTTGTTTTTGAGAAATCCATGCTGACTCTTTGTGATCACGGCATTCCTTTCTAAGTGGTTACAGACTGTCTGTTTAATGATCTGCTCTAGAATCTTTCCTAGTATTGATGTCAGACTGACTGGGTGGTAATTATTTGGGTCTTCTTTCCCATCCTTTTAAAAGATGGAGACAACATTTTCCCTCTTCCAGTCTGCTGGGACCTCTCCTGTTCTCCAGGTATTCTCAAAGATTATTGACAATGGTTCTGAGATTACTTCTGCCAGTTCTTTTAATACCCTTGGATTAAGTTCATTTGGCCCTGTAGACTTGAACTCATTTATACTGGCCAAGTATTCCTGAACGACCTCTTTACCAATTTTGTGCTTTATTTCTCCTACTGCATCATCTGTTCCATCTTCCCCAGGTTGAGTACTGTTCCCCCTTTGGCAGAAGACTGAAGCAAAGGTGTTAAGTAGTTCTGCCTTTTCTTTGTCCCCTGTTAGCCTTCCGCCATCTTCTCCATGTAGTGGCCCTACCATTACCTTGTTCTTCCTTTTGCTACGGACATAACAAAAAAAAGCCCTTTTTATTGTTTTTAACCTCTCTAGCTTGTAGTGCTTTCCTGATGACAAAAAGACATGACCAATATGTACTGTAGTATTTTCCAAATATCATTGTAATAACCACCATCTTTTCAATTTAGAGAGGGGGTGGGATCGGAGGAACATGAAGTACTCCAGATGTCCTTAGCAAAGCTACTAGCAATTCAGAATCCAACCACAACTGAAGAGCCACATAGTGTCCATGTTTCCTATAAATGGAAGAGTCCTTTTTGCAGAAGACTTTTGATCCAATAGAGAAATTCCACAGGCAAAATGGGAGAAAATCTGGTTCTTGTCTATTTCACCTTCTCCTACAACCTACTATTGCCCCCTTTCTAACTCTGCTATGAAAGATTTCAGTTCTTTGGAACAGTGCAGAAGGCAATGCTGGCATTTCAGAAGGTAGGAGAAATCAGGAAAACTTAGCCTCTTTCCACATCCCTTTCTGCTGAGAGGAGCATTCTGATAAGAACGCCACTTAACTGAAGCAAACTCTTGATTCAGCTCATACTCTTTCCTCCCAACAATAGCTTTGGCATCCTGTGGAACAGTGGCTGTCCAATTGCACTGTTAGGCTCTGGGACTCCTCATTAAGAAAACTGATCTTCCACTCTGGATCTTCTCCTAAAAGGTGCAATTGGAAGAAAGTGCACAGTGCACGGTCTGTTCTCAGTTTGTGTGACTAGGCCCAACAGGTATGGGGAAACTAGGGGAAAAAATGAAAGCATACTTTCAAATGTTTCCAAAATCTATGCAAAGTGCAGGAGCTCCTCAGACTAATAAGTACAGAAAGAGTTATGTACCTATGGTCCTCTAGATGTTGTTGGATTGAAATACCCATCGTCGTCACCTTTGGTTGGGCTTGGCTGACATGAATTGCCATCCAACAACATCTGGAGGGCCTTACACTGCACATTTTTGGAGTAGAATAACAGACCAACAGAAAATTCTGCATTTCCTGAACACTTGAGGCAATCTAATGCTTACAGACACTTTCAGGTAAAAGTTGCAGAGCAAGGCTATTTTTAGTTAACAATCATTAATATTTCTAGATGTCATGAATGAATCTATTTTTGGAAGATGGGAGGGAGAAGAAAGGAACTACAACAGTGAGAAACATGAAGAACAGACATAAAGAACTCCTATGACATTGTTTTTGAGAAGAAATAATTTTATGAATTAGATCTGTCCTGACTATATAATTTGATGTTACTCATTTTGATTAAAAAAAAATAACTCACAGATAATCATAGAATCATAGAGCTGAAAAAAGACCACAAGGGCCATCCAGTCCAACCTCCTGCCATGCAGGAATACACAGTCAAAGCATTCCTGGCAGATGGCCATCCAGCTTCTGTTTAAAAACCTCCACCAGGAAGTTCTTAATGTTGAGGTGGATTCTCTTTTCCTGCTGTTTGAATCCATTGCTCCATGTCCTAGTCTCTGGAGCCTCAGGAAACAAAGCTTGCTCTTTCTTCAATATGACATCCTTTCAAATATTTAAACATGGTTATGTCCCCTCTTAACCTTCTCTTCCCCAGGCTAAACATACCCAGCTCCCTAAGCTATTCCTCATAGGGCATGGTTTCCAGACTTTTACCGTTTTGACCACTTTCTTCTGAATATGTACATTTGTCAATGTCCTTCTTGAACTGTGGTGTTCATAACTGGACACAGTAATCCAGATGAGGTCTGACCAAAGCAGAATAGAGTAGTACTATTACTTCCTTTGATCTAGGCACAATACTCCTATTGATGTAGCCTGGAATAGCATTGGCATTTTTAGCTTCTGCATCACACTGTTCACTCATGTTCAGTTTGTGGTCTTATCAAGACTCCTAGGTCCTTTCCCACATATGTATTGTTGTCAAGCCAGGTGTCACCCATCCTATAAGCTGTGCATTTCATTTTTTCTTCCTAACTGTAGTACCTTCATCCTGTTTAAATTCTTTTTGTAAGTTTTTGCCCAGCTCTAATCTGTTAAAGCCATTTTGAATTCCAATCCTGTCCCCGGTGGTATTAGCTACCTCTCCTAATTTGCTGTCATCTGCAAATTTATATAGCAATGGCAATAGTATTTATATTTCTATAACCGCTTATCAGTACAAAGCACTCCCTAAGCAGTTTACAATGTGTTAGCTAATTGCCTCTCCATCGACGCCCCCTTGTCGTGGGAGAGAGGCTTGCGTACCCTAATGATGTTTTGAGCTATGCTGGCGGTGGCATAATAGCCACTGGTAGGGTCTCCCATGCCAGACAGGTCAAAACCGAAGGGTCTGACAAAGAGCGTCAAAGGGCAGGATGGGCTCTCTAGCCTTGTCGCAACCGTCCTAGGAGAAGGAAAACTCTAATCCCAAACCCGGGCAGATGGTGCTCGTCCAACCCTGTAAGGTCAACCATCTAAGAGAAGGAAACTCTAATCAAACCTACGACCCGAGGACCTCACTGCTACCGTCCATGCTTGCAAGGCCAGCAGACGAACCTTTGGTTTAAAGGGTGAGGCCAGTTCTGTGCACGCTGCGCTCCACCAGAAAAATCCATTGCACAGGCTCGAAGGACAAATCCAGTTCCAAAAAAGCCCTGTAGCGATAGGCGAGGGACGAAACGGCAGGTGTAAAGATGCACTGGAGGCCGCAGACCCAACCCTTCATGCAGGCGGTTCAGGACATTGGTCGCTCGAGGCTGACCCGGGTCTTGTTCGGCAGCATCCTGAATGACCAAGCAGTCTTTTTTAAGGAGAGCACTGCTTGCTCCATATGGAGAGGGGCCTAGAAAAGGTGACCTAACAAAAGCTCATCCCTAACTATCTGGTTGGCTAGCCGCAGCCAACAGGAATATTCTGATGCGGTCAAACTAAGGCAAAGAAACAAAGGCACACACCGGCCTCCAAAGGTGTAAATAAACTGACACTTGCATGCTGGAACATCAGAACCATGCAAGACTCTGAAGATAGTGGACGGCCTGAACGTCGTTCTGCCCTAATAGCCCATGAACTATCACGGCTTAATATTGACACTGCTGCTCTTAGTGAAGTTCGCTTCCATGAGGAAAGCAGCCTTAAAAACATGGCGCCGGCTACACACTTTACTGATCTGGCAAACCCAAAACCGAAAAACATCTTTCAGGAGTAGGCTTTATGATTAAAAACTCCATTGCCTCCAAACTCGAAACCTTGCCAACAGGACACTCTGATCGGATTATTTCCCTACGCCTCCCACATGTTGTTCTCTTTAGTATATATGCCCCAACTATGCAAGCCAACCCTGTAGAGAAAGACAAATTCTACACAGACCTACGTCAACTCATACAAAAAGTCCCTGTAGAAGATAAAATTATTATCCTTGGTGACTTCAATGCCGGAGTAGGAAAGAACTCCAAAGCCTGGAAAGGTGTCTTAGGCAAGCATGGTGTTGGAAATTGCAATGATAATGGACACCTCCTGCTAGAGTTCTGTGCAGAACAACAGCTGACTATTACAAACACAATCTTTCAGCAGAAAGATAGCTTGAAGACAACCTGGATGCATCCCCGATCCAAACATTGGCACCTTATTGACTATGTTCTAGTCCGTCAGAGAGACATTCGTGATGTCCGTCATACCCGAGTGATGCCCAGTGCAGAATGCCAAACAGATCATCGCCTTGTCAGATGTAAACTAAATCTTCATCTCAAGTTCAAACCTAAGAGGGGTGGCATCTTAAAGAAGAGACTCCAAGTCAACAATCTTCAACAAGCTACCATGAGAGACAACTTCCAGGCAAATCTACAAACGAAACTTGAAGACCATCCTACAGATCCTTCTCCTACAGTGCTTTGGCAACATATCAAAAACAGTATCCTCCAGTCTGCAGAAGAATCCCTCGGGTTCTCCCACAAGAAAAATCAAGACTGGTTTGATGAAAACAACCAAGAGATCCAGGAGCTGTTGGCAAAGAAGAGAACTGCTCACCAGGCATACCTCGCCCAGCCAACCTGCCATGTAAGAAAAGCAGCTTTCCGCCTCACATGTAGTAAACTACAACAAAAACTCTGAGACATGCAGAACAAGTGGTGGATCAATATAGCAGAAAAGACACAACGCTGTGCAGATCTGGGTGATCATAGAGGATTTTATGAAGCTCTTAAAGCAGTGTTTGGACCTACTTATCAGGTCCAAAGCTCCTTATACAGTACAGATGATCAAACATTAATTACTGATAAAGCCTCCATCCTGAATCGATGGGCTGAACACTTTCAAAGTCTCTTTAGCGCCATCCGAGTAGTCCAAGGCTCAGCTATCCAACATATGATACAAAAACCGATGAAAAATGAATTGGACATAGCTCCCACTTTGGAAGAGACCCTTAAGGCCATACAGCAGATGAAAAACGGCAAGGCAGCTGGGATCGATGGAATCCCACCTGAAGTTTGGAAACACGGAGGTCATGCACTCCACGAAAAATTCCACGAATCCCTTGTGAATTGCTGGGAAAAAGGGGAACTGCCATCAGACCTCCGAGATGCAGTCATCATCACCCTGTACAAGAAAAAAGGAGCAAAATCCAACTGCTCAAACTATCGAGGCATAACACTGCTCTCTATTGCTGGAAAAATCCTTGCAAGGATACTCCTAAACAGATTAGTTCCTGCTATTGCAGAAGAATTTCTCCCTGAAAGCCAATGTGGCTTCAGAGCCAATAGGAGTACTACAGATATGGTATTTGCCCTTAGACAACTGCAAGAAAAATGTAGGGAGCAGAACAAGGGTCTCTATGTAACATTTGTTGACCTCACCAAAGCCTTCGACACTGAGAGTAGAAAAGGTCTGTGGTAGATCCTGGAAAGACTAGAATGTCCCCCCCAAATTCCTTAAAATGATTATCTTGCTACACGAGGGCCAGTGTGGTCAAGTCAGATATGGCGATGCTCTTTCAGAGCCCTTTCTAATAACTAATGGAGTGAAGCAAGGTTGTGTTCTTGCACCAACTTTATTTACAATCTTCTTTAGCATGATGCTCCAAAGGGCTATGGCAGAGCTTGAAGAAGACGACGGCATCTATATACGTTACCGTACTGATGGTAGCTTGTTTAACTTAAGCCGTCTGAGGGCTCACACTAAGACTCTAAACTATCTAGTCCGTGAGCTGCTCTTCGCTGATGATGCTGCCCTTGTTGCCCACACAGAAGCAGCTCTGCAGCGCCTAACATCCTGCTTTGCAACAGCTGCAGAGCTGTTTGGGCTGGAAGTTAACCTGAAGAAAACAGAAGTTCTTTACCAGCCTGCACCACAGGACAAACACCACCATCCCCTCATTGCCATTGGCAAATCTGTGCTCAGGTCCGTTCAGCAGTTCACCTACCTGGGAAGCATCATCTCCTCAGATGCCAAGATTGACAAAGAGATCGATCACAGATTAGCAAAGGCATAGAGTGCATTTGGAAGACTTCACAAAAGAGTCTGGAGCAATAAACACCTGAGGCAAAGCACAAAAATCAGTGTGTATAGAGCCATTGTACTGTCTATCCTCCTTTATGGATCTGAACCATGGGTCACCTATCGCCACCACCTACGACTCCTCGAGCGCTTTCATCAGCGCTGTCTACGCACAATCCTAAATATACACTGGACTGATTATGTGATGAATGTTGCTGTCCTTGAGCAAGCAGGGATCACCAGTATTGAGGCCATGATATTGAGAACGCAGCTGCGCTGGGCAGGGCACGTTTCTAGGATGGAGGACCATCGCCTCCCAAAAATACTACTCTACAGTGAACTCGCCACGGGTCAGCGTAAGAGGGGCGCTCCAAAAAAGCGATACAAAGACTCCCTGAAACAACATCTCAGGCTCGGCCAAATTGATCACCAACAGTGGTCCGCCCTGGCCTCACATCGGGAGGCATGGAGACACACTATCCACAATGCTGCAGCCTTATTTGAGAACTCACGCTGAACAAGTCTTGAAGAGAAACGACAACGCAGAAAGGATCACAACCCAAAAACATCACCAAGAAGACCTTATGCTGTGCTTTCTGCAACCGGACTTGTTTATCTCAGATTGGCCTTTTTAGTCATCAGTGTGCTTGCAGTAAGCACGGGATTAGTCCTTCTTGAATCTTCGTTTGCAAAGAAAAGCCAGAGAGAGGCTAATTGCCCCCAACAATTGACTGGGTAGTCATTTTCCCAAGCTCGGAAGGATGGAAGGCTGGTCAACCTAGAGCCCTGTAGGATCGAACTCATAACATTGTGGCTGCAGTACCGGCATTTAAACACTGTGCCACCAGGGCGCATGCCCTCTATTCCATCATTCAAGTCATTAATAAAGATGTTGAATAGTACTGGGCCCAAGACAGAAAACTAGCTACTTCTCTCCAGGCTGAAGAGGAGCCATTGGTGAACACTCTTTGGGTTCAGCTGGTCAACCAATTACAAATTCACCTAAGAGTAGCATTGTCTAGCCCACATTTTACTAGCTTATTTGCAAGAATGTCAAGGGGGTTCTTGCAAATGTCTTACTGAAATAAAGATCTGCTACATCCACAATCAAGATATCCCAAATCCATACCTACATGCTACAAGTTACCAAGCTTATAACTCTATCAAAAAGCTTATAACCAAGATTGTAACTCTATCAAAAAAAGAGATAAGATTAGTCTGGTATGACTTGTTTTTGAGACTCATGTTGACTTTTAGTGATCCTTTCCTTTCCTTTCTTTCTAAAAACTTTCCTTTCTAAAAACTTACAGACTGTTTAATAATCTGTTCTAGAATCTTTCCCTGTGTCGATGTCAGGCTGACTGGATGGTAATTGTCTGGCTCTTCCCCACCTCTAGTCAGCTGGGATTTCTTCTGTTCTCCAGGAATTCTTGAAGATTATTTATTGCCAGTGGCTTTGAGATAACCTCTACCAGTTCTTTCAATGCCCTTGGATGTAGTTCATCAGGCCCTGGAGACCTGAACTAATTTAGAGTAGCCAGGTATTCCTGTACTACCTCATAACCTAACTGATGCAGATTTAGTCTCTATGCTTCTATATAATGAATTAGCTCCCAATGTGTAGCTTTTATTTTCAAGGTGTTCTGAGGAATATTTTTGTTTTGTGCATTCCAGACCTAAATATTTAATTTTGCACTTGATGTTGATAGCTGCTTATGTTTATGGCTTCCTTTCCAATTCTCAATATATAGATAATACCCCCCCTTCCACAAAAAGCCAGAGCTTGCTCTCTCAGTTAAATACAAAGCACTAGTAAATAACATTTTTAATTTAGAGATAAATCTATATCTTCTCTTTTGCTGGAATAGTTACATTCTTGGATTTCACCAGCAAGAAAATTCCTACTTCCACAGCCAACCGCCTATTTACAAACCTTACGATGAGAGCACACAACCAGTTTATTAATGCAGTGTAAAACCAGCTGAATTCACAGATTTTTCTCATACTTTGGGATCAGGGGAGAAAACAAATTGTGTCTAAGATGATGCCTGCACAGAGAAAAGTATGTGAACACTTATTGCTGTTTACATTACAGAAGCAGAAAATAATTTGGGCTATCCTCCACACACTTGTTTGGGAATAAGCCCCATTAAACGCAGTGAGACTTCAGCATAAGATTGTGATGCTACTAGATGATGGTGCAGCACCCCATATATCAGGTGTGGGCAACAGTGGCCCACAAGATATTTTTTACCTACAGCTCCCGTAAGTCCTAGTTAGTATAGCCAGTGATGAGAGATTATGGGAGTCAACTTACAAAAACATCTGGAAGATCGGAGTTGCGCATCCCTGCTATAAACAAACAATTCCTAATATTATTTCTGTGTATATTTCTTGCTCCTATAAAAAATACACTGTCAGCCACCTTGAACATTTTTAAAGCAGAAAGGCAGGATTCAGGTCTAAAATAAAATAAAATAAAATATCTCATGACTGTAGCAGCCACATCAATGAGTCAAAATCTGAGAATGTTTTTCTTGTCTCCAAGTTGCACTGCCAAGTTTCAAGCTGAAATTCCAATTTGTGGGCTCAGCAGAAACAAAAGGTAGGAGAGCACACCAGGTAACTGTGAGACACCACAAAATGTGACAGACACTTGTTAGTTGCCCTACAAGTTGCAGTGCCCAGTTTCCAACTGAAAAGTGATAATTCCAAACATGGGGTCAGCCACAACTCATTAAGCAATCACACCAGGTGCCTGACAATTTGAATGTTTTCAATTGTCATTCAAGTTGGAGTGCCCAGTTTCAAGTTGAAATTCAAAATGGTGGCTTCTTAGATGCTTGAAAGGGGGGCTCAGTGAGTTTTTTTTAAGAACTAGAAAATAAAAAACAGCTCTTTAAGGCACTGCTGCTAAGATTCCTTACAAGGTTTTTAAAAGGGCTGGAAAGTAGAAGAGGACTTCCTAAGGTACTGCTGCTCCTATTCATAAGGTTCAAAAATGAGGGGTGTGTTTGGAAAAACAGTAGACCCACAAACTCCTTTTGGAGTCTTGGGTATAGATCTGGACAGCACCAGGTAGAACCTCCAAGAGAAATACAGGACAGGGAGCCTGTATCTTTAGTGGCTGCACAGAGGAGGAAGCAGGTGGGCCTTGTGGGACAAGCAATTCCATTTTCTAGGGAGCTACTGAAGGTACAGGAGCCCCGCCCTCTACTTCACCTGGCAATCCTAGCACGAGGTACACTTCAGCTAGTATTTTAAATTGGTAAATAACCAAAAGAACTTGAACTTCATTTTATCAACAGCATGACAACAAAGAAGTTATCTATATGGTGAAAATACTCCTCATAGAATTTGAGGAGAATATGATTTGTCTAAATGAAATCCCACATCAATCTGCCATATTTGGAAGGAGGGGGACCAAAAATGCCAAATACTCTGTGGGAAATCCTTTGCAGCTTTTCTTGTATTTAAAAAAAACACTCCAAAGGAAATATGCATTCCCACTTGTTGAGATAACTGATTCACTTTGATGCGCATTCCCCATAAGAGCGGAAGTGGAAAGCTGATTGGTTGGACGTGCACAGGATGTCAAGCTTGCTGGCAAGGCAAGTGCCCCAAACTACCACATTGGATTTTCACCATAGTCATCACGCACTGAGGTGATGAAACAGCCTTCCCCCGCCCTTTTCTATTCTTTTCTTTAAGCGGAAGATTGCACTTCCACACCTTGGATTTACTTTTTTTTAAAAATACTGTTCGGTGGTGGCAACGGGTGACAATAAAAATGCAAGTAATTCACTCACACCCACAATCTTAATTCACAGGCATGCCCATTTGATCAACAAACGCATATAGCTTCGCGTGCCTGTGATCTTGCCAAAAAATCATGGAGACAAATGAAAGCTGCTGTGAATTGGCATTAGTGCTCCTCAATACACATTTTACAGCCTCATAAAGACAAGACCACAGTTTCAAACAAGGTGGTTTTTTTTAAAGTCTAGCCTGTCCATTCTGAGAAAAACGAGGATTTTATGTATATGTTTGCCTGAGGAAGGGAGGGAGAAGACATTATCTGTTGATTTGCTCATGCCTTGCTAAAAATGCTGGGCACATGGGTTATAGCAGTGGGGTCTGTGAAGGCTTGAAAGTTGCTTGGCCCATCTCCTCCCTGAAGTGGAGTAGACATGTGACAGAAGCCAAGGCCAAAGCTGGCTGGCTTGGCCTGCACATTGCCATTCAATCTGCTCCAGCCACAAATTTGCAGGAAGAAGCAGGAGAAAAGTCTTCCTTCCCCCTCCAGTGCCTCTGAGGGAAGGTTTAATGGATGGTGTAATTGTATTGTTGCTGTTTTAAATCTTGAATTAAGTCTTCAGGGTCTACAGAAACAAAAGATATTTAAAGGGGGTCCCTGGTAAAGAAAAGGTTAAGAGCCACTGGGTTACAAGTCTGGCTTTTCTTCGCAAACGAAGATTCAGGAAGGGCTCATCCCGCGCTTTCTGCAAGCACGCTGATGACTAAAAAGGCCAATCCGAGATAAACAAGTCCGGTTGCAGAAAGCACAGCAGAAGGTCTCCTTGGGTGATGTTTTTGGGTTGTGATTCTTTCTGCGTTGTCATTTCTCTTCAAGACTTGTTCGGTGTGAGTTCTCAAATAAGGCTGCAGCATTGTGGATAGTGTGTCTCAATGCATCCCGATGTGAGGCCAGCGGACCATTGTTAGTGATCAATTTGGCCAAGCCTGAGATGTTGTTTCAGGGAGTCTTTGTATCGCTCTTTTGGAGCACCCCTCTTACGCTGACCCGTGGCGAGTTCACCGTAGAGTACTATTTTTGGGAGGCGATGGTCCTCCATCCTAGAAATGTGCCCTGCCCAGCGCAGCTGTGTTCTCAATATCATGGCCTCAAGGCTGGTGATCCCTGCTTGCTCACACACACACACACACACACACACTATGCAAACATATATACTATGTAGATTGTAAACATATATGTAAATATATGCATGTATGTATGACACACACACATGCTATGTAAACATACACACTATGTAAATTGTAAATATATATGTAAATATATATATATATATATATGTATGTGTAACACAAACACACATATATACTATGTGAACATATACACTATGTAAATTGTAAACATATATGTAAATATATATATGTATGTATGTGTGACACAAACACACATATATACTATATAAACATATACACTATATAAATTGTAAATATATATGTAAATATATATATGTATGTATGTGACACACACATATACTATGTAAACATATACACTATGTAAATTGTAAACATATATGTAAATATATATATGCATGTGTGACACAAACACACATATATACAGTACTATGTGAACATACACTATGTAAATAGTAAACACGTATGTAAATACATATATGTATGTATGTATGTGACACACACACATATATACTATGTAAACATATATACTATGTAAATTGTAAATATATATGTAAATATATATATGTATGTATGTGTGACACAAACACACATATATACTATGTAAACATATACACTATGTAAATATTTTTACATATATATTTACAGTTTACGTAGTGGATAGATAGATAGATAGACAGATGGATCTTTTAAATAAATAAAATAATACTGAAGGAAGAAATCTCGCAATTAAAATGGTGGGTAGCTGGCCTACGGACACCTCCCAAAGAAGCAGCCCCTACTCCTAATCTGACCCGAAGCCTCCACGCCCCCCCGCACCCGTCCCGTCCCCCTCCAGGCCTACCCTTCTTTCTTCCTCGCCTCGCCTCCTCTTCAGTCCCTCCAACGCGGGCGGCGCCAACAGAACCCCAACATTCCAACCCCGCCCCCCCCCCGCTTTCAAGGCGAAGCCAGGCCCGGCTGTACCAAAGAGGCAGAGGCGTCCCTACGGTGGAGTCCCCAATGACACTTCCGGTTCCTGATCGCAGCTGGCTGAATCCTCCCTTGGAAGGACAAGAGTGGCGGCGGCGGCGGCACCGCAATGATGTTGCAATGAACTTGTTAAAAAGCTCAAGGGAAAACGATCGCCAGGCTTTCAGACCAGTGGAAACAGTGTGAGCTAAAAGTTAATACAAGTTGTCCCTTCATATTCACTGGGGTGTGGTTCTAGGACACCCCCCCCCGTGGATACCCAAATCCGTGAATACGCAAGTCCCATTCTATGCAATGGCATAGCAAAATGGTGTCCCTTATATAAGATGGCAAAATCAAGGATTGCTTTTCGGATGATTATTTTTGCAAGAATATTTTCAAGCCGTGAATACTTAAATCCGTGGATACCAAATCCGTGGATACGGAGAGACAACTGTACAGTACTGTACCCCCACCCCATTTGTGCATATGCTTCTGCTAAAGGTGATTAGAACCCACACTAAAGAATCCATACCAAACTGTGTGCAAAGAAAATTTAACTCTGCAATGCTATATTGTATATGCATCAGTGGTTCTTAACCTGGGTTCTGAGGACTCCCCTCCCAGGGGTCCGCAGTGTCCTCACAGGGGGTCTGCAAAGGTTTGAAGTGTGCTCAGCCCACCCCCTCCGTCAGTGGAGTGACCACCTGAGAGGAGCCTAGGCAAAGGCTGGCTGGCTTGGCTTGCGCATTGCCATTCAATCCACTCCAGCCACAAACTTGCAGGAAGAAGCAGGAGAAAGGTTTTCCCTTCCTCCTCCAACGCCTCTGAGAGAAGGTTTAATGGATGATGTAATTGTATCATCATCACCATCACCATCATCATAATGTATTATTATTATTATTATGGTTTTAAATCTTAAGTCTTGGGGGACCACAGCAACAAAAGATATTTAAAGGGGGTCGCTGGTAAAGAAAAAAGCTAAAAGCCACTGTTTTAGAGGAACACAACCCTGCTGGGCAAACAAAACAAAACGTGTGACCCTTAATGATGATTAAATTAATAATGATGAGGATTTCATCCTTATCTGGATTTTTGCGCTTTTTTTCTGATACAAACAACGAAACAGAGCTTATATCTAGCCCAACCAGCCTTTTTTTTTAAGTACTGTATTTGAGCTTTCGCATATTGGCTATTAATTTCTACACTACTGTACTTGCCTCGCAGGGGAGGGGGAGGGGGAGTGGTGAGGTGTCGACGAGGGACCGATGCTGTAGCTGTGAGGACATTGAGACTGTACCCCCATGGACGACAGTGTAGTAACGAAAAGGCGCGGAGGAAAGAAGGGAACCCAGACAGCGTCTGGCAGATCCTGGTGGAAGCAGCGCCCCCTGCAGGTTGGCTGAGGTAGAAGTCGGAGCAGTCATCCACTCTAGAGAAATAATCCAGGTTGAAACTGGATGATTTAGCATGGCTCTTGCCTATGGAATCCTGGAATTTGTAGTTTGGTGAGGCACCAGCACTCTTTGGCAGAGAAGGCCAAAAACATTGTAAAACTACAAATCCCATTATTCAGTATGAAGGAACTATGCAGATAATCCAGTTTCAAACTGGATTTTTTGTGCCGTGTGGATTCCCCTTTGGGTTAAACTCCTTTTCGGCTTTGAGTTCCTTGTGCCAGTAAAGTAAAAGTAGAGCTTGAGAAAAGTTACTTGTTTGGACTATAAACGAACTCTTGGAGTTATGGTCCCCCCCGAAAAGAAAAGAAAAAGGTTTCCTGAGTTAAGCCATCCTCGCAGTTGGGTGGCTGCTCTAGTGAGGAAAGAGGGGTATGCTTTCCAAAAAAATACTTTGGAAGAGGCCTATTGCAGAGCCAAGAAATCAGTATAACTCTCCCCCCAAAAAGAATGGAAGGTAGTCTCAAAAGTGACAACAACCAGCAAAAACCAAGGAGCCCCATTGCAAGAATTCACACTGCTTTAGATCAATATGGAACAGTGCTAAAAAAAATATTTTAAAAAATCCCTTTTCCACCCATCCCTAATTTAGGTACACTTTTACCTGTATTTAATTTTTTTCTAGCTGCATTTCTAAGTTTCAGGAACATAAATAAAACATTTGTTTGCTCTTAGTATGAATGCTTTTTAATGCTATGGAGCCAGTGGGGTAGAACGAGGTTGTAAAAAGTCTCCCAGAATGGCTTACAAATCATGAATTTGTCATGAAGTCGAAGACTTTCACGGCTGGCATCCATAGATTTTCCTTGGGTTTTTTTCTGGGCTGTGAGGCTGTGTTCTGGAATAGTTTCTTTCTGACATTTTGCCTGCATCTGTGGCTGGCATCTTCAGAATCTTCTCTGAACTATTCCAGAACACAGCCTCGCAGCCCAGAAAAAAACAAGGAAAATCCATGAATGTATTACTTCCCTGCCATCAGGCTTACAACCTAATGAAGAACTAGACCAAATATGTTATTTCATGCACCGTGACATGCACTGGCAGCCAGTGGTTTAAGCCTGGAAGGCTTGTCTTTTTTAAACAGTGGTGGGACGAAACTCTTCCTTCCAAACACAAGGCCCACTTGGTGGCTACATGCAAGACTGCAGGCTGTATAACGCGTGGGTTCCTTCATAGCGCTTTTTAAGCCCAAGTAGCAAGATACCTGATAGCAGAGTAATATGGCAATGAAAGCTGCAGAAGGGAGGGTGTTCTTCTCCAGTGTGATTCCATTCAGGAACCATTATTATTTTTAAAAAGTTGAAAGCTCTGCACAAGAACTGCAATCAGTTTTATTTTTTAAATAAAATTCACAAGCTAGCTCAAGAAAAACTTTACTGCAAAAAGCCAGTATAAATATACACAGACTAAATAAACGTTAGGTCTGCAGTGATTTCCCTGTACCGCATTGTTTCTTTTCCATGTCAAGACTACTGAAATCAGAGAACAGGCTCTGTGCTTGCTGGGATCTTAACCCTGTTTCCCCCCCTTTCTAGCTGGCTCAGCAATGCGTGCACTAAATTAGCTTGTCCTATTTCTTGTTGGTTAAAAAGTAATACCTATTACAGTATAGTGGAATGTTAAACTATACATTTGTAAAGCTTACATATGAAGATGGCCATAGTGGCTGGGAGATTCAAGTTGTTGTAATCCAAAAAGTAACTCAAAAGACAGACAAGTGTAGACCATGAGTCACCCACTTCTGCAACTCCATCTTTAGGTTTCTTTTGCAAACCCTTCCTTAGGATAAAATTTCATAAGGTTTATCTGTTCATTTGTATTTGTATGGCTGGCTTCTACTCTAATATGGGTAAGGCATATGGCATGCAGATTGCAATGGATGATGCCACCCCACATTTTGAAAGTTTCCATGACTTAATGCTTTTCTTGTGTGCAGAGAAAACCTTGACTTCCTTGTGACAGTAGACTGCAGTGTCTGTATACAGGAATGATGTGGTTACATGTTAATTTTAACACACATTTTTGGAGTCCATGGGCCTGTTGCTAAGATTCTTTAGTTGGGGCTAAAAATCAATGGTTTTGTTTAATTTTCAAGCCTCAGAGACTGGTCATTTTGAAAGTATAGAAACAATGTATTTTTTAAAGAACCATGACAACTGAATTTCTTTCACAGTGCTTATATTTAGCATATTGGTAGGTTTTTGCTACAAGTTACCACACCCTATCTTGCATAATTATTTTTTTTAATTCCTTATACAAAATGTCTTAGGTTAAAAAAACAGACAAGAGACTGTATTGTATTGGAACAGTTGAAGGAGCGGTGGGGGAGGCAAGTCTCAACAGTCCTGAGAGTAATGCATTCCAGCAACCAACGCAAAAAAGGGGAGGAAGCAGTGCAGGTGGGAGAGAGTCAAACGTGTTAAATGCACATTTTCATGCGACAGATCTTGGGGGAACTAAAAAACTCCAGAAAAAGTCATACAAATAAATTCTGCTGGTTTGTGTTAGATTCTCATTGAAACAGGAGATCATGATGAAATTGCACAGCGTACTATGTACACAGAAAGATCCTGCCAGGATTCAGTACATGGTGTAACTGGCCATCAGGTTGAAGAGTATCTGGGAGAGTTTGTACCCCTTGAAACAGAACAGTGGTCAACATTCCAGTGATTAACCACTTAATGCCATATTTTCTCCAACACTTGCAGCAAGCAAAAAGCTATTTTTTTCATTTTTAATGTCCGGCACATGTTTAAAAAATAAAATAACACCAAGTATATGTGCAAAAATATTTACAGATTTCCTTCCAACTGTAGCACATTATGGCTCTCCCAGGCATGATTTACTGGTATTTTTTAAATATAAAGAACACAGATGTTCTATCCAACAAAGAAACAGAACATGTAAATTGTCATTAGAGGACAACTGCAGTTAATTGTTGGCTGGTTCTTTTTTTAAAAAAATCCCCAAAGCAGCAGCTGAAGATCACAAGTCTTCTTCACTTATCTTCTCAAACACACAGTCTTCCTCGTTTGATCTACTAGTCAGTAACTTTTTTCTTGGCTTAAAACCAGAATGAAATATCTGCACAAAATCAAAGATGTAATATATTAACCAGCTGGTTAAAATGCTAACCATAAATAATATATGGACAAAAACTCATACTGGGAGAAACAGAATGTCTGAACGAAATGTATGAAGCCAACAACTCAACTGGAAGGGTTAAAACTACATAAAACTACATTTTTGGGGATATCAACAGCTATTCTCAAACTATACAGCAGAGGCTCTGAAACTCTTCAGGCGTCTGACCCAATAGGTAGCTGTAATAATAGTGTAGCAAGTGAACTGAATAAAAACAAACAGCACAATGTTGCATGAGACAATTGTAATAATTAGTATTTGTATAGCACTACTATGTGTTCAGAGGGCTTTCAGTAACATTATTAATTTTTGCAAACAGTAGGTAAGGCTGGAAGAACAGAAGGGGTGGTGGAAAGCTATGGTTGAAAGAACAGCAACATGTGTTAAGGGGGCTCCACTGGTTTGCAGAAAAGGTAAGTTATGAATCAACAACTTCCTGATTTACAGTTCAGACAATATGAGGTAGTCTAAATGGTGAAAATAAACCTCATGGAATTATCTGGGAATCCTACCTGTCTAAGTGGGATCCCACATCAATCCACAGTATTTGGAAGGAGGGGTACCCAAAATAGCAAAAACAACACTGGAAAAACCTTTGTGCCTTTTCCTGTAGTTTTTTTAAAACAGCGAGAGGGGTGCACATTCCTGCTTGTTAGGTCAAGCAATTCACTTTGAATCCCTTTCCCATGTACGTGGATGTGCAAAGCTGATTGGCCGGGTGAGTACGGAGGGCAGGACTTGCTAACAGGGCAAGCGCCCGCTGCTGCTATGTTGAATTTTCACCTTAGCAAAGCGATTGCTAAGGCGATAAAGCAGGGGCCTATCTACATGAGGGGAAAGCATCCAAAGTACCTTGTAGTATTGGCACCTCACAGCAGGAGCAGTAAGTCTACAGTTTTTCTGGCCTTGGAAGCCCCCATAAGTCTCACATTCCTGATGGCGGCCATTGAGTGACTTACTCATGTTAGTTCTTCACTGCCACTTTAAAAAAAAAAATCATCCCAAGGTGAGCTGGTGTGATAGAGCGATTTCCCAAGTTTATAGGACAGCAAACCAGAAAATATTCATCTTGTTTTCTCACCTTAGTGATCAGTCACTAAGGCGAAAATCCAACATGGCTGCAGTGGGCGCTTGCCCTACTAGCAAGCCCACCTCTGCACTTGCCCAGCCAATCAGGTTTGTGCTTCCTTTCAAATTTTTTGTTGTTAGATAGTCCAAACAAGCAGGAATGTGCACCCCTGGCGTTTTTTCAAAAAGTACAGGAAAAGCTACAAAGGCTTTTGCCTCTTTGTTTTTGCCTTTTTGGGCCGCCCTCCTTCTGAATAGTGTAGACTAGTGCTGGATCCCATTTAGACAGGTAGGATTCCCAGCAAATTCCATGAGGGGTATTTTCACCATTTAGACAGGCCCAGGGTGTTGTTTTTTTGCTCTCCTTTTAATTCAGAAAATCAGACTATCGCTCCAGCGCACCTTAGATAATTTTTTTTAAAGTTCTGTGGCAACAAAGTACTAACATGAGTAAATCACTCATGGCTGCCATCTGGCATGTGAAGCTTCTGGGGACTTCCAGGGCCAAAACCACTGTCAAGACAAGTTGCTACTGCTGTGAAATGCCATTACTACAAGGTAATCTGTCCCCGCCCCCCATATAGACGGGCCCTATGCTACATTAGCTCTTTAGTTTCAATACTTGGAAACTAAGCAGAACTTGGAAATGTAACCTTTTGGGGTAGCAACTTCCAGGACCCCTCAGCCAGCATGCCCCCCCCAGCATGGGAGCTGTAGTTCAATCAATTTATCTATCATTTATTAAAATAGTCATATCCCACCCTATATCTGAAGATCTCAGGGTGACTTACAATAAAATCAGTTTAAAACAATAAGTAATAACAATCATTTAAAAAGATTTAAAAGTATATTAAATTGTTTATTGATTTAAAAACAGACCCCCAAAATACATTCCCAACCTCTATTCATATCATTATGATAATAGTATTTGTGTGTGTGTGTGTGTGTGTGTGTGTATGTATATATGGAAAGAGGGGGGATTACAAAGAATTTACTAGCCCCAATGTGCCTCGTACAAGTATAGCAGCCATCTTTATTTCGCTTTCATCCTACCCAATCTCATCTGTCCCCAATTCGTGAAATTGAATTCACAAACCTGACTTGGATGGATGCTTGCTTTCTTTATTTTATCTGGTTCAGGAAGCTCAATCTGCTAAAAGAGGTTCATTAAGAGTAAAAATTTGTTTTATGGAAGAAGAAAAACACACAAGCAGCCAATAGCTCAAGCTTATTTCAGATGAAGATACTGGCCAACTACATTACAGTGATTGGAATTCTACCCACACTTCTTGTTTCAGCTTATGAACATAGTCTCAACCAATTATCCAGAGCCTTTGGCAGCAATACAGTTTGGATTAAAATATGCTGAGGTGCTAAATTACAGGCAGTTTAGGAGACCCCGTAGCATTACCAAAGAAAGAGTATTATCATAGCAATCATATAAAATAACTTATTGTTTTACTTGTTTTTTAAGCCCCTCATAATCTGAGGCTAGGTAAACTGTAGCTTAGGTCCTATCTATACGGTCAAAATAATACGAACATGATGCGAAAGATCAGCGATCTGTTGAAACCATCATTCGCACAAATACATATCATTTGGAAGAGGGGCAGCCAAATCCACCACAAAGTCCGTGTGTGTTGTGTCCGGGGCTTCGTACGGATTTTCTGAAAAGCTCTGTATGACTTCCAAATGTGCAATCGTTTGAACACTCTCGTGCACAAAGATAAGAACAGGCAGTGCAATCTGATTGGCTAGATGAGCCCAGGGGGCGGGGCTAGCAAAGAGGGAACGTGGCTGCGGCTGCCATGTTGGATTTTCAGCTAAGCGAGGGTTTGGTAAGTTGATCAAACGGCGATCTTATACCCTTTTTATTTCATTTATTTCTTTGTAAATATGAAACATTGCTTGTGCACACTTTGGGAAACTGGGTTTTTTTATTTTTGGCAGTGGCAGATTTAAAATCGCGAGTAAATCACTCACAACCACCATCTAGCTAGGGGGTCATGCAGAGTTTAGGGGGCTCTTTTGGCCATGTAGGCAGGTCACATTGTTGCGAATGCCTGCCTTTCCGAATGTGTTTGTATTTTTCCCCCTTGTATAGACAAAACCTCAATTAACTTGTATGTAAATCAACGATTACTGACAAATAGCATGCATACATATATAAAAGAAAAGTTGATGTATCAGTGCCATTTTTGGTCTTGTTAAGGGGTTACTTAAAATCTATACTATACGTTCAGTCAAGTTTTGACACTTGCTGCTGATTGTTATGGTTACTGATGAGAATTAGAGTTATCAATCTTGTCCAAGAGAATATGGCTTTCTATAATACCCCTATCAATCCTAGGCTGCCCAGAAAATAGTATTTCCTCTGCATGTGAAAGAACTTCCTAGTCAATCTTGAACAAACATTTCTGTCTTAGTTCCTTGGTTTCTAGTAATAAAAATGGAAATATGCATCCCAACCCTATGCATGCTTTCTTGGAAGTACATCTTATTGAACTCAGGAAGGGTTGTCATTCATATATACATCTGTTCCTATGCAAGGCTACAGCAGCCATAGAGTGTTCTTATAAGCATATATGGAAAAGGAAGCTTGCTATCTGTGTTGATTCCTAGGAATGTGTTAGACTACTAATTGAAGCAAAAATACTGTAGTGAGACCCATTTGTATAAAGGTACATAAAATTATACGTTGTGTAGGGAAAGTAGATAGGGAAAAGTTCTTCTCCCACTCTCGTAATGCTAGAACTGGGGTCATCCGGAATGGTGGGGGATTCAAGACACTTAAAACATTGTCTACTAGGAATCAACTGGTTAAACCTTAACTATCTTACCAGCAAAAGTAGGTTCTAGCAGGTTCCTTACTGAAGACAGTTATGTTTCGGTCAACTGTGTGCCCATACTTTGGAATTGTCCTGGACTCACAATTTGTACCTGTTTAATTTGTAGTTGTTTATTTTGTAACTGTCAGGGCTAAACTATGACTCTAATAAAGTTATATATGCAAGCCAGAAGAAAGTAGTTCTTCACACAGCGCTTAGTTGAACTATGGAATTTACTGCTACAAAGTATAGTTATACTGCCAACCTGGAAGCTTTAAAAGGGTTAATTCAAAAGGTGAATTCATAGAGGCTAGGCCCCTCAATAGCTACTAGTCAGGCTATATATCACCTACAGTATTAAAGACAGTATGCCTCTGTATATTAGTTACTGGTGAATGTGAGAAGGAGGAGGCAAGCCTTGTTCATATCCTGCTTCCCCCTTGGCCATCTAGTTGGACACTGTATAATGTTGGGCTTATTGGTCTTCAGGACTTTTCTTATGTTCTAATATGCTCAGTGGTCATTTCCCAAGGGTAACATGGGGCAAAATAGTTGGCAGCTTCTTGTCAATTGTTAGGCAAACTGGACTGTCAAACTCTGCTCACCATTTCTTGATCACTTTTGTTTGTTGTCATCAGCTGCTCCGATATTATCTTTTTTAAGCAACTGCTTAGTAGAAATGCCTAAAAATGGGGAAAATACATTTTAATTTTGGGCTCCCATTAAAAAAAATGTTTATTGAATGGTTGCACATTAAATTACATTAATCTTGCTGTGTGGTTTTTAAAAAATCCTTGCTAAATGTTTACTCTTCCTGGGTGCAATCTACCAATCAGTGGTACACCACTTATAGATTATTCAATTAATCAGGCTACTCATGTGTAAGGTCTTATGTCCTTTCTAATGTGAAAAGCAATGTCAGAGATATATTACTTCTTCTGACTACCCATAGGTACAAGACAGATGGCAATAATTGTTGGTGTACGTATAACCAGGGATAATGTGGGAAGGGGCATAGTAGTCGAGATTGGAAAAGTTACCTTTTTGGATGAGTACTCCCAAACTCTCAAGCTGTGCTACTTGAGTTGTGCCCCCCACCTGCTTTTCCACCTGGATATATGTACACCAATAATGACTGCTGTTGGTCTAGTAGCTATGTATGTAAAATCTCCCAGGTTCAATTTCCTGGCAATTTTAATTAAAGAAATCTTAGACCAGAGGATCAGGAAGATGTCAGCTTCATTATATGTCAGCTTCATAGTTCAGATAAATTTCTTAAGTACCTGTTTTCATTTAATGAAATCAATATATAACTATGCCTGTTGTGGGTACCATATCTGGTTGACCTACACATGTGTAACGCACAGCACTGAGTGGTTTTCCCTTGTTCATATAATAATAATAATAATAATAATAATAATAATAATAAAATTTTATTTCTATCCCGCCCCTCTGCAATGCAATCGGGGCGGCTTACAATATAAAAACTCCATAGTCCCAGTACCCTAGCCCACCCACCCCTTAAAATAATATTAAATTATAGAAGATTAAAAACATACAATAATTAAAAATATATAAATTAGAAAGACAAAAATTAAAACATACAATGGTTAAAAAATCTAGTTGCCGCTTAGAAAGGACAGCCGAGTCTTGGGCCGGGATAGTTATTCAGGAAAAGCCTGCCGGAAAAGATCTGTCGACAGCTTTTTTAAAGCTGTCTAAGGTGGTAATAAGACGGATCTCGTCCGGCAGGCCATTCCATAATCTGGGAGCAGCAGCAGAGAAGGCCCTCTGGGAGGTCACTGACAGCCTTGTTTTCATAGGCTGTAACAGATTCCTCCCAGAGGACCGAAGTGCGCGGGGAGGGTCGTACGGAAAGGAGGCGGTCCTGGAGATAAGTTGCACCCAAGCCATGTAGGGCTTTAAAGGTCATAACCAACACCTTGTACTGTGCCCAGAAACTAATAGGCAGCCAGTGGAGAGCTTTTACCACAGGTGTTATATGCTCTCTTCTGGAAGCGCCAGAAATCAACCTGGCTGCATCACACAAAGCCATCACACAAAGCCATTTCCCCACATCAGTTTTCTAAATGTAAACACAAAAAAATTGGCAGGGGGGATGATAACTTAATTTAAAATGAAGAAGGGCACTGAGGAAACACTTAGGGAAATAATTAGGCAGGTGGTTGGGAGCAGGTAAGTATTCCCCCACCCAAATTCAAAGCAGACTGCTCAAAACATGGGAGAAGGAGGAAACACCAACAATGAGTGTGGAGGCTTACATGTGACAACATGGAGTCAAAAGGAAGGCACAGCAGAGGCTGCTCTTAGCAAAAGAAGGCCTGGCACCCATTTCCATTTCCATAAACATCTACCCACAGTCTTTGTATTTCTGTGAAGACACTACGCCAGCCTTCTCCAACCTCAGGCCTTCCAGATGTGTTGAGATTACAACTTTCATCATACCTACACAGTATACATGACAGGGACAATAGGGTTTTTTTTTAGTCTGGAGGGTACCATGCTGCGGAAGGCTACACTAGAAGGATGCTGCCCTTCAGCCTATCTACAGGGAACACATGCTTGATTTAAACAGGTAGCTACAGAAGAGGACAGCTAGCAGTTGCAACTTCTATTGTGGGGTTAGGAAGACTTACATGCAACTGCCCAACATCTCTACATTTCAGTAGTGGGAAATCTGGATGAGAAAAGCACCAGAAGGTATGAGACCATGGCCACTGCTTCTTTGTTCCAGATCCTCCAGCCTGTTTTACCTTCCCCACCCCAGGGAGATGCACATAAAAACATTTATTTTGAATCTGCAATAGGATAAAGCAGCTCAGGAAAATGATATAGAGCAGGCACGCTGTAGCTGGAAAAGGGTAAAGCACCTCCACCATTTGTTTCTTAAGTACACCCGAACAAACCTGTTTTGTGTTAAAGACAATCCATCTCCATGTATCAGAATCATTGTACTCAAACCTGAGTTCCAAAAACTGGTCAAGCCCTTGGCCTGTAACAGAACCCTGAGTAGTGAAAAGAAAAAAACAAATACGATTATGCTGTACTACTAATTCAGAGATTACCCAATCTACATTGTAGCCCAGTCACAGCTACAACAAAATCTTGGATTTCTCTGTTGTTTGAATAGCAGCTCATATGTCCTCATTCTTTAACTAACTGTGTTTTTTTTAATGGCAAAAAGAAAAAAGCTATCCACTCCTATGATGTTGCTTTAGGGCTAGGGCTCCCTTGCTACTGTTTTTTTCTCAAACAAATTCCCAAGGGAGTCTTACAAAACAAACTCTGGTTTGGGAGGGAAATTCAGTTTTGTTTTTGTGGAGTACTGGGTTTTTCAGGGTGCCCTCCAGAGCTTGTCCTAAACTGTTCATAGTACAGTAAATCTCTTTGAGAAGAAGCCTTGGTGCTGGGGAAATGGATGAGACCGAACTTCCCTCGCTGCATTAAAAACAGTTCTTTCAAGAGCATGGAAATGGAGGAGCCTCTTTTCCATTCCCTATCTATACCTTCTTTCCTCCCCATTTTTGCCCTTTTCCTGAAACTTCCCTAGCCCTTAGAAGTCTGAACAACACTACAAGAGTCCAGTTTGAGCCTGGCTGAAGCACTGAGTAGATCACTGATCTTAGGGTATGGGATACACTACAACATTTTATTACAGATCCCACCTTAAGAAACTCAAAAAAGTCACAATGTCCCACCAGAAATATTCCTCGAGAATACATTTATAGATATTCAACCAGATAAAATTCATGATTAATTGACTAAGGTTTCTTTAACTGGAAACAATTCCAACGGGGGAGGATTAGCTGGCTCCTTGTACTTGGGCTGTAACTAAGTGATCATGTTAAAAAGGAGGCCACCTTTCATTGTCTCAGATCTAGAAGTGGCAGCATACGCTGGGCATTACTACATTCTTCATTCAGCCCTTGCTAGTGCACATGGTGCCCAGAGATCAGCATAGAACCAGTGTGGGCTATACAGAATTATCTTTCTGTAATACTCAGAAAAGTATCTGAAAGATTTTGGCCACTTTCAAGAATACCTGTGCACAGTTAAAACTAGTGCCCCAGCTGCATCCATTCCTGGAGGTGTCAGATCTGACTATTGATTACATCCAATTTGGATTACTGTAATGCACTCAACATGGGTCTGCCTTTGCAAACTGTTCAGAAATCTCAGTGGGTAAAAAATGCTGTCGCCAGATTGAAGACCAGAGCTGGTTGCAGGGAACATATAACTTCCTTGCTACAACAGCTTCATGGGTTACTTGTTAACTTATTTCCAGATAGAGGAATTCTAGCTCTACCCATAGCAATAGCAATAGCATTGATATTTATATACTGCTTATCAGTGCTTAAGCACTCCTTAAGCGATTTACATTATACCCATCAAAAGAACTGGGCAGCTATTCTGCTTTCTCTCCTTAACATTCTTTTCTGGTAAGAAAAGAAAGATGGAGGGCCCAGTGGGAACAAGGGTGCGTTACAAATTGTGAAGATACCATTTGGACCACCTATAGAATGGCATGAATGAACAATAAAAGCCTCATGTATAGACTTCCTGGAAAATTTCTTGTCCTGCCAGTTGTGTGTTATCCTGCTAAGGAGTGCAGGAAGCCACCAGTTGGACAAGCACTCAGAACTGTTTGAATGTTTGTTAGGATGTTACAAAAATCCCACAGAGACTGGAGTACAACCTTCAGAATCTCCCAGAATACAGAAAACATTCCATCTCTGAGTATTCCTTGCCTAAGAAAACCTTATAAAATCATGGGGTCACCATAAGTCAACAGCTAACTTGAAGGCACATACATACACAGAAGACTACTAGATGCAACCATTACAGATTAATTTCTTGCTGAACATACATTATCTAGGAAGTCAGAGTAAAAGAGTTTCTTCGAAACATACACACAGCAACAAATTTGCACACAGGCAATATACATGCGGGCGGAGTGCTATTTCCTGCATGGAAGGCACCTCCACTTAGGGAATTTTTAAAATAGATACTAGAGCTCATTTTCAAATCTTGAAAAATGTTACTTTTCTGGCCTACCACCAGCATACCTATGATACCCAATTCTATCTCTCCTTTCCATCAAATTCCAAGGAAGCTGTTTCAGTACTAATCCAGTTTCTGTAATAGAGTGGATGAGGGTAAACAAATTAAGACTTAATCCAGGCAAGTCAGAGATGCTTCTGATCACTTGAAAGGCCAAGGGACAGAGATTCAACCTGTCCTGGCTGGGGTTATACTCTCCATGAAATCTGAGGTTCACAATTTGGGTATACTGCTGAACTCAGCCCACAGTCTGGATGCCCAGGTTTTGGCAGCCATCAGGAATACATGCACACAGTTAAAATTAGTGCACCAGTTGTGCCTGTTCCTGGAGATGCCAGATCTGGCTACATGCCTTTATTACATTCTGTTTGGATTGCTGCAATTCAGTCAACATGGATCTGTCTTTGGAAACTCTTCAGAAACCTCAGTGGATCCAAAATGCTGTGGCCAAATTGACAGCCAGAGCTGGTTACAGGAAACACATAACTTCCTTGCTGCAACACTTCAAGGGCTACTGGTTCATTTCTGGCCACAATTCAAAGTGCTGGTTATGACTCATAAATGTCTACACTGCTTGGCTCCAGACTATCTGAAAGCTCATATCTCCCTATATGAGTTTACCTGAAAAGTTTAAGGTCCATGGGGGAGGACCTTCTCTCAAGCCCACAGTGTCATTGTATGAGTGGCTCCTTCAAGGCTGGGGAACTTTCCCCCATGGGGGAGAGAGAGTCAGGCCCCATCTCTGGTCTATTTCTTCTAGCAGGCCAAGACCTTTTTATTAGTCTAGCTTTTGGCAACTGTTCAATTGTGCAGAAGGATCTTTTACTGGGGTATGTGTGTTCTTCTTCTCTTAGTTAAGTTTTAAGTGCTTTTTAACCATTTTGAATTGGTGCTATTTTTAATAGGGTAGTTTACTTAATTATTTTTCTACACTTTTATTATCATTTTGTTTAGGTGTACTTTTGTTTTAATCTGTGCTGTGATCTGCCTGTGGGTCTCACGTTGGAAGAAAGGTGGGATGCTAAGTAAATAAATAAATAAATCTCCCAGAATCCTCCAGCAACATAACCCAATGCCCATGCTGGCTGATGGATTCTGGGAGTTATAGTCCAACACAGTAACTTTTCCAAGCTCTGTTCCTTAACAATGATAAATTACAGCAAGACCGTCAGCATTATGCAATGTGGTTAAGCATTTGAAAAAAAAACAAAAAACAAGTTGATCACAAGGTACTTACTAGAAATGTGACCTGCCAGCACCTCACTCGGTTGATCTTGAAGCTGACCTCTTTGATTTGGTTACTAGGCAACTTTATGCAGCAGCTAATCTCATTATTTCCAACATGAATAGCAGCAGTACAGCCTACTTCGGGGTAGTCACAGGAGCAAGGATCAAGCTGTATATATCCATAATGCTGGACCTCCTGAACCATCTCTAAGAACTGTGCAAGAGAAACAGAAACTGGAGGAGAACAGTGGGTTATATATGACATGATGCAGGAAGATGGCAAGGGCTAGCAACTTCACCAAGTGATTGGAAGCCACATACTACTGTACATTTTTATAAATCAGAGTCTGGAAAAGTTACTTATATAGACTATAACACCAAGAATCCCTTAAGTTGTAAGTTCGACTCCAGCAGGCTCCAAGGTTCACTCAGCCTTCCATCCTTTCATAGGTCGGTAAATTGAGTACCCGGCTTGTGGGGGCAATTAGCTAACACACATTGGAACCTGTTTAATGCAGTGTAGATGTGTAAGTTGCTATTGCTTAAGAACAATTTGTAAGCCGCTCTGATAGCCTTGTGGCTGAAGAGCGGGGTATAAATAATAATAATAAAAAAAGTCAGCACAGCCACTGGCCATGCTAACTGGAAGATTCTGGGTTATAGTGCAAATTATAACCCAATTCCAAACACTGATACAGATTCCTTGTGGCCATCCAGATGTTGATGACCTATACTACAATCTAAGTTCTCAGATTTAAAGGGCCACATCCTACATTTAAAATTAATGTAGGAGTTCTCCCAGAGCTCACTTTGAAAGTAAAAATGTCAAATAGCATATGCTAGGTGGGAATGATTAATATGTTGAAAAGAATCTGTAGGGCAAGATTCCAGGAGCTGTTCAGCAGTGCACATTTAATACTCTGTAATCTGCACCAGCCATTCCTTCCCAAAGTTTTTAGACACAGAATAAAAAGTAGTAGTAATTCCTCTATTTTTTAAAAGTAAGTCTCTTGTGAACTACAGTCTTGGTTTGCATATCCAGTAACCAGGATGGGAAATGCATAGCCCTCTAGATTTTGATGGACTCCTATCTTCCCTAGCCAGCAAAGTTCATAGTGGGGGATTCTGAGAGCTGCTCCAAATGCTTATACTATAGGAAAAGTGGCAAAGTGAAGTGATTTGAGTGTTGTTTCTCTTTTATACACATAGCAGGTTACATGCAAATACAGTGCAAGTGTTGTTTGAAGGAATGCCATTGTTCCAGTGGGGAAATGGAAATGCATATAGACAGAGCCCAAGGTAGCATAAATATATGCCAGTGTAGTTATGCTGGATCCCAAGATACACAACCAACTACATAATAGGCAGTATGGCCTTGAGTTCACCCACTGAGCAATACTCAATTAGTTCCATATTTCCCAAGTCAGAAGTGAGAGAAGGACTGCATGTGCTTGCAAAATGATTGGCTGCCCTGGAGACTGCATTTGTGCAACCTCTGCAAAAGCGCAAGAGCTTGCACAATGATTTTTATACTAGGCTACTATCCCAGCTGGATTTCAGCTACAAAGATAGTTATAAACACACCAGCACAACAGCAACAGTTCCAGTGGACTGGGTCTTTATCTCCGCATTCAAGTAAATGTTTCAAGTAGAATTTCAACTGCATTTACTCCTTACAGGAGGCATACGCAGCACAGATGTGTTCATAGGATGGAACCTCTTCAAAGCCCTGATTTTGGTGTGTCCACCATTGACAAGCTGAACACAGTCCAATGCCTCCCATTACAGTGGGATTCTCCTTCTCCTCATGGCCTTGCTGGAAAATGAGCTGAAGAACTTGGCCAAGTGAGGATCACATTATCACCCCTATTGGATATGACATGTAATGTCTATTTCTTACAAGATTTTTTTTAATAAAAACAAAATTGGAAAGAATTGGCTATATTCCATGGTGAGTGACTATTTGGTCAGAAGAATGCTTTGAAACAGAGTTAAAAAGGACAGCTGTTTTGCCATTGTTTTGTATATACCATAAGGAGAAAGCAAAAAACACCATGCTAAGCATCTCTGCTCACCTTAGTGCATGATCAAAAAGAAGAGTTCTGAAAACTGCAATGTGGTCTATGCAAGGACAGTTTTCTTTACTGCTTCTACTTCACACTCACCCATGGAGGTAAGAGTTGGAGGAATAAACAGGAGTCTGCTAAGGCCACACAAAACTGAAAGGGAAGGAAGGGGTCTGGTTCTGTGGAACTGCCCTTAGCACTCTCCATGCTGATTCCACATCTTCCCTGTTGCCACTTCATCCCTGCTCCTGTAGAAAGAGCCCAAAGGAAGGGACAATCTTGGGGGTAATACTAGAATACTGTGTCCAGTTCTGGGCACCACAATTCAAAAAGGATATTGACAAATTGGAGCGTGTCCAGAGAAGGGCAACTCAAATAGTGAAAGGTCTGGAAACCATGCCTTATGAGGAGAGACTTAGGGAGCTGGGTATGTTTAGCCTGGAAAAAAGATGGTTAAGAGGCGATATGATAGCCCTGTTTAAGTATTTGAAGGGATGTCAGGCTGAGGATGGAGCAGGCTTGTTTTCTGCTGCTCCAGAGACTGGAACACGGAGCAATGGATGCAAGCTCCAGGAACAGAGATTCCACCTCAACATTAGGAGGAACTTTCTGACAGTAAGAGCTGTTCGGCGGTGGAACACACTCCCTCAGAGTGTGGTGGGGTCTCTTTCCTTGGAGGTCTTTAAACAGAGGCTGGATGGCCATCTGTCAGGGATGCTTTGATCATGATTTCCTGAGTGGCAGGGGATTGGACTGGATGGCTGTTGTGGTCTCTTCCAACTCTACAATTCTATGATTCTATAATTCTCCTTCCTCCAGCAGCCTCCTCATCCCATCCCCAAATTCTTTTGGAGACTTCCCTGACCACCTGGAGAGAATGCAGGGGTGGGTGGGGCTTCAGGTGGCTGCAAAGGGGAAGGAAAGGTATGGGAAACTTTGCTTCCATCAGATTTAACCTAGCCATAGATCCAAGCCATAAAGAAGGAGCAAAGTGTGTTCCTGGAGTCACACATGGTCCTCAAAGCACTTTTTACAGCTTTGAAGCACCTCAACTCCAGACCATTCTTTTTCTGACCAATAAAAGCAGTGGGATTCCCTTTCTTGGAAGCTTCCAGGAATAAATAGGTTTCCGCCTCCTCCACTTCCTGCTTAACATAAAATCCCATTTTTCAAAACCACAAATGCATTTCTGCCCACTTCTGGGTTTTTGGTTTTTGTAAGGGAGAAGCAGTTGGTGGCATTTTTGGTAGTCCATGCAGCCACTGGATGATTCCAGGGCAGACAAAGGGTCCCTAAAGCCAGAAGGAAAAACACCTTCCAGTGGTGGGAAAAGCCAAAAATTAAAAGGGCAGGACCAAAAATGCCAGTATATTTTAGCCTGACATGCTTGCTGCCAGCAACTAAGCCCTATATAGGGCATTTCAACCTTTTAGAAGTGGGGGAACACATATAAAAGTTTGAAAACCACCAAATGATGGTGCCATAGGGTTGGAGACATCACCATCTGGGGAACCTCAAAATGGTTCCCCAGGATAGCTGAAACTGGGGCCAGGGCTAAGACTCCCCCATCCCTTATTAAAAGTTTCATGAGAAGCTACCAGTACCTGGAATATTTTCCCCAGACAAAGATGAAGAATATAACCAGCCTGTAAGCAAATGCAGTCTTCATGCTGTAGCATTTAACTTGAAATAAGCCTAATCGTTGTTGTATTTTTAAGTGTTACCTTCATTTTGTTTGGTGCTTTTTGTAGGATTTGAAGCTTCTGCATCTGTCCATCAGTAGGCCTGAGCCAGTTCTTTTCAATTTCCTGTACAACCTTTTAAAAACACGCAGTCAAAAGTTGTTAGCCCAATTGTTTCATGATGGTCTTTAATTTACTATACTTTTTACTAAGAGGCTTATCACACGAGGAAGTAAAGCAGCAGTGCAGCTGGAATGTTTTGCCTTCCCGCATGATGTCAGTGTTCTTCAGTTGTTCTTCCGTTCCGGTCCTGTGGGAGACGGTGGTAAACACGAGTTTTTTTTCTAACAAGTCTTTTTTCTAAATTGGAAAAACCCATTAGAAAAAAGACTCATGTTTACCACCATCTTCTTGTACTGGCATAGCGGAAGGACTAGAAGAGAGAAGTTCCATGATGCAACCAAGTCAGCATAATTCCCACAAGGTATTTCAGAGATGACACAACCCATCATTCCAGCCATAAAGCAAATCCATTAGGATCAGAAAGCAGTGCTGACACAAGTACCATTGTCTGCTTAATTGCAGCTCAAATGACTGTCATAAGTTGAACTGTTATACTGTAGAGAGAGAGCCCTAACTAACTGGCTCTGCATGAAGAGGGAGCCAAACATCAACTTCAGTATAAGGGGCAATAACAGCCTAACAGCGAGATATATTAGGAGGACATTCACACAACCATTAACTATTCTAATTCATTAACAACAATATCTATAACCTATACTACATCATATAGATCTCAGGATGTAATTAAAAGTGTGTGTGTGTGTGTGTGTGTGTGTGTATATATACATACATACATAAAACTGGCATTGTCCACATAGTCTTAAGGCAGACAGAAGCCCAATACAATGCACTTTCAAATCTTTAAAAGTAGCAAGCATGCTACCATAAACCCTCTTACTGACAGCTGTAACAGGACTGTACTGACCCCTGAGCCAACAGCTCCTAGACTACCTCTCTCTCTGGCTTTTCTTCGCAAACAAAGATTCAGGAAGGACTCATCCCGCACGTTCTGCAAGCGTGCTGATGACTAAAAAGGCCAATCCGAGATAAACATGTCCGGTTGCAGAAAGCACAGCAGAAGGTCTCCTTGGGTGATGTTTCTGGGTTGTAATTCTTTCTGTGTTGTCGTTTCTCTTCAAGACTTGTTCAGCCTGAGCTCTCAAATAAGGCCGCAGCATTGTGGATAGTATGCCTCCATGCCTCCCGATGTGAGGCCAGGGCAGACCATTGTTGGTGATCAATTTGGCCAAGCCTGAGATGTTGTTTCAGGGAGTTGGAGCAAGAACACAACCTTGCTTCACTCCATTAGTTATTAGAAAGGGCTCTGAAAGAGCATCACCATATCTGACTTGACCATGCTGGCCCTCGTGTAGCAAGATTATCATTTTAAGGAATTTGGGGGGACATCCTAGTCTTTCCAGGATCTGCCACAGACCTTTTCTACTCACAGTGTCGAAGGCTTTGGTAAGGTCGACAAACGTTACATAGAATCCCTTGTTCTGCTCTCTACATTTCTCTTACAGTTGTCTAAGGGAAAATACCATATCTGTAGTACTCCTATTGGCTATGAAACCACATTGGCTTTCAGGAAGAAGTCCTAGACTACCTACCCATCCATTATAGGCAGAGCATGGAATGAATGCACAGCATAGCTCACTTTGGGTTAAGCCAGGAATGGTGGTTGCAGCTCAAGCTGCTTAAAGCCAGATTCTGACAAACTTTCAAGAGCTAACCATTTTTACAAAAGGGCTTTTAACAGTGTGGTGTACTATTTTTAGTCACTTCTTAAGAAGTTAATATTTTACTGTTACAGATAGTTTTGTTGTTGTTTGCCATTAACTCAGCTTCAACTTTTGGTGACCCTATGAGTGAAAGATCTCCTAGTTACCATGTCTTGCAGTCTCAGAGCCATGGCTTCCTTGGTTGAATCAATTCATCTGTAATGTGGTCTTCCTCTTTTCCTACTGCTTTCCACTTTCCCCCAGCATTATCATTTTTTCCAATGACTCATCTCATGACACATCCAAAGCACAATAGCCTCAGTTTAGTCACTTTGAGTTCTAATGAGAATCCAAGTTTGACTTGCTCTAGGGCCCATTTATGTGTTTTTCTGGCAGTCCATAGTTTCTATCGGACACTCCTTGAACACAACATTTCAAACAGGTTGATTCTCTTCCTGTCAGCTTTAATTTATAAGATAATTTAATTACTTTTTAAAATCACCTTACAGATAGTTTAATTACTTTTTTTAATACCAATCTTTTGTATGTTTTTACATATAGTGTATTTGCTTTAATTTTGCAAGCCATCTTGAGTCCAAGTTATCAGGGGGAAAAGCAGGGCATAAGTAAATCTGTTGCAGTGACACAGAAACTATGTGTATCTGATTTTAACAGGAAAAAGGAGGCAGAGCACTAAACCCTGCAATAACCTATTGCTTATATTCCTAAATCAGCCCTTCCTAGACCTTTTCTCCCAGCCAGGTTCACTTGAGCACCCCAGTACATGGGAGGGGAGAGACTCTAGGGACATAAACTCTGGGGGATGTTGTTAATAATGCTTACCAATGGATTCCTTCTGCTTTTATCACCATGATCATGCTGGTTTCTGTATGGCTAAGTCAACTTAAAATGCAATCTTTCTGCTCTCACTTTTGCTTTATACTTCCTGTATGCCTCACCTGATTAGTATCTATATCATAAACGTAGCAGGATGGAGTGGTAGCAGGAACAAGTAGCTACGTTTGCTCATTTTTAAAAAGTCCCAATTTTAAACACAGCTTTAAATGACTTATTTTCAGAAGCAAAAATAGTGCTTGTTCTAGAACTTACCTGCATATAGAGTAAGTTCACTGCAGTTCTACAGCCCATAAGCATTTTATCGAGGGAGGGATCCATGTACCTGTCCGGTGAGAATGGTGGGATTGAAAATGTACACAGAACAAAGCCATTGATCCAGTGACATGCATGAAGAGAAGAATATAACTAACCATTTTCTAGCAAAAGCAGATTGCTACAAATGTTGCATTTAAATGGTATTTAAGCAACAAATATATGCATTGCCACACATATACTTGGTATTTATGAGGAGAAGCAAAACTGACTTGCCAAGGTAACAGATTCACTGGTTAATATACTGTAGAACCAGCAGTGAGGCTATGTTCAGAGAACACGGGGGTGGGGGAGGGAAACTACAATTAAATGTGGGCAGGAAAGGTGCTGTATCTGTCAAAGCATCCTTAACATGTGTTTTTTTCATTTTCCAATTAAAAGAGTTGACCTAGGACTGGATTGTTGCCAGTTTGCGAGAAACACTGGACAATTAACTACCATCTCCCTAAAATTGCCTAAGTATAGTTGGCAGTGTTATAAAGCAGTGGTGTGCAACTTGTGGCCTTCTGAATTTTGTTGGATTGCTACTCCCTTTGTCTTTCACCACTGGGTATGCTAGTTAAGGCTGATGGGAGTTGTAGTCTACCAATGACAGGAAGGCCACAAGTCGCCCATGCTTGGTAAGAATGTTAGACACTACACAAATTAAATGAAAGGTGATACACATCAGGAACCCACTGAAGTCCATAAATGAAGAAAGCTGAATTGTTGGTACTCATTGTTATGTGCCATTATATCAGCTTCAACTTATGGTGACCCCATGAGTAAGAGACTTACAAGAGAGCCTGTTATTAACAGGTCTTGCAAACTCAGGGCCATGGCCTCCTTGACTGAGTTACTCCACCTGTAGTAGTCTCCCTCTTTTCCTACTGCCTTCAATTTTATCAAGCGTTATTGTCTTTTCCAATGAGTAATGCTGTCTCATGATACATCCAAGGTATGACAGCCTCAATTAAATCATTTTGACTTCTAGTGAGAGTTCAGACTTAATTTGTTCTTCCTTTGTCTATTTGGTAGTCCAGGATATCTATAGCACACTCCTCCGGCACCACAATTCAGAAGAGTTGATTTTTCTTCCTGTCAGCTTTCTTCCACAGGAACGAAACCAATGACTTTTTCCTCCTCCAGCATACTCATTTTAATCATTAAAATGTAATGCATCTTGCTAATTTCACTTCAGCTTCCTGCTCACCACTTTCTGATCCCAATTTTACAAGACGACTCCTTCATACTGCGAAGACTCACACAGGGTAGTTCAAATTCTGCCAGTTTTTTCAGTACTAGAAGGATGGGAGGTGGGAAGGGGAAAAAGACGACAATTTCTGAAACACTATTTAAGTAGTGGGGTTTTATATATTTAATATCAGTTCTATAGAGGGCTGTGTACACTCTGCTAAATATACTGTATTGATCCAAGCTTTGTACAAACAGAAGGTGAATTCTGTGACCTGTATAAATTATGCAAGCTACGCAATTTTGAATAATTTATTCTTTCTTTCTTTCTGCTAGTCATAGGAAGGAGCAAGGGGCATTTCTAGTCTCTTGTTTTTAAAGGTAAAAGTTTACCAAGGAGCAAAGGATGGATGAAAAAAATAAATACATCTCAATATCTACTAGCATTTGAGAAAACCATAAAATATTGTTGTCCATCTAAAATACCCATTGTCAGGTGAAGAAGCATGATTAACATTTAAATGATCCTTTAAAATGCACCTGGACAGGAATTAATTTGGCCATTAATTAATTAATTTGGCTATGATTCCATGTATTATTTTAACCTCCCAACTAGATTACTGCAATGCACTGTAAGTGGACCTGCCATTGTAGACAGCTCAGAAGCTTCAATAAGTGCAGAAAGGCATTAGCTACAATTTTGACTAGCACTGTCCATGCTGCATGTATCACACCAGTAATGAGCGTTCACTGGCTGTCTGACTACACCCAAGTGCAATTGAAAGATTGGTGATTACAGTTGTCCCTCCACATTCGCGGACTTGAGATTCGCGGTTTTGATTATTCGCGGTTTTGGGAGGGCCCCCCCGGGCCCCCACAAAACCGCGACACGGGGCCACCGGAGGCCCCGTGAAAGCCCTGGGAGGGAGCGGGGAGGGCCGGGGAGACCTCCACTGGGCCTTCGGAGACCCTCCGGAGGCCCCGCGAAGGCCTTGGAAGGGAGGGGGGAGGGCTGGGGAGGCCTCCGCGGGGCCTTCGGAGACCCTCCGGAGCCCCCGCGAAGGCCTTGGGAGGGAGGGGGAGGGCCAGGGAGGCCTTCACGGGGGCCCCGGAGACGCTCTGGAGGCCCCACGAAGGCCTGGGGACGGGGTGGGGAGGGCTGGGGAGGCGATCCTGGGGCCTCCGGAGACGGTCCGGAGGCCCCAGGAAGGCTTGGGGACGGGGTGGGGAGGGCTGGGGAGGCGATCCTGGGGCCTCCGGAGAGCTCCGGAGGCCCCAGAAAGGCCTGGGGAGGGAGGCGGAAGCGGGGAAAAGCGACTATAGGGCCTCTGGAGGCCCTGTGGTCGCTTTGGCGGGGAAGGGGGAGGGCAATTGTTATTCGCGGATTTTTCACATTCGCGGGGGTCTGGGGAACCTAACCCCCGCGAATGTGAAGGGATGACTGTACTTTTAAGCCCTGAATGGCTTGGGCCCCAGATGCCAAAGAGGGGTTTCCTCCTGTATCATCTGCTTATGCTGGCAAGCATCACATGACATCCTTCTAAAATGTGCCTCCCCTACTGAAGGTGAAGTAGATGTCTGCAAGGGAGGCAGGCTTTTTTGGCTGTAGCAACCCAGAAGTGGAACACAGTACCCAAAGCTGGTGGAATACTGTTTTCCTTTTGATGCAAGCAAACATATTTTATTTAGCCAAAGTACTGATCTCTGAGAGTACTGCTGCTTGCTATTTCATCTGCCTTTTTAGTCTATTTGATTGTAGCATGTTTTACTAGTAGCATGCCACCCTGGACTTGAGGAAATCAGGGTGGTATATAAATATTTTACATGAAATGTAAAAATAAATAAATGAAAAGCTGAGGTTGGAAATAAATGTAGGAATTAGAGATGGCACAACAGTGTCATCAAAAGGAGTCAGGAAATACAATTTCAACTTACGTATCCTCCAGCTATTCAATGTGAAGGGACTTTTGTTGTAGAGAGCACTTAAAGAAAATCTGTCTGCTGAATTCCATTATTTTTGGCTTCAGCAGGCAAAATGGATGAAGCATACATCAGCATCACTCATGGTGGGGCAGGAATGAGAAATCATCCAGGAGTTCATGCCACAAAAAAATCAAGAAGGTTGCTATACTTAGGGGTTGTCTAAATGGCAAAAAATATATATACCAGTACAAACAGCATGCGAATGAATGGCAATCCATTCACATGGCTGTTCGCAAACATACACATCATTCAGAAGGGGGGACAGCAAAATTCACCCTAAAGTCTGTTTGTGGTGTGTCCAGGGCTTCATATGGATTTTAGCAAAAGATCTGTACGATGTGTGAATGTATGACCGTTTGAACACTCACAGTCACACACATATGTACAGGCAGTGTAATCTGCTTTGCCGAACAAGCACAGGGGGTGGAGCTATCAAAAAGAGAAATTGGCTGCAGCCGCCATGTTGAATTCCAGCTAAGCGAGAGCCCAGTAAGTTGGTTGAACGGCGATTTTTACTCTTTTTCTTCCTTTGTTGTTGTTGTTGTTGTTGTTGTTGTAAATATAAAATTATGTCTGTGCGCACCACAGGAAGTTTTTTAAAAAATAGGCGGTGACAGATTTAAAATCACAAGTAGATCACTTGCGGTGGCCAGCTGGCTAGGGGGTCATGTGGAGTTTAGAGGGGAGTTTTAGGCTGTTCGCATCATTGCGAACACCTGTCTTTTCAGACATGTACATATTATTTCCCCCTCATATAAACAGGACCCTAGAGCAAATAAAAGTTACTTTAATGTAGTACAGCTCCCCACATCCCCCAACCAGCATGGCCAATGGCTATGCTAACTGAGGGATTCTAGAAGTTGCAATCCAAAAAGCAATACTTCTAAACTCTGCTTATACTCATACTGATCTTCTCTAAAGAGCACATTGTGGAAGGCAAAATCATGTTTCTGAAGATGTGCACATGCAGTAGAACACCCAAACTAATATGGTTCTCTGCCAAGCCTATGCATTTTCCAAAGCACAGATTTGTCTCCTTCACAAAATACATCTTTAACATGCACCTGTCTAAAATACACAACTTGTCAAGCAAGCAACTGCAGTTTTTTCTAACTAAAAAAATAAGAGCAAGCAAGGAAAAATGAGGGTAAATGTAATCCAAAATACCCTACATTTTATGTGTGATCAAAGCTTTAGTTCTAAGGAATGCTATATCTAAATTTGGTTCTTAAAGCTAATGCCAGACAAATTTGAAGAGAACAAAGTTACTTCCACATAAGTGTCTCCCAGTTTCCCCACATTATAGAAATGCAAAGGAATGTGACTGCAGCGTTCACTGTGTTACTGCTATGCAAAACGTTTCTTACCAGACAGCTCTCCATTGTTGTGATCTTGAATAAGAAATAAGCTGAAATACCCCATTAGTTCTCTTGAAAGCTCAATCTTGTATGATACAACCTGGGGAAAGAAGAGAGGTACTTTTCCTTTAACCTGTGAACAAAAAAGTAGTCCACCAACACCTATTTAAAATAGCTTTTTCAACAACATGGAAAAAAATCAATAAATAGATCTTTGCTTTTTCTTGCAGAGGTTGAGAGAGATAAAATCACCTAGTTGATACCTTTTAATAGATTAATGATAGTTGCTGCAAACTTCCAAGTTTCACAAAACAAAACCTACGGTATGAAAAGGCTCATATGTGTCTACCTTTGCTGATTCTGTGGGTGTATCTGCACCAGTTCTTTCCTACAGAAGTTACTGGTATAATCCAGATAGTCATCAATCACAACTTCAAGTTGAGTCAATAAGAAATAAGCATCTTTTAAATGTGGGTATAGTCTTCCAAACATTCTTTACAGTCTTTGAATAAATATCTACGTGTTGTTATTCAAAACGAACTATGTGTTGCTATACATCTGCAAGGATGAAGGGTGGTTTAAAAACACTTTAAAATAAAATAATTGCTAAATATGACTGAAAACAGTTCATATATGGTAATGTTAAACTCATTTGTAAAAGAAGCAGATCTTGTAAGAGTTACTTTTTCAAACAACAAGTAAAAAACAAAACAAAACACACATACACCTTTCCCAAGCTTTCAAAATTACTTACCTCTAGCACTCTTTCAGCAGTATCTGAAGTCTGAACATCAATTCTGAGATACCTCCCATCAGCAAGATAAACATCCAGAAAGGCTCGTTGAGTCTGGATTTTAAATGTGTCCTGCAAGACATGAAAATACATTTGTGGCCTTTGCTGCTGAAGGTGAGAACCTTCACCCCTTCTTCAGAAAAAAATATGCTGGATGATGAGCAAATTGGGAAAGAAGATGTGATTTTTAAACAAGAGGTAATACAGTTGTCCCGCCGTATCCATGGATTTGGTATCCATGGATTTAAGTATTCATGGCTTGAAAATATTCTTAAAAAAATAATAATCCAAAAAGCAAATCTTGATTTTGCCATCTTATATAAGGGACACCATTTTGCTATGCCATTGCATATAATGGGACTTGAGTATTCACGGATTTTGGTATCCATGGGGGTCCTGGAACCAAACCCCAGCGAAAATGAAAGGACAACTTTATATTTACTGTATGCCCTTAACCGAAGTATAGAGAAAATGGACATCACACCATGGTGAGACTGAAGAAGTAGATGGTAATATAATAAGGCTGCAGCATTTAGTTAGCTAATTGTCACCTTTGTCACATTACACAGTTATAATACTCTCATTGCCATGCCTCCATCCTACAGAATCCTGGGATTTGTAGTTTGTTAAGAGACTAGAGGTCTCTGGCATATAATTCTAAATACCTCACAGACCAACAAATCACAGGATTCTAGAGGATGAAGCCATGACCATTAAAATAGTATCAAAGTGCTGCAAAATATGCACTTTAAAGAGATGCTATTAATAGAGTTCTAATCACTCAAAAAGGTCCTCCAATGGAAGTATTCTCTTCTGTGGAAGTGCTTATAAATAAATGGATAGGTGGTGTCTTTTTAGAGAAGACAATCCTCCTCTTCTTTCACACAAGATAAAATGCCTTGAGATAGCATTTGCTGTGGCATATGAATGCACACAGTGAAAAATAAAATATATTTCCCCTTTCAGAAGTATATAGAAGTGTGTGTAGATTTAATTAAAACTCATAATTAAAATAACTTTAATCAAATGATAGCCTTACTATCTAAACAGTTGAAGACTCCAGATAATTTGTTCTTTAGTGTTTCCCCTTAACACTACAATTTTTATGATTAGCAAAAGTCATTATGAAGAAAACAGTGGTACTTTGTACTCCCACTGGCTATGATTTTATATCCGTTTAACTGAGAATAAGCACCACTGAACCCACTGAAAATTATTTCTGAGTAAACACAGGATTGTACAGTTAAACCAATCAAACCAACTGATTCTAAGCAGGTTAACTTGGGAGACACATTGATTTTGAACTAATTATGTTCTGAAAGGTGTATTAGGGATTAAGGTTTGATATGTAGATATTGTTCTGCTTATAGAACTTTTGGTCAAGTTGGGAAAACAGCAAGACCCTGCCAGATGCTCTCAAAATCTGCTCAGAAGGGCTGGAAAACCCTATGAAACAGATTTTGGGGCAGATTTTGGATCATTGCAAAGTAGGCAGAAAGAGATGGGGAGTAAATCCTCTTGCAGCAACAACCACTGCCATTGGGTTTACTGAAATTATTGAATTCTATATATTCAAAATGACAGTGGGCTCACTTCCATGGTCAATCATAGAGTCTGCTAAGGGGGCAAAATTCAGCATTATGGAACTCTGAGCATTTCTTTCTGCTTAATAGTTATAAGCCCACATAATCACATGCCCCCCCCAATCCTTCTTTATGTTTCTTTTGAACATGTCACAAATAAATGCTGACAGTCAGAAGAGCATGAAATAACCTACTTGACCTCAATATATCCATTTTCCTGCTTTAGACAAGCATTTTGTCTTTCCTTTTCATAAATCTCCTTGCTTGTTGCATGTAGGTGACAAAGAGAGTCCTACCATTAAGGCTAGATGAGGCAGCATGATCCAGACTACAGGTTTTAGGTACCACTAAAGGACAGCAGATTGCCAGTCATTGGATATGTTATATTTTTGCTACTCCATAGTGTCTTGGAGCATCCTGAAACTCCCATCAGTCCTAGCCATCATAGTCAATAAAGAGGAATACTGTTGGTATCAGTCCAACAAGATATGGAAAGCCATACATTACTTACCTGATACTAGAGATATTAAAATTCCCTTTAGCAGTTTACTAATTATCACTAATGTACCTGTCGTATCCTTCTTTCCACTCTATATCCATGATGCTGGGAACTCTATAGCCTAGTTTTCAGATCTCTTCAGTGAAAGATATTATTGAAGCATAAAGTGATGGATTTTTGGTGGTCAGTTTCAGGTAAGGAAAAAAACAATGAGAGGGTTTGTTTTTTTTTTTTAAGGAAAAGCACTAAAAGGAGTGTTCTGCTGAAATGCATCTATTATGCACAAGACAAGCGCTAAAAAGCTGCTTCAGCTGTGAAAAGCCTGTCTGAATGTCACAATCCCCTCAGGGCCTTTAGTATGTGAAGGATGAAGTGTGTCCTGCCCACAACCCAGGTAAAAAGTTACTCTCGCTAAACAATGAGGGAAAGGAAGGTAGGAAATGGAAGACCCTTTATGTTGCCTCCACTGTCGCAGGTATGAGTTAGGGATGTCTTTCCTGATGGCATAAATACCAACTACTGTTCCTAATTCACCATAAGCATCAGAGTTTGGAAAGGTTGCTTTTTTGGACTACAACCCCCAGAATCCCCCACCCAGCATGGCTCCAAGCTGCAGTCCAAAAGTAACCTTTCCAATCTCTAATTAGCACTAACTCAAATTCAGTGCATGTGACAAATATCCTAAGAATTTTGTCATTCTTAGAGACATCATCTTTGAGGCACAAATAATAATCCCTCTTCTTCCTCATTCCCTGAAGCAGGGAGCTGAGTCAGTGAGGAAGAAGGAGACGATATACATTTTTGAAGAGAAATGCACAACTTCCTAAAAAAGAAAAGGGTTCAGGAGAATACCATAGCATCAAAGAGAGGGAAATCCTTCCTCACAAAGGTTTGTCAACTCTTATTTTAAAGGGGTTTCTTAAATTCTATTGTGTTTGAACAATAGAACAAGAAAGTACTCAGTATTCATTGAACTTCACATTCTGTTTTCGACATTTGTGCCATCCAGGAATCCTAGACTAGTCTGTCATACAGCGGTAGTCTTTTTAAACAAAATGAAATGTTATTCTCTTGATCAAAAGCACCAAGTGAGGGCTGTCTACATATTTCCTCTCAATTAGACCACAAATTCAACATTAGGAGGAAGGTGGTGACAGAATGGGAATGCATTTCAAGAAGAAAGCACAAAGCTGAGCACAGGGATCCTCCTAACTACCTGCCATATTAAACTACAATACTTCCTTATTCCATCTAGCCATTGCTGACAGACTGGCAATGCTTCTCCAAGGTATCAAGCAGAAACCTCTTCCATCCTTCTTGTCATAAAGAACTGACATAAGGGACATTTTAACCACCAACATTTAACAAAGATATTGTACCGCCCAATTAAGAATTCTTCTTGGGCAAATGTTCTCAAACTGCAGTCTACTGGTGGCCCATTTAGATCAACTAGCCCTCCAGATATTATTGCACTGAAACTCCCAGGATTGTTCACCATTGGCTATGTTGGCTAGGAGTGATGGGACTTGCAGTCCAGCAAGACCCACATGAGTCCCACCCCTGATTTAGATGGTCAACAGAAAATCTGCTGAACAGTTAAAAATTAGCACTGTGGTGAAGTTATTTATACTGATGACAGGGATGTATGTTGTTTTGATGAGGGCTATATTAAAAGAGCTCTAGCCCAAAGGCTGCCTATCAGCTTCCGGGCCCAGTACAAGGTGTTGGTTATCACCTTTAAAGCCCTAAATGGCTTGGGTCCAAGCTATCTCAGGGACCGCCTTCTCCCTTATAACCCTCCCCGCGCTCTCCGGTCCTCTGGGAGGAATTTGTTGCAGCCACAAAGACCTAGGCTGGCGACTACCTCCCAGAGGGCTTTCTCGGCTGTCGCCCCCAAATTGTGGAACGGCCTGCCCAACGAGATCCGCCTATTGACATCATTAGACAGCTTTAAAAAGGCTGTCAAGACGGTTCTCTTCGGGCAGGCTTTTCCGGAATAGCTAACCCCGGCCTCAGGAACCCCCTCTGGAGGTTGCTTTTGGATCTCCTAACAGATGCTGCCTGCTTAAAAGGGTATTTAACATATTGTATTACATATTGATTTTAACTTGTATTGATTTTAACTTGTATTAATTTAATAATGTTTTAAGGGGAGGGAGGGATTTTGGGTTGTTTTATACTGTCTACCATTTTATCATTGTAAGCCGCCCCGATTGCTTGCAGAGGGGCAGGATATAAATAAATTTTATTATTATTATTATTATTATATACCATTAATTTTGACAGTGATGCAGGTGCTGAAGAATTCTATGAGCTTTGACTTGTACAACGAACAAGTTTATTAAGTGGTTCACCAAGATCCTCTGCAATTTTGAAGTAGCCCATGGAAAAAGAAAAAGAAAAAAAGAAGTTCAGAACAGTTCCTTTTGTGTGTTGTCAGAGACAGAAGGTAGCTGTCAATCAGACCTGGTCCTCCTATTACGTAGAGTGAGACAGCCACCTTAGGCAGTAGACACAGAAATTTGTGTCAGTGAGCAGCAGCAAGGTTATGGAAGACACAGCTTTGTGCATCACATGGTCTACCTTATGCCAGATGTTGTCCTATCACTGATACTGCTGATCTAGTTGGCTTCAGTAGTTGGGAGTTTGTAAGGCGAAGTGAGTATCATCTTATCCTTGGCCACAAACATCATGTCTTGGGCTAGACTTGCTGTCAACTGCTCCCTATATCCTCCTCCTAGACAGGGGACCCCATTCAAGCAATAGATTTGTCTTTATATTGTGCCCTCTGAGCTCTGACGGCACACATACTTTGCAGCTCCCTTTTGAACTAAGCTTTTCAACCTCTCAGGACACACACCTTAGAAAGTATGTACAGGCATGCAAGTATTTCTGAGCTGCATCATTATGTTAGTTTACAGCTTTAAACCAAGAAAAGTAATTTTAGTGATAGGCCAGATAACTATGTCATCAGCAGAACAGGCAATTTAGACGAGAAAGCAGTATAGAATTCTGCTTTACACTGGCTAAGTATTGATGCTAGTTTGCTCTGCTGGGATTAGGGCTTAAATTACAAAACCAATAAAGGCAGCATATTCACATTTCAATATCAAATACCAATGTTTCTCCAAGTCTTCTTCCCCCGCCCCCAATGCTCACTGGGTGACCTTGGGCCAGTCACCATCTCTCAGACTAATTTACCTCACAGGGTTTTTGTGAGGCTTATATGGGTGGTGAGAGAACAATGCATGTCACACAAAGCTCTTCAAAGGTGGAACAGGATGAAATAGTGACAGACAGAAGCATTTGGGAGAGCTCAGGTGGCTGCAGCAACCAGGAGTGCCTTTTCAGCAGCTTAGGTTGGTAAGCCAGCTGAAAAGGCTGACCTTGCCTCAGTAATACAGCTACAGTACTATGCTCCATAATTAAGTCAATTTTAAAGATGGCCTACAAATGTCAACTTCACAAAATACGGTGACCTAAGGGGACAGCAGTGTGCTGTTTCATATGACACTTAGAGGAGGTATCCTGTTATGACATAAATAAGTGTAATTCCACCATACACTTGTGTATTTCTTTGGTTGTTGCAGAGGTTGCTATTCCCTTCCTCCCAATGCAACAACCAAAACCCTCATCCAGAACTCACCATGCCACTCCGATAACCCTCCCCCACAGCCATTCTGTTGCTGGTGGACAGTAGATGGGATTGCAGAAGCATTTAGTTACGTTCTCGTAGCCAGATGCGGACCAATTACATTATCTGCTGAGACTCCTGGAGGTCCCCACCAGATCTTGGTGGAAGACGTCCTTGGTCTGCATCTGGTTATGGGAACACAGCCAGATGCTTCTCTGACCCTGACCCCAACCAGCCATAGAAAGTCATTGGGAGGGGGCTATGGAAGCAATATGGTGAGTCCTAGGGCTACTGACAAAAGACCTATTAGCAGAATTCTGCATTCAGAATTTTTATGCTACACCCAACTATTTATGCTGTTGACCATACTGTGCCAGTTACTGGTTGCCACTGCATATCTGAAACCAAATTAAAGTACAAATTAAGCAGCCCACTGAATACATGAACTGTCAAGAAAACTTTCTGTGCAGCCACTGGATGTCCTGTGACCTTTTTAAAAAATGAACAAAAACCAGGATCATATTTCCAGAAGGCATGGCTCTCCATCTGAAAGCTATTGCAGTTCCCTACTGCACCTTTTTAAGGCCTGAAATAATATTTTTAGAAAGCCAAAGGTGACCTTCCATCATTTCTATGCTACTTCTGACTTTTAAAAATATATATGGGCAAGTATGGCCTGGAAAGCAAGTGCAGATATGTCTCTAGAACTTCTACAGTTGACTCCCAACTGCTTTAAGATCTTAAACACCTGACAGCCATGCTGGGCTTTACTTCTGAATAGGCATGTGCAAAATTGCACTATGAGGAGCATAGTGCCAGGCTGACGATATATCAGTACTCTGATAACTTCTGGACAGGAAAAGGAAGTGCTGGCTTTTTTAAAAATTGGTTGTAAATCATACTTGAATATCTTTGCGTAGGAAGACATGTGCATAGAAAATAAATACTGTCATGTTTTACCTTTTGACTGTAATAATATGAACAAAATGTCAGAAACCAAAACATAAGCTTCTATGGCAACGGAAAATATTTTATCTTGAGAAGCCCATGCAATACTATGTTGAATGTGGTAACAACAATAGTACAACAGCTTATGCCAACAATCATAGTATGTTCTGAGGTCATGCTGTTCTAGTTAAAAACCAGTTATTTTACAGAAGGAAGGAAAAGCTAACAGCAAATTTGTTTATCAGTTTCACCATTTGTTTACAACTTCCAGAGAAAGTCCAAGTATGTTCCATAATATATTTTACAAGGCAATGTCAACACTTCTCCATTAAAAGCTTTTTGAGAATTATCTTTAATACTGCTTTAATGTTTACTTAGCTTTCTACTGCTCAGTCTAAATGCACTTAAAGTACAGAGGTAATAGAATGGAATCAGTCTATACAGAAAGTTTATCATCCTTTTAATCAATCACCTCTGAAGAATGATGTCAAATTTATGCTGTATTTTGACATCATATGTTGCATTGCTACACCCATCTCAACTAGCCCAGACGGATGTAATTTAAAGTATGCTAAATTTCCGTACAACTGCACTACCATGCAGATGAAAGAAGACACTAAATCCTGGGACAATTCCTGGCTGGAAAATAATTGCAGTTTTAAGTAAAAGTCTATATCTGGGATACTCAAGAGAGAGCATAAACAGAGAAAACATCTACAATAAGTTATTTTATTAATATCATATCAACGTGGGGGGGAGTTGATTTTTCATTAAAAATGACACTGGAAGTGATGTCACATCACTTTCTGTCTACTAGGAATGAACGATGTGGACCACCAGGAGGTTACAGGGCAACCTCCACACCACCACAGGATTGTTGCCAACTCCTGCTATAAACCAGTTATGATGGGCAGAGAGAGATATGCCACCACCATGGCCCCTGAAGTGGGCCCCCAGACCAGGATCTTTAACTTTTTTAACCTAGCTACTGTTAAGGTTAAAGGCAGCAAGATGCTCTACAGGATTTAGGATAAAAATTAAAATAAGTCAGTTTAAATGATGACACCAAAGTAGTATTTATTTTTATTTTTAAAAAACTAAATAGATTTACATAATAAAAACTTACGGCATCCAATTGATGTAACCTGAGAAGGAAGGTGAAACACCCACAACGCCAAAACATTTAAAAACATGGCATTAGAATAGCGATAAAGCAATGCCCCAGCAATACCTGGCACAGTCCACCATTCAGAGACCATGCTGCAGACAACAGCAAAATCTGTCCTCCTACCCCGTAGTAGCCAATAACTTTATGATGGAGACAGAGGTCCAGCAACTACACGCAAGCACAACATGCAATATTGGCTTCCCCATTCCATCTACCACAGTAGGACAGCTAGCAATAACCCTATACCTGAAAACCCCTAGGTATCCCTACAGGCAGGTTCAAATCCTCTTACAAATATTTTAATATACACGGCACATAAAGAAGGAAGAACAGGAGAAGATCCAGCTGCCCTGGAGTGTGGTGGACTTTCCTTCTTTGGAGTTTTTCAAACAGAGGCTGGATGGCCATCTGTCAGGAGTGCTTTGATTGGGTATTCCTACATGGCAGGGGGTTGGACTAGATGGCCCCTGTGGTCTCTTCCAACTCTATGATTCTATGATTCTATGAGAACACCACCATGACTCCATGGGCAGAAGACTTGCGAAGAGCATGTGCAGTCCTCCTGGAACAAACGCAGATCTTGGGAAAGTAATTTTTTTTTTACTACAGCCCCCACAAATAATCCCATCCATGGCTTTTCCAAGCTATTAACAAGAGCTCAAGAGACACCCAAGGGAAGCAGCTCAAGACATACAACCAGGGCAGCCACAAACACTCACTGGCATCAGCAAACTTCCCGGTGGTTCTCTGTATAGTGCATACAGTTTGGAACCACCAGGGAAAAGTGAACATGGCCTCACTCAGTTTTTGCATGCACTTAAAAAAAAGCAGCATTATCATGCCCAAAAGATAGCTAATATACTGGCAGTGGTATAATGGGATTGTGTTATCGTTTATCTTAAACATGAAGTCACGGAAGTGGCTACCTCTAATCCTATTCTTTATTTCTCACCCTCCCAACAGTTTAATGGAAGGGAAATTCTTTGTGTCAAATCAAAAGTTGGTGTAAAATTCCTCCACAGACAGATGTATGGTTGTAGACTAGAGAAATATAGGGTACAGCATTGACAGTGTGGTGGAGTCTCCTTCTTTCGAGGTTTTTAAACAGAGGCTGGATGGCCATCTGTCAGGAATGATTTGATTGTACAGTATATTCCTGTATGGCAGGGGGTTGGACTGGATGGCCCTTGTGGTCTCTTCCAACTCTATGATTCTATGACCATGCTTCTTCCCATCCCACCACCAACTCTGTACAGTTTTAGCCATTCCCTAAGAATATTTTTGTAGACAGAACACTTACGTGTGCAGTGCCTGACCAACATATTTGTCATGGCAGCAGCAGAACTGGCACTGCAGCGTCGTTGCAGGACTTCCATCATATCCTATCACTCCTTAGCCAGCTGAACTCAAAAATAGGATTCATTTCCACAATCTGTACTTTTTGCACTTCATTATTCCCTTTCCCCCAGAGTTTGGAAATGTTGGTTTTTTCATCTCTAACTCCCAGAATCTTCCAGCCTGTAAGGCTACTGGCCGTATTGACTGAAAGTTTCTAGGAGGTGTAATCAAAAAAGTAACCTTTTCAAACTCTGCATCTTCACTCATGTAAACATATCTCTGCCAATGAGAATAAACCTCATGTCCGCAGAGACCTGTGGCTTCTGTGGCAGTAGGGCAGCGAATTTGCTATGGGATTTAGCCTAAATTTTAAGGAACTATCCAAAGAAGCTAGTCTGAGGGCTGGGCTCAGCACTTCGGACAGCTCCATTAAAGACTGAAACCTGGACCAGACTTGTTACTCCACGCAGATCAAAGCCACCATCCTTGATTGCCACATGCATTAAGTTGAAATGGGATCTAGTCCACAAAAGTTTGTACCGTACTAATTTGTTAGCATTTAAGGTGTTACAAGACTCTATGTGTCATACCACTTAAATATATTCCTGTAACTGAATGCAAGTAAGTACTGAGAAAATTATTGTTGCTCAACTTGGCAGTCATATTTTATTTTTATTTTATTTTATTCTATTTATAACCCACTTTTCTCCCATATGAGTCATCCTCCAAGATTTGCAGGGTTCCTGCCAACCTCCTGCCTTATTACACAGCACCTTATTGCCCACAGCTTGCACCCAAGTTGTCAGCCATAGAGGACATGGGGCGGGGGGAAGAGTGTTGCAACTTGAACTTCCAACCTCTAAGTACGTGCCAGACTGGAGCTATCAGCACCATTACAAGATAAAAAGATGTTGACATACCTATTATTACTTGTTCTGACACAGCCCAATGCTTATTTATTTAGTGCTAAATCCCAAGAAGCACTGTCATCTTTTAAACAAGGTCTCACAAAGTTTACTGGGAATAATTTAGGGACCAGAAGGACATGAAATATTTCATCACCAAGCAGTTAAAAAAACAAAACAAAACAGGTAAACTCCCCTTTTGCCTATAATGTAAAAGAAACAAAAAAGTATTTTTGTGCCATGCAGGTGACATACTTGAATCAACAAGGTGGTGTTATTAGATTGAAAACTGTAGCTCTTAAGAACAGAAGTTGGAAAAATTATTGTGGTTGTTGCTATTAATTGTACTATAATAGCCAGAATCCCCCAGCCAGTATGCCCACTTCAGTCAGCAAAACATCTTCAACTGAGACCAAGATAAGTGTTTCTTAAATGCTTTAGGGTCTATAATAGACTCCGACTGATTCTAAATACTGAACTGGAATTGGGTGTGTGTACCTATTCCCTAATGTTTAACTAACTGTTGATTTCCATATTATTTAGTTTGGTAGCATTTTATTATGGTATTGTTTAATTTTAACTGATATATATATAAGCTTGTTGGGAACCTGAGATAGAAATATAATAAATTAAATTTTAAATATATTAGATTAAACTACTTCTATGAAAAATAAGAACTGGGCCAGACAAAATCTTTCAAGAAACACCAGCATTCTCAAAGGTGGAACTGAAGAAACTAGCTGTCAAAACTATTTACTGTGAGATGAAGAAAAGCAAAGCAAAAGCAAATCCAGTACAAATACGTATTACATTCAGCCGCAGGCTATAAAAATGGAAGAGATCAAAACAGTGGTCAGCTCAACATGTAACATTTACAACAACAATGCAGATGAAAGAATACCAGATCACTATCATGTTTATATAGTTTATTTAAAGTCGCTTTGGTAAGAGTTGGCTCATATATTAGTATAAGGATCAACTCAAAATCAAGTTATAATTGTCATCGGTATAATTCTTGACAAGGTTTACTGGCTAGTACAGTAAAGTCAGCAGAGCATGGATAAAACCAACACAATTCATCTGTGAATAAGACAAGATCTAGGCTGCTGACACATTGCAGAAATAATGCAGTTTGACACCACTTTAACTATCATGCCTCCATCCTTTGGAATCCTGGGTTTTGTGGTCTGCTGTGGCACCAGAGCTCTCTGTCAGAGAAGGCTAAGTATCTCACAAAACTACAAATCCCAGAATTCCATAGCACTGAACCGTGGCAGTTAAAGTGGTGTCAAACTGCATTATTTCTGCAGTGTGTCAGAAGCCCTAGAGTACTATTATATGCTGATAATATGGCCATATGCCTGAATCTGATATAAGCTACTTCTTTAATTATTTAGCTGATGAACATATCAAGCCTCTGGTTCTAAATGCAACTTGCAAAAAGCTATTTAATTAGGTTTTAATATGATGGAAGAAATAAAATAAAATTAGTGGAGAAACATCATCTAGAAAAATACAAATCATCATCAGGAAAAATCCTTGAATCAGCCCAGTGTGGAATCTGAGTGGGCTTAGGGATATGAAATGCTGACTAACTATTGAATGGAGGGGAAGTCAACAGAAAATTGGAGGTGAGGAAATGGAATAGAGTATCCTGCAAAAGGCCATGGCTGCCATAAACAGGAACATGCCTCATTAAAACATATTGTTGCAAGTCCCACTTGTTGTTTTCTAATAAGCTGGTTTTCAGCCTACATAAACAATTGCTTCTCTTCTTTGCTATAGTGTTAGAAAATTAAAGTACAGTATAAATAAAAGGATAAAACCAAAAGAAACCAGTTGCTCAAAGCATGCACTGTATGAGTCAAACTTACCTGCTGTAATTTCCTAAAGAAACTGATAAAGACCTCACTGTTTGTGATACTTGGATCAATTGACACTGAAATGCAAAGGCACAAAAATTAGGACTGATTATTTGAAGCAGTGAGAAGATGACATATATGAAACATAAGCTGGCGTGGACTGTTTTATGAGCAACGCAGAAACTGATACTGTATCTTAATATAATCCATACCAATTCAAGATAGATATAGTAGACAAAATATTGAAATATGTGCATAAATAAATTCTAATACATTTATAGCACGATGGAGACTCCAGAAAGGATTGCATAGAATGATTTTCAGGATCTTCATGTCTCAAACTAAACATATGCACTTTTAGGATTTCCACTTGAGACTTAGATGTGTCTCTGTTTCCTTGACTACTGAGTACAAGTTCAGGAAAACAGATTGAGTTTAAGATGGTCACACAAGGGGAATCCTCTATCTACCTTCTTCCTGCAGTCATCTTACAGTTTCCACTCATTCAGTCACTGTGCTTGATTCCCTTCCCTTTCCTCCTACAATGACAGCTCACTGTCACCACATCCCAACCCACAGGAGAAGCTTTTCAAAATTTGGAAGAGGGAGTTAAACCCTTTCCTGCCTGATCCACTCCTCTGCAGAACAAGAATTTAACATTTGCATTATTAAAATCTGTTTGTTTAAACAACTACCAAGAACAATTTTAAAAAAAGATTCACAATACCATTCTGTAGATATTGTTCTAGCTGAGCTCTCCTTTCATCAGCCATTGACTTTGTCATTGAAAGGTAGAATTTTGGAGGAAAGGAAGGCACCCCTCGCCCAAACACACGCCTTAACTGAAAAGACAGTTTCACTTTAGCAGGGTGCGAATCTATTTCGGACATTTTATAAGCAAGCAGTGTTTTCACATGTCAAATAATGAAAATATACTCTACTATGAAGATACACATGCATACATTTCTGAACACAATGAGCTTCAAGGATGTTAGCATTAACAAAGTAGCCTGTTAGGCTGTTCATTCCATTTAAATGTAGTTGTCAGTGGTTCCTGCATTTATTCATTTACAGTCGTCCCTCCACATTTGTTTGGGTTAGGATCTTGAGACCCCCGCAAATGTGGAAAAACTGCGAATAAAAAATGCTCCTCCCGCGACCCCCTGCCCCGCGGCAGGAGGGAGGCGGCGGGAGTCTGGCCAGCCTGGCCAGCCTCTCCCTGGCCTTCCTGAGGGGACTCCGGGACTTAGAAGCCCCGGAGCCCCCTCTGGAAGGCCAGGGAAGGCAGTGGGTGGGCGGGAATGAAGCTGCCTGGCCTCTCCCTGGCCTTCTTGAGGGAACTCCGGGGCTTAGAAGCCCCGCCTCTCGCCAGCCTTCCCAAGGGGGCTTGGGCTCAACCATGAATAATCAAAATTGTGAGTGTGAAAGTCGCGAATGTGGAGGGGCAACTGTATTTATTTCTCATCACACCTGTCTTCCACAAGTGGAACTAAAATGCAATTTATACACACACAAAAATAATAGCACCCAACCATTTAAACCACCCTTCAATAGTAACAGGTTAAATGCCAAATGCTTTTGCAGGATGACCCTGAATTGTGCCTTCTCAAAAGCAGCCTTGGGGGCCATATGCAGTACCAGGCTTGTTCTTTATCTACCTTTGAATGAGCCAATGAGCTACCAGAAGACTAAGGCCATATTTAATTAGAAAGCCTATATTGAGTTCATATCTGCTTAACAGTCCTGACTTCTCTTTGATGCTCCCATCCCTAGTTCTGGGGACTATACAGTTATCCCTCCATATTCACGGATTTGACATTCACTGATTTAAGTATTCATGGTTTGAAAATATCATTTAAAAAATAATAATCCAAAAAGCAAACCTTGATTTTGCCGTCTTATATAAGGGACAGCATTTTGCTATTCCATTGCATACAATGGGACTTGAAGATTTACGGATTGGGGTATTCATGGGGGGTCCTGGAACCAAACCCCAGCGAATGTGAAGGGACAACTGTAGTTCTATACAGGCTGCTGCAAAATAACAGAAACGTATTGCCCCTCTCACAGAACTACAATATCGAAAGGAAATGAATATTGGACCATCACAAGGCTGTATACTGCAAATATGTAATGAATACGGACATGAGCAATGGGTACCAAAAATTTTGGGGTTTCTGTGTTAGAGAGCACTGGGTTGTAAGGTGCCTCCTCTCCTCCAGTTCATACCTCTACTGGTGTTTAAAAGTTGTACATAATGCAATCATACAGCTGCAAATACTGTATCTATCTCTATCTGCCGTCGCACAATTCCCTAATTTTCAAGAATTTTTATGAGGCAAACAGACTTTTCTTTCTGCAGCAAGGTCCTATTCGCAGCGATGTTCCCACCTTGCAATTTCATTGGAACTACTGGCCATGCAGGCATTATTTTCTCCTCATGAATTATTGGGTATATACAGCCTAATAATTAACTGTACTGTACTTGTAATTTGTAATTGGAAAGCACAAACCGATTCTCTCCCCTCAGTTCCCAGAATACGGTACTCTCAGGAAATAGCCCCCAAGGGCATAGAGAGAGAGCATTAATGTAATTCGCCTCTTTTAAAGCACATACCCACCAAGTTTCAAGTAACAGTAAACTGCTAACCTACGGATAATCTTATCCATGTACAAATGTAGAAGGACATTGGGTGCTTTAAACTGAGAAAATACTTACACTGCCATCTATCAAAGTTTAAAAGGTACATTAATATTTATGGTTGAGACTCATAGGTGACACTGCCCCTGTCTGGACACTGACAATGAATGAACGTGATTTTATTTATTTATTTATTTATTTATTTCATTTATATGCTGCCTTTCTCCCAGGGTGAGACAAGAGGCAGCTTTTAATGAAAGTCCATTAAAAACATACCAATACAATTTTAAAAACAATTAAAATCATCAGAATTAAAATAACATAAAATAACATAATTAAAACACATACACCCCTCCACTAAGAAGCCTCCCTGGGCGCAGTTACATATTAAACAAAAAGGTTTTTGCCTGTTGCCAAAAGGAAAGCAGGGAGGGGGGCCAGCCTAGCCTCCTGCGGAAGTGAGTTCCAGAGGGTGGGAGCAGCCACTGAGAAGGCTCTCTCTCGTGTCCTCACCAAGCAAGCCTGTTATGGTGGCAGGACTGAGAGAAAGTCTTCCCCTGTAGATCTTAGAACTCTTGCAGGTTTGCATTGGGGAGATATGGTCTTTCAGACAGGGTTCGTCAAGATGAGAAGATATAATGCAGACTGATGCACATGATTGCAAATTTGCAGCAGTGCTCACTTGTTTCAATGACGTTATAGCCACTGCACAGTATTTTTTTTTTTGTACTTGTAAATCAAAGGTGTGCAACCTTTTACTTATAAAAAGCTCTTTGGTCACCTCAGCTCAGTGAAAAAGAGCACACTCAATAATGCGAAAACCGAAAATGGTGCTTCTGGTCACTTCCTTGCTGGCAAGCCCTTCCACTGCCCATGCGGTGGACCAATCTGCTCTCCACTTCTGTCCTCACTGAGAACACACAGTGTCCTGAACTGGATGTCCAGTTCTGCGATAATGCGCAAGCCCATGCATTATTTTTAAAAAACTTCAGAAAAAGCCACAAAGGCTTTTCCTGTGCAATAGAGTTTTTGGCCCCCCTCCTTCTGAATACTGTGAATCTTGTTCACAACCTGTTAGGACAAAAGGTATTCTAACTGAAATCTGTGAGGAGTATTTTCACCATCTAGACAACCCCACAGTCTGGACCCAAGCTGTATAGAGCTTTACAGCATTTTGACCAGCATTTTGAATTGTGCCCAGAAATGAACAAGCAGCCAGTGAAGCTCCCTATAACTGGTCCCTATAACACATTAAATGTTTCACTTCTGTGTGAACCATATCCTCTGAAAGGTCCACTGGCAGAACATGAAAAAGGAGTAACGATAAGGAAAGAAGCTTAAAGAATGGGAATGCCTTACTTGTTCATTCCAGCGGTACAGCTGACTGTAACGAACCTTGCAGAAAAGGAAGCCTTCCAGATACACAGAATAAAGCTGAAAGTACACAGCCTTCAAATAAATCCACTTGGGAGAAGTAAGCAAATTTGTGGCTTTTCATAACCTACATTTGCATCTTCCTTTTGTAAAGCCCCACATCTTTCTGATGTCAGAAACCCTTAATACCCATAACATACACATAGGCATACTAGACAGTCTCCCATCCTCTTTATAGACAGACAACCTGCCAGCTCTCAATCCCCATTACACAGATAGGCATTCCCATAACTTTGGCATGGGCGCACACTCTCTACAGTCTACAAATGCCAGATATCCCTTGTTTTAAAATACGGATATGAACAAGACACTGGCTATACATGGACCTTGTTTGATTTCTGTGCAGCCAGGAGTGGAGCTGGCTGAAGTTATGGTTTTGGACTACAGCTCTCATAAAGGTTGGTGTTTCTGGGAGTTATAGTCAAAAGTAACCTTTCTAAGCTCTGGCCTGGAAATCCTACCTGCTTTTCTCATTTGCTTGGCTTATGAACCACCAGCTGGTTCATAGAGCTGGTTCACCTGTTCCAGCATTGCTATTAGCAAAAGGAAAACAGGAATCTTGATCATGGTTCACTAGATACATGATGAGGTGGATATGGCTAGGATAAAAGCAGAGGCTTGGCGGGGGGGGATGTTTCCTGGTCCCACACCCCTGCGCACTCATGGGGCTGCCAAAGGTTTCTGCATACACCAATGCACCCCTCCATCCAAAACAGGTTGCCCATCCCTGTTGTTTTTTTTTTTTAATGGCCCTTATTCCAGATTATTCCAGCTGTCCATGAGGTGTTCATAACTTCAGGTATCACAGTGTAACACTTTATGTGAAGCATAAAGCAGAGGCTTGTGTGTGGGGATGTTTCCTGATCCCATACCCCTGTGCACTCATGGGGCTGCCAAAGATTTCTACATACACAAATGCACCCCTCTATCCAAAACAGGTTGCCCATCCCTGTTTTTTTTTAAATGGCCCTTATTCCAGATTATTACAGCTCCCCATGAGGTGTTCATAACTTCAGGTATCACAGTGTGACACTTTATGTGAGGAAAATATCACCTGTGACAAAAAATAGTTTGTAAATCCTCACAGGTTGCTTGAGCGGCCTAAATAAAAAAAATGAATTGGTGCACAACAGCAATTTTTCCTTTTACCTTCTGGCTTTGATAGAGACTCTGCCCTACCACGTTTCCCCAAGTAACAATTATAGACCCTGTTTGTGAGGTAAACCATTTCACTCCTTTATTTAGGAGTTGACTTTTTTATTACTTTAAAATTCAGCAGATGGTGAGTTACATCTTCCAGGAGTCATCCTTCCTGGCCAGGAGAACCTTTATGGGATTTGTAGTCCTCCAGAGTCCTCACCCTGGATCTAAGAATATTTTATTCCCTTCTAAAGCCACATGGCAGCCTTCTGCGAGGTCTCTCTCTCTCTCTCTCTCTCTCTCCCTCCTCCCTCCCTCCTTTATAGACATACACTCCCCTCTGGAGCTTCTCCGACCCACCAATGCAATTCTGTGCCACTGGGGCAGAGATTCTGCCAAGTTCTTTACCCCTCCCGACACAGATCCAGGGCTGTTATGGGTCTGCCTGTCTTTGGCGACCACGGCGAGACCCCCCCCGCCCCTCTTTTCCACCCAGGAAGCGCACCCCACCCCCACGCCACATGCCATGGAGCACCCCCTCCCTCGCCCGTCTGCCTGCCTTCTCCCCCCACCCTCGCCACCAACCCTGCCTTGCCACGCACGGACTCGCCCTTTTAAAATCCCCTCCCAAGCCCTCACCCTCCTTCAAGGGCGGTCTCCCCACCACGCCACGCGGCCACCCTGGCCGCCAAGCGAGCCACCAGTAGAACCAGTAGACCCCCTTCCTTCCTTCCTTCCTTCCCCCTCCCCTCCCGGCCCACCAGTAGCCTTGGGAAGGGTGAGGCGCTTGGGCACACTGTGGGCACACTGCCCGGCCCCTTTGTGGGGACCCCCTCCTCTTCCAGCGCATCCGAGCGGGCGACACAAAAAAGAAAGAGAAGCCGCCGCCGCCAGGTGCCAACTTGTTCGCCTTCTTTTCTACGGCGGCGTCTGCAGCAGAGACAGCCCCCTCCCGCGACCCCCAGCCAGAGGCCAAGCCCGCCGCCCTCCGTCCCGCCCTCCGTCCCCTTGGCTCAGCGGAGCTCCTTCACCACATAGCGGCCGCCAAACTTCTCCAGCAGCTCTTCGGAGAGAGGGATGCTGAAGTGCATCTTCATGGTGCCGGAGGGAGGGAAGGAGGGAAAGCGTGGGGTGCGCCGTCCCTGCCTCGCCTCGCCTCCGTCGGTGGCTCCGAGCGAGCAACGCGGCCGCCGGGCGCCGTGGAAATGGGGCTGGGCGGCCGCGGCGGGAGCGTTTGTTTGCCCCACGTGATGGAGGCGGAGGCGGGAGGCGGCTGGCTGGGTGGCCCTGGCGGGGGAGCTCCGGCTGGCTGGCTGGCTGGCTGGCTGGTCTCCTCGGTTTGCTACCCCAGAGAGGAGATGGGAAGGCGAAGGCATGGATGCTAGACTTAGGGGTTGTTTAAATCAGTCCATGCCAGGCATTGGGGAGGGGGGACAAAACACCATTAAGACAAAGCGCAGTTGCTGCGATTTGCTATTGCAGTATCCACTGATTCCTTATCCACTGATTCAATTATCTATGGGACACAAAACTGCACACCTACCATAGAGTCTTCCTAGGAAATGTGTCCTCTCTAGCAGTTTTCTAGGTCCTCCAAGGCAACTCTGTGATATTTTAAACTGGAAGTCCCATTATTTTCAATGGTGTTCGCTATTATCCATGGTTTTCAGTATCCACACACACACTCGAACCAATCCCCAGTGGATAAGGGGGCCCTCCTTTTTCTCTCTGGCTTTTCGCAAATAAAGATTCAGGAAGGACTCATCCTGCGCTTTCTGCAAGCGCGCTGATGACTGAAAAGGCCAATCCGAGATAAACAAGTCCAGTTGCAGAAAGCACAGCAGAGGGTCTCCTTGGGTGATGTTTCCGGGTTGTGATTCTTTATGCGTTGTCGTTTCTCTTGGATCCTACTGTACTGCAGAGCTATTCAGTTTTTTCACCTCCTATAGATTGGGCCTTTGCTAGCAGAAGATGGGGGACTTTATCAGATGGACAAAATACGGCATCATACTGATGGCACATGACCGTGAAAGGGCGCGCATATCAGACAATGTCACCCTTTCACAGTTATGTCCCCACCAAAACCCATGGTTTCTAATTGACAGCTTAAACCATCAATAGATCCTCTTGCAGCTTTTTTGCTGGCATTGCCACTGTGCGAAACCTCCGGCCATTTAACTCTTGTACTTATCCTGACAATGACCAGTCCGGCACAAACATGTCAGGGTGAGATTGGGAAATCCAGGTAAATTTCACTCTTTTTATGACCCTCTCTGGGTTACTTGGGACGTTTAAAGTGTGTGTGTGTGTGTGTGTGTGCTTTGTGCAACTTTTTGTGTGTTTTTCTTGTTTTGAATTTCGAATTTCCCACACGATAAAATCTCGCAGGATTTCGAGCAAGGAAGTGAACAGGGCTTCATTCACTTCTTCTTTATTACCAGGGGAGTCCTTGCCAGGAAAGGAGGTAAGTGAGAGGGGAGCGTTCTTTTGTCAGCATAGATATAGGTTTTTCTGTGCCGGCAAAAGAACATTTTAAACTTGTTCATCTGATAAAGTCCTAGTTGATGGCCTCTGGTTCAGGTGGCTTTATGAATCCTTGGGCGAATTCATGGAGGCAAAAGCTATCCATGGCAAATGGTCAGGATGGCTAGGAATAGTCTCTAGGGGCCCATCTGCACCACGGGGGGAAAGCAGAGTACCTCGTAGTAATGGCATTTCACAGCAGCAGTAACGTGTCTTAATGGTGTTTTTGGCCTCAGAAGCCCCCATAATCCTTGCATTCCAGATAGTGGCCACAAGTGTTTACACATGGTAGTTCTTCACCACCAATGATTGTTTTTATAAAGTCATCCAAGGTGCACTGGAACAATATAGTGATATTCCGATTTAACAGAGAGCAAAACAAAAAATAACCACCCCGTTTTATCACCTTAGTGAGCAATCACTACTAAGGTGAAAATCCAACATGGTGGCGCAGTGGTTAAATGCCAGTACTGCAAGCCACCACGTCGCAAGTTCGATTCCAGCCGGCTCCAAGGTTCACTCAGCCTTCCATCCTTTCGTAGGTTGGTAAATTGAGTACCCAGCTTGTGGGGGGCAATTAGCTAACACACATTGGAAACTGTTTAATGCAGTGTAGATGTGTAAATAGCTATTGCTTAAAACAATTTGTAAGCCGCTCTGATAGCCTTGTGGCTGAAGAGTGGGGTATAAATAAATAAAATAAAAAGGCACTTGCCCTGTTAGCAAGCCCCGACCCCACTCTCACCCAGCCAATCAGTTTTGTGCTTCCCTTCAAAACAGTTGTCATTCAATTGTCTTAACAAGCAGGAATGCACACACCCCTCGTGGTTTTTTTAAAAAGTACGGGAGAAGCCATGAAATCTTTTCCTGTGCTGTTTTTGCTGTTTTGGGCCTCCCCTCCTTCCAAACAGTGTGGATTGGTGCATGATTCCATTTAGACAGGTAGGATTCCCAGCGAATTCCATGAGGGTTTTTTGTTTTGTTTTTTTACCATTTAGACAATGTTAAGCACAGCTTACACCCCACTTCTAGAGCCCTCAGAAATTGTGTATTAATAAACTGGCATAATATTAATTGGTTCATTAATGTGGCCTTCCACAACAGAAAAGGCAGGATGGTCTCAGAAAGGTTATTTGTATGCCCTGCCTTACCCTAGGAAAGCCTAAGGCTAAAAGCCAAAAAGGACACATTTCCCAGGAAAGGGAGACAATGGATGAAATGAAACCTTTGTATTTGCTGATTTTGAAACTTCCTTTCCTTAATCCCCAAAACCTTAAGACAGGCTGCTCAAGCTTTTAAAATCCAATCACTGGATATTAAGAAACACATTAGCATCTTCCCCACCTTTTGTCAAGACCAGGAAACTCATTGTGCAATCCATGAAGGCTCATGGAATCTATTGTTTCAACCCATGAAACATCCAATCCCCTCAGGTGTATTTGGAGGTATAAATGACCCCCAAAAATATACCTCAGTGCACACAGATTCCATTTTTAGGGGACACTCTGCCCCTCTGTGTACCCAGGGCGCACAGTCAGTTATAGGGGAATCCCTGTCCCTCTGTGTTAGCCACCCAAATTCCTCCATCCACTCTGCTGGACTGACTACAGGACAGGTATCACCCCCCAAAAATCCTCTTGCTACTCTCTATCTAAGTTCTCCTACTGCCTTTCCATAGCCCTATGTGAATTTGTTTCTGGGTGAATGTGTGCGTGTCTGGTATTATTTCTGAACTCTTTAATGAAAACCATACTTAATTTTACATATATGTGTATTCCATCCAGACTAATACTGGTAGACAAAGCTTTTCAAGGTCCCCTTGTTACCCACTTTTGCATAGCTAAAGTTGAGTTGCTGCTAATTTCCCCAACATATTAGAAACTCGATATTTTCTTGGAATTTTCCAAGGAGCATTTTGGGTAACAACAACCCCTTGGTTTTGGCAGCCTCATAAGTACTGAAAAAGTTGCCAGAAAACTAGAGACTGCTCTTGTACTTTTAATGGTTGTGCCGAAGAAAGAATTTCAGCAGGTGTTGCATTTTGTCTTAGCAAAACCTGCTAAAAATCTCTCTTATACACAACCATTAAAGGTACAGGAGCCCTCTCCAGTTTTCACTTTGGCAGCCGTAACTGGGGAACAGAAATGGGGAATGGTTATTATTTTCACTCTCTGCTTATAGGAGGAGGTTATAATTTTTACACTCCTATTTCAGAAAATTCACTTTTGTGGATCACAGTTCCCAGAATTTGTCCTCTCCACCTCATGTTAAGTCATATAGCGCAAAGCCCCTGTATTTATTTGTTTGTATTTGTTTTTAAGTGTCTTGGTTTTACTTGCTCTTTTAAAATGATACTTTTTTACTGAGATGTGTTTTTCACCAATGTTATGTTTATGTGTTCCCCACCTCAATCCACAGGGAAGGGTGGGTAAGAAATTAATTGTTGTTGTTATTTTTGGGTCAACTAAGCCTGACAATTTCATCAAATTCTGATAACACCAAAAATGTAGTTGCTTTTGTAATTCCAGTTAGAGTTAGTGGGAGCATGAACCTTTGGACTTCTGAATCACAGCTTGCAATCAAGAGCTAAGATGATGAGGACAGGCTTTCAATTGGTCTGAGCAGAAGTGCATATCCTCCAACATTTCACAGATGAAAACCTGGACACGTGTGACTGAGGAACATCAATGTGTGGTCCAGATGGCAAAAGTTATTAATGAAAAATTATGCACAACCTAGGAGGTTTGCTTTTGCCAGAGCCTATTGGGAAAGGCAAGATTCCTCCCCTTCCTGAGTTGAGTGCAAACTGCTTTTCACCTTGAACTTGAATTTGCAGCAATTGAAGTAAGCTGAGGATCAAGGGGAGAGGACATGGGAGGAGAAGAAAGAAACTGGGACATTTTAAAAGCAGCTGGAAAAGTGTGATGAGAGAGGATTAATCAGGCTGTCCCTGCCAAATTGAGACAGCTGTAGGATATGGAAGTAGGCCAAGTGCCTAGCAGGAAGCTGTCAATGGATCCACTGCTGCTAGAGTGGCAAATCCATTTTAGGTTTTACTGCTCCTCCAAGGTGTATAACAGCAGTCCTGTGCTGGACCTTATTGTCAATAGAGGCTCAGCACTGGGAAAGCTCACATATAACTGATCAGTTGCAGGGTCAGCAGCTGTAAACAGCACCAAGAGTTGATTCACCAACTGCCCCTGGTTCTAACCATTTCTAAAAATTGATAACACATATACCAGCTTACTTGCTTTACGGAATTTGATACTGTATGATGGACTGATGGACTGTATCTTAGATGGCTTTAAAAATTATTAGTCAGATTCATGCGATGAAAGCCTGTCAATAGCTACAAGTGATGATGGTTATAAGCAACTTCCCGGTTGGGCAGGCTTTGAATACCAGTTGCTGGGAACAAAAAGGATATTAATGGTTATTATTTTCACTGGTTCCTTTTAAGTCTAGACTATAAACCAGAATGGTTTTACCACTCCAATGACACAGGAGTTATCAGCCATCACTCCACTCCTCCATTCCTTATTCCTCTTGTCAACAATTACAGTCATCCCTTCACATTCGTGGGGGTTAGGGTCGGAAGACCCCTGCAAATGTGAAAAAAAACGCAAATAATAATAGTCCTCCCCCCACCCACCTGCAACAACCAACCCTGTCACCACTCACTCCCACCCCACCCCGCCTTTTCCAAAGTGGCGATGGGGGCTTCAGAAGCCCCTGTTGCCACTCACTCCCATCCCCTCCACCCTTTCCAGAGTGGTGATGGGGGCTTCAGAAGCCCCTGTCGCCACTCTCTCCCACCACCCCCTGCCCTTTCCAAAGTGGTGATGGGGGCTTCAGACGGGGGCGCTCACTCCCCTCACTGCCTTGGGGACTGGGGTGGAGAGTGGACGGGAGGGAGTCTTTCCACCACCACCCTTCCCAAGGCAGCAACGGGCTTCATGAGAAACCCTTTGCTGCCTTGGGAAGGGATGGGGTGGAGAGCAGGGGTGGGGTGGGGAGGCAGCTTTCCACGAATAATCAAAACCGCGAATGTGAAAGTCGTGAATGTGGAGGAGCAACTGTAATAAAGATAGGACTAGGATGAGAACCAGTATGATATAGTGGTTTGAGCATTGGAATAGCAGTCTGGAGACTAGGGTTCAAATCCTCTGCTTGGCCATGGAAACCCATGGGGTGACCATGGGCAAGTCATACTCTCTCTCTCTCAGATGAGGGCAAAGGCAAGCCCCCTCTGAACAAATCTTTCCAAGAAAACCCCATAATAGGTTCACCTTAGGGTCACCATAAGTTGGAAATGACTTAAAGGCACACAACAACAAATAATTTTTATGCAGGCTTCCCTGAGACCAGAAAATTATTTCTGGGGTTCCTCCAGGGTAAAAAGGTTGAGAAAAGTTTTTCTAAATGTTGAAAATCTTAATAAATTTGTTTTTCCTGAAGCCAGTGGCTGCAAATGGTCAGCATCCCAGGAGGTGATTCTTCAACAGTCAGCTTTAGAAGAGAATAATTCTGGTTCCTCCTCAGTAGTCATATGCAATTGGGGTTTCAATTGGGTTTTTAGTCAATTGGGTCTTTTACTGTTCTCAGTATGCAAATCATCAGTGGGGAGATTTATCATTGGCACAGACCATTGATATGATTGTTGTTGTGATGGTGTGATTGGAGAAGCCACATGGCAGCAAGAGGTAGTCCCAAATGGCACTGAGAAAGATCAGTGTTCTTTAAGACTGTTCCACTGAGCCAGGGATTACTGTACTTTCTGTAGTGGGAGAACATGTAATGGCCATTTTTTACCCTGTGAACTGCAGAAAGATCAAAAGAGGATATAAAGTCACAACCCCAAGTCATCCTTGAGTGAATAGCATTCCTTTTCCCATTTGGTTCCTGGCTCACATTTGAATATTCTTGAGCATGATGTATGGAGAAGAGAACTGCATTTGTTATATGTCAATATGGTATGCATAAGCCTCTAAAATCTGTCTAAAATTTTTAAAAAATCATTTCTTTTTCTGTAATCATAGCCATAGATGTCATAGAGACAACATTATCAAGATAGAAGCAGTCTTTAATTGGGATAAATTTCTACCTGCATCAGTAAGAAAGAATTCCAAGGATTGCAGGACAAATTTGATTGGAGCAGGGACTTTATATAAAAAGGAAGCCAAATATGCATATGCTAGTATGCATATCCCCCCCACACCCTTTGTTGGCCTGCTAACAGATTTTTGTTTGTTTGTAGCTATGATGTGTCACAGTTCTCTCAGAAAGAAAAGGGAAGCCCAACTTTTCGGTATACAACGAAGAAGCCCCCACTTTCCACAAAGCAATGCTTCTGCATAAGCTACATTGTTCTATACTTTTGATTTTTGTTACATTCTATGTCAGTGGTTCTTAACCTGTGGTCCACGGACCCCCAGGGGGCTGCAATGTCCTCACAGGGGTCCATGTAGCCTTGAAAGCTGCTCAGCCCACCTCCTTCCCACAGTGGAGCGGCCACATAACAGGAGCCAAGGCAAAGACTGGCTGACTGGCTTGACCTGTGGGTTGCCATTCAATCCACTCCAGCCTCAAGCTTTCAGGAAGAAGCAGGAGAACAGTCTTCCCACTCCTAGTTCTTCTGGGGGAAGGTTTAATGGATGGTGTAATTGTTGTTTTAAATCTTGATTTAAGTCTTGGGGGTCCATGGCAATGAAAGATATTTAAAGGAGGTCCCTGGTAAAGAAAAGATTAAGAGCCACTATTCTGTGTTGTTCTGACAGTTCCTCCAGGACTGTCAATATAGAAGGCAAGGGTCCTTCTAAATCCGGGCAATCTGACTTTTGTAAGATTTTAAAATAACATGTATCCCTGTTCTACATTCTGAGTATTTCAATAATGTATGAGTTTTAAGAGGTCTATGTGCCTATTAAACTGTCAACTAAAATCTTGAATGGATCATTTGTTTCTTAGCTTACGCATTTGATTTGCACTGTAAGCACAAACATACTTTGCTTTCCAAATCCTACACTTTAAAAAAATGCTTGGAGCAGCATCCCTCATTTTATTCATCCTATTGTAAAGCAGGCTGCAATGCTCGGCAACTAAACTTACGTTGATTAAATCCTAATTGATTAATGAGTATTTTATTGACTAAAAAGGTTCTACCAATTAATCAGGAAACATACTTCAGGGTGGGGGATAGGAGCCATTTCTTCTTTTCTAAAGAAACAAATTCAAGAATCACCTAAAAGCTAAATATGCTTCCTGATTCAGCATTTTTAAAAATTATATTCAAAATCTACAGATCTGCGCAATCAGTTAAAACACACCCCATCTTCCATTAACTGGATGATCTTTGATCACCTCTCTTTCCTGAGACATCCTACCTTCAGTTTACATATCCAACACAAATTTAACCCATCATTTTGCTTCTCTTCATCTTGGTCTCATTAACATAAGGTCCGATGGTTAATACTGTATATTATTTCTTCTGCATTTTTGCAGCACCTGACACAATATCAATTTCAATAATGATATAGTTTGTTCTGCATTAGTCAACTGGACTTTTGCATGCAAGCATAAAAACAGACCAATCTCATATTTAAAAATAATTAATATAAAGTAGTTGAATTGGCAATAAAAACTTACAAAATAGGTCTGAGATTATATCTTGTCACCAGACAGGTTAAAGTTTCTCTCTTTATCAGGGCTAATTTGACATACTTGGTCCAATCATAATATCATTTGGTCTTTTCTGCAGTCTTCTTTTAAGAATCAGTATTTGGTTCTTGTGTTGGAATGTTTTGCATACCAATTACTTTTGTAATTAAGAAATATCAGTATATTTTGGATATGGATAAATATAATTTGAGTTATCAACTTTTGTGTTGGTAGGTGAAGCTCTTCCTCCCACTTATATCCTCATCTAGGAAGCATTCACTTGTTGTCTGGGGCTGCTGCTAAAAGGACAGTAAAATACATCACCCACCAAGCTAGTACAGAAAGAATACATATTCATAATTTTTGGTAATTGCAGTATCATTGGCACTTCATGGCTACAGTTTAGATAATTGCTTGTGATGAAGAGGTCAGAACTCCTTCCCTTTGATTAGTCACATTCTCTTTCCTGTTTAAATAGGCCATGAGTTTTGGGCCTTTCTTTGTTGAAACTCCCCAGTCCAAATTTGCTACTTCAATCTGTTTCATGCAAGATGCTCTATTTGAGTGCATAACCATCCCATTAGCCAGACATTGTTTGGACATGTTTTAATGATTCAACACTTTTAAGAGTATTTATTTTCAAATGCCCCACCTCAAAAATTCTTTATTTCCTTCTGAATACAGTTTAGTGCAAGAATAAGAGCTGGAAAGGCATGTTTTTTTCTTCAGCTATTCAATTCTATGCAGGATTATGTATACAGTTGTATAGTTATAGTTCCATGCAATCACAGCAACAACAGAAAATGCAGCAGTGTGTGCAAAACTCTGTATGTCAAGGGGCTCAGTTTCTGTTAAACTTCTAGCGCCTAGGACTGTGCAGATATGCTTCCAGGCCTATGGGTAATGCCCTATGAGATGACCATAGCAAGAAAAAGGCTCAGTAAGATTGGAGTCTGTCAGCATTCCATTGGGGTGCATGGCTCCAACTGTGTCTGTCCATCTGCAGGGAAAAGTTGGCAAAAAATATTCCTCTGAACCCCAAAAATCTATTCTAATGATTGGGGGGTCTTGATGCAGATCTCAGAAGCATGGGAGGTACTAGGGAGGGAAGGACATTTACTTGTATAAGTGGATATCAACTTATAAACTATAATAAACACCTGAGGCGAAGCACAAAAATCAGTGTGTATAGAGCCATTATACTGTCTATTCTCCTTTATGGATCTGAAACATGGGTCACCTATCGCCACCACCTACGACTCCTCAAACGCTTTCATCAACGCTGTATACGCACAATCCTAAATATACACTGGACTGACTATGTGACGAATGTTGCTGTCCTTGAGCAAGCAGGGATCACCAGCATTGAGGCCATGATATTGAGAACACAGCTGCGCTGGGCAGGGCACGTTTCTAGGATGGAGGACCATTGCCTCCCAAAAATAGTACTCTATGGTGAACTCGCCATGGGTCAGCGTAAGAGGGGCACTCCAAAAATACAATACAAGGACTCCATGAAACAACATCTCAGGTTCGGCCAAATTGATCACCAACAATGGTCCGTCCTGGCCTCACATCGGGAAGCATGGAGACGCACTATCCACAATGTTCCAGCCTTATCTGAGAACTCACGACGAACAAGTCTTGAAGAGAAACGACAACGCAGAAAGAATCACAACCCAGAAACATCAGCCAAGGAGACCTTCTGCTGTGCTTTCTGCAACCGCACTTGCTTATCTCGGATTGGCCTTTTCAGTCATCAGTGCGCTTGCAGAAAGCACAGGATGAGACCTTCCTGAATCTTCGTTTGCGAAGAAAAACCAGAGAGAGAGAGAGAGGATATCAACTGGAAAGAATGGTGCAAAGCAAGCAAATAAAACAAAAATGCATAATTTATTCAGACTGCTGAACTCATGCTTTCTCAATATGTATGTTCAGATACTTTTCCTTTTGCTGCAGTATACAGTTCAACCCACCTATAATGGAGTTAAGACTGCAGCACAGTCTAATGACAGCGACATCCTGCCCAGTGGCAGTTTCCAATTTTGGAAGGGAGTTCTTTAAGTGTCATTGTTCAAGTCATTTCAGCTTAAATTGGCATTATTACCCCTCTCACCTTAAGTACACAAATAAATGCAAAGGAGAGTGTAAAATGAGACAAACACTAGCACATTTTCATTGCACCCTTGGGTCATGTGAAACCATGTGATTATTGTGGTGATTGGGAAAGTAAGGAAACAGAACTCTATGTACAGATTTTTCAGATAACAGTCCAAAACCCACTGGGATTAGAAAGACCTTATGAATGTCAAACTTTCAGACTTGGTTTAGCCCCAGTATGTCTCATAAGAATCACACACTGCATCCCAAAGGATGAAAAGCTAGAGGAAGTCTCTGGACTAGTCCTCTGGTAAGTCTTTGCTGAAACAAAGTGGCTGGTAAGTCTTTGCTGAAATAAAGTGTAACAAAGCACGCAGAAGCCCCTTGAAATGAAATACTGTACACAGATAAGACACGAGGTAGATGGAAACTGCTGCCTAAGTCAGAGAACAAAAACCCTGTCTACTCAGCAAACAAGCAGCAAGCAAGGGGGGGCTGCAGAAGAGATGTTTCACAACAGTGTGTTAAAAGAAACTGCTTAGTAGATGAGGGGAAATTTGATCCAGAATGTGGGATCCTTGCTAGTCATGGTAGGTAGTAAAATAGTGAAAGTCAGGATTCCTAAAGGCAGGAGGGACCCTACCCTCAGTTATGCAGGAAGAGCTTGGAAAAGTTACTTTGGGGAACTATAGCTCTCAGAATTCCCCAGCCAGCAAGGCCACTTTGTTAAAGCCCCACACTTTTAAATGTTCTTTTCAAGTCCCCTTTCCAATAGCAGTGAAATATCTAAATACATTTTATACTGTAGGAGATGGCTTACAGAAGAGGGCAGTACATAAATACTGGCACAGGAATGTCAGCTCTCTCTAGATTAGGGGTATGTAGAATGGGGGACTGTGTTCACTGACTGTATATCCTTCCTGAGCTGTGCCATGCTACTTTCTCCTTCCTGCAAAGGATCCTTTAACCTAGGAAGACAATCTCCCCTCCACCCATGCAGCCAAATGTGCATTGTGTTAAGATAGGCTGATGATATTTCCTTGAGGCAAAAATCTGACACTGGATGGCAAAAACGGGATGGGGTTTTGTAATATTCCGTAAACATCATTTTCGCCTATCAACTGACACCAGTAAGCAGCATTTTCAATCCAGTTCAAAACAGGTGTATATGCTCATATAAATCATTGAAACTGTAATAGAAGCATTTGGGAGGCTGAACAAAACAGGTAGACATCTAAGCAAGACCACAAGAGTGAGGTCAAAACTAGCAGTCCTGGCCGAGATCCTCTAGCAGTCTATAGAGTTGGATTAGAACAGGGGTGGGACTCATGCAGCCTTCTAGATGTTGTTGGGTTGCAGCTCCCAACATTTTTCACTATTGTTTATGCTGGTTAGAGCTGCAACCCAACAATATGTCACAGGAATGTGCAGAGCGCAGTCACTCCCTGTTCATCCGAACAGGAGATATGCAACGAAAACGTGTGCTTTGTGAGCAAACAAATACTCCTTTGGTGCAAAAGTAAGTCCATGCCAAAATTCTTTTAGGCTTTTATTAATAACAATTAAATACAAGGAAAAACAATAACAGAAAACATTTAACCATGTTTTCTAGGCTCTCTCTAAGCAAGAGAGGTACACACAAACTTGAAGCTCTCTTCCATCTCAGGAACAAAACCAATATAACCCCTCCCAGTTATATAGTCCCTAACACTCAGTCTTTGGGAGAAACGAAAGTAATCTCAAGTTTCATTTCTCATATACAACCCCCAAACAGCAGAATAACAAAACAGACAGATTTATGAACCTTTGATAACCAAATTGGCGCCTTACGATGTCTGGTGAAAAATTATTCAGAGAGGGGGAGACAGACTCCTGATCACAAAAACTATTTTCCCTGACACCCCTCTAATCTTTTCATCCAGACATTAATATTTTACATTTGACATATTATACCCAGCTTGTCACACAGAAGGTAATGCTTAATGTGACCCAATGCTTTAGTAAACAAATCTGCTATATTTTCTTCACTGGGGCAATACACCAAATCAATTAAACCATTTTGAACAGCTTCTCTAACATTTTGAAATTTTACAGCCACATGTTTTGTTCTGCTTTTAACACCTTGTGCTGTTGCCATCGCTATACATGCTTGGGAGTCTTCAAAAACTTTAACAGCTCCTGAAATTGGCATACCTAAATCACTGAAAATTTGTTTTAGATAAATCAGCTCATTTACCACGCTTGACAACGCGGCAAATTCTGCCTCTGCCGAGCTTAAAGTAATGGTGGATTGTTTTTTTTTTTTTGACCCCCAGTGTATGGCAGTGCCAGCATAAAAAATTATCATCCCTGAATCAGAATATCTATTTTGGATTTCGCTGGCGAAACTGGCATCGCAAAATGCTTCCAACTCATGACAACCTTGTGAACTTATCCTTACGCCATAATTCAAAGTTCCACGTAAATATCTTAATACGCGTTTCAAACCTTGCCAGTCATGTTGAGTTGGTTTTGACACCTTTCTAGACAAAACATTTACAGCATATTGTATATCTGGACGTGACCATCTTGCAATATACAATAAACTTCCAATTACAGAATGAAAAAGTTCAGGATGTTCAAATGGCCTAGAATCTGTGACATTTATGAAATCACAACACATAGGAGTTCGTGCAGGTTTACATTGAGACATGTTACAAAGATCCAAAACCCTTTCAATCTTTTGAGCTTGACTCATTTTAAAATCACCATTTTCAAACCTTTGGAAATCTACTCCCAAATAGTTTTTAATTTGACCAAGGTCCTTCAATTTGAATTTTGAACCCAATTCCTGTTTAAACCTTTGCACCTGAACATCAGTTTGTGTAATCAAGCAGAAATCATCCACAAAAGCGACGACGATTTCATAATTTTGATTAACACCCCTTGTATACAAACATGGATCAGCAATGCTGTTCTGAAAACCAACATTTTTCAGCTGTTCATCCAAACAAAGGTATCAACACCGGCCGCTTTGCTTGAGACCATACAAGGCTTTATTGAGGTAATAAACCTGGTCTGCTCCCCCACTGTGAAACCCAGGGGCTTGCTCCATATAGATGCACTCATCCAATGGAGCATTTAAATATGCTGTCTCTACATCAAAGTGATTGACTTTAAGTTGGTTTAAACTTGCAATAGACAAAGCAATCTTTACACTTTGTACTTTAACAGTGGGAGCAAAAACTTGGTCATAATTTTGATACTGTATCTGTGAATACCCCTTTGCAACTAAACGTGCTTTGTATTTAACACCCCCATCCTGCAATTGCTTTCTCTTATATACCCAACGGCAACCCACAGCCTTTTCTCCCTGTGGCAATGCCACAATACGGAAAACATCATGGCTTTTGATGGATTCCATTTCATTTTCCATTGCCTCTTGCCACTTCTGTTGTTCTTCTTTTGGCAACTTTAAAACATCAGTATAATTATCAGGTTCAAAAGTCACCTGGCAAACTTTTACATTCTGTGCTGTGAATCTTAAAGGAGGCACTCCCTTTGTCTCTCTGTTAGAGCGATGGGGGACAACAGGCTGAGCCTGATCATTGTCAGAATCTGCATTTGAATCACTTTCCACATCAAAGGATTCATGCTTGGAACCCTCTCCTCTCAAGTCTGGGGAAATATCAGTGCCTGACCCAACAGGCTGCTGCTGCTGCTCAGGCTGATTTTCACCAACAAATGAAGGCAAAACCACATCTAAATTAGCATGGACATGAGACCAGTTGGCCTGCTCCTCAAATTCAGCATTCCGGGAAATCAAAACTCTCCCATCCCCAAACGTGAACCGCCAGCCCTTTGATGATTGGTCGTACCCGACAAATCTGAGCCTCCTAGCCTTGGGTTCCCCCTTCTTTCTATTTGCCTTAGGGATATTCACCCATGCATAGGACCCAAAGGTCCTAATGTGCCTCACAGATGGCTTTTTGCCATAAAACATGAAAAAGGGTGTATTTGAAACCACAGAACTGGGTACACGGTTACTTAAATAAGCAGCTGTTAACATAGCTTCTCCCCAGTACTTCTGCTCAATGTTTGCATCAAACATCAGGCTATCTTTAATTGTTTGCAAAACACCAATTTTTCTCTCAGAAATCCCATTTTCACTAGGACTAAAAGGGGTTGTGAGTCTGTGGAAAATTCCTTTCTGTTTTAGCCAATTTTGGAACTCATTTGACATGAATTCCCCTCCCCTATCTGACTGGAGAGATGACACCTTCTGGGGAAACTGTCTCTCAACATAAGCCAACCAATTTTTGAAAGTCTGAAATGTCTCATCCTTACTCTTGAGTAAGAATAGGAAACAATAACGGCTGAAATCATCAACCAAGACCAGGATGTACTTGGCTCCTCCCAGGGAGGGTGGATAGGGGCCAGACAGGTCCATATGAACCAGTTCAAGAATTCTTTTTGACTTTCTCTCACTATGCTTGGGAAAAGGATGGACCCTGGATTTCGGTTTTTTACAAATTTTACAATCCAGGTACTTCTGACAAGCCCTCAAACTCAACCCATCCACCATCTCAGGCATCTGCCTGAGGACCTTAAAGCTAGCATGGCCAAATCTCCTATGCAACAGATGCACACAATTATCATGCAAAGGAGAGTTTGCCATTATAGTACTAGTTTGAGGCTCCTGTACACTATTATACATATAATACAGTTGGTCATGAAAAACCCCTTCAGCTATGATAGTACCATCCTTTAAAATATAACATTTGTTCCCTTTAAATTGTACTTCATAGCCCTCCTGTGTCAATTTAACAACAGAGAGCAAACACATTTTTAAATCAGGAACGTACTGAACATTTTTTACATCCATGTTCAAACATTGTACAAAACATGTACCTTTACCCAAACATTTTGACTTGGATCCATCAGCCAAACTCACACTTGAGGGGCTAGTCTCTTTAAAGTCCTTAAAGAGTTCTCTATTATTGGAAATAAAAGCATTGCAGCCGCTATCCAAACACCACTGGGATAAATCTCTCTTTTGCTCCTTCACAGCTTGCAAAACAACTGCAGAAACAGTCATACTAGATGAAGCAGGCTTTTTTTTTGCTTTCTTTGCCTTTTTTGGTTTTGCACTGTTTTGCAAAATGTCCATTTTTGTCACAGTTCCAACAAAGCTTAGATTTCACAGCAAAAGCTGGGACTTCACCCTTACTGGGGTCTTTAGAGCCATCTACTGGATCATTTGTAGAATTGCGGGCTTTCGCCTGTACAGCCTTTTGAGCAGAATTTTTCCTCTCCAACCACTTGGCCTCTTCTTCCAACAAACGACCAGTAATAAAATTAATGGTCATATTTGTTGCTGCCATATTTTCGAAGGAGAATATTAGGGCATCGAATTTTTCTGGTAGGCTTGATAAGAGGATATGAGATTTTTCTTGTTCAGTAAAATGGACATTAATCTCCTGCAACTGATGAAAATATTGACGCAAAGTTGAAATGTGTGTGGCCACATCGCCATCTGGCTGGAGCTTTAGTCTATACAGCTTTCTTGTTAACATAAGCTGTGAACCAGTCCCAGCATGGACATAAACCTGCCACAGTGCTTGCCAAATGTCCCTGGCCGTGGCACAGCCTCGCACATACATCAACTGACTGTCTTCAATTGCCAAAATGAGAGACGCCCTTGCACGTTCCTCAGATTGCTGTTGCAATACAGAAGCGCCTTGGGCAGGGGGGGGCCAAAATGGGAGCGTGTATTAATTGTTGATGCAAATAAGCCTCCATCTTCACAGCCCACAAATGATAATTCTTATCATTTAACTTTTGGAAGGGAAACACTGCCATACTCTGAGCCATTGTCCATAAACTCTTTAGCCCCTCTCAACTGATTATCTGCTTCCCTCACACAGGAGTTGCTTACCAGCAGGGCGTTGTAAATGGTTCGGTCTCAGCAGTTCTCACAGCAGGCTTTCTCACCTTCCAGTCCCCTCCTTGCTGGGGTTGTCAGCTCTTGCCAGGCGTAAGACAAAAGCAAGCTCCAACAGCTTCAAAGGAAAAGACTTCACACCAAAGGGACAAGTTGCCCAACTTGCTGCTTGTTCAAAGCCCCTCTCAGCTCAGACTTAAACAATTTGCAGCATAAGAGCTTCACGGCTCATAAACTCTTGAGCCAGCAATCCTGGGCATCCCATAACCTGTCATAGGAATGTGCAGAGCGCAGTCACTCCCTGTTCATCCGAACAGGAGATATGCAACGAAAACGTGTGCTTTGTGAGCAAACAAATACTCCTTTGGTGCAAAAGTAAGTCCATGCCAAAATTCTTTTAGGCTTTTATTAATAACAATTAAATACAAGGAAAAACAATAACAGAAAACATTTAACCATGTTTTCTAGGCTCTCTCTAAGCAAGAGAGGTACACACAAACTTGAAGCTCTCTTCCATCTCAGAAACAAAACCAATATAACCCCTCCCAGTTATATAGTCCCTAACACTCAGTCTTTGGGAGAAACGAAAGTAATCTCAAGTTTCATTTCTCATATACAACCCCCAAACAGCAGAATAACAAAACAGACAGATTTATGAACCTTTGATAACCAAATTGGCGCCTTACGATGTCTGGTGAAAAATTATTCAGAGAGGGGGAGACAGACTCCTGATCACAAAAACTATTTTCCCTGACACAATATCCGGAAGGCAACATGATTTTTATCCCTGCATCAGAAAATGGGAATTTAGAGTCATAGGCCAAAAATAAATAAATAAAAGCACTAAATTTAGCTTATCAGCTCCACTCATTGCCAATCAGTTTATTAATTTGTAGACTGCTGACACACCACAGAAATAATGAAGTTTGACAACACTTTATCATGCCTCCATCTTCTGGAATCCTGAGATTTGTAGCTTTTTGTGGCACCAGGGTTCTCTGACAGAGAAAGCTAGCATCTCACAATCTCACAAATCTCACAAAACTACAAACCGCATAATTCTATAGCACTGAGCCATGATAGTTAAAACAGTGTCAAACTGGTTTATTTCTGCAGCATGTCAGCAGCCTTATATTTCATAGTGTTCCCTCCCCAAAGGGAAAAAAAAAGTTAGAAAAGGAAGGGAAGCAATGGGGGGGGCACAGCAATGTTAGATGATGGTATCAAGTGGACACGGTGCATAATATTCTGTGACTTTAAAAAACCCCAGTACATAGAATCATAGAATTGTAGATTTGGAAAAGACCACAAGGGCCATCCAGTCCAACCCCCTGCCATGCAGGAATACACAATCAAAGCATGCCTGACAGATGGCCATCCAGCCACTGTTTAATGACCTCCAAGGAAGGAGACCCCAACACAATATGAGGGAGTGTGTTCCACTGCCAAACAGCTCTTACTGTCAAAAGTTCATCCTAATGTTGAGGTGGAATCTCTGTTCCTGGAGCTTGCATCCATTCTTCCATGTTCTAGTCTCTGGAGCAGCAGAAAACAAGCTTGGTCCATCCTCAATGTGACACCCCTTCAAATACTTAAACAGAGCTATCATATCGCCCCTTACCTGTCTTTTTTTCCAGGCTAAACATACCCAGCTTCCTAAGTCTATCCTTATAAGGCAAGGTTTCCAGACCTTTCACCATTTTAGTCGCCCTCCTCTGGACATGCTCCAATTTGTCAATATCCTTTTTGAATTGTGGTGCCCAGAACTGGACACAGTATTCTAGGTGAGACCTGACCAAGGCAGAATAGAGTGGCACGATTACTTCCCTTGATCTAGACATTATACTTCTATTGATGCAGCCCAAAATTGCATTGGCCTTTTTAGCTGCTGCATCACACTGTTGTCTCATGTTCAACTTGTGGTCTATTAGGACTCCTAGATCCCTTTCTCACATAGTCTTGTTCAGCCAGGTCTCCCCCATCCTATATCTATGCATTTCGTTTTTCTGCCCTAAGTGCAGTACCTTACATTTCTCTGTATTGAATTTCATTTTGTTAGCTTTGGCCCAGCTCTCCAGCCTATCCAGGTTATTCTGAATTTTGATCCTGTCCTCTAGGGTATTAGCTACTCCTCCTAATTTGGTGTCATCTGCAAATTTGATACGTATGCCCCTAATTCCCTCATCCAAGTCATTGATAAAGATATTGAATAGCACTGGGCCCAGGACAGAACCCTGTGGCACCCCACTGGTCACATCTTTCCAAAATGAAGAGGAGCCACTGCTGAGCACCCTTTGGGTTTGGCAGGTCAACCAATTACAAATCCATGTAACAGTTAACTTGTCTAGCCCACATTTTACAAGCTTGTTTGCAAGAATGTCATGGAGAACCTCATCAAAGGCCTTACTGAAATCAAGGTATGCGATATCCACAGCATTCCCTTCATCTACCAAGCTGGTAATTTTTATCAAAAAAAGAGATCAGATTAGTCTGGCATGACTATGTTGACTTTTTGTGATTATGGCATTGCCTTCTAAATGTTCACAGACTCTCTGTTTAATGATCTGCTCTAGAATCTTCCCTGGTATTGATGTCAAACTAACTGGACAATGATTGTTGGGATCCTCTTTTTCCCCCTTTTTGAAGTTGGGGACAATGTTTGCCCTCCTCAAGTTTGCTGGGACTTCCCCTCTTCTCCAGGAGTTCTCAAATATTATTGCCAATGGCTCTGAGATTACATTTGCCAGCTCTTTTAATACCCTTGGATGTAGTTCAGCTGGTCCTGGAGATTTAAATTCATTTAGATTAAGAAGGTATTCCTGTACTACCTCCTTGCTTATTCTGTGGTGAATTTCCCCTATTGTGTCCTCTGTTCCCTTATCCTCAGGTTGATCACCCTTTTCCTTTTCTGAAAACACTGAGGCAAAGAAAGTGTTGAGTAATTCTGCCTTTTCTCTGTCCCCTGATAGAATTTTGCCATCTTCTCCACGTAAAGGACCTACCATTTCCTTCTTCTTCCTTTTGCTGTGGATATACCCCAAAAAAACCTTTTTATTGTTCTTAACCTCCCTAGCAAGCCTGAGCTCATTCTGTGCTTTAGCTTTTCTGACTTTACTCCTACACATGTTCGCTATCTGTTTGAATTCTTCTTTGGTGATTTCCCCCTTTTTCCATTTCCTATACATGTTTCGTTTAAAACTTACTTCCATTGAAAGTTCTTTAGACATCCATCCTGGTTTCTTGAGACACCTCCCATTTTTCTTCCTCATTGGTACTGTTTGAAATTGTGCCTTCAGTATCTCCCTTTTGAGAAAGTCCCATCCATCTTGAAGTCTCTTCTCGTTTAGTATTCCTGACCATGGGATCACGCCCAGTATTTCCCTGAGTTTATTGAAATCAGCTCTCCTAAAGTCTAGAATGAGTGTCTGACTATGCCTGGCTTCTCCTTTCCATTGTATAACAAACTCCAGGAGAACATGATCACTCTCACCTAAGGATCCCACCACTTGCACCCCATTAACCAGGTCATCACTGTTGGTTAGGATCAGATCTAAAATAGCTGATCCTCTTGTTGCCTCTTCCACCTTTTGGACAATGAAATTGTCTTCCAGGCAAGTAAGGAATTTGCTAGACCTTGAAGTTTTCATTGGGTTAGATTTCCAGCAAACATCAGGATAGTTGAAGTCACCCATCACTACTACATCTCTCCTTTTTGCGTGTGTGGTCATCTGTTCTAGAAAGGCATCCAATTTCTCCGTCTGACTTGGGGGTCTGTAGTAGAGTCCCGCAATAACATCCCTGTTGTTTCCCTCCTCTTTAATTTTTATCCAGATGCTCTCCACCTGGCTTCCAGTATTGATGTCATGGATCTCTTCACTGGTGTAAATATCCCTGATATATAATGCTATTCCCCCTTCTTTCCTGTTTGGCCTGTTTCTCTTAAAAAGGCTATACCCCTTTATTCCTACATTCCAATCATGAGACTCATCCCACCAGGTTTCAGTAATGCCTATTATATCATACTTGCTTTGTAGTGCTAGGAGTTTGAGTTCATCTTGCTTATTTCCCATGCTCTGTGCATTAGTGTAGAGACATCTAAGACCATGTGTTCCCTTTACTTGCTGCCTGTGCAAGTTTTTTTGCCTCCCACTGTTGGGTCCTTGCGCTGTTTGCCTCGTTCCCTCTATGACAGTTCGACTATTTTCTCCAGCCCTTTTGCCTTCCAGAATACTGTCTCCCTCCCCCATTTGACTCAGTTTAAAGCCCTCCTGATCAAATTCTTGAGACTGTTGGCAAAAAAGTTCCTGCCAACTGTCGTGGGATGCACCCCATCCCTTGCCAGAAGTCCCCCCTCATGGAACCGCAGCCCATGATCCAAGAATCCAAATTGTTCTCGGCGACACCATCTATGGAGCCAGTTGTTTACATTTGCTATTTTCCTCTCCCTTCTTGGACCATGCCCTTCAACTGGCAGAAGAGACGAGATGATAATCTGTGCATCCATTTCTTTCAGCTTCCTCCCCAGAGCCTCATAATCTCTTCTGATCTTCGGAAAGCTGTGCTTTGCAGTATCATTGGTTCCCACCTGGACCAAAAGGAAGGGGTAATGATCAGTAGGCTTGACCAGTCTTGTCAGCCTCTTCGTCACATCACGGATCTTTGCCCCAGGGAGACAACACACCTCCCGAGACATCTTGTCAGGCCCACATACCACTGCTTCTGTACCCTGCAGCAAGGAGTCCCCCACCCCCACCACACATCTCCCCCGAGGCTTCGCAGCTGCTGTTCCTTGCCGTGGTGCACTCAAGGTCCCCTGCTCTGCCCCTAAAGTCTGTCCATGCTGTTCTTCCTCGTTGTCCTTGATAAGGGAGAGGGCTTCGAATCGATTCTGTAGCTGCAAGCTGCCAAAAAAATTTCCGGTTTTTCTATTTTTGTGTGTGACATTCCTCCAGCTGTCTACCTCCTGTGTATGTGAAGTGACCCTCTCCTCACCAGCCACTTCCACTGTGTGGTCCCCGTCCAAGACTGTTCGTTCTGTTCTGTCCAGGAAATCCTCTTGCTCACAAATATGTTGAAGTGTAGCTACCCAGGTCTCCAGCTGCTGAACTTTCTCCTCCAAGAGGGCTACTAACTTGCACTTGGTGCATGTGAAGTTCTCTACATCTGTAGACAAGGAGACAAACATCCCACAAGTGTTGCAGGTGACTGCAGCAGTTCCCCCAGTGTCCATGCTGAGAACTTTTAGGTAATCTAAGAACTCTTAGGTAATGCTGAGAACTCTTAGGTATGCTGGACCTAAGCAAGAAGCAGACTCTCCCAAGAGTTTTTTTTTTAAATTCAAACTCACAGCAGCTGCACCCCCTCAGCAACAAGCACACTCTCCCAACAGTTTTAAAAAAATAAAACTCACCCACTCAAAATGGCTGCCCAGAAGCTGCTCTCCTTCTTCTCCCTGGCAGGAAACTCAAAAGCTTCCCAGAAACACCTTTAAAATGTAGTCAGGCTATAATGCACTGCATATCTACTTGGGAAGAATCCCTACAGAGTGATATTTGGTGAATAAGATATACATTGGAGCTTCCAAGCAGCAATTACAGCCTTTCCCATAGTATACACTGAAAGCCAGATTCCCCCAGTTTGATTTTGCACAAGTTAAAAGAGAGCTAGATGGCTGGTGTGTAAAGCTGGGCTTGGGTAACGCGTGAGACTGAGCTAAAAACCTTACTTCTATCTATCCTTAGCTGGGGTGTCGGAGAGGGGCAAAATGAGGGCACTGCCACCCAAATAAGAATTCTTCCCCCTCCCCAGTGAAACTTTCCTTCATTAACAAATTTCAAGATGAACCTCTTCCGCCCAGCTGCAATTAAAGGGACAGAAGAGGTTCATCTCGACTTCCTGGGCGGATAGGCAAGCCCCTCTGGGGCTGGGATACCCCTTCTCCCCTGTCTTTCCTCGGAGGTTCCTCCAGTTCACCGTTTTACAGTCTGTAGAACACAAGACACCAAAGGGGGGAAAGACAAAGAAGCAAGCCTGTAAATGAGAAACATAAGGGTGCGTATGCATAAAACTTTACAGGTCAATACTAGTAATTACATGAGCAAAGAGATATATTTTCTCATTCAGGTGAATGAATGGCCACCTGGCAAATTAATAAAGAAGGTAGGCGAGAAATTAGAAGAAGGAAATGAGTAGCACAAAAGATTGGGAGGTGTGTGTGTGTGTGTGTGTGAGAGAGAGAGAGAGAGAGAGAGAGAGAGAGAGAGAGATTTCCAGTTCAGCACTGGTTGGCAAGGATGATGAGTCAGATGGAGGGCATCCTTAACCTATATAAAGTGAGGCAAGTGATGGTTGAAGCCCAGTGCTGGTCTACCCACTGACAACTCCTCGGGGGCAAGGGTTCACTTACTCACTCTCTGCTACTTGTGCTCTTGCTTCTGCTACAGCTGAGCTGTGTGAGCTTCCCGCAACAGTAGGGGATGGCCTCCAACAGCAGTCCCAGCCCAGGTGGCGTGAAGAAACCTGGGATATTTGGTGGGAATGGAAAGAGTGCCTCACACATGCATATTTCTCCACATTTGGGCAGGAGTCTCTGGCTAGTTTTGCTTTGTATGCTAATTTGCACGTTTTGCACCTGCTTGATGCTTGCACAGAAATTTTAGCTAGCACACTTCCAAAAGGGGGCAATAATATTTCTATGAAAACAACAGGACAGTTAGGAAATCTCTCTATATAATTCTCTTGGGTATGTTGCCTTTCCCAGTGTGCTGATTGGCTGTTCAGGAAACACACCCAACCAATCACCACCCACATGCAAATTCCCTCCCCACCTCACAATGCACTCCTGCCACTCAATCTGTGGCCCAGATTGGGACCCAGGCAGTCAACTGGTGGTGGTGGCGGTGGCAGCGGCAGGGCAACAGAGAGCAAGTCACACTCAGTAATTCCGGGAAAAGCATGTAGCGCTGAGAATGGGGAGGAGGAATTTAAATCCACTGGCCTACCTTACAGGGTTGTTGAGAGATTTACTGGCCATTTGGGGGGAGTTTTTTAAGGGCGTATGGTACTCCAGGTCCAGCTAGCATGAAAAAATGGGACTGTCCTATGTTAAAACAGTACAGCACTGGCAAAAATCATGCACAAGAATGGCTGTGCTGGCTAGGGAATTCCTGAAAGGTCATGTTTCCAAGATTTAGTTCAAAATGCATGTTTGCCCCCTGAAGGAATTTTTGCACCAACACTAATTTTTCTGAGCTCTGGATATGCATAAAAGCACACATCTGATTCAGGATTTTGGTTTCTAACCTAACAAGCGCTTTGCTAAAAAGGCACCTTCATACACAGATCTTCTTAGCTGATTCAGGTGCAGAAAGATATGAAAAGGCAAAAGGGGTGAATAAATTTCCTCCTTTGCCACACCATGCACAGAAATTAGAAAAAGTGTATTTAAAAACTGCTTTTTGTTAAAAGAAATCCAGCTGTATGAACCTAAAAGTGCATATCCTCTCTAGCTGGGCCTCTTAGAAAAATTCCAAATTAATTTTTAAAATCTTCTTCAGCATTCTCTTTCTCATCAAGTTCTGTTCCTTTTCTTCTACCCCTCCCTTATATATAGACACATGGCTTAAGATGGGTGGATAGAAGGTAGATCAGGGTATACTTGAAGATCTCTGGGTGATTTACAACAGACATATCAAGGATTTCTGATTGCCAGTTAATCAGCAGTCATTGTTCAGTGGCAGCAACAAAATGTTTCACCTCCAGCCTAAATTATACTTCCAAAATTGATGAAAGGATGGGCAGCAGCTAGGAATGGATTTTTATGCTTAGTCCTAGTACTCAGAACAAATTTCTGTACTGAATTCTTTAATTTTTATTGTGTGCCTTTTGTATGTTACCCCAACTGGTAAATTTGTGTTCTAATAAAGAACTGAGGTAAATCCTGTATACTTGGAAGTCTTCCCACTGGGCCGTAAGAAAACTGGTACAAAGAGGCCTACCAGTCATCAGAAGTGTTTCACCACTGTATTCATATATTTTCCAGTTTGGTAGGATTTCCCATGTTCATGATAAAATACTCTAGATTGGAGTCTGTGTGTGTTGTGAGACACAGCTTTCTCAGAATCATGGAAGAGCTGTTTTATAAAGCTTGTGTAAGTAAAATGCTGCAACAGAAAAGCAGAACTAAATCTAAATAGTTTTTCCACTTATGAGGGGATTTGTACAAAAAAGGACTGCTATAGCAGTGTGTTAACTCTGGACTGTTGGTTGCACAAACTTCTGAAAAACTGAAAGCCATTATCTTCAATTCCATTTTTTGGATTTAGCTGTTTTGCAAGCCATGTTTAGCTCCCAACCAGCTCATGTGGCTTTTCTCATTGGAACTTTGTCAAAATTCTGTCAGCTTGGAAATGGGAGTCGCACTTGCAACAAGCCAAGCTCCAGAATTCTTTTTTCTGTCCTGCATCCTTGTGGGGGATTGCTATTATTTTCACTCAAAAGTTCTGTGTACTCCACCCAAATCTTTTGATATACAGTGGGCCCTCCTGAGTGGACTCCAGATCCGTGCTTTCAAATGACGTTAGGATTGTTGCGTCCCATGCTTACAATGGCAGCAATGCACTGAAGTGTCAGTGTGCATGCCACTGCCATTTAATAATGTGGAGTTCAATCATCCAGTGTTTTTGGCATCCGTGGACCCCCTGGGAACTGAATCCCTGTGGATCTGGAGGACCCACTGTATATTTTTTAACTGATAAGGGAACTGACACTTTAGAAATAAAGTAATTTCAAAGTCAGTCATGGATGTCTTTTGATCCATATTAAATATGGGAAAATGAACCACTGGCATTAGTTCAAGACAGTGTGGGAAGAACAGTTTGCTTACCTGCAACTATAGTTTTTCAAGCAGTCATCTGTGAACTCACATAAATGGGTTACCTGTACAGTGCAGCTCTCAGAATCTTCTATAGTTATGCAATGTCTGTTTGGCAGTAACCCCTCCCATTCTCGGCATGCATAACCAGTGTGCTTCTCACCTAAACCCTCAGGTCCCTGGATGCCGAAGTAGCACCCACGAAACTGAGGGAAGCAAGACACAATGAAGGGAGGATGGTCAATTGTGTGAGTTCACAGATAACACTCAAAAGACCAGTTACTGGTAAGCAAACTGTTCTTCTTTGTGGCCTCTGTGACACATTAATGGAGACTAGTAAGTTACTCACCACAGGAGGAAGTGTCATGTGACACAGGAGAAAAGAACAGCCCTCCCCAAAACAGTATCACCCTGGGTGGGACTTTGCATCGAATCTATAATGGGAAGTGAGGGTCAAAGGCTATGACCATGTTGCAGCTCTGCAAATGTCCTGAAGACGGACCCCCTTTGAGGCCACCACCACTCTGGTTGAATGACTCCTCTTTTCATGTGAATCGGGGTTTCCTTTCCAGCAAGAGCATAGAACAGGTGAATAGTGGCCACTACTCACTTTTAAAAATGTTGTGCGGACTGGTTGACCTTTCTTAGTTGAGTAACAGCATATGAAGTTTCTGAGATTTGAGGTAAGTGGCAGTTTTGTCCACATAAAATGCCAACGCTCAGCATACATCAGGCAATGAAGACTGTTCAAGATCTGAAGTCAGATTTTGCATAAAACCAGGGAGCACAATGTCCTGATTGATGTGGAAAGCAGGAAGCACCTTGGGAAGGAAGTATCAGGTCAAAAGACCACCTTACCTTTACGGAAATGAAGGTAAGGCAGGTCAAACCACAGTGCCACTTCCACTCATGACAAGACACTGCTTCTCTGATCAGGGCATCTGCCAGGATGTTCTCCTCTGAGATGAACTCTGGAGACCGTGATCCCCGAGGAACGCACCAGTGTCATAGAACACCAAGTCAAAGCAAGGTATGTGAACTCATCCTTTGCTTGCTTATGTAGATGCCACCGTAGTATAGTCCAAAACCACTTGGACTACTTTGCCTCACAGGAACTGCTTGAATGCCTGAAATCCTTGTAGACTGCCAACAGTGATGTGGAGAGCGCACTCTTTGGGTGACCAACCCATGACTGACAGCCCTGCATACTGAGCTTCCCAGCCTCTGAGGGAGGCATCCATGGTGACCACTACTGTGGGTTGCAGATAGAGAAACAGCATCCCCCGAATATTCTGTGGATCCATCCACCACTGCAGAGTGGTGCACACTGTGAGTGATTGTGAGTCTCTTAGAGAGAGTCAATGAAAGGGATGAAGCATAATAGGAACCAAGCCTAAAGAGGTCTCATCCTGAACCTTGCAAAACATGTCACCAAAGTCATGGAAGTCATAGTTTCTAGGAGAACCTGAACCTTTCTCTGATGTACTTTCCAATTGCAGAAGCTCTGAAGGGGGCCCTTGTGTAGTGTAGTACCTGATTCCTGTCATCTGGAAGAAATGTGACCTGAACCCAAGAATTTAGCAGGGTCCTTATAAACTGCATCCTTTATGAAGGCTCCATATGAGACTTCTTGTGGTTTACAACAAGGCCCAAAGTCCAAAAGCCAGAGCATAAGGCAAATATTTATGATGAGACAATCTTAAGAATGGACAACTAGAAACCAGTCATCTTACGCATGGAAAAAGAATGACAGCTTGCTGATGAATCCAAGCAGCCTGCATTCCATGCATTTGGTGAACACACATGGGGCATACAAAGGTGAAAGGGGAGGATGCAAAATCGATAGGCCTACCTTCCCATTGTGAAGCATGGAATACGTCTTTGGGATGGTCTAATTGTGATGTGAAAGTATGCATCCTTTAGGTCCAGGGTAGCAAACCAATCACCCTTCTGCATTGGGGGGAGATGAAACTAAGAGAGACTATTCTGAAACACCTGTGCTGTATGAAGACGTTGATACCTTGAAAGTCAAGAATGGAACACGGGCCTCTGTCCTTCAATACAATGAAATAGTGGGAAAACATCCGATGCAGACAAGAGATGGGGACGGGCTTCATAGCAGTTTTGATCAGCAGGGATTTCACACTCTTTCAGTGTGGGCAAAGGATGAGTGATGTGAAAACCTGCAATAGGGAGAGTCTTCCACAATTCTATCATGTACCCAATCCTGACAATGTCAAGGATCCACAAGTCTGAGGTGATGGAGGCCTAGGCTGGATGGCATCTCTGAAGCCTGTTCTGAAATGCGGGAATGGCGGCAGCAGGGCAGCTGATAACAAGGCTGTCATTCATGAGGATTCCTGGTGTCTCTAAGAGTCTATATCTTCCAGCAGAACTCTTCTTAGAAGAGTAAGAGGCCAGGAGTGGAACAGGCCCTCTGCTGTGACTACCCCAAGGGCTATACTGACTCCTATAGGCAGGGGTGTACGTGACTAAGAAAACTGAGACCTGGGCCTTGTCTACCCTATTGAAAAAACTTGAACTCCCCCCCGAATCTGGCCCGATAAGGCCTTTTCCCTGAATCTGGCTGTAAGGTAGTCTACATACCTTACAGCCCTATCCACACCAAACTTGGGGAATACCACCTTAATCTGGATTTTAGAAACCTGTAGTTTTATCCAGAGTTTGCTTGAAACTCTGGAGAAAACTAGTGTGAACGATGCATCCACCCTGGATTCAGGGGGTGGGAAGGAAGGACAAGCGCTGCCTTGAGGTCCCAAAATTATTTTCCTCAGCACCACTTCCCTCATTTTGAAGGCAGAGTCCTGGCACTAGTTGCTCTCTGAGGTCATGAGGCTGGCCACTCTCTCTGAGGTCATGAGGCGAGAGTAACTAGAGCCCAGTGCACAATTGCCTGCTCTGAGGTTAGAAAGAATCGCATTTTACCTCAAGAGAGAGTGAGTATGTACCAGGGCTGTACCTTCCCGGGCACACAATCATTTTCTCTGAAGTCAGAATGAGCAGCCAGCCTTGCGATGGTGTGGCTGGCTGCTCCTTCTGTCCTTAGAGAAAGCATCTAAGTTCAAGGAAAACAGAGCCCTGGTGAACAGCCAGCCACGCTATCATGTGCTGTGAAAGCAGAGCCCTGTTACTTTTCTGCCCCACACCAGTGGTGCTGTCACCATGGAGGTGCCTGCTAGGCAGCAGTGGCAGACCTGAAGCTTCATTGGGGGTAAAAATCCAAATGAATTATGGTGTAGATAAGTCCACTGACAAGTGATGCAGATTAGGGCTTTGGCCAGGTAACTGTGGCACTTAAATTCAGACCTAAGTAGTGCAAATTTCATGTGCCACAGTGATGAGCCAAAGTAGTCCACATTTCACCTGATTTTTACTCCCAGTGTAGACAAGCCCCTCGATGACTGCCTGTGAATGAAGCCTAAATTTCCTTCCTGTGAAACACATTTTATGCCTGTGTTCAGGTGTCAGATCATATTTGCCCACCAAGGCTGGTGGAGAGTCCCTGGCAGGTAAGTCAGAAGACTCCAATGATGAATCTGAATCCCTCTCAGAGCTGGACGAGCCTGGATGTAAGATGGTATGTGACAGGCAGGCTGGAGACTGCTCCTGTACTGAAGTGACACCAGCTATCTCCATCTGGTCTGACAAGTGCCTGTATGCCACAGAGATAGGTGTGGAGAGCTCCTTCTCCTGAAGAGGTGGACCAGCTGGACCCTGCTGAGCTGGAGATCATGGAGAGGACTTTTGATGATGCAACAGTATTATCTGGGATGGCTGATGAGAAGCCTCGGGATCCCTCATCTTCTTCTCATGGCACTTGTATGAAGGATGATGGGATTCCATAGATAGCCTGTATCTCCTCTCACCAACCCAGAGAATGGTATCAAGAGAATGGCCTGGCCTCAATGGCAACCAAGCACAAAAGGCTAGTTCAGAACTGGGTGATCCATGGCCTGTCGAGGCTCTATGGGACAATAGGACGACTCAAGCAAAGACCTCTTGAGAACCAACTAAACAGACAAGACTGAGGCCATCAGGACCAAGGTGGAACAAGGCATAGGAGTTTTTGAGATATCACACAGGTGCAGATGACCCATTTGTGTGAGTCACAAAGACCATGAAAAAGAACCCCATAGTTCTCCAGATAAGGTTGGGCTTCTATTTCTACCATCATTGACCTTAGACAACATTGGGCATAGCTGATGAGAGGTACAATCTAGAATCTAAAAGGCCACGGTTCCTTGTCTATGCCTTAAAGAAATTCAGCATAGACTTTGATGCCATATCTCCAAACCTATCTTCAGAATTTTCTCATCACAGACATTAGGGGAACATATAACCTGGAAAAACAAAAATTGAGATGAACACTCAAATTTTCCTGTTAAAAGCCTCCCTGAAGCTGCTCCTTTAGAGCTAAGAAAACACAGTAGGAGTAGGAAGATACTGTATCTACATGCTCTAGAAATGAAGCAAAACCCTAAGTTGACAAAGGGAATGGTCTCTTCAATCCTATCAGCCCTGGAAAGTTCTGCTGTATTAGCTAAAATGCACACCTCAGGTAGAGGATTACACATCAGCTACATTTATAGCACATATCTAGAAACCAGCAGGGTATTTCTCCCTGCTGTTTGCTCATTCTACATCTTATGTAAATTATCTGTGCAGTGACAGCACCACCCAGTGGCACAGAAAAGTTTAGGTTTTACTAGATTTATCCATTTACAATTGGCTAGAACCCATCTCTCCCACTATTCTTGGGGACTGACAGAACCAGAACCACAAGGCAGTCAGATGATAGTGTGATTTTTTGGTCATTTACTACACTAAAAGTCCCCAAAACTCTGAGCTTCAGTATTATCCACTGAAATAATAGCTCCACAATGGTACAGATGTCAGAATGCCATCTTGATTCAGGGCCAAGAAATAGAAGGTTCTTTTCTTGAATGGTTATATTCAGTTGCAATGAGCAACTATGCTGAGGGGACAGTCCCACTCTTAGTGGCCAGTGTATGAGAATGAAAGGAAAGGCAGTAAGATTGTGCAGAAAAACAATTTAAACCACAAGGATAACTCAAATTTCATACTTGCTGTATTCTGAGCATTGTATTAGATTGTATGCCATTGGCAGGGATTTTTTTTGCTGTTCATTTTGTGGCACGCTATGCAATTATATCAATATGTAAATAAGCATGTTGCAAAATCTTCACTAGGGTACATGTACAAGTGTAAGAATCCAAACTTTTTGTACTGTTGTGAAAAGCTGCCTTGAGCTTACAATTTGAGTAAAGAGTTAGCAGGGTTTATCCTCAACATACATGCAACCTGCTTCTGCTCAGTCCAGGGCACATGAAAAGATAGCTTTCAGAATGCAGCTGCACAGTCCTCTAAATGTTTGAGAATTTATGTATGTCACTCAGGGCGTAACTAGGTCTCCACAGACAGAACCTACTTGCCATTTGAAGCCAATTTAAAATACTGGAATTCCCCAGCTAGTATGGCACTGCTTCAAGTTTCACTTATTCCACTGAGCCACATGCCCCTCCTCATGAACAGTAAATGCACCATTTTGATAAATAGCCTAGACTATTAAGCTTTTATGACTGATCTGTAATTTTCTTAATTCTTTATTTTTAAGTAGCAGTTAATTAAAACCCAGAAAGCCACACTCCATTGGCTTTAAATAGACTCCAACATGGCAAACAGTTGCTGCCTTTGGAGACCAAAAGGTGCCCAAATTCTAAATCACACACTAATTCTCAAACATTCTGAGAACTCTGAAGCTATGTTCTAAAAGCTATCTTTTAACGTATCCTGAGAAACCAGATGGCTGCACTTCACATGCTACTTAGATAAGTTGCCCATCTTGCAGCTAAAAACACAGGGTTAATGCACAGGACTGCTGATTCTTACTGTCACCAAGCAACAAAACAATCAGTTAGCATGGTTTGATATACCACAAATGGATACCAAACAGCTGTTTTTAGAGCCTACAATTCCTACATCCCAGCAACTGTTTGTTCCCATAAGCCATCAAGTCTGCTTTAGCCCAGCCCTAGTAAACTATGAGACAGCTTGGGCATATTGATTTTCAACACCTGAGCAGACTGTTCAGTTCACTCTGTTACTGATGCCCGCCAATGTATCTGGTTTGGCTTCCCATCTATTCTGCTCCCTTTTGTTTGGTCTGCTGACATTATGAAAAAAAAAACTATTTTAATTTACAAACTAAGCAGTCTTTTAAAATACGCTTTTGGTAAGAGTATGGCCTGCAACTGGGAATAATTCAAATTGTACTACTAAACTCAAATATACTTGGGTCTCAATAGTAAAGTTAATATAAGTGTGATATTATTTAATTTTACAAAAGGCCTTAAATCTGGTTCAGTTAAAGTCAAATGAGTAGAAAATGCTGCCAAACATTTTATTCTGTAAATAGATGAATCCAGTTCTTCAATTAAATGTTAGTGCTTACAGGCACCGCATTAACAGGTGGCTCAATGTAGATTAATCTTATCTGAAAAAGCATTTATAATAAATGGCATTCTAAATCCATACTTTATTCTGACAATCTCACTAGAAAGAAAGACTACAAAATGGTCAGTGTTTAAGGATTTTTATTAAAGCAAATTTTATAATCCAAATTATGGTTCTTTGCTCAGCTATCAATCCTTACTGTCAACTACAAACAGTAGTGATATTCTGAGCTTTTCCACAGTAAATTACAAAATTAAAGAAAGGAATGCTTTAAATTTTTGTACTGTGTTGAAAATTCTTTCCCCTGGGTTTTATAAAACATTAATTTGTTTTTTTTAAACTTTTGCTATTTTTTTTTGTATTTTAGATCAATAGGTAATCTAGGACTGTTTTTCTAGTCCCGGCATTTGTTGTGTACATAAGCTTCAAAGTTTCCTTTCCTTTTTTTATTTATTTTATATTTTGCAATGTTTTTCTCAATATTTAGTAGTTTTTCCATGTTTAGATTTTTTTCTTCGGTGAAGCGAAATTATAGTAAGTAGTCCTGGATCTTCTGTAAGCAAGAGAATTCATGTATTAATATGAGAACATGACACCTTTTGAAATAAAAATCAATTGTACTATACTCTAACTGAAACCACAAAGGAGTATACCCTGGCTTCATACACATTTAACATTTCTACTGTCTTCTACTGTCCTATTGATTGTTCAGATGCTGAGAACATGCTATGGATTTTGCTGGGTGCTGCTCCTTATTAGTGAAAACAGAATAACCTACACCTGTCTACAAAAATCATGCATTACACCTTGTGCTTATTAAATAAAAGTTCCCTGAACAAATATCTGAAGAAACATTGAAATCTAGTCTTTTTGGCTTTTTTTCGGTGTACAATAGGTCAGTCCCCCAACCGCAGCTATTAACATTCAAAACTGAATGGACAAAAGCATCTCCAGGACAACATGCAGTACAGGAAAAGCACCAGAAATAGAAATTCATAATGCAGCTTTTGTATTTTTTTACAATAGTTCTTATAGCTACCACAGATCACTCTGGTTTTGGTTTAGAAAACAAAGTCAATATAGATCTAGAGCGAGAAAAATCCAAATAATAATAATACTTTGCTACTTGCCAAGTAATGATGTTTTACCCACCCCCCTTTTAAATGGAAAGCTAAATTATGGTTGGATGGGTTTCTGACAGGTAAACTAGCAATAATGCAGAAAACGAGAGGTTGATACCTACTGTGAATGATTATTCTAGGGAGGCTGAAAGAGTAATCCACAACTAGTGGGTTAATCCCTCACACCAACCTAATTGATAGGGGTTTCCAAATTCTAAACCGCTGTGGCCACTGACTCCTCTCAAGCCATTCAATTTGATCATGTCCTTCGTGTCATTTTCTCAAAAATTTTTAAATAATGCGTGGGAATAAGCATTGGTGCTCATTTGGACAATTGATTCAGGATGCTGCACATTCTCGGAGGAGCGGAAGTGGACAGTGTATTGGTCAGACGTGCACAGGGTGTGGGCTTGCCGGCAAGCATGTGGCCGGAAACGCCATTTTTTATTTATATGTTGCTTATCTGTGTGCTTTTTTGTTGATCCAAGGCAATCAAGTACCCCTTTTTATGCAGAAATTTGTACTTGTACACCTTTGCTTTAAAATTAAAAAAAAATACTGTGCAGCGATAACATGTGGGAAAAAATGCTAATTTATTCAGCCACCATCTTGATCCGCAGGCTTGTGCACTGTCAACGCGGATAGCTTCGTACTATCGATTTTGTAAAAAGACCATGGAGACAAATGAACGCTGCTGCAAATTTTCAATAATGCACAGGAATCAGCATTATATCCTGGTCTGGACAACTCCTTAAGAGATATTTCCATCTATGATCATTCTCACATCACAGACTAGCCATTGCAATCCTCCCCCAAGGAATAAAGGCTTGCATCTATTGTTATCTTTATTTTCTCTTGTGGAATGAAGGAACTTCTATTTCCCAAAGACATGTCCCTGATCCATCACTTCAAGTCTTTCAACACTTGGTGTTGTAATGTCAGGTTGAAATATCTTTTTATTATTGATGAGATCTCAAGAAAAGTTGAAGGGGTCTTGTATAGAACCTTGCACAAGGAACTATCTGAACTGTAGATGTTAAAATTCTCAACACTGTTGCTAAATGCATCAAATGTGCCGTTTTCCTTTGTAATAGCTCTGCAGTTTTATTTTAGCCTTCCTTTTCTTTGAAAGAAATGCACAGCCCTTCACAAATAAATTCCTGATTTGAGTATGACGGCCATCACTATCAATTCAGGGGCCTTCCTTTTGGTCTGGCATCAGCTCCCAGGATATTTACCAACGTGTTGGTCCTGGGAGCTGATGCCAGACCAAAAGGAAGGCCCCTGAATTGATAGTGATGGCCGTCATACTCAAATCTGAGGAATAGTCTGCACAGCTGATCCACAGGATCATGCAAGTTATACTTCTCACAAATCTATTGAGAGGAAGTAGTTCCCTAGCTCTAAGTTGTCCAAAATACTTTGAAAGGTTTCCATTTTGAACTTCCAGTACTGAACAAGAACAGATCTAAAACCCCCATTGTGTTTGGGCACCATGAAAAATATGGAATAAATGCTCCTAAATCTCTGATTATGAGACACCTCCTCTATTGCTGCCTTTGCCAACAGATGACAAAATTCCTTCTGGACTATCTCACTCTTTGATACCAGGGATGGGAGAAATCTTTTCTTTGGTCTTTGTGGAACTGAATGTTGTAATCCAATGTAACTACCTTGAGGATCAACTTGTCAGAAGTTATTAAATTCTACAAATGACTGAAACGAAGAAGCCTTCCTCCCACCAATATCTTCCCCAAGTCAATGCTGAACTCTTCCACCCCTGTTGAAGTGGCTGGCTCCCCTTCTTGGCTTCTGCTGCCCCTACTACTTAAATGGAAATCTTGATTTGTTCCATTGAGGCTTAAAGCCTCTAAAGTCGTTTTTTCCTGCCCTGGAGGCACAGTGGTTAAATGCCGGTAATGCAGCTACAATGTTGTGAGTTCAATCCTGCAGAACTCCAAGGCTGACTTAGCCTTTTGTAGATCGGTAAAATGAGTACCGAGCTTGTGGGGGAAATTAGCTAACACACTGTAAACTGCTCAGGGAGTGCCTTGAGCTATAAAATGGTGTAGATGTGTAAGTGCTATTGCTAAACAATTTGTAAGCCACTCTGAGAGCCTTTGTGACTGAACAGTGGGGCATAAATACTCTTAAAATAAATAAATAAATAAATAAATAAATGTAATAGCAAGACAGAGGGAGAGAGAAATGGAAAATGGTAAGGCAGGAAAATTTAAACCGAAGGAAGAGAGAAGAGTCAATGGTCACAATGGTTTAGAAACTCCTATCTCAATCAGGTTGGCGCGAGGGATTAACCAACTAGTTGTGGATTGCTCCTTCAGCCTACCTGAGAATGCAGATACACAATATAAATTTGGCTGTAACTTTGCCCCACAGTATAGGACAAAAACACCATCTTAAAACAGGTGGGACTGCTACTGATGATGTTCTGTTTCTAGCAGGAAGTGAAAGCAAACATTAGAGGTGCTGCACCTCAGTAAGGCAGGCCAGCTACCAAAGTTGTATCATATAACTTGTGGCTTGTAAGGCTACACCATCCCCAATATAATAAATTTCAGTGCCTAGCTGCATTTAAACGTTATTCTCGAGAATACATACATACGTTAGACACTTGGAACACCCGCTGGATTGTTAACTGCTTTCTGAGCAGCTTCTTTAGCTTGATGGGCTTGCAGTACAGCTACAGCTTCATCAACCTAATCAAGATTTTTTAAAAAATCAGTTTTATTCACATTTCTGTACTGATAAGCTAATACAAGAGCTAAGCTGCACTTAAAGAAAAAAACATTGCTGGCACAAAGAAACTAACCTTCGAACGAAGAGATTCAGGAGATTCAAGCATATGGAGGAGTTCGGAGTTATCTATTTCTAACAGCATACCAGTGATTTTACCCGCCAGAGTGGGATGCATGGCTTGAATAAGAGGGAACAGGCGTTCTCCTAGAAAAGAGTTAACAAGTTTGCAAGATTTTTATTCACTTCTTAAGGAATACTCTTTTCAGCTATTCTGAATGGAACTGACATATAGTGGCTCTATTTACATATTACAAATACTTCTTCCTTGAGAACAGCAAGGATTGATTTACAAGTACTAGAAAAGTGCTGATCAGCCTGAGGTGTTTACAGCACTTAATTAACATGTGAAGTCGAAGGCTTTCACAGCCCATCCATAGATTTTCCTTGGTTTTTTTCTCTCTGAGGATGCCAGTCTCTGAGGATGCCAGCCACAGATGCAGGCAAAACGTCAGAAAGAAACTATTCCAGAACACGGCCTCACAGCCCGGAAAAAAACCAAAGAAAATCTGTATTTAATTAAAAGTTTGACTAAAAAGAGCCTGAACCTTTTCTTGAAAATCCCTTCTGGTTTGTTATTTTCTTTCATCCTAAACCTTAACAGGCTCATCCATACAGCTCCTGGATTATTTGAATTGCTTTGTACTCTTAACTCCTTGACTCTACAGTCCTCTTTCCCTGCATCACTTCTAGTTCATTGTTGATGGGCCCTTCTAAAATAATTCTAGTTGGAGTTACAACTCATGTTTTTAAAAATCTTGGGAATTGGATATAGAATTGCACTGCTGTACAGATGCCAGAATCCTGTTAGTCCTTATTAGAATATTCCCACTGAATTAACTGTTAGATGGAGAGTCAACATATTGATACATTCCACTGATTCAATGGCTCTACTCTAAATTGGGATTAAGAACAGCATTCAGGGCAAAAGATTCTTCTGCTCATGGAAGGGGCTTTTTTATTCCCTGCACTAGGGTAAAAACCAAATTAAATCTGAAGATTTTCTATTTGCAGATCTTGCACAAATGGAAACAAGAATCCTACTATATGGTATGTTATAGCACTATGTTCTTGCCCAACCATTTTTAGAATAACACTACCACCTATTTTCCTTGTATTCATCACTCTTCAGTTCAACTCTGTTGATCTAAACCAATCAACAGACGATGTCAAATTATGGATTGGCCCCACCCTACTTTCTCACTATGTGAGTTTCACCATCCATTACATATTGACTTACCCAGCATCTGCTTTTGTTCTTGTGGAGGAGCAGAAGCCAACATGGAAGCAGTCAAAGGTTCTTGCCCTTGCACATGGACAGCAGGCTAATATTTTGAAACATTAAGAATAAATTAGGAACTTTTTTTCCTGCCAGAACATGCACAGTTGGTAGAGTTATATCTGTATTGCCGGTACTTAGGAAAATTAATTTTAACACTGGTGAATGATGAATGCATGCATACACATTAGCAGTGGTTAATTCACTACTATGCAAACCAAGTTATAAGAAATGACCTCAGGTCAGCATTATTATAATATTCTTTGTTATCTAAAGAATCTTTGAACTGATATTATTTCGAACTTTCCTATGAATCTGGACTTTTAGCCAAGTCTGTATGCAATGTTAACTATTGGTGTCAGTAGGCCTGGACACGCCTAATTGCATTGGCTCAGGTTGTTATCACAACTTTGAAGATAACCGATAGGCCCATTTCAACCACACAAATACTATCATGTCTCACATCACTCCCAGCTGCAAAAATCTGGCAGCACAATGGTGACCAGTTTCCCCACCTCATCCCCAGTTCCATACTACGCAAAAAGTGTGTACTCCTCGGTTCACCTCATTTGAGCCTATTTTTAAAAATACACATCAGACAACCTCATGATATCTTGTTCTCTCTATCCATTATTTTTATTTTCAAAAATGAAGGGTAAAATATTTTGTCATCATTTTCAGCATTCCTAAACGTTATACCTAAAGAACCTAAAACATTCACATATCACCTGTTATAGTCTCATCTAGATTTCTACGGGCCTCTCTTCCCCTTCAGTCTCTCAAGAGATCATGCAGATACTATAATAACATCAAGTCAACACAACTCAGCTTTTTGCAACACATTTTTTGTGTTCTTCTGATTCACCTAATAAAGTTCATACACTAATATGATTTTAAAAGGCTGTGTAGTAATTGATACACTCACCTGCTGCATAGCAACCTGAGGTTGTGTGTTAAGATGTTGCTGAGGATTGCGAACACTTGCAGCGTACTTATATTGTGGAACAGTCCGCACAGCTGGAGTAGCTGCTGCAGCAGCAGCAGCTGGACGTGGACCCATGGTTTGAGTTGAAGTGTTAGCTGGGGAAAACAATTTCAGATTAATTGGAAAACTATGTTGAACTGCATTTTAATGGACCTCTTCACCATCTAAGCTTGAAATAATCGTTTAATTAATCTTAAAATTTAGTTTAATGTAATCTTTTGAATATTTTTTATTCAAACTTACAGGAAGAACTGAACTGCACATATTAATTGGTACAACCCAATACAATTAAAGTAACTGAACTCCAGAACTCACCAACACGTTGTGTTGACATTACTCGTGGAACCTGTGATGAAGCTGGCCTCATAGTACTGAATGGGGGTCTGGGAGCTGCAGGGCGAATGGCACCTGGCATGTTCTGGAAAGCTACGTTTAAGAGCATTGGATATAAATAAGTGTTTTGCAATTAACAAAATTACACTTTACCTAGTTATGCCCAAGCTACCCCTTGAGAAAAAGCAAGTGGCTTACGATGTGGTCTGGCACCCTGAGCAGTCCAGCGAGGACTTGGTCTAAGCTGAGCAAGTTGGCTAGTAGAGTAATATGCAGCACGGTTTTGTGCCTGTCAAAAAACCCACAAACCCAAATGTGTATTAATTAATTCCACCTATCTACTTCAGTATTTCACTATAGAAAAAAAAGGCTTACAACATTAACATAAATTCAATTTATATGCAAACAGTAATTATACTATGTATAGTACACTGGGCTTTCTGCAGAACCCAACTATTCTAATACAGGTCGCCTCCTCCCCAGTATACACAGAACCAATACCCGTAGTTTCAGTTATCTGAGGGACACAAAATCAGGGTCACATACTATAGAGTAGCACTGAAAACTGTCTAGAGAAGCATCCTCTCAAGGCATCTTCTAGGTCCTCCAATGTAACTCTATGGTATGTTTGTACAGTAAGTCCTTTGTTTTCATAGGGTTTGCTATTATCTGAAGTTTCAATCATACATGTCCAGGAATGTATCCCCTGTGGATACGGAGGGGCACGTGTACAAACTACTTTATTAGCAATCCATTATAGCCACACACATGTCTACACATTAAGCCTAACAGAGAACCCAACTCAAGTCATACCTGTGGAATAGCAGCCATGAAGTAACCTGAAGGTGGTGCAGGCTGGTAAGGATTGATGACTGGATTCGGCACTGCTCTTACACTTGCCATTCTCTGCATGTACTGGTTGGTGAGGTGAGCCTGGCGTTCTTCTTTACGCTGGGCTAAGGCTACATATAGTGGTTTGGTGGCCACAATTCTACCATTCATTTCTGTAACTGCTTTCGTTGCTTCTTCTGGTGAAGAAAAGCAGACAAACCCAAAACCTTTACTGCGGCCGCCTTCCATCATGACCTGCCAAAATAAAAATGCAATCTTAAAAAAAAAACAATACAGAAAATGATGCAGTATATTAAGGATACAAGAGAAGCCATGCCAGATCAAAGCAAAGGTCTATTTAGTGCAATAATCTCTTCATAAGTGACTTGCCAGCTGGGCATGAGTGCAACTGAATCCACATTCTCAAGCAACTAATATAAAGAGGCATATTGTCTGATACCAAAGACTGTAACAATCATCTTAACCTATCGTAGACATAACCCCTATTAATTTATCTAATCCCTTTCTGAAGCCACCAAAATTGGTGGCATTACATCCTGCAGCTATAAATTCTACAGTTTAAGTATGCATTGTGTTAATAAGCACTTCATTTAATCTAGAGCCCATCTCTGCGCATCTCAAGCTGGGTGGAATTTGCTGGGTTGCTCTGGCTTTGCCCTGCTTTCCAGTCCAAGTACTTTGGTATGCGTTACGTGTGGTGCAAGATCTTAGTGGAAATTGCTGATAGGTGGCTTGGGTTCTGCTTTCAAGGATTTCTGCTTTTTGACAACGCTGTGGTCCCTAACCAGCCGAATAAGCAAGGGATGCCCATACCTTTTTCATAGATACAGTGGCCAGAATTTAGAAGAGTATTTCCATATGTAGTCAAATACTACAAGGGCTGGTTTACATGGAAGGTTTTATTGCGTTAAGTTGCGCTGTAGTGCTTTCACGCATCAGTGGTGGGTAGTTTATATGGTAATTGTTTACACAGCTATATTTTGTGGCGTTCCCACAGCCAAATGTGGTGGGGGCATGGCCAAGCATTGGAGAGGGAAAGGAATGCCATAGGAATGCCTGCCCTGGCCCCAACTCCGTGCTGAACAGCTTAGAAAGTTTTATTCCTTGCTTGAAACAGCATTTCCTTCCAAATACAGGAAAGCCAGAGAGAGAGAGAGAGAGAGGGGGGGGGGAGAAGAGCAGTTCAGCTTGCTACAGCCCTTCGTGAAATCGTTTCTCTCCCTCCCCCATGCACAGGAAAAAAGTTTTACATACTTTTGAAACAGCAGAGAAGGTGAGAAGGAATGCTCCCTGAATGAAAATAGCTGGGAATCCTTTTTGTTTGAAAACTGGCTTGCAAAATAGCAGACAGGATTTTTGCAAGTTTCCTCTAAACGCTACAGTCTTTCCTTCCTCCCTGCCCCTCTTTTGAGCCCACCCCTGCATCATCAACCAATCACAATGCAGCTCTGCTTTAACCCTTAGCGGAATGCTAGTTTACACTGCCAATAAAGCACAACATTGCAAATATACCGGCAAAAATAGCAACATGCCCTGCCACGCTATATTTGGGTGTTTTACATTCCCCCCTTCTGAATGAGGCGATTCTGTGCTGCGATCCGTGGGAACTATGAGCTATCTTAGCGGTATATTTAGGGGAATATTTGCCCGTGTAAACCACCCCCAAGAGTAGTTGGGAAATAGCATTTATATTTCAGTTCCTTTTCTAGTTACATCCAACATGACAAATACCTTTTCTCAGTAGCCACACAGTGAACCAACATTTTCAAGCAACTGATTAGCAAAAGCCCAATATCATCATCTTGTTGTCATTGCCAGTTCAGATCTTAGTACTGTACGTGTGAGCATACTGTCTGAATATATTTCATTTTACACTTTTACTGAGTCCCACTGTCATTTTACTGCCATACTCCCAGTTTGGGGGAGTGGCTTTTGGAGCTCTTTACAATCCATTTGTTCCCACCACCCTAAATAATTAATGCACAATCAGGAAACTTGGCCATCTTGCTAATCACTCCTAACTCCAGATTTTTTTTTTTTTACAGACAAGTTAAAAAGCACTGGTCCCAAGAAAGATCTGGTAAGGCTCCAAATGCTCCTATATATCAATTGTAAGAACTGCCCATTTATCCGTATCTGTGCTTCCCATTTTTCATCCCTAAAAGGACTTCTTTTATTCAATGAAAGCTAACTTAGTTCAGAGTGTTTGCTGTGGTCCGTTATCAAGATCATTTGGAAGTCTCCTTTGACTACTAGCATCTTCAAACACTGTTTCAAGTTATTCCAGTATAAAGTAGCAACCCCGCATCCGCTGATTCGCCAGCCATGGATTCAATTATCTGTGGTTGGCGACGGCAGAGGAAGGGAGGCGGGTTCTCACCTCCCCCATCCCTTCCCCTGCGAGGGCTCCTGTTGCCGCCAGGGCAATCACAGGGGTGAAGGGAAGGAGACAATCTCATCCCCCTTCCTCCTCACCATAGCTTCACTGGGGTGGCGATTGAGGGTGTGAAGGGGGGAAAGATTGCTTTTCTGCCCCCTTCTCCCTGCCATGGCCCCCATGATCACCGCTGCCACATCAGGAGCCCTCCTAGGGAAAAGGACAGAGTGATCTTGCCCCCCCCTTCCCCCCTGCAGCAACAGGAGCCCTCCCAGGGGAAGGGACAGAGCGATCTCACCCACTTCCCCCCCACGATCACCACCGCAGCGGGGCTATGGCGGGGGCAAAGGGGGAAGGGAGGAGCAAACTCACCCTCCCTTTTCCCAGGATGCCCCCCCCCCCCGGCTGGTGTTCACTATTATCTGTGGAACCAATCCCCCACGGATACGGGGATGCTACTGTGTGTGTGTGTAAAGTGCCTTCAAGTCGCTGGTCAACTTATGGCTATCTTATTAATTTCATAGAGTTTCCTTAAGTCAAAGAATACTCTGACTATTTTTTGCCAGTCCCCCATCCAAGTACTAACCAAGGCCGAACCTGCTTAGCTTCCAAGATCAAACAGGATCTGATACAATTATTTATTTTTAATTTAAAAAATCATTACTCATTTGTCAGTTTCATTGTGCACAAAGCCTGTATCATCATCATCAGCTAATGAATTACTCCACTACAACATGGGAGTGATTTGGACTATTATACTAAACTGTTTTATCCTAGGGAGGCAGATTGACTGGAAAAGTTTTTTTGGTACACTGATTGTAGAGAATACAGCAGGTAATTTTACACTGAACAAAGTATTGAATATTCACGGATTAGTATGTGAATTATGTTTTAAATTTTAGTTAGTACAACATTGTAAGGAGTAGTGTGCAGACACAAATCTGTATGCGTGTACTTGATACAAGTTAACTATAATGAAAATTAGACAACAGTTATATTTTGGACTGTATTATTCTTTCTCTAAATAATAATAAAAGCATGCACTGTTTAAAATGCTGTTACCTTTGCACTAGTAATTGTGCCAAATGGTGAAAATTCTTTGCGTAGGCGTTCATCATCAATTCCATCATCTAGATTTTTCACATAAAGGTTTACACCCTGAAAAAATAGAACATAAAATACATTAATCTGCAGAACATACATAACACAATGAAAACTTATTTGTGCAATTGAAGTTCTACCTGATATCTGGTGATCCTGTCCTGCTTCATTTGTTCAAATTTACGCTTCAGCTCTGTTTGCCTTTCTACTTTTTTCTGAGCTCTGCCAACATATATTTGTTTCCCATTGAGTTCTTTTCCATTCATCTCATCGACAGCCTTCATTAATAAAAAAAGTACTTTAAAATGTTTGCGAAGTTGATTCTGTATAGTATTAAGTCCCACAACAAAAGAGCAAAAGTGAAAAGCAAGAAACCAAAGAAAAGCAAGGAACCGAAATACAGTAAGAACCCCTTATCCACAGAAGATACATTCGAAGACTCCCTGTGGATGCCAGAAACAGTGGACAACACCAAACCCTATACCCATAATATTTTCACACCAGTGTTGACCGCAGGTAATTGATGGAAAGCAAAACCGCAAATAAGGGGGACTGTAATATCTTTGGACTGTGGTTGACTGCGGGTAATTGAAATTGCAGAAAATGAATCTGCGGATGAGGGGGTCTTACTGTAAACACAGACTATGTACTGAACACACAGCAAACTGAGATGTGCTTCTATTGTTCAAAAGAGACTAAACAAAACGTAACTATTCAAACGAAAAGAAGATTAGCAAAAGTTGGAAACATAGTAATATTTTTTGGCTCACTCTCAGATGTACATTAGATCTGCATTAACAGACCAAAACAGGACAAATTAACTGAGTTAAAAGAACAAAAACTACTATCTTAATGAGACCATTCACAATGTCCATAAAGTTTACAGAAAGTTGTAGGACAGACACTTACTTTCTGAGCATCCTCATGCCTTTCAAAACTGACAAAACCAAAGCCTTTGGATTTTCCACTCTCGTCAGTCATAACTTTCACACTCAAGGCAGGTCCTAAAAGGTGTATAAGATGTGTTATATTTATTTTCCAGTTCCCTGAGTTTACAGAAACAATGTGGTCTGTAAGCCATCATTTGGTCAACATGTTAGAAAAGTTATTCACTGAGATGACATCTCAGAAAACATATGCCCCATTTAGAAGACTGATTTTTCAAATGGAGTTAAAATGCTGGTCTCCTAAAACTTTTTGACTATGGATAAGCAATTGGGAACAAGCTGAGGGATCATATACCCACTACAACCACTATCTTTTTTTCTCCTTAAGTATACATTCCTGTCATTGGCTTTATCTGTCATTATGGGTTAAACTAGTGGCAACTTTAATACAGTTAAGAATTACCAGGATCTGAAATCAGCTTGGTTTCAAATCCTCATTAAGTGGGAGTTCTGGGTAGTCTTAATGGACAGCAAAGTCAATGTTATCACATAGGGTTAAGATCAGTGGCAAGACACTTGCACTGTACAAAATAGGAACCAAAGTTTAGTCACTGAACACATTCAGTTTAACACAGCAGGCTTCAGCCACAGTACCGGTACCTGGTATTCCCAGTTAAAAGGATAATAACCCCCTCATAAAAAGATAATGGATTCTGCACAAGGTAACCTTTATATAGGGAAGTCACAGCTGGGAGGGAGCACTATCTTCACATCGGCTTTTGATTCATTTTTATTTACATGGAAAAGAAAGGACATTACCAAACTTGCCAAAGAGTTCCTTAAGTCTCTCATCATCCATATCTTCTCCAAAATTCTTGATGTAAACATTAGTGAACTCCTTTGCACGAGCTCCAAGCTCTGCTTCACGCTCTTTACGAGATTTAAACCTTCCAACAAATCTAGTTTAAAAAAAATAAGGTGAAAAACTGCTTAGATTTCTTGACAAGAGTCAAGGTTCTCTCTTTCTATAGTTTATGAAGTAAAAAACCTTAAGGTTGCTCACCCATGCCTCACATTGATTCCCTGGATGAAGGCGGTGGCCATAATACACACCCCCAGTTAGGGAAATAAAGAGTATTAAGCTGCCTTCAGCTTTGTGTCTGTCTTGGGAGACAAGACTGTTCAGAACAGGGCATCCATACCCCTCCATGGTGCTCCCTCACCCAAGGAAACGTGTCAGCATGATACAGCTACTTCCAACTGTGACATAACCGTCTCTCTCATAGTTCTTGTGCAATGGGAGAAATTACCCTCAGATATACCTTGGACAGGCCCTCCAAGTGTTAACTCACATATTCCCAGATCACTGACCATGCTGGCTGGTGATGGAGCAGCAGTCCAAAAGATTTGAAGCGTACCAGATTCACTACCCTGATCTAAATGGATATTGGAAGCAGGCCTTTAATATACTGAATTTGGTAAAAACGAGCATTTAAAACATCGGATTATATCCACTGATGGTTTTTGCTAGCAGCAAGCACTTTCATTCGTATACAAAGGGGACCTCAATTTTCCACCCTTATGTGCTGCAGCCCTCTACGCCATGTTCTTATGGCACTGGATGATTCCCCAATATTCAGAAGCAGCTTTCGGGGGTCACAGAGGACTGGAGTAGACAAGAAAGTATCAGCAGTAATTATGTACCTTGCCTTGTATAATGTGGAAGTGCTTTTATGGAAGCACAAACCACCTTTCCGTTTGAGTTCTGAATTTTAAAAACTCCATGGAAAACCCTTGTGTACTCACACTTTGCGATCATTGAGAAGCATTCCATTCATTTTTTCAATAGCTCTTTCTGCAGCTTCTTGCGTTTCAAAGTGTACAAACCCATAGCCTTTGGATCCATTTTCATCACACACAACCTAATAAAAATATCACAGTGCTTGTGAAACTATGTGAATGCAATTATATTAACTCAAATGCTGAATTATTGTTCTGTTTCAATTTCTCTCAACTTACCTTACAAGAGAGGATGTTTCCAAAAGCAGAAAATGTATCATACAAAGCTTTATTGTCAATTGATTTATCCAAGTTTTTGATAAAGATGTTTCCAACACCACTCTTACGTAGAGACGGATCACGCTGAGACCACATAATACGCACTGGCTTGCCTTTAATGACATCAAAATTCATGGTATCTAAAGCTCTCTCAGCTGCAAAAATAAATTAAAGCAATGCTAATTACACATGCCTGTGACCTAGCCTACAAAATTCGTCTTCCCTCTCATGAATTGGTATACTATTCCAATTTGTGGTGTTCAGGGAAGACTGTACTATCCTAGGTGATAAGGTAAAACATTGAGGAGGACATTCTCAAGAACATATTGGAACCAGGGCAAGCACTGAAATGAAAGACAACTAAATTAATGTGCCCCATGGGCAGATTGTTCTAATTAAATTCCATAAATCCAGTTGCTCAATGTCTTGAGGAACAATTTTTTTAAGTCCTTAACTTCTGTCCTTCACATTTTAAAAGACACAACTGTGTAGCTCCTGATGCCTACAGGATGCTAGTCAGAACCAACATTAGAAAATCAAAGTTTGATAATAATACTCCCAAATTATTACAGGTATAAAATTACAGTCCCTTAACTGACTTAGTCATTTCTCTGCATGTACTTGAAAAAAATGGTACAGATGTTATAGTGCTATAATGTATTGACTTAATGGCAATATGAAAAACAGAACTCCAAGTAAAAAATAGGTGAAGAAGCTTAAAAGGTGTTCCTACTATCAAAGTACAAAGATAATGGTGCTATTTACAATACCAAACCATCAAACCCTGCAAGACAAATACCTGAAAGCCTCTATCTTCTATCTGTTAAATATACATCCCCCTGCTTCTAGACTAGGGGTGGGCCAAGTGTGGCCCACAAGGGCCCTTGCATCTTCTGGAAGTGAATTTTGCTCACTTCCAGTATGGGAGGAAAGGCCCCACTGGGCCCAAACCAGTGTTGGGAGAGGACAAAAACCAGCACAACTGCATGTGACCATCAATCAATTTTTGAGGCCCCAGAAGCCCCAGACTATAATCCAAAATCCTCCCCTCCCAATTATCAGACAATTCCCCCTTCAAATGGCCAAAAATCACAGTGTAGGATACATTAGTTTTGCCCCAACGTCCCCAAGTGAAATAAGAAGTGACAGCTTGTCATGTCCAGTTTCATTTGGGCACAGCAGTGTGGTCTACCGGGGGTCCAGGGAAGTAAAAAATGGCACCCTGGCACAACTGCAGACCCTGCTCTGGTGTAATACTGTCAAATGACACTTCCCTTCTTCCAAAGCAGATTAATATTTCTTGATTCATCTATGAGAATGGTTGCAAAAATGATGTGGCAGGATATTACTTTGAGTCAATGACAACACATCAGATGCAATGCCTTCTCTCCACTCAGACCACAACAAGGAAAGGGCCATACATCCAAGAGTTGGCCAGCTATACATATAAAATTTTCTGATATAATACTTTCTCCCTAGCCACATAGGGTAGACTCAATTTGTCAGGTGAAGCAACTTACAAGAGGTCCCCACCACTACTACATTGTGCCCCGCAGCTGCTGCTACACTTACCAGTGGGAGCTTCTGGCATTCTTAGAAGCTGACTTTAGTAAGAACAGAGGAATTACCCAGAGACACTAATGCTGCTACAGCCTTTTGTTCCAGCATGAATACCCCCAAGAAATTCCACAGGCATATAACTACTTCCTTCAAAATCATCCTCTAGAATTAGATCTTTAAACATGTAGATAACTAACTAGGGTGTTCTTGTTTTCAAGGTGCCTAAATCCAATTCTTCCATGCCAAGCAAATAGCCAAATCCTATAGTGTTATGCTCAAGCAGCATTTCTCAAGGTTCCATGAGATATGGCTAGGGGTTCCTCAAGAAATAGTAGCGAGACCTGGGCTTCCCCTCCCCTTCCCTGGTGGCTTCTCTGCCTGCGAGGACCACCATGCTGCTGTGGCTCCTCCTCGTGGGCCGGCCAAGGAAGCTGGGTAGCAACATGCTCTCAGCGCAGAATGGCCACAAGCACTTCTGCTGCTGGCAGGGCTGTGGCTGCACCAAGTGCGCCCTCATTGCCAAGTGCTAGCAGGTCATGGCCGTCCAGGTGGCACTGTGCAGGCAGCAGCAGGCGCAGAAGACAGCCAGGCCTGGGACCCCCAACGCAGCCCCTTCCCACAGAGGGTGCTGGGGAAGTGGCAGGTGAGGCCACGTGGAAGAAGAGCTGCTGCCCGGAGCTCTCAAGCGGGCGGAGAAGTGGGATTGCACAGGGGGCTTCTGGGGTGGTGGTGTCACAGGGCTCAAAAAGTTCACCAAGGGGTTGGAGCAGGGTTTCTCAACCACCCCAAGAAGTTGCGAGGGGGTTCTGCCAGATACTGAGATTGAAAAAAATAACTTTTTTTAGCTATAGATATAATAATTTTTAGGCAGGGGTTCCTTGAGACCTGAATATGGCTTCAAGGGTTCTACCAGGGTAAAAAGGTAGAGAAAAGCTGTGCTAAAATGACAGTGCCCTGTGAACCAAATGTCTCTGGGTAAGCATCTGAGTGGGCCAACTTTTCAAGCTGTGGATGCATCCAGCCAAGCAGTGCTAACAGATGTCTATGTAGACTGAAAAAGCTTGAGTGAATATTACTCATTAAAGTACTCTGTCTAAATACATCTTGCTTTTTCTGAAAGATAGGCGAGGGCTGCAAAACAAATGACCAGTCCCAGCCAGCAACTGGGAAACCCAGCCAGGTTCTGGCAGTTGGCTGTTCCTCTAGCATCACAGTGTAGAGGAAAATCAAAAGATATGAAACCACACATGCCTTCTGGGCCTAATTGGGACATACAGAGCCAGTCAAGGCTACACCTCAGTTTGTACTGTTTTTCTACAATGCTGCACTGAGATAACAGCTTTGGTAGAATGTGCAGCAGTAACTGCCAACCCAACATAGCACTACTGGAGAGGCTCAGGATGGAGAAGGATGTGTCCAGAGTTCAGTTGAAGAATGTTGTATGGACAACTGTATCTTGTGATGCCATCTGTAACACTTATTTAAATGTAAGCACCCTAGCATTTTCCACTGGAATGTTCATTCAAGAGTTAAGACTATTACATAGCAAAGAATGCAATGTTTTGTTCTTGAGAGTACTAACAACTAAATACGACAGAATAAAGTGACAATGTTGAAGAGCTCTTCCTTCCAAATACGGTAATGTTTTGCTTAGTCAAGTTTTCTATGAGCTCAGGAATACCAGTTATTACAAACATGCCCTTCAAATAATTTGAGTGCTAAATATTTTTCAGCATCTGTATAGAACACTGTACAGTTACAAACACAAGACATGCTGCTGCAGCTCTGCATAATTTCTTAGCTAAGCTAGTAAAAAAACGAATCTCAATTTTTAAGCAAGCTGGATCCCTTTACTTTTAAAATTCTTGGAATAAAATATGAAAAACATTGACTAGCCATCCAACTCAGTAATATGCCTTTCCAAGACAGTGGTTAACTTATTAACTATCCCTCAAATGCTTCTTATCCTGCATTTATCAAGGTTCAAGTTGAATGAATTACCAGCTGAAGAAGGATCAAATCTGAGCAAAAGTTGAATCTTGTGAAAACAGAACTCTTACAGACAAAACCCTACAGAACTAAGTCCGCTTCTGGACAGAGTTTGGAAGTATGTGCTGGATTAATATACTTTGTTACATAAACAGATCTAACACAAAACTAGACAAACTGATACCTTTTCCTGCCTTAAAAATTAACATGAAAACCTCAAGGTGGAAGTATGCCTTTGAGATTTCAGTAACAGTTTAATTCAAGAAATTGTTCTTGCCTTGTTTGCTCATCGTTGGCCAATTTATAGGATCACCATGGCCGTAGAAACTTACAAGTATGTGATATTTAACAAAAAGAACATTTTTAAAAATGTGGTTAAACTGCTTATTAAACAAGCAAACCTGCCCTTTATTAATTCTGGTAGGGGTGTTGTTGCTGTATGCCCTCAAGTCGTTTCCAACTTATGTAGACTCTAAGGCAAACCTTAGAGGATCAGCATGGTGCAGTGGCTTGAGCACTGGACTATGACTCTGGAGACCAGGGTTCAAATCTCCGCTCAGCTATAGAAATCCACTGGATGACCTTGGGCATATCACATTCTCTCAGCCTCAGAGGAAAGCAAAGGCAAACCCTCTCTGAACAAATCTTGCCAAGAAAAACCCATGATCGGTTTGCCTTAGGGTCATCATACGTTGAAAACAACTTGAAGACAAACAAGGTGAACCTATCAGAGGGGTTTTTTTGGAAAAAAATTGTTCAGAGGGATTTTGACTTTGCCTGTCTAAGGCTGAGAGGATATAACGTGTCCAATGTCACCCCATGCATTTCCATGTCTGAGCAGGGATTGAAACTTGGTCTCCAGTAGTAGTCCAAAGCTCAAACCATTAACCCTTGCTGGCTGTACAGTAACTAAGCTCAAAAGTACAAGATGAATCTCTTCAACAAGAGTGACAGTTGGCCTTGGAAAGAGAAAGCAGCTCCTCCCAAGATGTCTCTCTTCCAATTTCTACTGAGAACTTTTACCAATGCGACCAGTTATACTGGCATGCCTTGTATTTCCTTCCAGCTGCAGGACACCTGGATTTTTCCCTTTTCTGCACCAGAGTTTGTACTCTAAACCATCTAATCCAAAGGAAAGTGGTACCATACTTTTTCAACGTTTATAAAGGATTCAACACCTTATGTACTCTACAGAGACTGAAAGCACAGCCTCTGCTCATAGAGAAGAAGTCTTGAAAGATTTAATAAATCTAATCCAATTGATATTATATAAGAACAAACAGACAAGGGGGTAGAAACAAGTATTTTGTTTTCCTTTGAGCAAAAAAAAAAAAAAAGATTGAAAAAATTACTGCTACCCACACGTTTCCAACTTATTTTTATAGATTTTTAAAAACGTTTTTTTAAAAAAACCAAACCATGTTATTCCAAATTAAAAAGCCCAGACCTCTGGAGAGGAAAAAAAAAAGCAGCCTGCTTGAGGACACATGACCACGCGCAGATGGCATTTAGTTCCTCGTGTTTTCCGTGGGTGCACCACTTACTCCTCTGCGCCCCATTTCGCCACCCCTAATTAAAAGTGCTCATTGTCCTGGCATTTCCTCCCAGAGCCCTTTCATCTCGGCTGAGGCCTCAGCGACGCGGCCAGCGGAAGCCAGCGCCTGACAGACACGCCCTTGCCGGGGACTTTTGCCGAGGGAGGCCCTGCCTCGCCTGCCTCGTGATCCCCTGAAGCCGGGCCGGTTCCGAGAAACCAAAACGCGGCCACCTCGTCGAGAAAAAGGAAAGCGGCCGAGCAGGCAGGCAGGCAGGCCTCTCAGGGCCGAGGCCTAGGTTCCCTTCTTCGCGCCCCCCTCCGCCCTGGCGGCACAGCCTCAACCCCGCCGGTCGGCCCCCCTGGACAGCGTGGGGTGTGGTGGGGGGGTCACAGCCACGCTGCCTCCCACCAGCCACCCAAGTTGCTCTGAAGCTCCCCGCTCGGCTCCTCAGACGACCCCCTTTCCGCTCTGACTAAGGGGCAGCCCGGGGAGGCGGAGAGCGGACGTTAGGTTGGTAGCGTTGCCGCCGCGAGGCAGGCCCAGGAGGCCGAGAGGGCCGTAAAATGGATGCTCCCTCGCGGATGGCGGGGAGGGAGGGAGGGGAGAAGGGGCGACGGAAAGGGGGGAATGTGCGGCGGCGGAGGCGGCCCTCGTGGGCTGCGAGAACATGGCTCCGTCCGGGAAAAAGAAGCCCAAGTGGGCCGGGCGCGGCGGAGGGAAAGCTGGAAAGGCTTTCCAGCTCCTCCGGCCGCCTTCTTCGCCCTTTTCCCCGGATCGGTGGGAGATCCCACACCCCGGCCTCACCCTCGTCCCGCCCCGGCGGCCTTATCTCGCCCTCCCCACCCATGTGGATGGCCATTAAGGCGGCTCCCGCGGAGGCCAAGAGATAAAACGTCCAAGCGTGGCTATTTAGGAGGGGGGGAGAACCGCCCTGCCCTCCTTCTTCCACCCCACGGCTCCCACCCAAGGTGCCTCCACCCCCACATTGTGCGTGAAAGGGGGGGGTCCCAAGGGGAAGGACCCCCAGTTTAACTCAGTGGGTGGCGGCGGCTATTTTTGGGTGGTCCGTAAGGAGCATCCTGGAGTGCGGCTACTCAGGGTTATACCTCTACAGAAGAGGTAATTTGGGGTCCCGGGGAGTGAGTCCAGCTTTGGCCCTTCCTCCACCCCCCACGACCCCTGGGGCTGCTCACCGTCGGCCGGCTGCTGGAAGTTGACATAGGCGTAGCCCAGGGAGCGCCGGGTGATCATGTCTCTACAGACGCGGATGGAGAGGATGGGCCCGGCGGGGCTGAACTTCTCGTAGAGCATGGCCTCGGTGACATCGGGGTGCAGGTCGCCCACGTAGAGCGAGGCCATCGGGTAGCTGGGGGCGCTGGGGTTCATGGCGGCGGGGGGCGGGGAGGGGGGCTTCAGGAGGCTCGCGAGCGCCGAGGAGGCCGCGAACGGCCGCGGGGGGAGAGGGCGGTTCGAAACGCAACGGCTCCGCGGCGGCGGTTGGCGGCTGGCTGGCGCGCTCGCGGCTCCTTCTGCTGGCGGTTGAGGCGGGAGGAAGAGGCTGCGGCTGGCGGCACTGGCTTCTGCTTCTGGCGGTGGTGCTTCGGGCGGGTCTCCTCTCTCTCTCCTCACGGCTGAGCCGGGTCCGGGACTTCGCTTGGCTTCGCTTCACCGGGTTATTTTTATACCAAACCGGCCGGTTTCGGGGAATCAGGAAAGCTGGTAGATAAAGGGGAGAGATCTATATTTTTTTTAAATGATTTTTTCGGGTTTTTAAGTTTTTTTTGGATTTTTAAAGGTTTTTTTTCTTTTAGTAATAAATGGTGCGGCGGAGCTGGTGTGTCCGGGGAAGGCCGGAGCACACACACACTGCACACAGCACCGTCAGCGGCCGGGGGACAAGGGGGAGGCCGCCGCCCCGGCCGCGCACTATATATACACGCCCCGCCCCCTCCTCCAGGCGCCTCCGCCGTACAGCACGCCACGCACTGAAATACTTCACTGCGCACGCGTCGCCTCAAAAAAAAAAAACACCAAGGGCGGAGGGAGAGGGTCGAGAGGGAGAGAAAGGAAGAAGAATGAGGTGGAGCAAGAATGCGTTGCGACGGCGTTGGACGCCATGCTTTACGTATTGACGCAGCTGCCCGGATGTGGGCAACAGGTTGCGCATGCGTAGATGATAGATTCCAGGATCCTAGGGCTATTGTGAAGAAAGGGACGAGTGGGGAATGGACGCATGCGCAAGGAGAGTAGTCAATTAGGCAAAAAGAATAAGCGGGTGTGTTTTTTTGGAAGGGGGGGGGAATCAGCGCGCTGCGGAAATGAGTGTACAAGATCATGTGAGTTTAACAATCTTTTGGACCCATGCGCAGAACTTTTCTAAAATTAAAGGTGCTCAGGGGTTTGGATTTAAGAGTGGAGATAGGGAGCAATAAATAAATAAATGACCTAATAGTTAAGATGTTAATATGGAGACATTAAAGGGGAAAAAGGGGGTGGAAATTATCACACTACACTGTTATAGCGCTATCATTCCACTTTAACTGCTCTGGCTGCCTCCTGTGGAATCCTGGGATTTGTAGTTTAGGGAGGGGCATTTAGAACTCTCAGCCAGAGAGCTCTTAAGCCTCACTAAACTACAAATCCCAGAATTCAACAGGAGGCAGCCAGAGTAGTTAAAGTGGAATAATACCACTATAACAGTTTGTAAAGCGCCTTGGGTCCCAATATGATTGCGGAAAGGGAGGATATAAATCAATTCATCCTGACTATGATCCTTGTGTCTATAGTAGCTGGATGTTCTTGTTTCCATAGCCTCAGCTTAGCAAAGATTGCCTACCAAAATGGTTTATGCTGACTAAAATCCAATGCAAAATAAAATGAAAAACAGCATTGTAAACTGTTTCCTTAAACATTACAGTATGCCTCCTGTTCTGATTCTTTGCGGGAAGATGACCTTCTATTCAGATACACCTTTCTTATTTCGTTTCATTTTTATTCTTTATTTTTCTTCTTGGAAACCATCACTTCTTTTAGATTGTTTAAAAAAAATGCTTAGTACTGTAAAGAGGGTGTAATTAAGAGGTACAAAAATGCTTTATGTAAGGTCATCCGTCTAGCCTAGTATTATCCACCCTGATTGGCCGTGGCTATGGAGTGACTGGAATTTGAACCTGGGGCTTTTTTCATACAAAGTAGTACATGCTGTACTATTGAGCTGTTGTCCCTTTCTTTAGCATAAAAGCTATACTGTACTATGCAATATTTTGTTTATTTTACTTTTGTTTTCCTCCTGGCCAAAGGGCAATAACTTTTTAATAAGATGCTTATTAATAAAGTGTAGGTTATCATGCCGCAGTGAGTAAACAATATGCTATTTCAGAAGATACTGGATGCAGTTGGAGAGGAGATCAAAATTAGGAATGGATCCCAACAGATAGGAAGGGTTTTATGGATATTAGTTCGTCGGGCATACAAGTGGAAGGTTGTTGGTGTATTCTTCTCCCACTTGTGGGCTTCCTCCCAACCTCTGGTTGACCACAGTGTGAACAGAATGTCGGACAACATAGGCCTTTAGTCTGATCCGACATGGTTGTGCGTATGACAAAAAATGATTTTCTAGAGGGCCATTTTTGCAGTCTTTGTAAGATACTGGTAAGTGATATTACAGTTGTCCCTCCGTATCTACAGATTTGGTATTTACGGATTTAAGTATTCATGGCTTGAAAATATTCTTTAAAAAATAATATTCCAAAAAGCAAACCTTGATTTTGCCATCTTATATAAGGGACACTATTTGGCTATGCCATTGCATATAATGGGACTTGAGTATTCACAGATTTTGGTATCCATGGGGGTCCAGCAAATATGAAGGGACAACTGTATTTATTTCAGAAAATATTGCATCTCAGAATTTAGATACTTTACAACCGAAAACATGTATTTTACTACATAAACGTTGATAGGAACCTTTAATTTTGCACCCTAATCAGCAAAGAGAGGGAAGAGTGTGGTGTGACAGTCGTGCTGGAGTCAGTTGACATTATGTAAAAAATTTAAATAGCTAAATAGTCTAATAACAGAACCAGAAATTAAAATAGTCATTCAAAAATTTAAACCCAGGAAATCTTCAGGACCAGATTGGTATACAGGAGAATTTTATAATTATATAAGCGACACTTTAGCTCCATATTTGGTAAAGCTATATAACAACATCTTTATAGGATGATGAGTTCCAAAAAGTTGGAAGGAAGGCAGAATTGTAACTATAGGAAAGCCAGAAGGAGATCATCAAAGTGTATCTACATATTGTCCAATTACTTTATTAAAGCAAGGGTATAAAATTTTAACTGCCATTTTAGCGAATATAATTAATCAGTTTATCTGCAAATATATACACTTAGACCTAGCTGGCTTTAGACTAAGCAGGTGACTGATGTTGTATGTCAAACTTTAAGTGTTATACATAATGCTAACTTTAAGTGTTATACATAATGCTAACTTTTAATAAGCCAACCTCATTAATATCTTTAGATGTTTTATAAGCTTTTGACAAATTGGAATGGCCATATTTTGCTTGGTCATCTAAGAAAATGAAACTTTGAAAAATACTTTACTACGTTATTGGAAAGATGTTATACAGGTTCAAAAGTGTGGATTAACAGCAACAGGCTAGATTCCCAACCAACTGCACTCAGAAGCAGGGGTGAGACAACAGTGCCCTTTGTCCCTCTTGTTATTTGCAATGGCAATAGAACCTCTAACAGCTTTAATTAAGCAAAATGATATTATAAGAGGAGTACAGTGGGCTCTCAGTATCTGCTGACATTTGGTTCCAGGACCTCCCCATCAATACCAAAATCTGTGGATGCTCAAGTCCCATTATATACAAAGGCGTAGTAAAATGGTGCCCCTTATATAAAATGGCAAAATCAAGGTTTGCTTCTTGGAATTTTAAAAAAAATATATTTTCAAGCCATGCCTGGTAGAATCTGTGGATGCCAAATCCGTGGATACAAAGGGCTGACTGCAAAAATTAACAGTGTAACTCATAACATTAGTTTATATGCAGATGATGTGTTACTCTTTCTGTCTAACACATAGGAAGCAATGCCTGAACAAACACATTGGAATCCTAAATCAGAGTACAGTTGCCCCTCCACATTCGCGAACTCAGCATTCGCGATTTTAATTATTCACGGTTTTGGGAGGGCCCCCCCGGCCCCCCCCAAAACCGCGAAAAGGGGCCTCCGGAGGCCCCTTGAAAGCCCTGGGAAGGAGCGGGGAGGGCCGGGGAGGCGTTCACGGGACCTTTGGAGACCCTCCAGAGGCCCCATGAAGGCCTGGGGCGGGTGGGGGGAGGCCGCAGAGGCCTTCACGGAGCCTTGAAAGGCTCCGTGAAGGCCCCAGGGAGGGAGGGTGGAGGATGGGGGGAGGCCTTCACGGAGCCTTGGAAGGCTCCGTGAAGGCCCCGGGGAGGGAGGGTGGAGGGTGGGGGGAGGCCTTCACGGAGCTTTGGAAGGCTCTGTGAAGGCCTGGGGAGGGTGGGGGGAGGCTGCGGAGGCCTTCACGGAGCCTTGAAAGGCTCCGTGAAGGCCCCGGGGAGGGAGGGGGGAGGATGGGGGGGAGGCCTTCACGGAGCCTTGGAAGGCTCCGTGAAGGCCTGGGGAGGCTGCGGAGGCCTTCACAGAGCCTTGAAAGGCTCCATGAAGGCCCCGGGGAGGGTGGGTGGAGGCCTTCACGGAGCCTTGGAAGGCTCCGTGAAGGCCTGGGGAGGCTGCGGAGGCCTTCACAGAGCCTTGAAAGGCTCCATGAAGGCCCCGGGGAGGGAGGGTGGAGGGTGGGTGGAGGCCTTCACGGAGCCTTGGAAGGCTCCGTGAAGGCCTGGGGAGGGTGAGGGGAGGCTGCGGAGGAGGGAGGGTGGAGGGAGTCCGCGGGGGCCTTCACGGAGCCTTGAAAGGCTCCGGGGAGGGAGGGGGAGGATGGGGGGAGGCCTTCACGGAGCCTTGGAAGGCTCCGTGAAGGCCTGGGGAGGGTGGGGGGAGGCTGCGGAGGCTTTCACGGAGCCTTCGAAGGCTCCGTGAAGTCCCCAGGGAGGGAGGGGGGAGGGTTGCAGAGGCCTTCACGGAGCCTTGGAAGGCTCCGTGAAGGCCTGGGGAGGGGGGGCAATCAATATTCGCGGTTTTTTGACATTCGCGGGGGTCCGTGGAACCTAACCCCCGCGAATGTCAAGGGACAACTGTAGAGTAAATACAGGGTTGATGGTAAACAATGTGAAATTGAAAATATTGTGTTTAAATTGTGATATAAAACAACAGAAAAAATGGCAACAAATGAGTGCCATTGAGCTGAAGCATCCACGTTCATGTTGCTGCCATTTACTAATATTGGACATAATTGTCCATGTTTTTTGGTATCAGTGTTGGGTCCTAGAACCTAATCTCCACAGATCTAAAGGGCCCACTGTAGGTGGTTGCTTGATGAAATAACCAACCTAATACCACATAAGCCAATTTATATTTGAATGCTTAAGATGATGCTTCCACAGATCTCATGAAAGTGGTTGGGCATCAGTATAAACATCTCACAGTCTAGTTAATCCTACTCAACCAAAACATTTTATATTAAATTGTTTTTCTTCAGCACTGAACTTTGGATGACCATGTAGTGGAATTAGTGGTAAAATACTAGGCATCAGTAACTCTTCTATGTTTCCGCGCTACAGGTGCTGCTTTTAAAGTTGAATAAGCGCATTTTGTAGATTTAAACAGTCTCTTTTTCACAAATGGTATTTATTCCACTATTAAGCAATTATTTTACAATTTTGTGTCCATTGCTGAGATTGCTTTTTTGTTTGTTTGTTTATCAAAGTAAATAAATGATGCAACTGGTAAGCTTCATAATAGGTTTTAAAAAGAGGTAGCTTTCATCCACCTCTTAGAGATGACCTGTATCTAAGAGCTTTAACCATTCTCGGTTTGTGGTTACTAAAAAATAAAGACTTCTGACTTCTTCTGCCAAGTTTTGAGTGTCCTAACTGAAAGCACATAAAATAAATACAAAAACTTGGGAAGAGCCATACTTTTTATAGTGGCAATACAACTTGAAAAAGACGCCTTATCATTTTTACAGTGCTCTCAACTTTTTAATTTTATTTTCTATAGTTTCACGAATCTGTCATCTATAAAACTATAAAAATCTTGGGTATGCACAATGGTCTTAGGTTATGTAGATATGTTGCCTGCTGGGCATGTGCTCTGCCATCATGGGAACTCACCTTCACAACTCACAGGATCAGTATTGGAAAATTCCACTCCTTATTTGGAAATGGGAAGTGGGTGGGAGAACCTCATTAAATAAACATGACATCACATCACTTGATTAGGATAGCCACTCTGATTGGGCAATGGCAGAGCCAATCAGAAATCAACAAGAAGGACTTTTAAAAGTTCTGTATTTTTTCCTTTGTTCTGTGTGAGACTGGTGGAGCACATGGCTAGCTGAGATGGACTCTGATCCACATAGCCTCGCTCTGGGGCCAGATGGCCGACCCAGCCTAGAATAACTACAAAATGTTAAACTGTGATAACAAGAGAGTTGGGGGGAGCCAACTCTACCCAAGGCCTCCGAAAGGATCCAAAAAGACTCTGAATTCCATCTACAGAGACTGTAAGTTAATCTGTATGTAATAGTTAGGGAATGTGTAGTTAGATTGTGTTAGATTTATGGTTTTATTTGTAAGTGCTCTGAATGAATGCAAACTGTATAAGCCTTAAGCTGAACCTAAGAATGTTTTACCTTCTCAAGTGACATAGATCCCTGGAACTGAAATAAAAGCTTCTGTTATTTTCAACCCTGCCTCGAATCGCCTACTCTGGTCAGCTATCTAAACTCCTCGGGGAAGGAGGAAAGTACATTATTGTTTCTTTAATACATCTTGTCTATGACCTCCCTGCCTAGACAAGAAAAGACCATTAAGACAGGGAGTGGTGGCAACGAAGAGGAATCCATGGGTTTGGGATTGGAAAAAGGCCCAACCCTGGACTTCAGGCAGCAGAAACCCTTGGGTGGCCATTACGACAGCATGTACAATGGGTTAAGGTATGTTGCCTCTTTCAGTGTGATGATTGGCCACTCCTGTCACTCCCTCAGCCAATCACCACCCACATGGAAATTCCCTCTCCACCTCACAATCCACTCCTGCCACTCATGGCCATATCTGCATACTGGGAGCAACCAAACAATGTGTTACAGTGTTGGCTCTAGTTACTAGCCGCTCCAATGGGACCCAGGCAGTCAACTGACAGTGGTAGTGGCGGGAAGCTGCTGCCGCCGCTGTAACAAAACCCAGGCAACTGGGCGTGAGGTCTACCAGGCATGTTTTGGGGAGTTTTTTAACAGTGTAAGTTACGCTGGGTCCAGCTAGTTTTCCTATATATGATTGCCCAAGGAATGAGGTCTGCTGGTAAAGGGCTGTCCTCTGTGTCCCACCGGCCATATCAATACACTGTGGGAGGATGTGGGAGAGGGCCTTCTCAGCTGTGGCACCCTTGGAGGCCTGAATAGTGTCAACACCACCTTCATTCAGGCACTAAGCAAAGACATAGCTGTTTCCGAAAGCCTTTGGGACCTAAGTGATTCACTCTTAAGATAGTTATGTACAGTATATGGTTTTAATCTGTTTAAACATTTTAAACCTGTTTTAATTTGTAATGTTTAATATGTTTTTAGTCTCTTTAAATTATTTTTATTATTTTAAACTGTTTATATTATGCTGCCCTGAGATGTTATGATATAGGCTGGGATATAAATTTTTTATTTAAAAAAATAGAAAGGTCTAAGTGACTGGTTATTTTTAAACTGCTAGTATTGTTTTAATACTACCAGTCAACTTCTGCTTCTTTCTTGTTGACAATGGTTCTTCTATTATGTTTTTATTGTATTTATATATTTCACTTTTTAGCTGTCTTTGAATTTCTAAAGAACAGGGCTACAAATATTTTCAATTAATGCAAGAATGTGAATTCTTCTGTTTATGATATTCATGAGATATCTGCTGTCTTCCAGGCACAGAGGGAAGTCTTGGTTGCTTTGGTAGTTCTTTTCTAGATTTCTAGAAGTTCCTTCTATCAATAAGCTGTGTTGTTCAGTCTTCTTCCACCTTTCAACAATTTGAACTTTGCTTTGTATCTGTTCTCTCAATTATACTTGTAAGTGCCATTCCTGGAGAAACTGCTGTCATCCTTACTCTTGTTTGTGGTGTCCTTTTAGTTGTTCTCAGTGGCTTGTTGCTTTAGTAGGTGGTCTAATTTTGAGAGCATTGTTGAGGTTTGACTGCTTCCTGCCTTGTTTCAAGGTACTTTAGTACAAATACAATTAACAGTTATGGTTAGGACAAGCCATTCAGATGGTGTTGCAGAATAAACAGAGAACTAGTTCCTCTAGTAAAACAGCTAGATCAAGCTTCTTGTATTATGTTGAGGAAAGCTCTAGCCATCATCTCTCTCTCTCTCCTTGAGTGGTTTCAGTTGTTTACTTGGAGAGTTGACGTCTTTAGCTTTTAATCACTCCTAGATGCTTATACTGTGACATTGTGTCAGGATTTGATGCACTTATTTGTTCTCATTACTTTGTCATGAGTTTGCAAACTTCCTCTTTGTCTCTGATATTTGTGTGGAAAGTTGCTTCATGTAATATTAGTTGCATCATTGCTGCTGTTGCTAAGAGATTGCATACATGCACGTTGGCTATAAGAACTGCCTGTTTTTCACTAGACTTTGCTGTTGTGGGCTTTCAAGTCCCCAAGGAAAACCTATCACAGGCTTTTATTGGAAAGATTTGTTCAGAGGGGGTTTGCCTTTGCCTTCCTCTGAGGCTGAGTGTGTGTGATTTTTCCAAGATCACCCAGTGGGTTTCCATGGCTAAGCAAGGATTCGAAACCTGGTCTCTGGAGTTGTAGTCCAATGTGCAAGCCACTATACCACACTGGCTCTATTTCATTAGAGTATTGAGAGTTTTAAAAAAGGAAATTGTCTTCCCCACAGACTATAAATATTTTAAAAAATACACTATTGGCGTGAACAATACAGTGAATTTTGCAGAAGACATCTGAGAGAAAGGGTAGGTGTTAACTCACAGAGCTTTCCTACAACAGGTTTACAGACTCTTCATTTCAGTCCTGTTTTTTTTTTTTCCAAATGTACCCATCTGTTATGGAAAAAAACATCACCATAACTAAGCTCTAGTTTGAATGCAGCATCTTGATATGTTTTACTAGTACCTGTACAGCTTATTCTGTACTAGAAAATATAGACCATAGCTGCCTTTGCTATTTTTATTTTGTTTGGAGATTCTCAGTTGTTTTTCATCATAATCTCCTTGATAATTGTGAAGTCAAAGGCTTTCACAGCCGGCATCCATAGATTTTCCTTGGGTTTTTTCTGGGCTGCGAGGCCGTGTTCTGGAATAGTTTCTTCTTGATGTTTCGCCTGCATCTGTGGCTGGCATCCTCAGAGAATGGTTGGGTAGGGTGTGTGTGTGGAGTTTATATGCTGTGAACCCCTGTGAAATCCACAGACACCTGGACAACTTCAACAGGAAAGAAGAAACCTTAAAAGTAAACAAAATCTGGCTCCCAGTTTTGAAATACAATAGAATCAAAACTCAATACTTACAAAAGAATTCCACCCAGGGACAGGGGGATTCCCAGCAGATAATGGCCTATCAACCAACCATTAGCCAGACACTAATGAGCCTTGCATTTCTGTACCCAGAAACTAACCATTCAATTACACAAATTTACATATACTCCCCAACAGGGATTCACAGCATATAAACTCCACACACACACCTACCCAACCATTCTCTGAGGATGCCAGCCACAGATGCAGGCAAAACGTCAGAAAGAAACTATTCCAGAACATAGCCTCACAGCCAGGAGCTGTCAGCCATCACTCCCCTCGTACATTCCTTATTCCCCCTGTCAATAATGAATGAAGATAGGACTGGGATGTAGGGATTAGTTTTGGCATGGTAGTGGTCTTTTTTTCCTTAAAAAACAAATAAATCCCAGGGTACTCTCCATTCCACTGCCACTGGGGAGGAGGAAACTGCTATAGCTAACTCCAAGCCCAATCATTTCTAAAGGATCTGTTCAGCATTTCAGCAACTGTATACCAAATTAGCTCCATCAGGATGGTGTTGCTTGCCAGAGGCTCTTTAAGATTGCACTGCTACAGGATTGCTATCTGATTACTATAGGTAGGGCTGTCACTGTGGCTTTGCTTCAAAGTAATGCCAGATCACAGCTGGAGGTTTGAACAAAAGAACTTTCTAAGCCAGAATGAGAAGCAGCATAGTGTAGTGGTTTGAGCATTGGACTACGATTCTGGAAACCAGGATTCAAATCCCTGCTCAGCCATGAAAACCTACTGGGTAAACTTGGGCAAGCTGCACTCTCTCAGCCTCAGAAGAAGGCAAAAGCAAACTCCAACTGAACAAAGCTTGCCAAGAAAACTCAGTGATACATTAATCTAAGTCTCCATAAGTCAGACAACAGCAAAGTCAGAACAGGTGGCTGAGGTGCCTTAATGGTTTACAACTTCACCACAGTAAGAACTAGGGTATCAGGAGCCATTTTAGAAAATATAACAAACTCCTCTATCTTACTGACCTATCCAAACAAATAAAGGTGTGTCTTGAGTTCTTCTGTCTGTGAACACAACAATAAAAGAAAGCGTGGGGACAACAAAGCTGAAGAAACTGCAGTTTGAAAAAGAGTCGAGAAAGTATCTGAGACCCTTGGGTGCTCTGTTTATCAGATGTGGGACAATAGGGTCGTCATGATGGAGTGACTAACTCCATCATGGAGCATCTCATCTGCAAGGGCTCGGCTTCATAAGTGGATTGTCCATACAGAAAAAAAATACTCCTCATAGAATTTGAGGAGAATACAGTTTGTCTTAATGTGATCCCGCATCAATCCACTGTATTTGGAAGGAGGGAGGCTAAAAACACCAAATACTTTGTGGGAAAAGCTTTCCCAGCTTTCCCTGTATTTTAAAAAAAAAAAGCTCAGAAGGAAATATACATTTCCCACTCATTGGGAGAACCAATTCGCTTTGATGCACATTCCCAATAAGAATGGAAGTGGAAAGCTGATTGGTTGGATGTGCACATGGGGTGGAGCTTGCTGGCAAAGCAAGTGCCCCGTACTACCATGTTGGATTTTCGCTGTAGCGTTCATATGCTGAGGTAGCAAAACAGCCTTTTTTTCTATTTGTTTAAGTGGAATATCGCACTTGCACACCTTGGATATGCTTTTTTAAAAAAATACTGTTCGGCAGCAGCAACTAGTAGGAATAAAAATGCAAGCAATTCATATGCACCTGCTGTCTTGATTCGCAGGCATCCCGTTTGAACAATGAACGCGAATAGCTTCGCATGATTGCGATCTTACAAAAAAATCGTTTAGACAAATGAAAGCCCCTGCAAATCAGCATTAGTGTGCATTAATCCACATTTTATAGCCTTGTATAGACAACCCCTAGGTTTGCTGCCTGTACTTTTAAGCTATTTGTCTCCTGTGTTCACATATGTTTGTAAATAAGCCCAAACATTACAAAAATGCTAAAACCCTTTACTGACTTCTTCCAAAGAAAACAGAGTCATAGACTCATAGAGTTGGAAGAGACCACCAGGGCCATCCAGTCCAAAGCCCTGCCATGCAGGAATACTCAATCAAAACATTCCTGACAGATGGCCATCCAGCCTCTGTTTAAAAACTTCCAAAGAAGGAGACTCCACCACACTCCAGAGGCAGTGCATTCCACTGCTGGACAGTTCTTACATTCAGCAAGTTAAATAAGTTAAATAAGACCTGGGTAAACTGCTCTTGGAGCTACTTGCTACTTGGGAACAGGAGGTATAATCATGTTAAGTGGTATATTGTTGTAAGGAATGATGAGAAACATTACCTTCTGTGTATCATGTTATCTCTCAAACTCTTTGCCTTGTCCCTCACATAGCTGGGTCTCTCACCAATCCCACTTCGCCTTCGCCTGGAGTCAATCTGGTCAACTCCAGCAGCATAAGAAAATGATGTTAATTACATAAACTTGCCAGTGTACATCTCTAGATTTCTACTGTATGCTGGGAGCAAGAATTTCCCTTTCATCTGGATTTGTCAGGCAGCATAATCAGCTATAGTTCATGCCTTTATTCACAGAGACTTTTGCTCTCTGGACTTCTTCATATCTTAGCAAACCCAAAATCACACTGTCTCTGCTAATGAGAAGTCTTCTCCATGGCAACTGGCAATTTTGGAAAATTAACAGAAGGAACATAATCACATTGCCGCTGTTTTTAGTGGGATTTAGTAAGTGGATGTTAGCTATTGGAACTGTGGTGAACTGCCTGCAAGCTCTGTTTTGTGAGGAAGCCCATCTGAATGACAGAGTAAACATATAATTCCAGGGTGGAAGTGGAGTCAAAGCATCAGGTCTAATTTAGGAGGGAAGATGAAGACGCACAAAAAACCAGCTTAGCTTTGCAACTGAAGACGCTTTTGATAGCAAGCACAGGATCCCATGGGGCTTGTCTATATGGGGTGGGGGGAATGTGGACTGATGTGCACAAATGCCAATTCACAGCAGTTTCTATTTGTCTTAATGGTTTTTTATAAGATCGCAGGCATACAAAGCTCTCTGCTTTTGCTGTTCCAATGGGCATATCTGTGAAGCAAGATCACGGGCGCAAGTGAGTTCCTCACGTTTTTATTGTTGCCAGTTGCTGCCACTGAACAGTATTTTTTTAAAAGCACATATAAGGTGCAAAAATGCGATATACCACCTAAATAAATAGAAAAGAAAGGGGGGGGAAAGGCTGTTTCATCACCTCAGCACACGATCGCTATGGCAAAAATCCAACATGGTGGCTCTGAGCACTTGCTTTGTTAGCACGCTCTGCCCCTGTGCACATCTGACCAATCAGCTTTCTGTTTCCACTCTCACCGGGAACAAATTGGTTGTCCCGACAAGTGGGAATGCACATTTCCTGTGGAGCTTTTTTAAAAACATGGGGAAAACCGTAAAGGCTTTTCTTGTGAAGTTTTTGGTGGTTTTGCCCCGCTTCTGAATATGCCGGATTGATGCAGGATGCCATTTAGAGAAATCATATTCTCGAATTCTATGAGAAGCATTTTTGCCATTTAGACAACCCTATGGTTTCTCAAACACTGTTGTTTGGATGATATTTGGAAGCAGTTATACTTCAGATATTGGGAGTCATCACCCAAATTTAGTTAGATGTTTCCCACTCCTCATCCCCAGTGGAGCCCCCGCAAAAGTCTGTCTTGTATGTTGGGCCCACTCGTAACAGTTGTGTGGGGTCTGTAGTGGGAAGATACCAAAGAGGTGTTTTGAAGCAGGGAACTGCTAGTTGGAGGAAATGGTAGAAAAACAGGAACAGCTTTCTGATTGCCTAATGTTCAGATGGAAACCCTATTATTTCTAGAGCACCTAAACACATTATATAGAATACTATGAAGATACAGTCCCTTCCCTTGGGTTACAAGATTATCTACACAACATTATATCAGTTTTATGTCACTTTATCTGTCGTGGCTCCATACCATAGAATTTTGGGGTTTGTAGTTTGGTGCGGTACTTAGAGTTCTTGGCTTGATAGCTCTAGTTTCGTAGCTTAGGGGAGTACGTTAAGAGTGCTGTAGCTGACACAAAATTATCGGTCCTGGGAATCTTTAAAACTGCTCATAACAGTTAAAGTGATTTCAAACTCTTATAACTGTGTAGTGCAGAACTCTCAATCAAGACTAGGCAGAGCTGCAAAAGGGGTATGGAGAAACATACAGGAAAGCCAGAATGAAGACAACACACAAATAGAAGAAAATAGCAGGCAAGGAAGCTAAGAGGTTAAGAGGCAATGTGGGGAAATGTCATATGGAATTTGGAATTTAAAAAATTCTGTGGAAGATAGTATCTCACTGGTGGACCATGTACCCTCCAACTGTCCTGATTCAGCAGGAACAGTCCAGTTAATCCTCTGACACCCCACTTTTTCAGTTGCTTTTAAAATGTCCCCATTTCTTTCTCTTCCTTCCACTTTCTCCCTTTGTTCTCAGGTTATTTCAGTTCAGGCATCAGTTCACTTCCTAGTAGGCTCCAACAAAAGCAAACCACTGGAAACTGATTTAGCTAGTGTTTTATTCTCATTAATAACTTTTGCTATCTTGGCCACACTGTGATATTGCTTGGCCACATGTGTTTTAATTTTCACCTGTGAAACACTGTAGCATATGGGAACATGTTGCATGGGACTTGGATTCACCTATAACATCTTTTATTAAAAGGAAGGCACTGTCATGTAACCGTGTCTTCAGAGTCATTGGACAGTAGTTTCAGGGTTAAACAGTAAGCTTTATTGTCACAGAAGAAACTAAAAAGCAATAGGATACAACATTGTTGCTTTGAATGAAGCTGAAAGAGAAAACAGTAAAATAATAGGTATTTACAATCAGCCAAATCTGATGGGCAAATCATTCATCAGTTACAGTACTCATTATTCAGGCTCCCAGTTCTCACTTAGCATAAGCTCCACCTATTGTCCACTCAGAGCCCTGGCAGCTGCAAGGTCGCTAAAACCATATTTCCATGACAGAACCCATCCTCCCCCAACTGTTCTCAGCACCTCAGCTTGTTTTCATTTCAAAACAATGACAAACATCAAACAGGAAAGCATCCAGTAACAACAGCACACAGAATTAATGGCAGGAAAAGGTTCCTTTACGACCTGATCCTGACAGACACATAGTAAGCAAAGACTTTTGTTGGAGAATTTGCAGAATATTTGTGAGTCTAGAGAGAAAATAGTCCTGGGCCAGATGGACCAATTATCTAAGGCACTCTTATGCAGTCATGGGTAAGGGGCTTCTACTTATGTAGTCATATGGAGAATGTCTCCTTTCTAAGGTTTCTGGGTCACGCTAGAATGTGAGTCACTAACAGAAATACTGTACGATGTATAACAAGACCATATTTCACACTTGAGTTTATTAAACAGTGCAGTCAGTGTTAAGAGTATGTCCCTGTTGTATGTAAAACTGGATTAAATATGAGGCTAAATAGAATAAGGAGTAGGCCCTTGCTTGAGAGCCAGTGTGGTGTAGTGGTTTGAGCATTGGGCTATGACTCTGGAGACCAGGGTTTGAATCCCTGCTTCGCCATGGAAACCTATTGGGTGACCTTGAACAAGTCATACTCTCTTAACCTTAGCAGAAGGCAATAGCAAACCTCCCCTGAACAAATCTTGCTAAGAAAAGCATGTGATGGGCCTGTCTACACTGCAGTAATACAGCAGCTTGACTCCACTTTATCCACCATAGTTCTTTCCTATGACATCCTGGTACAGTGGGCCCTCGGTATCCGCTGGGGTTTGCTTCCACAAAACTCTGTGGATACCAAAATCCATGGATGCTCAAGTCCCATTATATACAATGTCATAGTAAAATGGCATCCCTTATATAAAATAATGAACATCGTGGTTTGCTCTTTGGGAAAAAAAATTTAAAAAATATTTTCAAGCTATGGTTGGTTGAATCCATGGTTAAAGAACCCATGGATATGGAGGGCCAACTACATTTGTAGTTTGGCACCAGAGTTCTCTGATAGAAAAGCCTAAATACCTCACAAAACTACAAATACCAGGATTCCATGGGATAAAACTATGGTGGATAAAGTGGTGTCCAACAGCTGTATTTCTGCAGGATAGACAAGTCCCCAAGGGTTTCCATAAATTGGAAAAGACTTGAACAACAAGTTGCTATATTTATATGCTATAAATGAATCTGGAAAGAATATGTATATTTACTCAACTTTATATCTCACTTCAGGCAGGTTAAACAAAGATTTATATATCAGTTTTTTAAAAAGGGTTAGCAAAATACAGTTTCTAACTCTTTTTTAAAAAAGCAAAATATAGTTGCTAACTCTTTTTTAAAAAAAGAGTTAGTGGGAAGCAGAAGAAAAGGGCCTGCAGGATGCTGCAAGAAGAAAGGTTTGGATTGGATGGATTTTGTTCTGTCACTGCTCTGTTCCCAATGGAGATGGCACTTTGGCGTTTGTTACGGTAAATTTTGAGCAAGTGTGGCACAGCAGTTAGCTTCTAACTGCTACACTGCTGTTAAGAGTGTTGCTCTAGGATGTAGGAAATCCAGGTTCATACTGAGCCATGATGCCCATGGGATGCCCTTGGGGCAGGCATTCTCTCAGCCTAACCTACTTCACAAGGCTGTTGTGAGGATAAACAGGGCACTATTTGGGAGAAAGGCAGGATATAGAATACAATAAAGAGACTGTCAAAGTTCCATAAAGGGTAAACAGTGAGGTACAACTTGCAGGGGCTTACTAATATCAGTTTTGTTAGCACCTTAAAGGCTAAGACATTTATTAAGGCATAAGCGTTTGTGGACTAGCACCCACCTCCTCAAATTTTAGAAAGCCTTATAGCAGTGAAGGATAACCTGTGGTCTTCCAGATGTTGTTGAACGATGACTCTCGTTGTCCCTCATCATTAGCCATGCTAGCTGGGACTGTTGGGAGTTGGAGTCCAGCAACATCTGGAGCACCACAGAATCCTTACCCTTGCTTTATACCATCCATTTTCTTATGAGAAATGCAACGCAAAGAGAGAGAGCTTTCTAAAAAGAAAAAAGAAAAAGAAACAGGCCGGAGTGAGACTTAATCACTGAATTGATTGTAACCTTTTTGATGAGTGTGCTATGTCAAGTCCAAAGTATAAGGCACAGAGCAGTCGGGTTCACATCCCCACTGAGCCATAAATTGTCTGGATACCCTTGGCCAGTCACAATACTTTGGTCTGACTTACCTCACAGTGATTATGAGGATAAAATGGCTGTGTGTGTTATGCAGCATTGAGCTCAGAGAGAAGGAGAGATGGAATCTAACAAGTAAATAGATAGTATAGCTTTTTTCTCCTGTGGTTTGGACTCTTACCTTTGTGTGAGGCAGCAGTTAGGGCTCTGTCCTGGCAGCCCATCCAGATGATCTGCTGCTGTTGTCCTCACATTCCACAGATTCCTGCTCTTGGGGCCATATGGGGTATCCATGCATGCAGACTGACCACCCACATGTTGAACACAGTACAGAAAAATAGCCATGTAGAACTCAAATCTGAAAACTGAGATCAGGCATGAAAAATAGCAGTTGCAGAATAGATGCAGGTATTATTTTATTGAATGATTTCCCCCCCTAAATATCAGACAACCTATTTTAAGTTTTACACAGGTTTACATCCTAAATATTTAGGTCAGCCAATGCCATTTAAGCAAGTTATCAGGCATGAATTGGTTTCAGTCCCAGAATTTTTACTGAACTGAACTTCGTGGTACTGGTTTCTTTTTAGTCATAAGTGTACCTACATCTTGAGATCAAAAGCATTGCAGGGACAATGTCAGTAAAACTGTACTTTTAAATGTGGTCTATTTTCCAGAAAAACTAAACTTTACCAATTTCCAGCACCTCTGGAAATTAGGCCACATATATGGGTGCCTAATCTTGCCGAGCCTGACATTTTGGGCCTTGGGACTTCTTTCTTTCACTGTCTCTCATGCCCTTAAACGAACTGAAACATAGGACACATGTGGCCAAGCAACATCGGATGGTCAAGATGGCAAAAATTATTAATGAGTAAGACTACACAAGCTAGGAGAGGTTGCAGCAGTTTGCATTGGCCTGAGCCTACTGGGATGGGCAAGATTCCATCACCTCTTCTCTTCTCCCCCATGCTGAGATAATTTGCAAACTGCTTTTGCATTTTGAACCCAGCTTGCAGCAACTGAAATAAGCTGATGATGAAGGGGGGAAGTGGGAAGACGAACAAGAAAGTGAGGCTTTTTAAATGCTGGTGAAAAAGTGGGATGACAGAGGAGAAGAGAAGAGAAGGTTAAGGAGACATGATAGCCATGTTTAAATATTTGAAGGTATGTCATACTGAGGATGGAGCAAGCTTGTTTTCTGTGGCTCCAGAGACTAGGACACAGAGCAATGGGTTTAAACTACAGGAAAAGAGATTCCACCTAAACATTAGGAAGAACTTCCTGACAGTAAGAGCTATTCGGCAGTGGAATGCACTGCCTTGGAGTGTGGTGGAGTCTCCTTCTTTGGAGCTTTTTAAACAGGAGGTGGATGGCCATCTGTTGGGTGTGCTTTGATTGTGTGTTCCTGCAAGGCAAGGGGTTGGACTAGATGGCCCTTGTGGTCTCTTCCAACTTTATGCTTCTATGATTCTAATATGGGACTGCCCCTGCCAAATGTTCACAATCAATTATTATTAAATGTGGTCTCTAGGCCGCCTCCCTTGGGTCCTGAGGCATGGGTCAAGAGGTACTCTGCAGAAGCCCAAATGCCTAGCATGATTTCACCTTTACTTAGTAGTGTGCCTGAATTGTTCTGAAAGGAAGGCAGCTATTGCCTGTTAAGGGGAGGGGGAGATCAGTGTATATGCTTGTGCATGTATGCGCATGGGAGGAAAGAATGAAGACAGTGTACACCAGTGCAGGTAAATGCCCTGGCCTGGGAAACAAGGAAGAGGATCTGGTGCAGGGTCTTCCTCAACCATGGCAGCACCACTACTTGTAAGTTAGCTTAGCCTCCTATGCAGTGAAGCTCATTTTTACAAAGTCTTTTTATGCCCCCACAGCCCCCTTTCCTCCTCCTTCCCTGTCTAGCTGGAAGGTTTTTTAGCAGCATTAGCACTAAGAGGATAGTGAAGGAGGGATGGAAAAACACAGACTTTCGATGTCAGCTTGCAGCAGTGTGTCTGCAGTAAACAATGCAATAAAGCTTCAGTTGGGAAATAATGGGCTTCTTCTCTAGCTGATCCCACTGTAGGTGCATGTGCCTGCCTACAAACAGGCAAGCTAAAAATGCCTGCCTCCAGAATCCCTTACTGAGCATGTGTTAACAGCAAAATAAAGAGAAAAGGCGAGAGCAGATAAGCCTGTCTTACCAGCTACCCCCGCAGCAGTCAGCATAGATCTATAAGTTTGGGCACCAAAATGGAATTTATGAGAAAATTGGAGGCTGGTGAAAGAAAACGTCATTCTTGGATGCATTTTGGAAGAAGCCTTCAAGTGGCCTCTTGAAATTTCAAAATGTTTTTGTCTGCTTATTCAAGGCTTACCTGACTTGTTTGTTTCAGGTAAGGCTTAAATAATGAGCACATTGTGAGTTTTGAATAAAAGGTTTGCTGAAACATGTTGGAACTGCTCTTCTCTTTTTTCTTTTTTTTTTCTTTTTTTTTTTGTGGTGCAGAAACCTTTCCATGCATGTTATTTATGCCTCTGCTACCAAATTTTCTGTTAAAGAAGTAAAGCTTTGGAACACATCTACTTCATTAACTGAGGTATAACTGTACTCATTGTTGATGAACAGCTTAGGAAAGGGGATAGTCATGAGCTCATTGGAGGAAAGACTGGGAATTAATGCAAGAAAGATAGTACAGCACATGGCCAGCTTTAGCTTCCAAAAGGACAAGTCTCTTGCCCTTATAGATACCGCCTTTAGCAGTATGGCACTGCCCGAATGAACCTGTAATGACACAGCATGGCTTCTCTTCAAGCGCTGTAATAGATTAAAGATGGTCAGCAAACTATGTGTGAGCAGATAACAATATTCAGCTTGCAATTGTTGTTTTTTGGCCTGACTGTGCTGTTCAGATTAAAGGATTTTTTTAACTTAATTTTTGTTCATACATACTTTTTTTAAAAAGTCCATTTCCTGCACTGAAGTTAGAAGCTTTGCCTTATGTTGTAGAAGTTTGGTTTTATTGTCCAGAACCTGTTTGATAGCGACATTTTGTCTAAAACAGACAAAGCATGCCCATTCCTTTGCTGCAGCGGAAGAATCTGCTGGATCACTCTTATTTTTTTGCCCAAGCTCTTCAATGCGCTTAGCAATTGATCCTCTTTTGAATGTTGTATCCCGCTGAGTTTTCATTATCACCATGTACTGCCACAGATGTGAAAGAGGTCCCGAAGCCATGAGCCACTTTGTGTCACCTTCAAAGGTCCAGCATTTTTGTAATTTTTTCCCCTGTTAGGTTTCTATCCCTGACCTATAGCGAACACACAAGAAACTAATTTGTCAGTGGGAAGGGGAGAGAAAAGAAATAATGGATCTGAACATTGTGTGCAGCTCATAGAGACAGCATAACAATGGTGTTTGCTTTTAGTTATCTTGTATTTCTGCGCTTGAAATGGAGGATATTAATCAGCAGGAGTTTAGAGTCTAAACTTTCTGAGAATGTACGATTTGCCTCTCATGGCTAGGAATTTAACAGAATAAGCAGCCTGATCTTTTGCCACATGAATATAAGTTAGTGCCGTATTCATAGTAGCATAAATACTGTAACACATCCAGCCTCTGTTTTGGTTATATATTCAGTGGAAATGAGATAGGCTTGGACTCCAAAAACCACTGGTGGAAGAGATTTGGTGAATTGGGACTTTTCCTGGGCCTGACAGCCTTCTCCCCAAGCCTATCATGAGGACTATGGGACATTCCTGGATGGGGCTGAGCAAGAAGAGGGATCACCAAAGCTGAAGTAGAGGTATCCTATGCAAACAGACAGAAGGTGCCACTGCCAAATGTTCAACCATCCCGTTTTCTTTGACTCCCCACCCCAGTCCTCCACATCACAGCTCAACCAAATTCAAGAGGGTTCCATGATCCACAGGAGTGCCTTGATGAAGGGTACTCATGAGTTGCTGGGGGGGGGCAGGAAAGTCACCATCTGCCAGCTCCCTTCTACCAAAGCTGCTCAAGATCCAAGGCATTGCTGAAGGATATTGAACGTCTTTATTGAAAGTTACTTTGCTGCTGCTAATGAATTTGAAATTTTATTGCCTGTGTTTTACTGTCCTTTGGCCCCAGTTCCCGCATGGCCAAGAAGGGGAGTGGCCTCTGCCTGCATTGTTTTCCTTCCAGACCATCTTAACTGACAGCAGAAGTAACATATGAGACAGAATATAGGCCCATGACTCTAAGGGGCTTACTGCACTCTGAAGAAAAGTGGCAAGGCAGCAGGCACGTTCCGTCTTCTGTGCTGCCTTAGGCGTGACATCGTGGTTCTTACGACATTCTTTTGTTCTGGTCCTGTGTGGGACTGAGGTAAAACCACGTCTTTTGCTAACAGTTTTTTTCCGGTTAGCAAAAAGGTGTGGTTTTACCTTGGTCCCCCTTGGGACCAGAACAAAAGAACAATGACCTAATGTGGTAAGGCTGCACAGAAGAGGGGATGTTCCTGATGCCTTGCCACTTTTCTTCGGAGTGTGGTAAGCTCCTAACATTGTCACTTTTTTATCCTGCATGATTTTTTACATCTTTGCCTGATGAAGAAGCCAGTGAAACATCGAAATACATTGCATGATGTATTTTGTGTATTTCAGTTGGCCATTAAAAGTATCACTGTTCTGTGGATTTTGTTATATTTTGCTGCATGGCCAACATAGCTACCCCTGAATATGTTTCCAGAAAGTCTTTGGCTATCCTTGAATCTCTTGAGGCTGGTGATATGTTTGCCCAAAGAGTGAGAGTTAATGGCCAGGCTCCTATATACTTTTAACATAAGCATAAGTTTACACTATCTTGGTTCTCCCACAATTGCACAACCAATTTCACAATAAGCACCATGGGCTTGAGCTCACACACATTGCACTATGGTTGAACCACTATCCACCAAGTCAAAAAGGAAACAAAAGGTTCTGTATGAGTTTACACTAGTGCACTTACAAACCTCTGAGAAGGTCCAACTGCCTGCATAGTTATTTTAATACTAGCCTAGTGCACCAACAGTATTCTGGTCTATTTTTCTTATAGTTTTGGAGGGGTTATATTATTTCTTGGCACATTGAATAAAGGAAAACATTGAGAACCATTAATGCCTAAGACTGCATTGTAGATGGGGGTTCTAAGAACCATCCTTGGCAAGTTTCACTGATAGCATGCATCCTTCACTTGTCTGTCCAATGCATCTATCTTATGTTGTGTTACTGTGTGATAAAAATTCCAGATGACCAGGCTATAAATGAAGAATTTTTATTTATTTTATTTTATTTCATTTCATTCCCCTTCCCACTGACATATATCCAAGATGGTAGCCAAGGCAGCTTCCATAAAACAACAGATTAAAACTACAATATAAATAATTAAAATAGTATAAAATCAAAACATATAAAATCTAAAATGAACAAAATAATTGCACCTGTCTTGTGAATAACATGGCTTGAAACAGAGCAGTGGCTCTTAACCTTTTCTTTAGCAGGGACCCTCTTTAAATATTCTTTGTTGCTGTGGACCCCCAAGACTTAACTCAGGGTTTAAAACCCTAACAATAATAACAATAATACCTGATAATAATAATAATACAATTACATCATCCATTAAACCTTCCCTCAGAGGCACTGGAGGGGGAGGGAAGACTTTTCTCCTGCTTCTTCCTGCACCTTTGTGGCTGGAGCGGATTGAACAGCAATGTTCAGGCCAAGCCAGCCAGCCTTTACCTTGGCTCCTATCATGTGGGCTGAGCAGCCTTCAGTCCTTTGTGGACTCCCTGTGAGGCCATTGAGGCCGGGGGTGGTGGTGGTCTGCAGACCACAGGTTAAGAACCACTGAACATAGAGGATTATCTGCACCTGCACATGGGTGAGAACAATGTTGTTTTACAGCAAAACCCAGGGATAATTGCAGTGGATTGTGGCTTCAGCCTCTGGGATGATTCCAGGAACAGCATCCACAGGCACCCCTAATAGCTATACAGTTGTCCCTTCACATTCACGGATTTGGCATTCACGGTTTTAAGTATTCATGGCTTGAAAATATTCTTTAAAAAATAATAATCCAAAAAGCAAACCTTGATTTTGCCATCTTATATAAGGGACATCATTTTGCTATGCCATTGCATATAATGGGACTTGAGTATTCATGGATTTGGGTATTCACGGGGGGCCTGGAACCAAACCCCAGTGAATATGAAGGGACAACTATATATCACTTAGCAGAATCAGGTCCATGCATTTTATTTATTTATTTATTTATTTATTTATTTATACCCTGCTCTTCAGCCACAAGGTTATCGTAGCAGCTTACAAATTGTTTTAAGCAATAGCAATTTACACATCTACACTGCATTAAGCAGTTTCCAATGTGTGTTAGCTAATGCATTGTAGCCAGTCATGTAATTCCATTAACACAACACACCCATCCTTTGCAGAAACCCTGTTTCCATCCAGCTTTTCAATTTTTGCTCACACAAACCTGTTTGCAGAGTTTTGTTTTAGTTCTGGCGCATTGCCATTTCCTGTGCATTTTCTAACTGCACCAGGGCATGGGCGATTCCTCCCTTGCAACTCTAGCAGGCAGTATTGTGCCCCTGCATTGAAACTGTAAGTGATGTGATGTAATTCCTTGTTTCATTTTTTGGCCATTTCCAGAGGAGGATTAGAGAAGGGGAGAAAAACTGCTGCAGCATTGAGGGCCCTTTTTGACAATTTTGAGACCAAAAATGACCCAGAAAAAAATATTGGGAATGGGAACTGGGGGCTTGTAGGTATGTCTTGAGGCGGTTGTTACCAAGACCTATACAAAAGCAGTTTGAGGGCTGCATGAATCCAGTGGATGACTTTCCCCTCCGCTGCACTATGATAACTCTGGGCAGAGTCCATTACATTTAATTTCATAAAGCAAAGTACCCTGAAGCCACATTCCTTTAGATCAGATACAATTAGTTACAGAGTTCCTTTATCTTCAGGGTGTTAGGATCAATATTGCCCTTGTGGCGCAGTGGTTAAATGCCAGTACTGCAAGTCACCATGTTGCAAGTTCAATTCCAGAGGGCTCCGAGGTTCACTCAGCCTTCCATCCTTTTGTAGATCGGTAAAATCAGTACCCGGCTTGTGGGGGCAATTAGCTAACACACATTGGAAACTGCTTAATGCAGTGTAGATGTGTAAACTGCTATTGCTTAAAACAATTTGTAAGCCACTCTGATAGCCTTGTGGCTGAAGAGCGGGCTATAAATAAATAAATAAATAAAATACCATTTGGGATTGCAGTGGCACTAATTGAATGGATGAAATGTCTTGGAGATCTGACAGGAAACATGGTTAAACACATTCATATTTGACTGGTAAATTTTGTTTAAACATTATTTTGTATTTTATAAGGATTAACATAGCTGTATTTCAGAGGAAGAAATTGGTAAAACCACCTCTTGAGTATCCTTGCCTAAGAAAACCCTGTGAAATTTATGAGGTCACCATAAGTTGACAGGTGACTTGAAGACATGTGCACACAATATAGTTTAATAGCTGCAACTCAGCTTCAATAATCTATTAAGAATGTCAGAGGTAGATTAGGGCTGATGTTTTTAGCAAATGTGTCTGTCTGTGTCTTTCTCTGGTTCAGTAACATCAGCAAAGCCCTCTCAGACTCCTGTTGAATCATTTATCACCTCTTGTCTTGTGGGCTTCACACAGATGTTTCAGTGCCTGTATATTCAATAAACTTATACCATGTGCAGACAAATGTGTCATAGTTATCTTCCTTCTGCTGTGCTCTCATTCAGTATCTTAAATATTTATATCTATCTATCTATCTATCTATCTATCTACAGGGTGTCCCAAAAATTGCATATACCGTTAACAACTTATAATTTGGGAGGAATTGCAATTTCCCCCCCAAAATGTATACACCCTTAACAGCACTAAAGATTACAATAGTAGGGAAGTGTCACACAATTACAAGAGAAAGGTTAAGTGAGGTTTGCAACTCTGTGCTTTGACAATGTGAACAATGTGTTGCTGCACAGGGATGACAATTTGAACACCTTACATGAAATTGTAATTTAAGAAGGAAGTTGTAACTCTGATTAAATCATTATTATAACATTTATTCTTCAATATAAATGTATTTACTGAGCTTTCAAATAATTATCATAGCTACTATTAGCTGTTAAAGGGTGTACACATTTTTGGGAACACCTTGTGTATGTGTGTGCACATGCGCACATATATGTATTCTCTCTCTCAGAGCCACCATTGTGTAGTGGTTTGAGCATTGGACTATGACTCTAGACCTCAGAGGTCAGCCTTAGAGAAAGGCAAAGGCAAATGCCTTCTGAACAAATCCTGTAAAAAATAATAATCCTGTGATAGATTCGTCAGGGTTGCCATAAGTTGGAAATGACTTGAAGGCACACAACAGCAATGTATGTATGTAAATAAAATGAACAACTTAAAACCTGCAATAGATACAGTAATTGTAATCTACGTCATCTCCTTGGAATTGAGTACAGCAGATTCCCTTTACCTCGTATTTTTTTCTATTTAAGAAACCCACCTACTTTAGAAATAATATATTTTGGCATTCATGTGTGACCAATTTGCCATACCTTTGAGCTCTGATACAGCAAGCTTTTTCTTGTCCATTCTCCCCCCCGCCCCGCCCCCCAACTTTTTAAATTGACCATAGTACTCTGCCACGTACTAAAATACTATTGTGAAAGCTAAAAGGCCTGAGATCTGTGCCAGGAAGATAAGAAAGGAACATGCAGCTTTAGTAAGGGAGTGTAACCTTCTTTAAACTGATACAATTTGTTCTTGATACACTCTGTGGCTTACTCAGTTTGGACACACTGTTCTGTAATGATCTTTTAGGCTCTTCCAGTTCCAAGTAAAATTTAAAGGGGGGGTATATTCTAAAGCTTTGAATCTTGGAAGAACTCTTCTTTTTCTACTGGTTATAAGTAATCAAACTACCCCATTAACATGAAATCCATTTGTATGTGTTTTTCCAGTGCTTCAGGTGAGCTGGGGGGGGAGGAATACAAGGAAGTAATTTGCAACAAATAGAATTCCCCTTTTGCTTCCTGAGTAGATGTTATGCAACATAATTGTTCTATAACCTGGTATAAATCAAAGGACAGGTAATACTTATACAGGCATCTGGTATATGAAGGTGAGAACTTTACTGGAATCAGAGTACTGTAGTACCAATTGTTGCTCCTACCTGGATAAAACAAAAGTCCTACACTATGCTTATGTGAATTCAAGAATTGAGATTCATTCTTGTTACCCAAAAAACCCAGCCAGAAACTCCATGGATCATTGGAGGAGGTGAAGAGGGGGAGGTTAACTTTCTATCCTTGCACTGGTCCACACAAAAATCAACCCTCAGACAGTAGCTATTTGCATTTCAAAGGAAGCCTCCATTAATACTTGAAATGCAAGTACAGTTGTCCCTTCACATTCGCGGGGGTTAGGTTCCCAAGACCCCCGCAAATGTGAAAAATCCATGAATAATGATTGCCCTCCCCCTCTCCTGCCAAAGCGACCATGGGGCCTCCGGAGGCCCCATAGTCGCTTTCTCCGGACTCCCCGGTCCCTTCCTAGGCCTTCACGGGGCCTCAAGAGACCCTCCCAAGGCCCCGTGGATGCCTCCCCGGCCATCCCCCCTCCCCTCCCAAGGCCTTCACGGGGCCTCCGGAGGGTCTCCAAAGGCCCTGTGGAGGCCTCCCCGGCTCTCCCCCCTCCCTCCCTCCCTCCCCAGGCCTTCACGGGGCCTCTGGTGGCCCCGTGTCACGGTTTTGGGAGGGCAGGGGGCCCTCCCAAAACCGTGAATATCCAAAACCGCGAATGCTGAGTTCGCGAATGTGGAGGGGCAACTGTAGCAGCTTCTGAGAGGAGATTTTTGTCTAGACTGTGGTAAAGAGAGAAAAATTCCTACTATTTGCGTGTGTGCACACCCAAGTCCTATTTACCTTTTTTTAAAAAAAAACAAATCAGTGTGTTAACTGAATTCACACAGTAAGTTTGGCCCTGGAATCACCTTCAGCTAAAGTGATGCTAAACAAGATAGACTGGTTGGCTCCTTCATAGTGTTGCTGCTGCTGCTGCTGCTGCTGCTGCTGTGTGTGAGAGAGAGCAGGGTGCCAGAGGAGGAGGCGGGGGCTAAAGCTGGATATCCACACAAGTACCTCTCCCAGTTCCGAGACAAACATGTAAAATTTGGAGCACTGGCAGGAGGATTCAAAATGAATGATCTGGTGATCCTGGCCCAAGTGACTGTCTCAAAATTCACGTATACTTCAGCATGGGAATGTCACCACAATCACAGTTGCTCACAAAGAATATGCTGTACCTCTCAAAGAGAAATCCCCAATAAATTGAGCATTTGGAGTATGTGTGTATGCATTTGTGGCTTCTGTGACAGTCCCACTGTGCTAATCACATGGCTAAGTATCACCTGTGGTGCTTGACCATCAAAGATCCACATTCTTCCTAGTGATACTGGCATCACCAGTATCCCCACTGGATCCACTTCCTCTAAGGGCTTGTCTACACCAGTGAAAAAAAACCCAATTTCCCTCCCCTGAATCTGGTCCAATAATGTCACACGATGTGCAGCCTTTCCCCTGAATCTGGTGCGATAGTGACACACGATATATGGTCCTATTCGCACTGGACTCAAGAGAATACCCCCTTAATCTGGGTTTTAGAAAACTCAGTTTTCTCTGGAGTTTGCTGGAGACTCAGGAGAAAACTGTCGTGTGAACAATCCATCCGCACTGGATTCGCAGGTGGTTGGTGGAGAGGAGAGGATGGACAAGCGCTGCCTGAGGTGCCGCCTCCCCCCCCCCGCTCCTCGATGCCACTTCTCGTTCCAAAGGCAGAGCTCCATCAGAAGTTGCTCTTTCTGAGGTCAGAACCCCTGGTGAGTCCTGCCATCATGAGGCTAGCCACCCGTTTTGGTTTCAGAGAGGGTGACTACCTCTGCAGCTTTGCTTTTCTGGTGCACAATTGCCCCTCCAAGCTCCAGGAAAAGCAAAACTCCAGCAGTAGTCACCCACTATGAAATCAGCCGTACACTCTTGTAGCTGCAGTTTCTTTTATATTTAGTATACTGTACTACAGTTGTCCCTCCGTATCCACAGATTTGGTATCCATGGATTTAAGTATTCAAGACTTGAAAATATTCTTAAAAAATAATAATCCAAAAAGCAAACCTTGTTTTTGCCATTTTATATAAGGGGCACCATTTTGCTATGCCATTGCATATAATGGGACTTGAGTATTCATGGATTTTGGTACCCACGGGGGGTCCTGGAACCAAACCCCAGCGGATATGAAGGGACAACTGTACTAGCAAACTGTGTCTTAGATACATAACACAATCTTCCTTCACACACATCTCCCTATGTCTTCAGACCTCAGGCATTCCTTCCCTCAAAACAGGAAGAGGGCTGGATGCTTCCCCACACCCCACTCCACCAGCCAGTAAATAGCTATGGGGGGTGGGGTAGGGTTGCGGTAGTTAAAAGGCGGGTTGGGGTGGTGAGGGAGGAGACATGCCATACCACAGAAGACCACTCGAAGATCTATGGTTACAGGTAAGCAACCTGTCCTTTCCACCTGACAAAATGTTACAGAACCTACAGAACCTTTACAGTTCCTGATCCAGGATCTTTTAATGATTAATGCTATAGGAGCCCTGTCCCATATTCAACCTGGCCACCCGGCTCAATCATTGCATATCCTCCTAAGCATCTCTCTCTCTGGCTTTTCTTCGCAAACGAAGATTCAGGAAGGACTCATCCCGCACTTTCTGCAAGCGCGCTGATGACTAAAAAGGCCAATCCGAGATAAACAAGTCCGGTTGCAAAAAGCACAGCAGAAGGTCTCCTTGGGTGATGTTTTTGGGTTGTGATTCTTTCTGCGTTGTCGTTTCTCTTCAAGACTTGTTCGTCGTGAGTTCTCAAATAAGGCTGCAGCATTGTGGATAGTGTGTCTCCATGCCTCCCGATGTGAGGCCAGGGCGGACCACTGTTGGTGATCAATTTGGCCAAGCCTGAGATGTTGTTTCAGGGAGTCTTTGTATCGCTTTTTTGGAGCGCCCCTCTTACGCTGACCCGTGGCGAGTTCACCGTAAAGTAGTATTTTTGGGAGGCGATGGTCCTCCATCCTAGACCCACCTTCCTACAGGGAGCAGTAGGCAAACACTATGACAATGATTTTTCCCCCCTTGTAATTCTTGTAAGAATAGGTTTCCAGCAGAGTGAACTAGGGTGACCTCACATCCCTCCAGAAGCTTCCAACAGGCTGTGGGAGAAAAAGTTTTGAATGTTCAATTTTTTAAAAATGCATACTTTCTTATTTAAAAGCTGTACTCCTTTGGATTTGTGAGAAGACTTCAAAGTGCTCCATTGTTAAGTGATCCAGTGAGCGGTGACATTTGCTATGCTTCCTGGGCATCTTCATTTTACCACTAAGAGTTAGTTTTCATGTTACACTGGAATAGGTTTTTGCAACTGCATCTGTATCTACAGGAGCAACATCATGGCTGGCATCCTTTTAGTGACTTGTCCATTCCCCTACAAAAGTGGGTGGACATTTTTTTATGATGCAGCATCTGTTTTCAGATTAAAGCTTCAGAAGCAGAATTGTGCATACAGTGCCATTGGGCATGTGGTGCAATTCCACACGGCGCATGCAGGCATGCACTGCATATTGTGTGTTGCAGTTGTGCATTTCACATTTGTTTGCACATTCAGAGGCATATCATGTGAGGATGTAAAACAGCAGTACAGCCTGAATGTTTCACCTTCCATTCTACCTTACTGCATAATGTTGGCATTCTTCAGGTGTTCTTCCATTCTGGCCCCATGGGAGATGGTGGTAAATGTCTACTCACATTTACTATCATCTCCCATGGGACCAGAATTGGAAGAACAGCTGAAGAATGGTAATGTTGTGCAGTAAGGCAGAATGGAAGGTGAAATGTTCCGGCTGCACTGCCACTTTACTTCCTCATGTGATAAGCCTCTCAGTTGCCCAGTACTGCATCTCAGGAATGCACATTGTTTGTTGTGATTCACTGGGAGAGGAGAGAAGATGCATGGGTAATTATCAGTCCAGAGGTCAAGACACTGAAGATCAGTCAGCTGGGAAACCTAAGATAGACAGAGAGACATGCAAAAGAGTAGTCAGGGTCCAGAAAGCAGGGCAGAGTCTCCAAGCTGGCTTGGGTGTCTTTTCCACAGAGAGATCAAAGGTGCTTCCAGTGAGTGATCAGTGTTTGCTGCCTGCCTTGACAGGCTGAAAGTTCAGTGACAATGGCTGAGGCAGTACCGCCTAAGCTGCAGGTGTGCCGAGCTCCTCCCTCAAACATTCATATTGTTGCTATCCCAGAGGAAGACACAACAGTGCTGCTATGTGTCTTCAAGTTGACTACGATGCACGACGACCCTATCATAGGGTTTTCTTGGCAATTCTTTTTCAGAGGAGGTTGGCCTTCCCCTGAGGCTGAGAGAGTGTGACTTGGCCAAGGGCTTCCATGGGTAGCAGGGATCAGACCCCTGGTCTTCTAAAGTTCTAAACCACACTACACAAGTAATCCAGTTTGAAACTTGATTATTTGTCATGTCTCCTTCCTATGGAATCCTGGGATTTGTAGTTTGGTGAGGCACCAGCATTCTTTGGCAGAGAAGGCTAAAGACCTTGTAAAAAATTACAAATCCCAGGATTCAATAGAAAGGAACCATGGCAAATAATCCAGTTTCAAACTGGATTATTTGGTTAGTGTGGATTTGGCCCTAGTCTACAGCCCAAGTCAGTACACCATTCTGGATCTCTGAGTGTAAAGTTACAAACTTGATGTAGGATCATAGTCTACATCTTTGAAATGTGGGGGTTTCCATGGCTGTTCTGTGGTGGAGAACTAAAGTATCATGAACTTCACATAGTATCTTGCTCCCACAAAGGGCTCTTTGTCTGGAAAAAAGATACACATCTCAGTCCATAGGAAACAAGAGGTAAGAATGTCAGCATTCTTCTCAGCTAGATCTCCTCCACTTGCTTTATTAAAGACAGAAGTGGACAACTACATGAGGTCTGTGAGAAAATTTTGTGCCCATTGGTGGGGAGGCCACAGGGACAACTAGAAAACAAAAGTGTCTGGAAGTCCACTTCTGGTTTTTTAAAAATGTGTTTTTGGGTTTTTTAATGTTACAAACCACAAGTATGGGCCAGCTGTAATCTCTTTAAAAAGAGGAATTTACACTCTTTCCAGGAAGCTTCCTTTTGTGTGTGTATGTGTGGCTATAAAAGGAGCTGTCTGGGGAGTCAGGAGTCACAAAATGACCACAAAAACAGTTTTGGGAGCTGCAGGTACACTTTGCTCATCTCTGATTTAAAACTAGCATGCCCTGCAGGTAATTTGCTTGGCTGCCTGAGAAGCCTGAAAATGTTCCTTTTTGCATTACAGCTCCTGACATCTCCAGTCTGCACAAGGCTGTGCTGACTGGGGCGTTCTGGGAACTGTAGTTCAAAAAGAAACATCTACAAGCACTGGCCCTGTGTAGGTGTTACACAGAGGCCTTTTACTTAATTAGAAGCAGGAAGTGCATCAGGAAACCCTAAAGATAGAAAAAGGGTTTTGCAGTACAGGAGAAAACGGATGTTTGCTTTAAAGTAGGGGTGTGACTTTGTAGATATAACTGGACTTCACCTGCCATCAGCCCTAGCCAGCATAGATACTAGTGCTGGATACTGGGAGCTGCAGTCTGTCAACATCTGGAAGGCCACACCCTCCTTTATAGGTCATTGAAAACTTCTTACTGTTACCCGGCAAATACTTTTTATTCCTCAACCATTTAAATATATGCTTTGCTTGCAGAGCATGAGTTCAAGCTTTGCAATTCCAGCTAATGAATTTCAGGTATAAGAGCAAGAAAAGACATCCAGGTAGAGACATTGAGAAGACCCTGCCTGAGACTTTGGTAAAATAATGCCAGAATAGACAGGGCTGAGAATAGATGGAACAAAGTCTGAGCAAGGCAGCCTCATATATGCATTTGGTATTACCAGGTATAACCATGCAGTAATATTGCATCAACTCATGAAACATTGCTAAAATGATGCAACATTTCTGGAGCTACAGTTATTGCAGCACAGTGCTGATCCTACCTAGAATTACTAGGTCAGTGAAATCTTACATTTGCTCATCTTTACTGTCTTTTAGTGTAGTAATGGATGAGTAGCATCATGCTAAATGTGGGATTGTAGGAGAACATAGTGGTCAGTTGGACTTCAGATGAGTAATGTTATTGCTGCTTGCAGCAGCTGCCAAACTGTTTATCTGAAAGTAGAAAAAAACACAGCACCACTTATTGCAATAAAGCAGGGACTAATCATATGACCCCCCCAATTTTATGGCACCACTAGTTTCTACCAAGATTGCTGCTGTGACACCAGACTTTCATAGTGCAGCAAAAGGGTCCTCCTCTCCCCCCCCCCATTAAAAACTGGATGCCAAGTGCAGCTATACCTGCAGAAACCCTTAGGAGCAGTTGTGTTTGAATGCAAAGGTGTGTGCTTCCACACATCTGGCAGTGGGTGGGAAATTCAAACAGGAAGCATTTTCCCTCCTCCACAACTGAGGAGGAATGAATTCTTCCAGAACATGGAGTGATTTGCATTACTTCTAGTTTGGGGTGTCAACTTATTTTTGACCACTGGGGAAGTCATGGGGTGGGGGTGGGGGAAGCAAAACTGCTGCATTTGGGGGTAGTTTGGCATGATTTGGTGCTATTTGGAGGTGGAAAATGTCAAATTTAATTGTGGGCCTTTGGAGGTGCCTAGGAGCTTGAGAAACACACAAATGAAATTGGTGCTATATTTCCTGAAACCTGCACTCCTTCCTGAAAAATTATCGATTTCTCTTCCTCTCCTTCCTAAAATGTTTCTTCCTCCCTCCCTCCCTCCTGATTTTCAAATAAAAAGTAACTCAAAGAACGTTCTAGCTCAACATCAGCCACACCTAGACTGGATGACTATAACAGGCTCTGTGTTGTCTTTGAAGACAGTTCAGAAATGTCTGGCTCAACACAGGCAGAATATTGTCTAAGAACTGATGTTGCACTTCTGACTCTCTGCCACCAGAGAGCAGCCCTTTAATTCCAAGCCGCTGAACACAAAGAAAATGCAGCAAAATAAAATATTGTCATTCCTAGAATTCTCAGACTGTTCTCTTGTTGCCAGTCCCACAGGGGGATCTGAGAGGACTACATAATTCACTGGGTAATGCCTTGGAATTAAGCAGTTCCATATACATGTAAGGCGTCATATTTCACTTACATTTGGCTCCTGAGATTGCTTTGCTGAAGGTGACAATATGTCCCTTGAATAACCTTCTTTCTAAATGAATGTGGGATGTTTCCCCTGTTTTATTGACAACTCTGTACTGCTACTATCCACTGCTACCCCCCTCTTTTCTCCTGTTAATGTTGCCTTTTAAACGGCCTGGCGTTTTCTGGTTCTGTTTTAGAAAAGCCCTTTCTCTAGACAGACACTTAAATATGCTCTTTATTAGGCTATGCTTTTCTTGAATGTCTGCCAAAGTTAACACCTATGTTTCAAGCCAAAGGCTGTATAGAGTCATTAACAGTGCAATCCTATGCCTGCCTACTCAGTTAGATCCACAGGGTTCAAAGGGACATATTCCCAGGTGAGGCCAGGACTGCACTCAAGTCACTGGAATGGATTACAGTAATATCTACACTGGTTCCGTGCACGATCTGTTCAATTTACCCTTTAAGGTTACTGTAGCAGTGTTTTTCAAGAGTCTTCAAAGCTGATGAAACCCTCCCTTTCAATTAAGACTGCAAGTACTCCTCCATAATGGAAGAAGATTCCATTATGGAATAAGGAAATGGAACAGGAGATGCAATGGCATGAAAATGTCTCCTGCCTGGCCTTTCTGACAGATGCCTATACCAAGGGTCTTTATATGCTGGCCCATGAAACACCAATTTGCAGCAGCTGTCATCTGTCTCAATGATTTTTGGCAAGATCGCTGGTGTGCAAAGCTCTCCGTGTTTGCTGTTCACACGGAGGTATGCCAGTGAATCAAGATGGTGGCTGCAAATGAATTACTCACAGTTTTATACTCCCCAACTTGTCCCTGCCAAACAGTAATTAAAAAAAAAAAAAACGAATTCCAAGATGCAGAAAAGTGATCTTCTGCTTAAATATTTTTTAAAAGGAAGGCTAGAAAGCCTATTTTATTGCCTCAGCGCACGATCACTACAGTGACAATCCAACATGACAGTTCTGCAATCTGCCATTTTACCAAGCTGCACACATCCGACCAATCAGCTGTCCTCTTCAGCAATGTGATGCAATGCAATTCAGTTGTCCTAACAAGCAAGAGTGCTCATTTCTGTCAGGTTTTTTTAAAAACTTGGGGAAAGTCCCAGAGACTTCTGCTGTGGACTTTCCCTGACTTTTGCTCCCCCTCCCTCCAAAAAGGATGGAACACCTGCGGGATCCCATTTGGATACATGGGATTCCCTGCGGATTCTAAGAGGGTTTTTTTCACTGTCCGGACTACCCCTTCTTTCTTTAGTGGATAAATACAGATGACCCACATGAAAAACTCTCTCAACTTCACTACCTGCTGTTTAATCTTGTCTTGTTATGATGAAGATTGTATCATTCTGCCTCCTTTTTTACCAACAGGAAATCCTTTAATATGACTTATTCACATGTAAGTGACACTAAAAATAGCGTCTTCTTCTTTTTTTCTTTTTTTTTTTGATCAACCATGTTGTAAAAGGAGCCAAGCAAGAAATAATGTGACCTAGCACATGATAACTAATGTTTGGAATGGTTGGTGTGTTGGATTTGGAGTAGGGCATCCTGGGTTTTGGTTATTCTGCATGAACTGAGGACTCTTCCAGGGTGCCAATAGTTATGGTAAATGTTGGGACATTAGTATTTGAATGTGTTTTTAAAATGTTTTTATTTTTGTATTGTTTTAATTGGTTTTTATTTGTTCATTGCCTTGGGAGCCCCTATGGACTGGGGGGCCCTACAGAAATACTTTAAATGAATGAATGACTATCAAGACTTCATACACTGTAAAGCATTGTAATGATTGTTTCTCTCCCATAGCCAGTCTTGCTCTAAACAGACTCTTGTTTGTTGCTGGCTGTAGTCTAATCTGTGCATTATTTTTTCTCTCTTGCTTAGTGTGGTTAAGTTGTGGTATGGGCCTGTTTTCCTTCCATGCCTGGCATCCCTCTGGGAATTCAACACCTCCTGCCACATGCTTCTCCTCCAATTCACAGTCTTGTACAAAAAAAACCAAACCATTTTTAAAAAGGTTTTTGCACAGTCATAATGCTACAACAATATAAGGCTATACCACTTTAGCACTATAATTCTAAAAGGAAGAACAAAAAAAAAAAGAAAGAAAAGAAAAGAAAAGAAAAGAAAACCTTCAGTCTGGTAGCAGGAAATGTCATGAGGGAATGCAGGCCTGTGGGAAACTTCTGTAGCAAAGGACACATCCCTGTTTGAAATGTCATCTGTGGGACCGCCCAAAAATATTGTGGGAGGAACTGTGACAATAGAGAGATTTACTCTGGCCTGTATTGGAAACTACCAGTATAGACAAAGAAACCTGCTCCCTGCGGTGAGTATTAAAAAAAATTCAGTTAGTACTGGAATTTCAGGAGAAAAAACTGGGACATGAATGTTTGTGTGTGTGTGTGTGTGTGTGTGTGTGCCTTCAAGTTGCCTGTCAATTTATTGCAACCCCATGGATTTCATAGGGGTTTCTTAGGCAAGGAATACTCAGAGGTGGTTTTGTCAGTTCCTTCCCCTGAAATATAGCCTACAGTACTGAGATTAATTGGTGCTCTTCCATCCAAGTACTAACTAGGGCTTAGCTGCTTAACTTCAAAGATCAGACAGGATCTGGTGCCTTTAGGGTATTTAGATGCCCACTTGTAGTTTTGTATTGGTTCTGATTGATTTCTTTACATCTGTTTGATTTTTTTACATAATCTGCCCCGCACCCTTAGATCTTCTGGGAGGGGTTTATTGCAACCAATGAGATCTAGATTAACAACAACCTCCCAGAGATCTTTTTCTGTCTCTGATCCCAGACTGTGGAACGCCTTGCCGGAGGAGATCTGTCAAGCAACCAGCTTGGAGAATTTCAAAAAAGCCATCAAAACGGATCTCTTCCGGCAGGCCTTCCTTGAATAGAACAGACCATTTTTAATGGATGCTTCTCCCTCTTTTTATGTTTTTATCTTTTTACATTTTTATGTTTATGTTTATATGTCTTTATGTTTTGATGCTATAGTTTTAAAGTTTTAGGGTAGTTATTTTATGTCACTGATGAATTTGCCAGTTATTTTAAATATATGTACTATTATATGTAATTTTAAGGGGGGTAAATTGTTTTAAGTTATTACTATTGTTATGGATTTGTTTGTTTTATACCTAATTGTTGTGAGCTGCCTTGATTGCCTAATAGGCAAAAGGCGGGGTACAAAAATAAAGTTGTTGTTGTTGTTGATATTTTAAATGACCCAGTGAATACAGGTAGAACTACTTGCTAATCCTGAAGCTTTGGACCAGTCTGGAGGAGCCCTCTAATTGAGAATCACACCTTAATCACTGTGCTGGCTTCCTATTGGCATCTACTTAGCTACTGTGGAAGCAGAATATTGCCGGAAATAGGCCTTTGGTTGGATCAAGCATGGCTTTTTCATTTTCTTAATTCTTAGGACTGACTTGTTTTGGACTTTTTGTTCACAGCTGATAGCAAGCTTTTGAACCCTTCAGTGTTGAGAACAAAAAAGGGATGGAGAGAAAATCATGCAATATGAGGCTACAACTCATTTAGTTTTGACTACATTGAATAAGGCAAAGGAACAGGAAATGTACATGTGCTTTGCACATTATGGCTGCTGTCCTATTAGTGTGATAAGCATATGTAAGTTGTGCTATTCATGTGAGATGGGATAAATTATTTGCCATTGTGCATGGTCATATTCAACTGACAGTAGTGTTAATGGAGTCATGCATATGGTAATATTGTGCATGTGGATGCACAATGGGTACATTGCGCAATCTGAATGGAAATCAGGGCTCATTCATGGATATGTGTTGCGCAATGCTGCTACTGTGTTTGGGGGTTGCATAACGCTATTGTACCTCTGCAAGTGGATATTTATGCTATGCTGAAAGGATGGAAGATTGTGACCTAGACATGGTATATAAATGGAGAATGACTTAGAAGGCCAACAGGCTCCTTTGGGTTATGCTTCCCCAGAAAGGATTGTTTGGCCCTTGAGGTCTCTTCCAACTCTATGAGAATTCATGGCAGCCATGCTTGTGGAGTAACTTGATGATACTTATTCGATCAACGATCTTCATGTATTGTCTTAACTGCATAATTGAAGTCAGGGAGGCCTGTTTTGCTTCTAGTAATTGGGGTGATGATATAGTGAGTGAATAATTTGAAGAGGATACCAAGTCACATATTAATCTCATCTTCTTGTGTTAAAAACCTTAGATTTTGTCATTGTCGTACATGACTTCTTATTCATTTTAACTATCTGAGGTTTGAGTATTGGGCTACAGCTCTGAAGACCAGAGTTCAAATGCCTGCTCAGCTATGGAAACCCACTGGTTGACTTTGGGCAAGTCACATACTTTCAGCCTCAGAGGAACGCAAAGGCAAACCCCCTCTGAACAAATCTTGCCTAGAAAATCCCATGATAGGTTCACCTTAGGGTTGCCATAAGTCAGAAATGACTTGGAGGCACCCAACAACAGCCAACAATGGCTGGCCCTATCATTTGGTAGAGCAAAGGACACAGAACAATGTCAAGGTTTTGGAGAGCAAAGTTGGGTATGTGTGTCAGGAACCTGCCCTCAGTTTCTGTCTATGAAATGGGGAGAGATAGAGTGCATCTTGTCTTTTATTCAAGTAGCAAAATGCTTTTAGCCAGTTCTGTTTCCAAAGCAGCTTAAAGTAAAAAAAAAGAAAAAAAAAAGATAGAAATTAAGATGGACATTTGAGAGTGTTCTTCTGCTCCCTGACAGTTGCTGACACAGTCCAGAATGGTTTCAGGGTCTTTCTTCCAGAGTAGAGAACAAGCAGAAAGATCTAAAAATGGATGCAGGGGATATCTGATGGCAGCAATGCAATTCCATGGATCTGCACACTCTGTTACAGTGTGCAGATATATGGAATGCATACTCCATAGATCTTCCCTTTGCATAGATCTCATTGACCTGCATGCTTATCTAGCCCTTGGCCATTTATGAGATTATTCTAACTCTGCAATCTGAAAAAGCAATAAAATATAATATTGTTAATGTTGTTATTAAATTGTTGTGTTATTTTTATTGTTAGACATCAGATCAGTATTAATTAATATTAATTCCCCCCCCCCCCCATTATCAGATTGTTCCTTTTAACTGTAATGTACTGTGGCCTGCATTCCACTTTGGCTGCAGGAGAAGAGAATCAATGAGCTGATGGGTATTTTCCGTCGCTGCTGCTATGATCCCAGCCCTTTTTGCACTTCCTTGAACCAGAGCCAGAGAGAAGTGGCCAGCAGCAGCATTGCCAAGTTGCAACTCCCAGCCATTACTGTTGCTATTTATAATTCTGCCTCAGCCTGTGCTATGCTGATGAGATAATAGCATCACTGTTCAGCTATGCAAAGTTAGCATTTCCCTCTCTGCTCCCCCTGCACACAAACCTTTTGTATTGTATTTGTTTCCCAATTGTCTTTAATGCTAACCATGTATTCTCTCTCTCTCTCTTTCGCCGCAAAATAAATTCTGATTTTAATTTATTAGGACTGGGGTATGTGTGCCTATCTAGATGTTGTTTGACTGCAACTCCCATTAACTTTAGCCAGCATAGCCAGTGGTGAGGGATGCTGAGAGCTGCAGCTCAACAACATTTGGAGGACCACATCTCTGGTTTATATAAATGAATAGGGAAAGACCACAAGGAGAACAGCTATGGTCTGGTGGCCTCTCCTCAAACTGTACATCTCCTTCTTTAGTCCTAACCCTTTTTACTAAAGCAAGTCTTGACCAATATGGCAGGGTTTTTTTGTCAAAGAAAAACAACACAAAGCATTGGACATCATCAGTTCCGTTCAGGATCATTGTTGTTGTTTTGTAAGCAATCTATAACGTAGGAAGATAATAAATACATCAAGGCTATAAGCCAGCTGTCATGGAGTCCCAATCTGACGCTCTGGAGTTCCCAGTATAGCTATTTCCCTATCATTTGGTAATTTCCTGGTTTTTATATTGGGTTTTTCCCATTTTAGAAGGCTGAAAAGTTTCTTTCGAGGCTTATTTACTGGCCATCAGCTAAAATATGTTGGTATTTTTGGTCCGAACAGATTTCCTTTGGGCCTAGCCACCATTGCAGTGCAGCCCTAAGAACTTCTCTGAAATGGATCCTGTCCTCCTTTGCTTTAGAACTTACACCACTTGACATAAAATGTTTTGCAGATTTCTTCCTAAAGCACCCAATTTCCATACCATGGGGGTGGGAAGAATTCTCTCCCTCTCCAGTGAAATTTTCCTGCAGTCCACAAATCTCTAACTTAAAACTTTAGTTGAATGTTTAGAAATAGAGTTTAGGCATCCAAAAAAAGAAAAAGAAGAAGAAGAAGAAGAAGAAGAAGAAGAAGAAGAAGAAGAAGACAACGACAGGGGAGCGGAATACTGTGTCCAGTTTTGGGCACCACAATTCAAGAAGAATATTGACAAGCTGGAACATGTCCAGAGGATGGTGACCAAAATGGTGGGAGGTCTGGAAGCCATGTCCTATGAGGAGCAGCTTAGGGAATTGGGTATGTTTAGGGGAAGAGAAGGTTAAGAGGTGACATGATAGCCATGTTTAAATATTTGAAGGGATGTTATATTGAGGATGGAGCAAGCTTGTTTTCTGCTGCTCTAGAGACAAGGACATAGAGCGGTAGTCTCAAACTACAGGAAAAGAGATTCCATCTAAACATTTTTTATTTATTTTTTATTATTTATTTATTTATTTATTTATTTATATCCCACTCTTCAGCCAGAAGGCCATCAGAGAGGCTTACAAATTATTTTAAGCAACAGCAATTTACACATCTACACTGCATTAAGCAGCTTCCAATGTGTGTTCGCTAAGGAAGAACTTCTTGACAGTAAGAGCTGTTCGGAAGTGGAATACATTGCCTCGTAGTGTGGTGGAGTCTCCTTCTTTGGAGGTTTTTAAACAGTCTGGATGGCCATATTTTGGGAATGGTTTGATTGTGTAATCCTGCATAGCAGGGGGTTGGACTAGATGGCCCTTGTGGTGGTCTTTTCCAACTCTATGATTCTATGATTCTAAGCAGGGAAAGTTATCAAGGGAATGCAAATTCAGCAAATATAAGAGTTCTGGGTATGAACGGTTTCCAGTGTCTCGCTCACTGAATGCTCGACATTTGGCAACTGACGGAAAATTTCATTAAGGGGATCAACGTTCATATTGGGGAGGGGGGATGCTTTCATTATGTTCATTATACTCCCTTCGCCCATAGTTACACCCCTGTGTAGTGCTTGGCTCAAACCACTTCACAAAGTTGGTGTGAGCATTAAAACTGTTCCTCTTTGAATTTTTTGAGACAGTGTGGGGAGTGAAGACACTGCACCTGATGCAAGGAGAAGAAATTCAAAGCCCTTTAGGAGTTCAGTTGAGGCAGCTACCAAGAAGCAGATATTCCTGCGAGAATGCTGGCAGATATGCAAGATCTGTCAAATAACATGTGAACCACCAACACAACCTATTTTCCACAGCCAAGTACTGTGGCCTGCTAGACCATGGATGGGCATGGGCAACTCCAGTGTATATTTGGGGGCCATTTTTTTCTGCTCTTTTACAAATGGTGAACAGCTGTATCTGCGCAATTCCAGAATTTCACCTCTTTTTTTTTCTGGGCAGAAAGAGGACAACCTCAGAAGTCTGGGGGGTTTGTAGGCCACAAAAAGAGCTTGAGGGGCCACTGCGACTTCATGAACACCTTTTGCACACCCTATCTAGATGAATAACAGCAGTGACCCAAGTGCTCCCACCATCTTTCATTTGGGATCTGGCCAGCTCTGGAAAGTCAGACTTCATGAAGTTGTAGTAGTGAGGGTGATCCCAGCAGGGTTCTGGTGGTAACAGCATTACACCATTGCTCAGGTGTTTTGTCACTATGGCGGATGCCTCACTCTGTCTTATGACTAGTGCTGCTTAACAATCTCTATTTTTTTAAGTCCCAGGAGAACAGCAAATCCATGTAAGGTGGCCAGCCCAAACATGGATGATGTCCTGTTTCATTTAGTAGTGAGTTACAAGATATGCCAAGGATAATAATATATATATATATTTTTAACGAATGTTGCTGTCCTTGAGCAAGCAGGGATCACCAGCATTGAGGCCATGATATTGAGAACACAGCTGCGCTGGGCAGGGCATGTTTCTAGGATGGAGGACCATCGCCTCCCAAAAATACTACTCTACGGTGAACTCGCCACGGGCCAGCGTAAGAGGGGCGCTCCAAAAAAGCGATACAAAGACTCCCTGAAACAACATCTCAGGCTCGGCCAAATTGATCACCAACAGTGGTCCGCCCTGGCCTCACATCGGGAGGCATGGAGACGCACTATCCACAATGCTGCAGCCTTATTTGAGAACTCACGACGAACAAGTCTTGAAGAGAAATGACAACGCAGAAAGAATCACAACCCAAAAACATCACCCAAGGAGACCTTCTGCTGTGCTTTTTGCAACCGGACTTGTTTATCTCGGATTGGCCTTTTTAGTCATCAGCGCGCTTGCAGAAAGCGCGGGATGAGTCCTTCCTGAATCTTCGTTTGCGAAGAAAAGCCAGAGACAAGATATGCCTATGTGCCTTTGAACATGCCCAATCTCCTCTCTCCATCTGTGGTGTAAATTTGAAGATGGGTGCCACTACTTGCAGCAACAAGAGAGGAGCAAAGCCTGCAGTTTCTGTGTGTGTGCGCATGCGTGTAATGTTATAGGTGCAGAGGACATAAAATATTGTGACATTTATTAGATAAATTATGGTTTAGTCAGAGCCAGCATGGTGTAGTGGTGTGAGTGTTGGACTATGATTCTGGAGAACTGGGATCGAATCCCCTCTTGGCCATGGAAACCCACTGGGCTGACCTTGGGCAAGTCACCCTCTCTCAGCCTCAAAGGCAACTTCCCCTCTGAACAAATATTGCTAAAAAACCACAAACCCATGACAGGTTCATCTTAGGGTTGTCATAGGTCAGAAATGACTTGAAGACACACAACAACAATCTAATTGGCAAATGTTGTAGTCTACCAGATAAGTTGCAAGAATTTGTACATTTTCTCAGTATAGATACTTGTAAGGGATCTTTTCACTTGGTAGCAGTGTGTCTTAGACAAATTGGACCCAATTATCCACTTTGACACTACTACTACAATGTTTTGCAGATGCAAAAAGTTAAGAATCTGTTGGAAGGGTGTGTTGGGAATGACTGGTGATTGGCTGAACATCTGAGGGGATTTTAAAAAGGCAGGTCTGTATGACTGTTAGTCGGAGTGAGAGTTGGGTCTGTCAGAGTTAGAACTAGGAGTCCATGAGCGTTAGTTGGAAGAGATTAGGAGAATTAGGCTGCTGACACACTGCAGAAATGATATACAGTAGTTTGACACCTCTTTAACTATCATAGCTCCATCCCATGAAATCCTGGGATTTGTAGTTTGTTGTGGCACCAGAGTGCTCTGAGAGAGAAGGCTTAATATCTCATGAAACTACAGATCCCAGAAATCCATAGCATTGAGCCATGGTAGTGAAAGTGGTGACAAACCGCATTATTTCTGCACTGTGTTAGCAGCCTTGGTCAGGCTCAGAGACAGAGATTAGTTAGTCAGGTCAGAGTTAGCTAGGATATGAGTGAGAGAGTGTGTGAGAGACGGCCTTAGAGTTAGTATCATTCAGGATTTATATGTATTAAATCTTTCATGTTATGTTCAATTTCTGTTTAATAAATCATTTTTTGTATTATATGTCATTGCCTCTGAGTAAGCTAAATGATGGATATTGGAAAGCTTAAGTTCAGATACACAGTATCTGTGGTGGCAGCAGTTAATCAAGGGTAGTGGTATCTGATGGGGATATAAGATGAATAAAATATTGCACAAGAACTGCAAGGCCATCTAGGAGGCCACCAAAGTTGGTGGCTATAGCGGTGGAACAGAGGAAGGTCATCATAGAGGTGAGGATAAGTGGAAGCCCTCACATTTGGTGGCAGTGGTTAGGATAAATGGAAGCCCTCATCATGAAGGGATATGTATTTATTTATTTTTTTAAAGAGGCTTTTGTAAAGGAAGAATTCTGACATGAAGGCATGGCTACATCACTCTTAGGATGCCATCAATCCATCGTATATTGCATCCATGATGATACACTGGTCACTCGGCTTCAAATGGATGCATTTGTAGATTTGGGGGGCAGGAAAGGAAGATGCTGATTGGGTAGAAAGAAACAAGGGGGTTGTCTAAATAACAAAAATATTCCTCATAGAATTTGAGGAGAATTTGTTTTGTCTTAATGGGATCCCGCATCAATCCACCATGTTCCAAAACATCCAAAAACTTCTCAGGAGAAGCCTTTGCGGCTTTTCCCAAAGTTTTTTAAAAGCTCTGCGGGGAATGTGCATTTCCACTCGTTGGGACAACCCAATCACTTTGATGCGCATTTCCAATAAGAGCAGAAGTGGAAAGCTGGTCAGATGTGCGCAGGGGGCAGAGCTTTCTAACAAGGCAAGTGCCTGGGACCACCATGTTGGATTTTTGTCCTAGTGATCATGCGCTGAGGTGACAAAACAGCCTTTTTTTCTTTTCCTTTTTCTGTTTATTTAAATGGAATATTGCACTTCCGCGCCTTGGATTTACTTTAAAAAAATACTGTTCGATGGCGGCGGCAACCAGCGACAATAAAAATGCAAGTAATTCACTTGCGCCCGCCATCTTGATTCGTAGGTATGCCTGTTTGAAAAACAAACACATATGGCTTCGCATGCTTGTGATCTCACCAAAAAACTGTGGAGATAAATGAAAGCTGCTGTGAGCTGGCATTACTGCACATCAATCCACATTTTATTGTCTCATATAGACAGATCCAAAGAAGGGAGTGATGACTCAGAGGAGCAAAAGGGAGGGTAAGCTTATTGACTGATCTTGAGCAGTGACATAATTAGGGAAAGGAAAGGAAAGTCTCATGTAGCATGGCCACGGTGGTTGTAGGGCTCTGGGAATTTTAGTCCAAAAAAATAACCTTTCAAAGCTCTGGTCATATGACACATTTTACCAGGCCCATTAAGGACCACACTGCTCTCTTCTTTGGGCACACCTCTTCTTTTAGATAAAAGGAGACAGGAAATAATAAATATTACCAATCAGCGCATACAAAGAGCTTGCCCTTAATTGCTTCCCCACAATTTAGAATTAAAGGCATCCACACAGACTAGCTCTGGGTGGTTCTGTTTAAAAATGAAAATGTTGCTCCCATAGTTCTTGACAGCATTCTGAGAATACAGTTTAAAAATAGTAATAAAAGCTTTCTGAAACTTAAATTTTGTCACATAGAGTGATGCTCTGTTGCCACCACTAACATATATGCTGCTACTCGGAGAAGAGTAGACCTAAACCCAACTGGTAGTCCTCCAACTGACTCAATTGCTGAATTGTAAGCCAACATTTATATAAATGCCATTGACTCAGTGGGTGTAGTGTAGTTTAGACTTGTGATTGGGCTTAGGCCTTAGGCTTTCACTGAGTCAGACCATTGGTCCCTCAAAGCTAGAAATGACTGGCAGGAATGGCTCTCCAAGACTGCAAGCAGGACTCATTTCTTAGCTCTGACCGGAGATCCCTGGTATTCCCTTATGGTCTCTCATCCAAGTACTGTATTAACCAGGCCAACCCTGCTTCCCAATCAGATGAGGACAAGGGAGTGGTATGATGGCACTTAATTTTACCACTGACTGGAGAAACAAAGCTGTCACTGCTGGGTCAATCTCACACAATGGTGTAACTAGACCTGGGCCAAACAACCTGTGCTTTCTCCTACCCTCCTAACACCAATAGCATGGCAGGTTATGCTGGCAAAAAGCCTTATTGTGAGCATGCCAATGCCCATTGGACTAAAGCTGCTTGTTATGGAATCCTTTTTTATTATTAAAACAATTGCATACATTATAATCAGAGGATGGCCCACTGGGCATCTCCATGGTTACAGATGCTCACTTTGTTCTTTTTGCCTTGAGTCTTTTCCTAATAACAGAATGGTGTTTATTTCCAAGTACAAGTCTTCAAGATGAGGGCAACAACAGCAAATTCCCATTTTATCCCTGTAGTCGTAATGATACTGAGAACCAGTATGGTGCAGTGGTTTGAGTGTTGGACTACAGCTCTGGAGACTAGGGTTCGAATCCCCATACAGCCATGGAAATCTACTGTGTGAGCTTGAACAAGTCACATTCTCTCAGCCTTTAAACAGAGGCTGGATGGCCATCTGTCAGGAATGCTTTGATTGTTTATTCCTGAATGGCAGGGAGTTGGACTGGCTGGCCCTTGTGGTTTCTTTCAACTCTATGATTCTATGAAGACAAAAGGCAAACCCCCTCTGAAAAAATCTTGTAAAGAAAACCCCATGGTAGGTTTGCCTTAGAGTCACCATAATTTGGAAATGACTTGAAGGCATACAACTATACAATTATGCTGCATTTTAAGTGAGTTTAGAAAGGTAAATATGCCATACCCTCCACTTGTCCCCATTTGGCAGGGTGATACCTGGCTTGATAGCAGTGTATGTGAAAGGGATCTAGGAGTCTTAGTGTACCACAAGCTGAACATGAGTCAGCAGTGTGATGTGGCAGCCAGAACAGCCAATGTGGTTCTAGGCTGCATTATTAGGGATATAGCGTCTAGATCAAGGGAAGTAATACTACCACTCTATTCTGCTTTGGTCAGACCTCACCTTGAATACTGTGTCCATTTCTGACCACCACAATTCAAGAAGGATGTTGACAAGCTGGAGCATGTCCAGAGGAAGACAACCAAAATGGTAAAAGGTCTGGAAACCATACCCTGTGAGGAGCGGCTTAGGGAGCTGGGTATGTTTAGCCTAGAGATGACAAAGTTAAGAGGTGACATGATAGCTGTGTTTAAATATTTGAAGGGATGTCATACTGAGGTTGTAGTAAGCTTGTTTTCTGCTGCTCCAGAGACTAGGGCATGGAGCAATGGACTCAACCTACAGGAAAAGAGATTCCACATAAGCATTAGGAAGACTTTCCTGACAGTAGGAGTTGTTTGACAGTGGAATGTGCTGCCTGGGAGTGTGGTGGAGTCTCCTTCTTTCAGGTTTTTAAACAGAGACTGGATGGCCATCTGTTGGGCATGGTTTGATTGTGTGTTCCTGCATGGCAGGGGGTTGGACTGGATGGCCTCTGTGGTCTCTTCCGATTCTATGATTCCATGGTTCTATGGTTAATTTGTTGTCATCCCCCACTTTCTGTTTCTTTCTCCTTTTCCATTTCCATTTCCCTTTGTCTTCAGCTTACTTCAGTTGCTGCAAACTGAGTTCAAAGTGCAAAAACAGTTTGCGCTTAATTATCTCAGCAGGGGGAACAGAAGAGGAGGAGGTGGGATCTTGCCCTTCCCAGTAGCCTCAGGCAAAAGCAAACCATGGTAGCATCTCCTAGCTTGTGTGTTCTTCCTTATTAATATCTTGTGCCATGTTGACCACCTTCTGATTTTGCTAGGTCACTTGTGTCCTGGTTCATGTGAGAAATGTTGGAGGGCACGGTATTAAATGCACATGATAAGAGTATTGTACTAACAAAAGCAGAAATCAGGTTTTTGTTTTGCAGTAACATATCATACTGGGAATGTAGAAACAGTTGTAAAACATAGAATCATAGAATCATAGAATTGCAGAGTTGGAAGAGACCACGAGGCCCATCCAGTCCAACCCCCTGCCACGCAGGAAATCACGATCAAAGCATCCCCGACAGATGGCCATCCAGCCTCTGTTTAAAGACCCCCAAGGAAGGAGACCCCACCACGCTCCGAGGGAGCGTGTTCCACTGCGGAACAGCTCTGACTGTCAAAAAGTTGCTCCTAATGTTGAGGTGGAATCTCTGTTCCTGGAGCTTGCATCCATTGCTCTGTGTTCCAGTCTCTGGAGCAGCAGAAAACAAGCCTGCTCCATCCTCAATGTGACACCCCTTCAAATATTTAAACAGGGCTATCATATTGCCTTGTAACCGTCTTTTTTCCAGGCTAAACATACCCAGCTGCCTAAGTCTCTCTTCATAAGGCATCGTTTCCAGACCTTTCACCATTTTAGTCGCCCTTCTTTGGACACGCTCCAATTTGTCTATATCCTTTTTGCATTGTGGTGCCCAGAACTGGACACAGTATTCTAGGTGAGGCCTGACCAAGGCAGAATAAAGCGGCACTATTACTTCCCTTGATCTGGACACTATACTTCTATTGATGCAGCCCAAAATCTCATTGGCCTTTTTAGCTGCCGCATCACACTGTTGACTCATGTTCAACTTGTGGTCTACTAGGACTCCTAGATCCCTTTTGCATGTAGTCTTATCCAGCCAGGTCTCTCCCATCCCATATCTATGCATTTTATTTTTTTGCCCTAAGTGCAGTACCTTACACTTCTCTGTATTGAATTTCATTTTGTTAGCTTTGGCCCAGCTCTCCAGTCTATCCAGGTCATTTTGAATTTTGATCCTGTCCTCTAGGGTATTAGCTACTCCTCCTAATTTGGTGTCATCTGCAAATTTGATAAGCATGCCCCTGATTTCCTCATCCAGGTCATTGATAAAGATGTTGAATAGCACTGGGCCCAGGACCGAACCTTGTGGCACCCCACTGGTCACATCTTTCCAAGACATGGAATAGTAGGGCAATGGGGAGAGAAGAGCAATACTAATTTTATCTTGAAGTAATACACACAGCTATCTAAAAAAGTGCTGCACATGTAAACTAGTCTCCAGACATAAGGCAAAGGATAAAACAAAGGTCCAACTGGAAGGCAAAATAAAATAATTGAATTATAGAACCATAGAACTGGAAGCAGCACTGTGAAGTCAGGAGTATGTATGTAAAATTGTTGCTTGATTTATTGTGTGAATATGAAGTTATAGCTGTTGGGAGTGAAGAGAGAATGGAGTGGTGATGTGAATGCTGATTGGTGCAATGTGTGAGGAGATTTGCTCGAAGGAGTTGATGAATAATAGTTCAGGTTTCAGTCTGAGTGAAGAGCAGTTTAGCCTAGGGCTTGAGAAGAGTGCAGCAAGAAAAAGTGTTTGAGAAGGGTTTGAGTTAGACGAGGGTTGGAGTGAGAGAAAGGAGTTTGAGTTGGGTGATTGGTAAGGGTCTGATTTAGTCTGAGAGGAGAGAGTGTTGTGTGTGTATGTATGTATACAGATACAGATACATAATCTGCTGTTTTATGTTCAATTTCTGTAAAAAAAAAACACTTTTGGCCTCAGGAATCTCTATTTTTCTGAGAGCTTGGTTTCAGACAAGGTGTCTGTAGTAGCAGCATTGAAGGTGGAAGGGTCCTGTTGGAGATAAAAATACAGTCAGACCCACGTATCTGCAGAACCAATATCCATGGTTTCAGTTATCCGTGGGACACAAAACAGCACACGTACCATAGAGTCTTCCTAGAAAATGCCTACAGAGGCATCCTCTCTAGACATTTTCTAGGTTCTCTAAGGCAACTCTATCGTATTTGTAACCGGAAGTCCCATTATTTCAATAGAGATTGCTGTTATCCATAGTTTCTGGTATCCAGGGCCGGTTTAAGGGCCCTGCAGCACCTGCAGCTGCAGGGGACCCCATCATTGTGGCCCCCTCCGTCATAACCGTCCTCCTTCAGAAACATTATTAGTAATAATCTGAATATCCTGTATTTGTGAATAGGTTAGGTTAGGTTAGGTTACATTGACCTGAGATAAACATATGGGCCCCCCAAAATAAAGCATTGCAGGGGCCCCAAAAATTCCTTAAACTGATCCTGTTGGTATCTGTGATAAATCCGGGAACAGAACCCCTGTGGATATGGGGGTCTGACTGTAGTATAAATCCTCATAGGAGCCTGGAGGACATTTAGACTGATCCCTCATTTGGTATCACACAAGGGGGACAGGAGGAAGTCCTATATGTGTAGAGGTGGGGATGAGGGAAAGCCCTTGCACTGAGTGCTTGCAGATAACACTGGGAAGGTTTCACATTATGAGTTAAGTTTAAAGATGCCCACACTTGGCCACAACAGTGGGATTGCCTGAGAGAAATCCTCACAATTGCTGGCAGTCGTAACATATAAGCAGAGATCCCCCACATTTGGTGTAGGCAGTGGTGGGATAGGCACCAAAGCCATCAAGTCCACCTCTCCCCTCAGGACAGGAATCCATCTAGAGTATCCCCAGCAGGTAGCTGTCTAGCCTCTTTTTGAAGTCCAGAGGAAGAGCCGGCGTTACCTCTCTAGGGAATTGGTTGCATTGCCAAACTGCTCTTACTGTCAAGACGTTTCTAAAGTTCAATCAAAATCTACCCTCATGTAACTTAAAACCATTAGACCTGGTTCTACCACCTGGGGCAGCAGAGAGCAAGCCTGCACCCTCTTCTCTGTGACAATGCTTTAGCTATTTAAAGAGCACAATCATGTCACCCTTCACCAGGCTGAACATGCTCAACTCCTTCAATTTTTCCTCATAAGTTTTGTTTTCTGTACCTCTTATCAGCCCTGTTGCCCTTCTCTGAACCCACTCCAGCTTGTCTATATCCTTCTTAAAATGAGGCATCTAGAACTGAATACAGTACAGTAGTATTTTAGAAAGTATTGCTTTAAAAAAACTGACATATTTGAGGTCAAAATTTGCTTGACCTAGCTGGGTTGGGTGTGGGTGACCAGGCAGGGCTAAAAGGCATACTGGGGACTGAGTGGACATAAGAACATATGCAGAGTCTGCTGGGTCATAAAATCATAGAGTTGGAAGAGACCACACGGGCCATTTAGTCCAACCCTCAGACCAAAGACCTCTCTAGTCCAAGATTTTGTTCACACAGTGGGCAATTTGTTAACTATAGGAAGTCCATCAGTAGAGGAGGAGTAGAACAACACCTTTCATCCCTCATTCTTCAGTAGCCAATAAAGGGCCTACTGCCTCTAATACTAGAAGTGGTTCAAAGTCATCTTGGCTACTAGCCACTGAGGATTCTAACCCCCATGACTTTATTCAGTCCCCTTTTAAAGCCATTGAAGTCAGCAGCCATAGCTGCCTCTTGTGGCAGTAACGTTCACATAGCTTGGAAAGATTTTCTTTTCTAGACTACAGCTCCCAGAATCTCCAACCAGCATGGTTGGGCAAGGATGGCTAGGGGATTCTGGGCCTTGTAAGCCAAAGAAAATGAACTTTCCCATGCTCTGCATCTGGTCTACTACAAAGTGTCCATCTTTTGTTGGTTATCAAGTCAGAAGATGGCATACATGCAGGACAGACCTTTTGAAAAATGGCCTAGAACATGGCAGGGAAAGAGGGAGGTTGTTTGGGCAAATTTTTGTTTTTCCGTAGGGTAAGGAGAATTTCCTCTCATTTCCCTGTGGGCTTCCCTTAGGCAGCAAGGGTTGGAGAAGCCTGGAATTTTACTTTTCTGGCTTCTGTTGATTTTCTTTAAAGGGAGCCATGTGCCCAAAACTGTGCAGTGCTTTGAAAATTTGGGAGTGGGGAAGCTGCAGATGGCAACACACACGTCAGTGTACAGAAATGGAAATGCTAATAGTTCACAGTATGGGGCACGGCTTGAATAGCACCACTAGATTCCTTTCTAACAGCTGCATTTTAGTGCTGGGTTTGAGGTAGAAAATGCTCAAAAGGACATACATAACCAAGAGGGCATTTTCCTTTCCTAGAGATAGAATAAAACATACAAAGCTATTACAGCATAAGCTTTCATGGGCTATACACACTGTAGTCCACAAAGGCTTATGTCGTAATAAATTTGTTGGTTTAAGAAGTGCCTCAAAACTCCTTGTTGATTTTGCCACAGCAGACTAAGATCTGGATCTTATTGGTTAATCTCAACTAGAGAAGACCCATTGAATCAATTGTTGGATGATGAGCAAACACATAGTTAAAGCCTATTGATTCAATAGGTCTACTCTAGTTGGGGCTAACAACAGAATTCAGGATTGACACAGCTACCCTCTGGAAAAAATAAAATAATCTCTTAAGATTTCTTACCCAGAAAGGGGAGAAAAATTCTTCCAAACACGCCAAAGCCTATTTACAGAGATATCTGTAGGAACTGGCAAGATTCACAGACTTCATGGAGTTGGAAGGGATGCCAAGGGTCATCTCGTCCAGCCCCAGGCAATAGCGGATTCTGCCAGTAAAGCATCCCTGAGAAGTGACTATCTGACATCTCTCTAAATAATGCCAGAAGAGGAGAGTCTACTGCCTTCCCAGTAACCTATTCCACTTTCAAACAGATTTTACTATCAGGAAACTCTGCCTATTTCTAGGTTGTTAATTGATAACAAGTCGACTTTGAATTATGGTGAACTTATAAATAAAAAATCTCCAAGACACTTTGCAATCAACAGCCTTGCTCAGATCTTGGCAGACTCAGGGCCATGGATTTCTTGACTGAGTTTATCCACCTGTAGTGTGGCCTTTCTCTTTTCCTACTGGCTTCCATCTTACCAAGTATTATTGTCTTTTCTAAGGAGTCCTGTCTCCTCATGATATGTCCAAAGTACAAGTATACCACTGTTAACAATGTAGATGTGTTCCTGAACATTACTAATTTAACAGAAAATTTGGTACCAAAAACAACACAGAAAGAACAGGGATAGGTTCCTACGCCACAAAAAAAGAAGAGCAGTTCAACAAGTTTCAGCAGACTTTGTATTTTGTATTTATATGTTGTGAGCTGCCTTGGGTCTCATTCTGGGAGAAAGGCAGCATATAAATTAAATGAATGAATGAATGAATGAATGAATTGCTCTTCAATCTGCTCCGGCCACACATTTTCAGGAAGAAGCAAGAGAAAACTCTCCCCTCCCCTCCAGTGCTTCTGAGGGAAGGGTTAATGGATGGTGTAATTGTATTATTATTGTTGTTGTTAGGGCTTGAGTTAAATCTTGAGTTAAGTCTTGGGGGACCATGGTGACAAAATATATTTAAAGAGGGTCCCTGGTAAAGAAAAGGTTAAGAGCCACTGCTCTAAACCTTCACCACTCTCCCAATGCCAATGCTGTTAAAAAAACTTTCAGCTAGACATAAGAAAAGGAAGAAATTGGAGGGGAATTGGAGGGGCTGGGCGGGCAGAAAAAGACTTTGTAGAAAGGAGCTTATTTGTCAGAAGCTTTGTTAAAAGAGGTATGCCTGTACAACAGTCTCAGTTTAGTCATCTTGGCTTCTAGGGACAGTTCAACCTGATTTGCTCTAATACCCACTTATTTCTCTTTTTGACCACCCATGGTATCTCATTGAGAACTCTTCTTTATAACTGATGGAAAACTTATGGAAAACTCTTCTCCAGCACATTTTAAACGAGTTGATTCTCCTCCTATCAGCTTTCTTCACTGTCCAGCTTTTTCAACCATACATAGAAACTGGAAATATGGTGGCATGGACAATCCTGATTTTGGCATTTAATGATATTTAGCTGATATTTAGTTTAGTTTCTATTCTCTGTGTGTATCTGCCTTAGAGTTGCCTATCCATTTATGGCAACCCCATGAATTTCATAGGGTTTTCTTACGCAAGGAATACTCAGAGGTGGTTTTGCCAGTTCCTTCCTCTGAAATACAGCCTACAGTACCTGGTATTCGATGGCGGTTAGTTGAAATTCCTTTTCTAATCATTTGAATCCATTAGTTTGGGACCTGCCCTGTGGAGCAACAGAAGACAATCTCATACCAAACAAGAAGGTATGCACATTGCAGGATAAAAGAAACAATGCTATGCACAAATGTGAAAGCTTTCATAATGTGAGAATGTGCTCAGTCACCACAATGATATTGGGGTAATCTTCCATCAGAGTTGCATAGCCTCAATCCCCACATGTGGAGTTACTCATTAATTGTCCCAAGACAACCCTCGTGTTGAACGGCTGTGTTGTGCAGCTGAACCAAGACACCAAACATGCAACCACATACACAACTGAACGTGAAATGGTACTGCATATACAACTCCACTTCTATGACTTTGAACTAAATGTGACAATTCTGCATCAGAGAAAAATGTCTCACCATTTCCATAGGGGAACTTATGCATGCATAAGATACCACCAGGATTCTGGCCATCAGTTCATGGAAGCTAGCCAGAATTTGAGGAAGGAGTATTCATAACTTTCTACCAGTTATACATAATTGTCCAGATGGTGATGGTGATGGTGAGCATCCCGCTTTTCTCCCAAGGTGGCTAACAATGAGTTTGAAACACTCCAAGTTAAAAACAGTACAAAATATAAAAAGTATAAATACCAAGTTTAAAAACAAATTAAACAATTTACACAGTTAAAACCACAAACATTAAAGTATTAAAATATATAAAAACTTTAAAATACAAGTCACACAGCATTTAAAAATTCTAGCCCACATCAGAGTGAAAATGCCTGCCAGGACTAAAATGTTTTTACCTGATGATGAAAAGAGAGGAGAGTCGGGGCCATCCTGGCCTTCCTGGGAGGGAGTTCAACAGTTTGGGAACAGCCACCAAGAAGGCCCTCTCCCTTGTTTCCACCAAATGAGCCTGAGATGGTGGTGGGATAGAGAGAAGTCCCCCCCTGCTGATCTTAGAGCTCTAGTGGGCTCGTAAAGGGAGATACGGTCCTTCAAATATGTCAGGTTCGTATCTTTTATTTCAAACATTGTACACAAAACAGTATCAACACCATGTTGGCATTAGTTCAAATGTGGACCTTTTGCTAAAGCTTGAAAAAAGGTACTTTATGGCTGGGAGATTCTGGGAACTGTAGTTAAAAAATAACTCCCCCAAATTCTTCTTATTGAGCCCATTTTGCTTAGAAGGAAACCAAAGAGATGATTCTCTTGTTTTGATCTCTGATACTCACAATCACTCTACTTCAGCAATTGATCATGAAGTTCCTTTTGTCCTCTCAAGTGCATAGAGATGTTGGTGGAGTGGACTTGGCTTGGTTTGGGTACACAATCAGATGATTCCACCTTTTGGATGGCTGCATGCTCCCCATTTCTCCAAGTGTTGAGATGTTCTAGGAGTAGTACAGCAAAGTTCCATTTGGAGCTAGACCATTGGCATCTTCTTTGTGCATGTGGTTTTAATTGCCTTCCTAAAAATGAGCAGTGAAGGAATCTTATAGAGTTCACGAGGGACAGAACTGGAGAAGTTGTGGACTACAACAAAGAAGACTTGTATGCACTGACATAAAATAAATAGAACTGGAGATACAGCAGTAAAAACACCGGTGGAAGATCTCATTTCTCAGAAAGGAGTACAGGATGTTGGAATGGGGAACCTAAAGCTCTGGGATCAAATCTGACTTTCCTAGGGTTCACAAAGTAACTATGCCCCTTCTCCATGATACCATTGTTGGGCCAGTTTCCAGTTTTTGTCCACCATCCCCCTCCCATTCTAAAATACTGAAATGCTGCACATAAGGCTCAGTTGATGGTTCTGTGAAGCTTAAATATCCTGGAATGCTTGATCCCACCTTTTTACCTTTGGCCTTGTCTGCCACTGGAATGGAGTCCCCCCTGCCAAAAAAACCCATCTGAAATTGCAATTTAGCTTTGGGCTAGAAGAGATTTTCTCTCCCCCATCCCATTGAAGTGAAGAAGGTAGTTTTCAGGTTTCCCCAATCCAGGTTGCTCTAGATGTGTAGGACTCTCCATCATCCCCAGCCAGCATGGAACATGGTTTGGGCAATTGTATGAACAGGCAGCTGTATGGCCAGCTATTTATATAAAGTAACTGAAATGTGGAAGTACAGTCAGAAGGTTAATGAATCACAGCCCCCTGAATGCTGTGGGAGTCACAATAGTCTAAACCAGGCATGAGCCTCTCTCTCCCTTTCTGCCTTCCACCTCCCTACTCCTGAATCCAGCTTCACTTATGGCTAATAGTTTCCAAAGCAGATGCAAGGATTGGACAAGGCTTGTCGAATTACCTAATAGAAATGTCTGTGAGACTTGATGGAAATACCACAGCATGCTCAGAGCTATTGGGGAACAATTATGTAACGTTTAATTGCTGGAAGGCACTGAACACCAGCTACTATTTTTGGTACGAATATAGGAGTGAACATTTATTCAGCTTTCTAAACCGTGCAACACTGGAGACTTTCTGTAGAGTTAGTTATCCCTGCACATCAGCTCCAAAGCAGCACTGATTACAAATACAGTGCAGCCTCTATTCTCCAGATAGTCTAGGAAAGTGATATGGATGAACAGAGTGGTATACGAATGAAGGATATGAGTGCATGCTGGAATTTGGATATTTGCATCTTAAACTCCAAGGACATATAATAGATTTAAAACATGGGAATTTTGTAGCCCTCCAGATGTTGTGAAACTCACCATTTGCTATGCTGGAGTAGCAGTTCAAGAACATCCAGGAAGTTGCACAATTCCCACTCATGGCTTAAGTCTTATTAATTCAAAGAAACTAAAATGCATTTAAATCTCTACTTGGATGGAAGACCGCCAAAGGATATCAGGTGCTGTAGGCTATAGTTCAAAGGAAGGAACTGACAAAACTACCTCTGAGTATTCCTTGCCTAAGAAAACTGTATGAAATTCATGGGGTCGCCATATGTCAACAGGCAACTTGAAGGCACACACACCCTGTCCTAGACAAATCCTAATCCTCTACCAATTTTACCATGGTTATGAAGAATGCTTAGAGACAATTTAGAAATGGAAAAGCATAGTCTCTCCTCATTCAGATTATTTTTAAAAAGAAATCCTCTTTGCTGATGATTCATTTGCCACATTCATGAAGGAATCTGGGATGAAGTGGGAAGCAAACATACAGAGTGATTGTGTGAACTTACACAAGAGTGGAAGAACTGGAGATGTCTCTCTCGTTAAAGACCTAGGAGTAGTCCCTGAATGCTAATTCTTCCTCCAAGTGTAATGGCCAAGGTACATTATGAGCATATCAAAGGAAAATTATGCAAGCAAATTATTGAGACACTAGCTAGTCTTGAGAAGGCATCATTAGGTGTGATTCTGAAATATTTGCACATGCCTTGGAATAGCAAATACCGTAGATGGGAGATCTTAGAAGTTGTCTTTAGAAGAAACATAATGCAGAGCATTATCAGACTGTGACAGGAAAAAACTACTTTCTTCTGACATCGAATATCATATGACAGCATGTCTTTCAGGTATTTTGCATGGCTGTTTCATTGTCACCTAAAACGTAACATGGTAAAAACAGAACTACTAATTTTTCCTCCAAAACTTTCTTTATAACATACACTCGCCACCACTGTTAATAATGTTCCTATTTATCCTGTGAAGAAAGCAGAGTCTTGGCTTTATTTTTGACTCTTTATGTCTTTTGTTCCTCATGTTGAGGCTGTGGCAAAGACCTGTTGATTTTTTTCTTTACAGTGAATATAACATATACAATAAAAAATACAAATATCACAAGGTCTTATTTGTGGGGAGACTTCCAGTCATTAAAACCATAAAAGCCTTGTTTAAAGGCAACTGGCAGAGATAAATTGTAATTTGGCACAATATGGAAGTCCTTAGAAAGATAGATGACTGCAATACATCAGTTGGTATCCAAGAATGAAGTCTGTTGGTGTCTTTTACTTGGTAGTCCACTGCTGTTAGCAGCCAGACACATTTCGACCTTGGGTCTTCATCAGTGGCTGAGATTTTTTAACAGAACTTGCTTATCAAAGATATCTCTACAATATATAAGAATTTTCCCCAACTAGCCCACAAACTGGTTCTAGAAGTGTTTTATTGTAAAGTGCCATCTACATTGATGAGGCTATATAAATTAAATAATGATGATAATAATGCTGCTTATTACCAAGTATGTAACTGGAGTCAGACCAGATCTGGATTTACAAGCCCTAAGACAATTTGGCATTTCTGGAAGGAAAAGTCTGGGCTTGTCTACATAGATATCTGTAAAAACCTAAACCCAAGGTATCTTGTGGCCAACATGGGATCACAAGAGTTCTCACCTTGAGTAGGACTCTTAGAAGTGGGAGACATGCAAGGCAAATCAAGGGAAAAAGGAGTCTTTAGGGCTACCAAACTAGTAAAATATAAGTTCCTTCTGGCTCTGGCTCTTGCAACTGAAAAAGCAAGGTGCCATGACATTGCCTGCAGAGATTAAAAAGGTGACTAGAGATTCCTGTGTACATGAAAGACCACTCTGCCCAATCCAGCTGGCTAAGCCACTGTCTAGGGCTTCACAATGGAAAGCAGATTCTCCTCTACTCAGATCAAAAAGGGAGAATAACAGATATACCCCATGTGAACAGTTGTAGTAACAGTGCTGGCTTAGATTAGAGCACATTGGAGGTGAACCTTATCAGAGATAGCCTGGAGAATTAATCAGTTGTAATCAATTGCTGGACTGGGCTGCTGCTTCATTGGTCCACAGAACATGAGATCCCAGCTTCTGCCAATGTCTTCCATCCTGAGAAGCTGGCATATGTTTTAACTTATCTAGTGCACAGGCTATTTCAGGGGCAATCTCTTTCAGAGGTGGTTGACATCACACCACTACTATAGTCTTAGACTTCCTGTGGAACTTCTAAATGCACAGGTTGTTTGTGGGGAAACTAGAACTACAGGGTAGAACAACTTTTTCAAGGGTCTGAGAATGTTACCTCTAAGTGAGACAATTGAGGTAAACCATAATTTCTTGCAACTGAGATACATATATGAGATTCAGACTGAAATATGCTCAAGCCAAATTTATCAGATGATGCAAATATGACATTCCTGGGAAAGTAAGTTCTCCCCTGTGGTGTGTCCAGGGCAACAACTAGACTACAAGAAAAGAAATTCCACCTAAACATTATGAAGAACTTCCTGATGGTAAGAGCTGTCAGACAGTGGAATACACTGCCTTGGAATATGGAATCTCCTTTTTTGTATTTTTTAAAACAGAGACTAGATAGCTGTCAGGGATGCTTTGTTTGTTTGTTCTGCATGGCAGGGAGTTGGACTGGATGGCCCTTGTGGTATCTTCCAACTCTATGATTCTAGTCATGTGAAAAAGAAAGTACACCTTCTTTGAATTCTATGGTTTTACATAACGGGGCATAATAACTGTAATCTTTTCCTTAGCAGGTCTTAAAATGAGATAAATACAACCTCAGATGAACAACACATGACCGATTACACTGTTATGATTTATTCAACAAAAATAAAGCCAAAATGGCAAAGTCGTGTGAAAAACTAAGTACAGTACACCTTATGATCCAATAGCTTGTAAAAAAACCACCTTTAGCAGCAATAACTTGAAATTATTATTTTCTGTATGACTTTTTCAGTCTCCCACATCACTGTGGAAGAATTTTGGCCCACTCTTCTTTACAACGTTGCTTCAGTTCATTGAGGTTTATGCACACATCTCTTAGGGTCCCACCACAATATTTCAATCAGGTTGAGGTCTGGACTTTGACTGGACCATTGCAACACCTTGATTCTTTTTTCAGCCATTCTGTTGTAGATTTGGTTATGCTTGGGATCATTGTCCTGTTGCATGACCCAATTTTGACGAAGCTATAATTGTCAGACAGATGGCCTCACATTTGACTCTAGAATACCTTGGTATACACAGGGGTTCATGGTCAACTCAATGACTGCAAGGCTCCCAGGTCTGCAAAACAAGCCCAAATCATCACCCCTCCACCACTGTGCTTGACAGTTGGTATGACGTGTTTGTGCCAATAATGCTGTTTGGTTTTTGCCAAATGTGCCACTGTGCATTATGGCAAAATACCTTCACTTTGGTCTCGTCTGTCCAAAGGGCATTGTTCCAGAAGTCTTGTGGTTTGTTCCAATGAAACTTTGCAAACCTAAGCCATGCTGCCATGTTCACTTTATAGAGAAGAGGCTTTCTCCTGGCAACCCTTCCAAGCAAATCATACTTGTTCAGTCTTTTTTGAATTGTACTGTTATGAACTTTAATATTTAACATGCTGAGGCCTGTAGAGTCTGAAGTGTACCTCTTGGTTTTTTTGCAATTCTCTTGAGCATTGCAGTCTGATCTTGGGGTGAATTTGCTGGGACGTCTGCTCCTGGGAAGATTGGCAACTGGTTTGAATGTTTTCCACTTTTGAATAATCTTTCTTACTGAAGAGTAGACTTTATATTTGGGAATGGCGTTATAACCCTTCCTAGATTGATGGGCAGCAACAATTGCTTCTCTAATTTTATTGCTGGTATTTTTCCTCCTTGGCATTGTGTTAACATATACCTACCTGAATGCTCCAGACCAGCAAACTGCTAAAACTTTTGACTTTTATAGAGGTGGTCACACATGCTGATGAACAATTTGATCAAGGGCATTTGATTAACAGCACCTATCTGTTACTTAGCATCTTAATTCCTATGGAAGCAGTAAGGGTGTACACATGGCTTCTCCATTTTGGCTTCATTTTTGTTGAATAAATTATGACAGTGTAATATGCCAATGTGTTGTTGTTCATCTTTGTATTTTCTTAATTTTAAGACCTGCTCAGGAACAGATGATTGTTATTATGTCCTGATATGTAAAACCGTAACATCCAGAGGTGTACTTTCCTTTTCACAAGACTGTATATGTAGTAGTGGATGACTATAGCTTGCAATGGGCAATTCGACATTTAATGGGGAAATTCTGGCAAACAGGTTACAATAACTGATCTGGATCCTTCACCTTCACTTACTGGATCTGATCAAAACTTTTTTCTATTATGGATAACCAGATTAAATGGGAGCAGCTTTGTCTTGTATGCAAGAAAGCAGCAAGTCTACCAGTTTGGCAGATGAGCACAGTAAGGAATATTGTGAATACACCTGAGGATCTTTCTGAATATGGGATTCACACAATGCAACATACGATTAGAACATTGGAGATTACAATCAGAGTCTGTGGTATTTGTCTGGGTTCTGAGCAATTGGAGTGGTATCACTGGATCTCACATCTGAATGAGAAGAGTAAGCAGCAAAGCTGTTGGTGGGCCAAAGGATACTAATAGAATTTTTCTCCTTCCATATGGTTTTCTCCTTTCATCTTGTAACTAGAAGGGGCACGGAAAATAGGGAGCAAAGAAAAAAGCTCTTGCATACAGTACTCCTTTACAACAAACAAACAAACCCCAAACCTGATCAGCAAAGGAACCTACTTTCAAGAATCAAAGACTGAATTGGAGAACGTTTCTCTGGCCAGCTGTGATGCCATCATTTGGATTATACTTAGTACATGAATGGATTCTTGAAATTATGCACCCTATTTCTAAGCAGACGAGTGGGGGCAGTTGTCATTAGCAACCAAGTTTTTTCTTTTACTCTGAAGGTTGTTTTTTTTTTTTTGCATTACCACTTCAAAGTGGCAACAGCAATTTTATTGATAATCTGGCAACCATTTTGCATCTTCCACACTACCCTCTATCTAGTGTTATTCTGAGTCCTGGCAGCAGGGAGGCACCTAAAAATGGTGGAGAAAATTCTACAAAGTGGCTGTATATATCTAACAAAGAAGAAATCTCAGAATATTTCTCAGAGAAAACAAATACTTTTGCCCAAGCCCTGTCACTCTGCCGAATGTTACATTTTGGGTAGGTAACTATAGATATCCTTTTGATTTCAGATGCTTGTAATTCAGATCTTCCCTGTAAACTGTGCATCAGGTAAGAGAGAGGGCTATATTACCTCCAGCTCCAGAAAAGAGGTAGTTAGTGTTATGCCAAAATTTGTCTCTTAATCTCCTAAAAGTGTTATTTCAGCATGAAAGAGGCTTCAATTTTTCTCTCTCATTCTCAGGTTCCTTTATAATTTCTTTTGGTGGTATTTTTGAGCTTATACTTACACTGCTAGGCAGATGAGAATGCTATGTTTTTGTTTTTGCTTCATTAACTCTGCCTCTTCAGTGGCTACCCACACCTCCTGATCTGAGATAAAAGGCCCCTGGGAGAAATAAGGGTGTTATTCATCAGGGTGTTATTCATCAGGAAGACAGAAAGGCTGCTGCCAGTGACATGATTGTACAATGAAAACACATGGGGACAGACAGACACATGCAGGCACAGAGCCACCTCCTAAGCAAGGTAAACAGACCAATTCAGAGCATAAACCATAAGAATTTCTCTAAAACATTCTCATACCTGGCATCTATTTTTAAATCAAATTTAATCAGAATTGTTTCAAAGCTCTGTAAAAAATTTCCAGAAAAGACAGTCTAGAGGCTTTGTGGCATTTTCAGTGACTACCAGCTATATGTTTAAATTCTAAAGTAGAATTGACAACGCCTAACAGAAATTCAGTGTGTTACATGTCTCTCATTGCTCATATATTTTCTTTAACAGAACAATACCACATCACTCATAAGTACAAAAAAGAACTGCCTGGCTCTCATGTTTCCATAATTATTTACATATCTCTATTTCTTCAGAAGCTGCTGTTACAATTGGCGATTTGACAAACAGAAACACTTTGCACATACAATCTGTCCCCTTCTGACCTGACAGTTACTTTAGAATGGGAAATGTGAAGTCACAGTAGATGACCCTCATTTCCCACTGGGAAGCATGCCTACTATGTGGGAAAAAACCTTGTGTGCAGATTTTGGTCTCCATTTGCACTACTCCCCAAGCAGTCTGCTTAGAAGGCTACAATGCCGATTGCCAAAGTAGGATAACAGCTTTAATCTAGGAAAATGGTGGATCTCCTGCGGAGACATGGAAGAGATAGTGTTTCCTGGAGAAAAAACAGCATACTTCGCACTGTCAACATCACTATGCTCCCCAAACAGCTGGGAGGAAGAAATCTACTCTCTCGGGTCAATACTTTTTCATGTTCCCTGAGAGAGTCCCAAGTACTTCGCACATGACTCTTCCAAGCATGCAAATCGTAGTAACTAATAAGGAAGTATTTTAAGAATGACACAAACTAGCAAATGGCTAGAAAAATGCACAATCAATGGCAGGAAAGTGCAAGGGGTGGTTTGTCTTGTTGCTCACTTTAGTATGCTTCACTAATTCTTGACCCTTTCTTGCTTCCAGAGCTGTTTAGCATGACATTTTGCATACCTTTCCTCATTGTAAGGTGCACAAACTGCTGTGAATGTAAATCAGGATTAACCCAACTGTGTGATTCACAGAGACCACGAAGAAGGTGGCAGTGGTTTAATAAAAAATTTAGGACATTATGTTAAGATTTTCCTAGAGGTTCTGGATACACACAACATCTGATGTAGAGCTAAAGCCAATGTTAGTTTTGCTTAAGATCAGAACCATGGAAATTAATGGGACTTGACACAACTAATTTGAGTTCCACTCAATTCAATGGGTCTAAACTTAGGTAGAACATTAGATTTAACATATTAGGAATGGCACTTAGATACAGAGACGAACAACTGACATTGCTTGCTTCAAAATAGCAAGATATCCTGGAAAAGGCATCCAGACATACAGGAAAGGTACAGAGAAAGTAGTTGAAAAGTCCATTCATAAAACTTTTATTCCACTTACATCAACTTAATACACATGTTCTTAACAGTTATGCTTAGATTGTTCATGAAAATTTTCAGGAGACATTAAACAAAGCTAGCCATCATCTCAAGTTATTTCCCTGTTAACTATTTTTACAGCACATGCATGTTAGGCAAAGTATCAAAAAAAATCACAAAAGCAAAACCCTAAAAAAGTTAAATACATGGGTTTGTTTTACTGCTGTGCTCGATATACAGTGTAATTATGGATACCAAGCATTTCATTTTTACTGCATCTTTACTTGTACATTTGTTCTTAGGTTGCCTAAACCATTTAAATACAAATAAATTGTGTAGCAAAAATAATGAAAGCAACAGCAGGTAACTTTACAAGTAATGGAATGTGAACCATTTTATGCCCTTCCCCAAAGAAAGTTCACTGGGTTAGCAAACCACCTTAAGGAACACTTTTCAGCTGCAATCAAAGATGTATATACTTGGACTTAAGATTCCATAGATTCACATGATTGACATGTAATATCCATGGGATATTAATTTTCCTTGCTGTGTGTTCCACCTTTGAAGTACCCATGTTCACTACACCTGTGTGGCTGCAACCAATCATCCCTTTTTTACCACTGTGACAGACCAATATGCAAGCAGTTTTTTCTTTGCTCAACATAGGAAGCTGTTTAACATTGGCTTTTGTGGGAAGCCACAAAGTACCAAGATTACTATGCCAAATGTGTAAAACTTTTATAAAAATTCCACATCCCGATATTGGCCACCTTGGATGAACAAAAATTCCCCAAATGTTAACTGGCTCTATTCCCCTAATATTAAACATAAAACCACATGGGAAATATAGAAATCCAAATAGAAGTAACATAAACCTGTCATAAATCGTAAACAAAAACTATTTGTGGGACAGCATGGATGACAAATGGTCTACTGTGTAAATTTTAGAATGAGGCAGACAAAAATTGGAAGGCTGATTAATTCTCCCCTCCTTCTCCTGCTTCAGTTTCATCTCCTTGGGTATCTGATGTCCACAACTGTCAAAAAAACACATAGGCATGTATTACTGACTCAACTTTTAGATGTATGAATTACTGTAGTATGCAAAAGTAATCATCATGATCTCCAAGAAAACTTCCCCTGCCTCCTGCACACTTTCAGAAGCTATACAAGGAAGTGAAACGAATTCATGCTATATATTTCATTCTGCAATTAACTTCATTTTAAAAATTTAAATCTTGGTTGTCTTGTAACAGCATTATAGTGCTTTTTCAAACCTCATTCAGGATTGCTTTGTTCTTGTTCCTACAAACTGCTTTGCTTAGTAAAAGCTGCTCAAGTACTTACTGTCAAATTGTCTCTCAGTAACTGCATTATTAGTGTGCTGTCTTTGTATGACTCTTCGCTTAATGTATCAAGTTCAGCAATGGCTTCATCAAAAGCCTATGGTAAAGAAAAAGTAAGATTTGTATAGGTAAATTCATTTTTAAAATGTACATTCAATGTAATAATCACACTATTAACTCACAGTCTTTGCAAGGGAGCAGGCTTTCTCTGGAGAATTCAGAATCTCATAATAGAACACAGAGAAGTTTAGAGCCAGTCCTAATCTGATGGGATGTGTTGGCTGCATCTCTTTTTTGCTTATTTCGAAGGCTTCCTGATATGCCTGTTGCGACTGGTCCACTATCCCTTAAAAATTAAAGAGCAAACATAAAATTAGAACTTGTGTTTGGAGTATGTTGAAAACAAATATAGACTGATAGAAAAACATTTACTGTAAGAAAAAATTCTATTGAACTAAGGCACACCGACTTAACAGATCACTGAAGGGAAATTAAGTCACTTCATAATAAGTATATTTACAAATCTGATTGGCTTTGATATTTCCATAAGCACTTGAAATAAAACTGCTTTCTAGCAGATCAGATATATTTATTTCTAAGTTCAAATTCTATTAACAGGATGAGATATATACCTGACTTTGGAAAGTCTGACAATTCCACTGAATTTTCATGGGTAGCCAGAAAGATCCACTAGATTTTCAACTGGCTGAAGAGTAACTTTCAACAAGTTTAGATTGACCAGTGTTCTCCCACAAATTTTAGGCAGTATGAACATAACATCTCCTAGCAGATAGTTCCTGCCTTCACTTCAGACATGCTTTCAAATGACTTGGAGAAAAGGACATGTATTTAAAGACAGAGGCCTTGATTCTACCCTTTTAGTAAGCTAGATAATTTTTTATTTATTACATGTAATGCTGTAAAAAATGCAACATTCAACTCTGAAAAATATACCCAAGTACAGAAAGGAAAAATAACTGACAATGATACCACTGAAGAAGACTTGTACAACTACACATTACTGCAAACAAGCAATGCACTACACTGCAATCTATTAAGAGGAAGATGCATTTAAGTCCATGACCAGTGCCAATAAGGCTCTCACCACTATTGGTAACTATCCAGTCACAACTAGAGTGAGATGCCAACATAGCTTACTGATAAATGGATATGGTCAAGCAGTCTGCAAAAGACTTATTAAGAGTTTAGAACATGTATCTTGTGAAAAAATAAGTTAAGAGGTAAAATGAGAGAAAGAGTGCACATATTTAAGAGCAGTTAGGTTATCATTTGATCCTTGACTGCAGTTTGCATTAAATGTTTTTAATGTTTCCCCTTATTTCCCAGTTCACTTTTCAATCTCCTGTCTCCCTCCTATTGATCTTTCTTGGTGTTTTTTCCTTCTTCATGAGGAAGGGAGCAATTTCAATGGTATGACAGCCATTTTATTTAACCCTTCAGATCCATGGGAGCTGTGGACTGCCCAATATGCCAAAAACAAACAAGAAACCCCAAACCAATTAGAAGTGGCTAAAAGTACACTTCTGGTTTTGAACAATGTCATATTTTAAATGATGATGAATGCAAGGAGGCCCTGGAACCTAATTAATATATAATCCCTGGGGCTTCTAAGAGAGGCAACTCATCCATTTCCTGCCACATAAAAAGGTCAGTCCAGAAACGTGTCTTGGAGACCACAAACTCTACTTTGGAGGCTAAATGCAGGGGCATACTACATCCATCCTTCTTGTAGGCTTTTTGTTTCTATAGTCCTTTTGTACCTCTTGTTCCCTTCCCCTAAATCAACCCACCTCCCATTATTTTTTTCTGTAGTGTAAAAATATTTATTAATTCCTCAGACTTCTGTCTTTCTTAACCCACAATCTTTCCCTAAAATATATAATATAAAATTTAGAAATCTAAATGTAATTGCTAGTGCCTACTGAAGTAGATATTGAATTGATGACCATTAAGCAACTGATTCAACTGAGAAAGCCTAAGTTGTATTTAATTTAAATTAAGTTCCTGTTTCTTGTCCTTCAGCAAGAAAAAGAGGGGAGGGGTGTATATATTCATTTTAATAATACTGCCCTGCAGTATTTCTTGTAAAACCCTCCAATTCCTCTTATTAGTACTGCCCTTTACCATTTTCTATAAAACCTTCCAGTCTTCTTTTTAAAATGTAAAATTTTTCTTCCACTCTTTTAAAAGGTCCATTTCTTATTTCTTGCACACACATGCACACTAATGTCAGTAGCCTGTTTAGCGTCACTGTGTTTTAAGCAGATTCTTGTCCCCTCCTAGAATCTTTATGACTGCATTTATTCAGTTCATCTCTCTTCTGCAATGTGTTTATGTTGTCTTTATCCATTTTTTAATTTTACATACACATCAGAGTTCTATCTTGTGTGTGGAGTAGGTTATCATGCTGTGTCTTATGCATGGATTAATTTAATAAACAAAACTGTGTGATCACCGTCACTGATGTATATGTGTCCAAGCATTCTGTGCGTGTGCATATGCCTTCAAGTTGCCTGTTGAATTATGGTGAACCCATGAACTTCATAGGGTTTTCTTAGGCCACCGAATACTCAGAGGTGGATTTGCCAGTTCCTTCCTCGGATATACAGCCTACAGCACCTGGCATAATAAATTTAAATTCCTTCACTTAACACAACAAATAATGAAACCAGCTTGTGGTCTGCATTTTTGCTATAGCAAGAGGCAAAGGTACTAGGTGTGGCCTTTGCCTTGCTGTCAGTCCTCCCCCACTCCCGGCTCAAGATGGAACAATATATCATTTGCCACTGGTAGCCCTCCTCACAGCACCTTTGTCCTAGCCAACCCAGTGATACCATGGCACGGGCAAGTAGCAGCTCCACTAGTGAAAAAAAAGCAGGAGATATTTTGCTAGATATTCTTCAGGTGATCAATGATATAGTGGACTCACTTCCCCAGGAGGGAGAGGCTCATTATATATTTTCCCAGAGTCCTGTTAGTGTTAGAGCCTGTAAAAAAAGACAGGCTTGTCTGTAGTTCTTCTCTGCTGACTGTGCAGGAGGCAGCAGCACCAGCAAAAGTACCACTGCTAGCAGGATTCACTTGTGATGCCCCCATATGCCTGCACTGTGGGAGGAGACCTAACTAGTTCAGCTAGTGAAACCTGATTCACTTTCTAATAAAAAAAGTTTTTTTCGGAATAATAATTTTCCAGTTGCTACAAATCTTAACTATGCCTATACTACAGAAAGGTCATAGAAGGATCTACTTCCACCACAGTGTCAAGGGCATTCAATTGCTTCAGTAAAAACAGCAGAATTGGGACTCTCACCTCCTCCAAAAACCTGGTGCTGAAGCACATGACAGAGCAGAAGACAGTGGTGCACAAACTGACATAGCTGGGAGACACGAGTGCCAAGGCACAGTGGGATGTCATTTCACAGTTGGTGATCCTGAAGATCTTTCTGATGTCACTTAAATGTTCAGCTCCAACACTGCCTTCCTCAATTATGCAATTTCCATGGTTAAATGTGATCAGAATGAGCAAACTCTCATCCTCCAGATGCCCACTTCCAGGTTTGCAAAACCTTGTGGGAGGGTCAGCACCTTGTTCTGTCAGCCTTCACATCTCTAGTCAGAACCAGCTAGCAGAGTCTAATGAGTGTAGCCTGGACATGTCAACTCCAAGGTTTAAAGCTTATTTGCATTTGGTACTCCTTGCTGTCTCATTGCTATGCCAGATCCTTCCTCCTCTGCTACAAGCACTTGCTTCTTTGCTCACCTCCACCCCCAGCTGCCTTTACTACCACACTGCCTAATTAGCTACTCTCTGTTGTTGCATGCTGTCAAGTAGTTTCTGACTTATGGTGACCCTAAGGTGAACTTATCATGGGATTTTCATGGCAAGATTTGTTCAGAGGGGATTTGTTTTATGTTCCCCAAGGCTGAGAGAGTGTGACTTGCACAAGGTCACCCAATGGGTTTCCATGGCTGAGCGTGGATTTGAATTGTGGTCCTCCACAATTCCAGTCCAACTCCCAAACCACTATACCATGATGGCTTTACTGCTGCTCTCTTGGGGAAGATGAAACCATGCAGAACTCCTAGCACACACAACTTGTATAATACAGTCTCTTGCCATTGGAAAACTATGCCATACCTGGCAAGGGTATTGCTTACTTATATTTAACTGTCTGCCCATCGTTCTGTCTACCAACCTTCACCAACATTAAATGAACTAACCATCACTTGTCTTTTTACTCTGTTCTGTAGCTTGGCACCTCCTCTTATCTGCCCACTTAGGTGCTTTCTCAGTGCAGACAGCTTGTTAATCTGAACAGATAGCTCCCATTTTGCTGCCCTATATGGTCTCCTACCATCAAGAAGGCTCTCAAAACAGGAAACTATGTCTGCAAATGTCTACCTACTATACCAAGAAATAGTAACATTATCAGCAGTCCTCCCCCTTAAAAAAAAAAACACACCAAAAGATTTCAAATGTACATAGAACAACATTCTGTACAACCATTTGCTGGAATTTTGGTATGCATAACCCTCGTAGGAGGCTACTACACTTTTAAATTTCCGATAGCCAATGAATTTCCAAATTCTGACCTGGGTTTGGGATCCAAATTAATTGATGCACTTTTAACTTTAGGCAGGGCTTAATCAGGCCTTGGATTTTAAAAAGTACTTTTAAAAATACCAACTTAGCATGTGAATATTTACATCCTCAGTTTACATTACCAAGACAATCCCAAATACATGAACATCACAATTAAGTATTATGGATTAATACATCCATTAGGTTAAAAAAAAACAATTAAAAAAGTCACATTTAATTTGAAAATATGTTAAGCAAGGTAGTGCTGGTACTCTGTACAAAAGAACTGCTTAGCTCATTTCCAAAAATATACCTAGGCCTTCACCACTTTTTTAGATGAATTAAGAGTCAGGAGGTGCAAATAAAATCAACCATGTTGATCACAGAACTGAAAATTTAAGAGTCAAGATTAATAGGCAGAAAAGTGATGCAACAGTACTCTCTGAAGGAGCAATGCAGAGAATAGTAATGAAGAATAGAGAAAAAGGAACGTTGGTCTTACCTGTGATACGTTCTTTTCCAGGGGTGAGGCGAAGAGCATCCGATAGACATTGGGTAAGCTCCTCCCACTAACTCCGAGTAGGCAGGCAAACAAAAGAGAGACCTTTGTACGGCCTCTTCCTGTGAGGTCACCTAGGAGGAGCGACCCCACAATAGCCAGTTTATAGAAAAGCTGTACCACGTGTTCCTGAGACAAAATATACCTAAAATGAAACACTACCATAGATTAATGATACCTCGCCAGCGTCCCCGGGTGGGATGGATGCTCTTCGCCTCACCCCTGGAAAAGAACGTATCACAGGTAAGACCAACGTTCCTTTTCCCAGTGGGGGAGGCTTCAGAGCATCCGATAGACATTGGGATGTGCAAAAGCCCCCTGATGAGGGTGGGAGCTGGCGTAGAAAACTCCTAAGATGGTTTAAAAGGTCTGTCAGAGGACCCTTCTGTTGAAGGCATCCTCTGCCAAAGGAAATCTGTCCATCCCATATCGCCTGATGCGAGTTGATGACAAGCACCAGGAGGCCACCTTACACCTCTCTTCAAAGGAAGCATCCTTTTCCTATCTGCAGACACCGTTGTGATCCTGGCCAAGTATGTCAGGATTCCTAAGATATGGTTATCCAAGGCAGTCCGCAATGCGGGCTCTGATCCCTCAAACTAGAGTGGGCAGCAGAAGTATTTTTCGGGATAAAGGACCCACATAAATGGAGGTGAACCCTGCTCCTATACTTAGACTGAGACAAACCTCCTGACGTATATGTGGATAACCCTATGGACGTTCAGGGTATGTCCTATACCCTCCAGTTCCCCTGTCGGCTGAGGTCAGACGAATTCCTGTGGCCCATGGAATGAACCGTAGACCCTGGGTCTGGAATCTGGATGACAGCATCTGGTCTGAACTGAGGGAGATCCTCCCTTTTCCAATTGGTACCAGGATAAAAGGAGAGACCATTCAGAAGCAATGCTAAGGGACGACATCCCTAAGAGGGCCAAAAAGGGGGGGGGCACCCATGCGGGTGTCCCAAGCCGGAAATGTACCATGACGGAAGACCGATTGGTCGGCAGAAGGCTGGGTCACTCAGACCCCTTAGAAAAAAACTGAGAAAGAACTGGGTTCCTCAGGCCCTTCAGTAGCCCTCGAAACCTTCCCTGGATGAGGCCCAAAAACAACGGTTGTCACCTGTCTCTTAACGGTATTGGGGTGCAAGCCACCATCAAAGTCAACCTGACGGAAGTTTGTCAGGGGGCCTTTACCTCCCTAGTTTAAAACACCTGTGAGGGAAAACCGCTCTAAATGCGAAATTCGTGGATTCTCTGAGTGGGCTCGCCTCTGGATGTCATGAAAGTGTCCACTCCACTAGGAGAATGCCCCCCGTGGACTCCAACACCGCACCTTAAAAACTCCAGGACTGGAAATCAAGCCAGGTTGGGTCCAGATGATGAACAACACCCTGAGGGAGAAGGTCTGGTCTGGTTGAAAGGCGATTGAGGAATGCAATATGGTCCCAATCTGGGAGAAGCAAGTCCTCCTTGAGCCCGCCGGCGACAAGTATAAGGTAAATTTCCTCTGTCCAGGTTCAGTTCTGGATTCTGGAAACCATTGTGACAGGCGGGGGGAAATGGGTGCATGGTATTCCATGAGGTAGGCTTGTGTCAGGGGAACCTCTCCCTCGTCCCCCTCCCTCAGGATCCTGTAGAAGACTGGGGAGGATTGCCTCTACTAGTGAGATGAAGAGGTCCCAGGTTGGCCTCCCCCATGCCTGTACAATGATTGCGAACCCTTCTGGGTTCGGGCTCCGCTCCCGATCGAGATCAGGTCTGCTGAGACAATCCACCTTTGACCGAGAGTCCCCTTGGCACTGCAGGAAAAAAGGTGTAATAATACGTCCACCCCATGACACGACTCACTTTGGTCATGCAGGATCTGTCCTCGTGTTTTCCTGACGATTTATGTGGGTCTGCGTTATTGTGTAGACTGATGTGTAGTGTACACATTGTGTTGTGAAGATCAGGACTGATCTGGCCTGGATCGGATCGTGAAATGTGAGGGGCCATACTAGGCCACCCTGGACTCTATTCAGTTGGTGCCGTGAGAGGACTCTTCTGTCATCCAACTGCTCTCCTCAGTGGGCCGTATTCTGTATGGGTTCCAGATAAGTCGGCCAGTATGACCAATGTTGTCCACCAGTGGAAGGAGTTTCTCGCTTCCCATAACAATTCGTGCTTCCTGTGGCGGTTGAGTGAGATGTCCAGCTGAAAACAGCAGGAGGAACTGGTGGAGTGGTCTGGCCTGGAAGTGAGCCCAAGGGAGACAGTATATGGACCCTATCAATAGTCCCTGAGGTTGGACGAGGTACATGCTGTCTTGACCATATTATCGCCACAACCCTCTCTAGCTTGGGTCTGAGGTGAACCCTTCAAAGAGCTCACCCTGAAGCCGTCTTCTTGCGGGAAACATGAGCATTTTCTGAGCATCCCTGAATGCATGCTAGTCGGATAGGGAAGGGACGAACAAATCTTCCAAGTAAGAGTAGATGCATAGTCTGGCCCTTCCCCGACGAGCAACCATGCACAATTGGGGGTGAGCGGCCATGATTCTTATGAAGGACCTGGGTGCCAGAGGTGGAACAAAGATTAGAACCTTGTACTGAATGTGGTAGCTGCTATAGGCACAGCAAAGAAAAACATACTGCGGTATCCTGAATACCATTCAGACGTGAAGGAATGTTTACCTCCCTGGTATTCCCAGGTCTCCCATCCAAGCACTAAACCAGGCCTGACTCTGCTTATCTTCCAATATCAGACAAGATCAGGCATGTTCAGGGTGGTATGCGTAGTCCCACTTGCAGATATGATAAAGAAATGTAATTCCCTGTGGAGATCCTCCGAGATATGCCACAAGGTTCCCATGCGGAACCTTCCACCTTCCATAGACAAAGCCTATTTAGGCCTTTCGGGTTGAGGAAGACCCTCGAGAACCCAAAGAGATTGGAGTAACAAACTTGCCAAGGGACCCAATTGCTGGATGGCATCCAGTAGGTGGCGCTAGCGACCGAAGACGGTGCCTTGCCGGACCCTAGCTGGGCCTTGGATTTGGTAGTCAGGAGTGACCTTCTGGGTGATTCTGATTTGGTTTCTGCAGTGGGAATTTGTATACCCCCACCCATGTCTAGTGTCCTCAGGTGGGAGACAAGAAGATGTTGTCTAGGTTCTAGCAGTCCAAGGGCCAAACTTCTGTCTGGGACTTCTGTCCTCCCTCCTTTGATGGTATCGATAATTACAGACCGCTTAACAATGGTGAAAATAAAGCTCTTTCTGGTGGTTCTACCTTATGCTAGTCGAATGCCCCCAACTTGCTGGGCAATTAACTCTACCAGCCTATGAAGGGACAGAAGGTTGATTCAACCCCGGTGGTCTGCGCCAAGCTTTGTGGCTTACAGTACTGGCTTTTAACCACTTTGCAACCCGGGCTCCTAGCTACCTCTTCTTGTCTCTGTCTTCTATCAGGCCCTGGCCATAGTGAACTCATCTACAGAATAGGCCATGAGTTGTCAGAGGGGTGTGGAGCAATTAGCTTGTTTATTTATTTGATATCTATACCTTGCTCCTCAACCACCAGGCCAATAGAGCAGCCCCCAAACCATTTTAAGCAATCACAATTTACACATAACACTGCATAAAGCAGTTTTCAATGTGTATTAGTGAATTGCACTCACAAGCTGGGTACTCATCATGCCAGGTTTCAGAGAGGACACGGTCTTCCTCTTGATCTGGTGGCTTGTCCCACTGCTGCTGGGACCTGTACCACTCCCTGGCTCCACCTGAACAAGGGGCCCTGGTCTCCAGGAAGCACAGTACCCGAAGGAGAAAGGTGCTGATATCCCCTCCCCCTGTGAATGAAGGTGGGTGGTCTCCCTGTGTGGGGAGCCTTGCCTGAGGAGGGGTATCCCCCATCTCTGCTGGGAAGAATAGGATAGATGTAGGGCTTAGCCCATTCAAAGGGGTCCCAGTCCTTAAGAGGTTTGTCAAGGCCTGAAAGCCAGCCTTATCACTGTAGGATTGAAGCCCTCCTGTAGGAATCGAGAGGGTAAGAGAGAACTGTGTTCGCGAACGCTGTCCCCCCCCGACCACGTGAGCCTCGGTCATGTGACTGCCCACAGGTTTCCCTGTATCTGTGATCTCGGCCTCCTCGACGAGATGCCTCCAAGCTGGAGGATCGCTTGTGAGGAAGTCGCCGCTTCCTGCTGGAATTGGGCCCCCAAACTCCCTGAATGAGACGCGGCCACGGCTGCTTCCTGGTTGCGTGTTGATCGCGCTGCGCCTCTCGCTGGTCTGCCCAGCCGCCTCAGCGGACTGGTCGCCATCCCTAGTGTCCTCTTCCCCTGCCTGTGGAACCAAGTTCCGCTGCAGAGAGGCTCTCGTAGGTTCGGCGCGGGTGGGAGGGATAGCCAAGGTTGCTGCAGACACCTCTGGTGTTGGCGCGGCGAGGACTTTGGGAGGAGGGCGGGCGAACGAGACCGGGGACTCCTTTGCATTGCATACCATGCAGGGTAGCACAGCAGGCAGCTAGCAGGTGGTAGGAGGGGAAAAGGAAGATTGGTGGCTCCCCAGAGGCTAGTGATCCCCCTGCAATTCCCCGGGGGGTGGGCTGGACTAGGCTGACCGCCAGCAAGCCCACCCTCTCCCTGGTCACTGAGTCGTGCACCCATTGCCTCCCCTTGGTTCCCAAACCTGGGGACCCCTGGTACACTCACTGCGCCTCCGCTTGTGGAGGCAAAGGCATCCGTCCATCTCAGGAGTCCTTGGGGTGACCAGGAGCAGCTGTGATAACGCCAGAGAGATCCCCTGTTTAAGGGAGCACTCTGCACCTCCTCCTCCTGGAGGGAAGGGTTCGCAGCTATAACTGGCTAGCTCCTAACCTGGCAAGGGGGAGCGAAGCCAGGGTAGCTGGGGTCAGAAATCGAATGGAGGGCTTGTCCTCCTCATTTGCCCCATGGGTCCTCCTCCCCGGAGGGCAGCCGTGATAGCGCCGGAGAGATCCCCTATAAAAGAGGGCGCTCCGCGCCTCCTCCTCCTGGAGGGAAGGAATCATGGCTGCACCTGGCTGGCTCCTAACCCAGCAGGGTGGAGCGAAGCCAGGGGGCTGGAGTCAGTAGTCGAGGCAGGGGGCTTCTCCCCCTTGTTCGACACATTGATCTTCATCCCTGGAGGTCTAGGGAGCGATCCTTCCCTCCATATATTCCCATGAAGGAAATGAACTCCAGCCCAAGCTCTGCTGCCGCTGGTATGCCAAGCAGAACAACAGGCAAAGGAAAAAGCCTCTTTTTTCTTTCTTTCTTTCTTTCTTCTTCTTCTTTTCTTTCTCTTTCTTCTTTTTTTTTTTTTAAGTTTGAAAACACAACAAATCCAAAATGGCTCCGCCACATGGCAAACCATGGAGCACAAGGAAAAGCCATCTACCCGGAGTGGTAGGCAGGAGCAAAACTGGCTATTGTGGGGTCGCTTCTCCTAGGTGACCTCACAGGAAGAGGCCGTACAAAGGTCTCTCTTTTGTTTGCCTGCCTACTCGGAGTTAGTGGGAGGAGCTTACCCAATGTCTATCGGATGCTCTGAAGCCTCCCCCACTGGGAAATTATAAGAATTACACTTCAGAAGATTTTTAGTTCTATCAATTAGAAGCATAGAGTTCTTCTATGTTTCCCCTTCCCCAAACATAAAGATGTCAAGTCATTCAATAGCCTCCAAGCAACTATCAGCCCAAGCAAAGGAACTGATAAACATGGCTATACTTTTTGTCCCCTTGTTCAGAGAGGTAGGAGCCTCAGCAACAGCATTTTGCACACACAGATCAGCAAAGATGGTTAAGATAGCACGGGAGGGGACGCAATCTCTCAGAAGTAGTTAGGACTGCTCTGTCTTTCCCATGAACCCCTCCTCCACTCTAAATACAAGAACGGGTATGCAAAGAACTGCCATGGCCTCAGTCTATCCCATACCATCCCTTGCCTTCTTTTTCTTCTTGGGTTGCTGAATTAGTTTGCTGGTATCCACCACTGTATTTCCCCTTCTTCATCTAACTTTCCCTCTGCCATGTGGCATCTCTCACTTTTTCCTAACCAGCTAGCCCCTTGCTTGTCATGTCATACAAGCTGTTCTCTCCCCATGCCAAATATTTAGATTTGGCTTTTAAAAACCAGCCACCTTTCCTCACTCTTGGGCTGGCCAACTGTTCCTCACCATCTTGCAAATCTTCATGTATCCTTGGCTGCCAGTCTGATGACATCAGTGGGCATCATGACATGCAGCCATTCCAGCTTGATTCTTCTGTGATACTTTGGTGAGGAGGCAACTGCACTGAATCCTTACATGAAATTTCAGGTGCAGATTGTTCAGAGTCTACTTGTCATTTGCGATCAGCAGCTACCACACTTGCATTAAACTACATACAATCATTTTGTTTTAGTAAAAGGGATAGAGTATTTTTTTACACAAGCTCTAAGAGCTTCAATTTTGCTATTATACCACTTACCTAAATTTATTTTAACTTTAGAGAACACTTGTTGGTGTATACAAAGGATAGCCTTGGATACAGAATATAAAATCCGGAGTTCTTTTGCATTTGGTTATAAACATGATACACTAGTGACAATCATATACAACATATTTTGAGACCTTTTAAATCAGTGCCCTTAAAGCAAATATTCAGCAACACTACCATATAGCTCAAACCATGTTTTCTGTACTAATCCATAAACGTACCAAGAGATCTACACAAGTTCACTTGCAATTTGGTAAGTGCTAAAAAACCAACATGCTGTACCTTTCTTGTCATCACCAGCCGCAACTTCAGCCAAATAACGGTAGTAGTCACCTTTCATTTTCAAATAGAAAACTTTGCTTTCTGCTTGTGAGGCATTAGGAATCAAGAACTTTTCCAACAGAGACTGCAATGGAGAACAAAGAAAAGTCAACAAGCTATTGCAGACATTGATAATACATGGAATTTCACACATTTGTTAACCTGTAACAGGTTAAGCCCTTTCTTTTCCAGCAAGCTTTTGGAAACTGATTTTAACAGAAATGACTTTAATGGTGCTGTACTGTTTTTAATCTTTTAAAATAAGATTTTAATTGGTTTTAATTCTGTTATTATTCAATTCTGTTTTAATCTTGATCTTGTATGTTTTTAACCATATGTATTTTCTTGTATTTTGTCTTTCTGTAAGCTGCCTTGAGTCCCAGCCTGGGAGAAAGGCAGAATATAAATAAAAAGATAGATGTAGTCCTTAATGTACGTTATGTGTTACAAAAATATTTTTCATCACTGCTACAAACAGAATTCAAATCTACTATAATAAGCAGGTGTAATGTAATGCAATTAAACAACAATTACTACAGCATTTTTAAATACAAGCTCATCTGACCATGCATATCTATGTTAAGCATGCTTGCCTTAGAATTAAAAAACAAGATAGAAGAAAAAAATTGTAAAGTTTCCCTGCTTGGCCATCCAGAGACAATTCTTACTTTCACTGAGTAATGAGGCAGTAACTAGATTACACAGGTACGTTGCTAGCCCACCTACCCATCCCCACTCTACAGACAAAATATGCCATTCACATATGATTTTATGTTACTGGGTATGGGCAGCTAGACTCATACCACTCTAGCAGCCTGATCCTATGCTGCTGCTTTAGTTGCTGCGGTGTCAGCAGTTATGCACAGAAGAGGATCAAATCCCCAGAATTTTGTTCCATCTGCTTTTTAAAGCACTGGAAAACAAATGCTTACTACAGGGTTCAGCAGTTCAATGTTGGGCTGGCACTGGAACAGGGCTGCAGCAATAAGCTCCAGGCTCTGATGCAAGGCACAACCCTGGCATTGAAATTAAAGGATCTTATACAAAGCTTTCAGTGACTCTAGGCTCTTACACCTCAAAGGTATCTTCAAAATGGATTCTGCCTACTGCTGCTACTTTTATTTTAGTAGCTTCAGTTGCTCTCCTCTTCCCAGTTAAATAGATTTTCTTAATGTTCCCACCACAGTTCCACAAAAAGTTCCATACATTCTCTAGAACTGTTAAATAAATCTATTTTAGATTTTGAAACAGTAAAGTAGAAATAATGTTCATAGGGCGTGGGGTGAACAGGATGAAGAATCAATGGTGTGGCTGGATGTGCATCCTTCATCCTACTCTTTTAACATATGTGCATATATTATTATTTCCCAAGTATCTGTCAAGTCCTACTATGTTTAGGCTAAGTAATGTATCAAAAGGAAATCACTTGGGGGCACTTTAAATTTTGCCTTAGTTGAGTAACAGCTACTCTTCCATGAGTGGCTTCTATGTGGTTGGGACCATGCTTATGGACTTTACCACATGTGTTCATAAGCATGGTCCCAACCACATAATGTGAATCACAGAAATGCTGATCATAGACCTAGTTTTTTCTCAGTGGATTGCAATTCTACAAATAGGCCTGGCCATGTGATTGGTTCATTTAACCCTACCCATGAGTAGGATTAAAAAACCAACTCCTAAGTGGCTAGTGTAAAATTTAAAGAGTTTCTTGGGAACAAATTTAGATTAAGCAGAACAGTTTAGAGGCACTCAAATAGCCACCTCCTCAGTGAACTAACATACTGAGTTATGCAGATGTTTTCCTTAAATATAGTAAGTTAAGATGCCATGAGTGGCTACCAAGACTCAGAACCAGTCTCCAGCTTTTTAGCATCCAAAACCAGATTTAATTAGTACCTCTATATTAAATCTGATCATTTGTTCAAATTACTAATTAAATCAAAGTATTTGAATACTTACAGCACAACAGTAACAATAAGGGGAAGCTGTCCCCTGTCAGCATGTTTCTTACAATTAGTTTCTCTCAGTATTTAACCCTCCCCCAAAAAAGGTCAAAGCAGTTTGAGGACCTACAAAGGGATGGGACGCTGAGGGAAACTGCTGCCAATGCAAAGAGAGTCAAGTATCCAGCTGTCTCTGTATATGAAATCTTGTACCAGTGATACCCATTAATCCTTTTAATATATCAACCAACCCTTCCATTCACAAGTTAGCCACAGTTAAAGGTGATGAACCCTAATCCTAGTGGAGTACAACCTCTCCCAAACCAAGTTATTTAAACTTTGGATCTTATGTAATGCTTTCCTCCTGAACTGCAACCCCCATCACCATCAGCTATGAGTCTAATAGGAGATCCAGTCCAACAAATGCAATTCCCTGTCCCTCTTCTCCCAGCCTTCTGCAGGATAGTTTAAAAAATTAATTTCCAGGCTAGTAACCATAGGGTCCAGCACTTGTTTAAAAATAACAAGGCGGGACTGGCCACAGCAGGTTATACAAACACCATTTTTTGGTTTTTTTGGTTTTGAAAGGGGAACAGAAAAGCACATTTTTGAACATAAGAGAGCTTATATAAGTTTGACATCTATTTATACAAGGCATACAGAAGTATAATATTCAATTTGCTTTTCACTGTATGGACTTTTCATACCTGACCTATTAAGAGCAAGTTTTTCAGGATGAAATAAATAATATGTTTGGGTTTGTAACAAGGTAGGAGAGAAAAAAGGGGGATGGCTGAGAAAGGGGTATATGGGGAAGTGTGAGTGAATGGCTGGGTCTTGATATCTAGGTGGCATACCATCAACAAACATTGTACAGACTCTCTAAACTGGAAGACAGCACATAGACTTAACTGGGTTTTGGCCACCTCAGTATCTATTGCCTATATCAGCAACTGCATTGGTGCTCACCAGCCCCAGCCAATGGTGAGCATTGAAGTTCAGCAACATCTAGAGGGCCACACATTATCATTTAGTTACAGAATCAGAATTTATGAAGCTATAACATAGTTTGATGAGCTTCTAGACAGGTGACTCAGCACCAACTACTAGTGGACAGCACTCTATTGCTGCCACTAGGAATGCCACATTCACTCACTATTTTGTGCCTATTCATGAAAAAATTAAACTGAAAGTCAGAACTGTATGTTTGCCATCAACTGTGTGTCATCTTGCCCCACTTATTATATGTCATGGGTCAAGTTAGAAACATATACACTTCTAGGATGGATTCAGCTGATGGGAGGCTTTCTATGAAGAGCATGAAATCATTAACTTGTTTGTGGTTGTTGAATTCTAACCCTTTTATTTCTAACTACAGCTCAAGATTCTACAGTACTGTGTAACTAAGAAGTCTGAAAGACAAAGCTAAGACATTTCTGAACTTTACATTTTTCAAAGCTAGTAAGACAACCCTCATTATAATCTCATGTTAAGATGTACTCGTGTACAAAATGGGATTTCCCTTTGATGTTAATGTAAAAAGAAGATTCCTTCATATACTTTTATCTTGATGATAAGCAATAACTCAGTAAGGCTAGAGAGGAAAAAGTGATGTCATCCATTATGTTTTAAGTATTATAGATCAACTCAAGTAGACATCACAGCTGGGGAAGTGAGTCATTCTGTCTTTGACAAAGTGGTACATCATCTATAGCATAAGGGAGGGCTGGGTATCCTTCTGTAAGAAGTCGCCTTCTAAACTCCCATCCAACTTGCCAGCATTTTTGGAATTCTTGTGTGGCCAGCATTTCTTCTTGTCCTCTACCTTGAGCTTTTTACTCTCTAACCTTTTCTAGTGTTATAGCTAAAGTAAGCTGTCAGCTCAGTCTGTACAACATAACTAATTACATCCTAAGTAACTTCTCATTAAGATCAATGTGTATTGCTGTCACTCTTGGTTTTTCTTCATGGCATCCTAGTGTATCGTCAACAACTAGTCCAGACTCCAGAAGACAGAATACACAAACCAAAAAAACACAGGGCAATAAGCATTGTCAGTTTAGGGAACAAAGTTGTATTCCTGACTTTCAGTCATTTGGTTATTCAAAAACTGATTTTAAACTCTACAAATAAAAGAGTTTATCAACTTATAGAATTATTTTACAAGTCTAGAGTTTGTTTGTTTGTTTAGATGCAAACAGTGCAGATGTTAGGGGAGAACAAACTTGTCCAATACAGTAACTCTCTATAAGGGCTGTTCACAATGTCTAAGTGGTCTGTTAGGAAGACAGAAGGACTTGATCTTTTAACATTCAGTTTCTACTGCATGGATTCTGCCAATGCAGTAAGTGAAATTATCCGAGAACTTCACTAACTATAACATTGTTGCACTACAGTATTAATGATCTATTTCCTTTCTGACGAAGTGGAACATTTAGCTTGTTACAAAAAGATCAGATGCAATACAACCAAGAATAAAATTAAGCAACTTGTTTTGCAAAGGCTAATTGCTCCTTCTAAATACACTAAAACAATTGTGATAATATATGACAATATTTAAAACAAAGTTGGAATACTTTCAATTCTGTATACACAGAAAAACAGAAAGAGTCCCAACTGATTTGAATTCTTTTGTAGGAGAGAAGCCTAGTTATCAAAGTAGTCTTGATTTTTTTTCAGCAAGGACATCAAGAGTTGAAGTACCACACTCCTAGTTATCCAAGTACCGTACATAAAAGTCTTAAATCAGGTCCCACAAACATGCTTCCCTCTCTATCACCAATAGGCTGTCTTTTAGTTTTAGAAAGAGCCTCTGACATTCTTCAGAGACCACAATCACAACTCTTCATTGCCTCTATTACATCAGCACTAACTCATCCAGTGCAGTTGTTCCAGGTAGTTAAAAGTACTGTTGCATTCTCTCTGACTTCCAAGCCTGCAGAAATAACCTGTGATGAATTTACTAAATATATTATGGAGAAAATCATTTAGATCAATTCTGACTTGAACTTCACATTAAAGAAGCAATTGTAAAAGTTAAAGAGACACTCACTAGATCCTACCATCTTAGATAATTATCAGCCAGTTTCTAACCTCCCTTTTAAAGTGAGGTTTTGCAAGTGGTAGCAGCACAACTCTAGGCATTCTTGGATGAAAGTTTACAGTTGGCCCTCTGAATCCATGGATTTGGCACCCATGGATTCTACCATCCACGGCTTGAAAATATCATAGAATCATAGAACTGGAAGAGATAACAAGGGGCATTCAGTCCAACCCCCTGCCATGCAGAAATAAACAATCAAAGCATTCCCAACAGATGGCCATCCAGCTCCTATTTAAAAAACCTCCAAAGAAGACTCTACCACACTCTGAGGCAGTGTATTCCACTGCCGAACAGTTCTTACAGTCAGGAAGTTCTTCCTAATGTTTAGATGGAATCTCTTTTCCTGTAGTTTGAGTCCATTGCTCCCTATCCTAGTCTCTGGAGCTGCAGAAAACAAGCTTGCTTCATCGTCAATATGATATCCCTTCAAATATTCAAACATGGTTATCATGTCCCTTCTTAACCTTCATATCATATCATATCCCCCCCCCCCCATGTCAAGAAGCAAACCTTAATTTTGCCATTTTATATAAGGGACACCATTTTACTATACCATTGTATATAATGGGACTTGAGCATCTACTGATTTTGGTATCCTCAGAGGGGTGGGCAGAACCAACCCCCAGTGGATACCAAAAGTACATGGATCCATTCCAACCTGGGTTCAGGTCTGGCTATGGGACAGAAACAGCCTTGGCCATCTTATGGGTGACCTACATCAGAAACCAGACTGGGGAGTGCATCCTGGTTGGCTTGGCTGGACCCTGCAGCAAGATATCTTTTGGTTGATATGGGACCTAGAGAGACTGTTCTGCAGTGGTTCTAGTCCTTTCAGCTGAATATTCCCAGAAAATGATGCGGTTTCCTAGCCAGGTATCCACAGGGCTCAGTACTGTTCCTGTCATTCTTCAGCATCTACATGAAGTCATCTGAAGCTTTGGGGTTGAGCATCGTTACTATGTCGATGATACCCAAACTCTGTATGTCTTTTACAATGCATGCCAAGTAGGCTGTGGAAGTCTTGAGTCATTGTCTGGATGCGGTGAAGGACTGGATGTAGGTAAATAAACTGAATCTCAATCCAGACAAGAGGGAAGTTCTGTTGGTCAGTAGAAAAGATAACCTGGTCTTGGGATTGCAGCTGCTCTGACTAGGAGTGCCTTTTACCCACCTTCAGTTGGTGTACCAGCTATTTCCTTTACTAGGGAAAGTAGATTTGGCCACAGTGATTCAGGCCTGAATTATCTCCCTATTAGACGATTTAAAGCACACTATATGGAGTTGCCCTTGAAAAGTGTTCAGAAACTATAATTAGAACGAAATGTAGCAGCCAACTGTTGTTGGGTGTACATTTTAGAGACCATGTAACATTGGTCTTACAAAACCTGCAGACTTCCAATTTGCTTCCAAACTCAATTCAAGGTGCTGGATTTGACCTACAAAGAACAAATACAGTTTATAGCTAAGACACCGGAAAGACCACCTTCTCTCTTATCAGCCTGCTTGGAATTTGAGATCCTCAAAAGGCCATGTTCCATATCCCACTACCCCACAAGGCTAGATTGGTGGGTACGTATGACAAGACTTTCTTTGTAGCAAACCCTGGAATATGGAATTCCCTCCCAAGAGAATTCAGTGTGGCTCCAATGCTTTTGAGTTTTTGAGCTAAGACTGTGTTGTTTCTCATGGCCTTTGGTTCTTAAAACCACAGGTGGCTACTCTGGCTGTTTTAACTATGGTTTAAAATTATTTTTAAGGGAAAAAAAACTAGTTCAGTTTGTTTTTCAAGTTTTTATTCATGTATTTAATGTTTTAAATCTTTTTAAGCTACTTTGGATGCCCTAGTGGTTTGAGAGATACCTAAATGTTTTAAATAAACAAGCAAATAAATTCCCTTTGTCCCAGGCATGGATGTGGAGGAGAGTGGGGCCTAGCTTTGTGCTGGGCCTCTCGGGTGTACTTAGCACTTCCAAGCTCAAGGAAATGTCACGGTTATGACAAGTAGGCAGCAACCCCAAATCTTAGCTAGGTAACATGATTACTTGTTGTTTTTGTATCGCTTAAGTATTTTCCTCAGCAATATGTTGAATTAGTGCTTGAACTTACAGTGAATGTTACATAGATTGTAACCATATCCTGCACAGAAGATACTGAATGGGGGGGGGGAGCATTCATTCCAGTAGAAGAATGAAGTATTTGTAATGCAAAGGTACCCTAACACAAGATCTCAGCTTTCATGCTGACCAAACCACTCCTTAGAAATAGGTGATTAAAAAATATATTATATTGTACTGCACACCAGAGCTTTCCTGCTGAAACCTGAAAATCACGTTCAAGAGACACAATACTGCAGTCTAGAATTATGTTTGAGAAAACTGCACGATCATATTACTTTACTGAGAATAAAATTATGATCTTTAGTAGTAATAAGTAAAATCTTAGCTAGAGGCCTGCTGTCTCTTTCATATTATTGAAGATATTTGCTGTTGGGGAACCAACAGTGAGACAAATATTAAAACAATTTTACCATGTAAGCAATTAAAAATCAATAATGGCCACAGACATCCTAAAACTTAAGTTTGCTAGCAAGATTTTAGAATTTAAATAGAATCTGCTTAAATCATGGATACTAGAGGGTTATACCCAGTGCTATATTCTAATCTTTCTTTCTTCAAAACTCACTCCAGATGGTTGTCTGCTTTCTTAGACAGTGTAGGAGATCAAACTCAAGTATGATGTGGGGGAATCGAATTGCCCACAGTATAACAATGTGAAAGTAAAGAATTGGCTTTGTGAACAGTCATGGGACTATATCTAACATCACACTCATGGGAGTGGTAGCGTTGTGATTTTCCCTCCACCCTTGCAGCCCTGAAAGCCTTTTCTGGATGGTCTCCCACCCAACCAAAGCAGATTTTAGGACCCACGAGAGGCTTTAGGAGGAGATACTGAAGTGGCCTGCTTGAGAAAACATATTGCACTGGCACATGTGACCTGCCCACTCTAAGCAACCCAGAAACATTAGAACTCCTTAAATGCAAAGGCTTTTAAAAATTTCTGCCACATTAATTCAATTGACAAACAATAGCATGCAAGAGACAGCACATAATCTTAAAATATCACATGAGCATGTACACATTAAAACACGATTCTGCACACACACAAAAATGAACTCATCCTCTTCCCTTTCAGACTAAAAGATTGCCAAGGGAAGGATACAAGCCTGGCCAAAACACATGCCAAATTTTAGAATGGCAGAAACTGGAGCTAGGCCTGAAAGCTATACAGACATGGGCTCAGCGCTTCAGATGACATCAAGTGGCCAGTTTTAACCGTTTGTTCCCACCTAAGAAAAGACTATTTGAGCAGACACTTTCTGCTACATTTTAATGGATGATTATGTCTATCCCTCCAATGAATACCAAAAACACATTTTGTTTCAGGGATAAACATTTTGAAGTCTGAATCTAGAAACTTAACTGAAACCCAAGCCATTTCAAATTGCTTAATAAGGCTATATATGAAAACTAGGATGGCTTAGGAGCTATCTAGATGACAAGATATAATACTGATTGTAGTATGTTAACACAAATTCACAGCAGCATTCATTTGCTTCCAGTCCTTTGGAAAATCGATTGTATGTAAAGCTATCTGGGTTTGAAGTACACACACAGCTGTTGCCTGCGAATCAAGATGGTGGCTGAGGAAATTATAGAGTGTTGTCGTTTTCCACACATTGTTACCACTGCACAGTATATTTTTTAAACTGTAAATCAAAGGTGCGCAAGTGTGACCTTTTGCTTAAATAGGCTGTTCGGTCGCCTCTGTGCAGCAAAAAAGCACATGATCGATAATGCAAAACTACAATGGTGCTACCGGCCATCTCCTTGCCAAAAAGCCTGCTCCCCTCACACGGCTGACCAATCCGCTCTCCACTTCCACCCTCGCCAAGAATGTGCAGCGATGCAAATTGATGTCTGGACGTGTGATAATATGCAAGTCCACACATTATTCAAAAAGCCTTGAGGAAAGCCATGAAGGCTTTTCTTGTGCAGTAGATGGGAGTTTTTGCCCCCCTCCTTTCAAATACCACAAATCTCACTTGCAGTGTGTTGGGACAAAAGATATTTTCCTCGAATTCTGTAAGTATTTTCATTGTTTAGACAAGTCCTAAAATTTCAAAACTTTTAAGTTGTGTTCAGTGGATGAAATTAAAATACATTAAAATTCCAAAATCCACATTAAGGCTATTCACTTATGCTGAAAATACAAGGCAAATTTTTGAGATCTCTAGATTTTCTTCTTCAAGCAAGATGTTACAAAAAAGCAGATGAAGACAAGAAAAGGGGAGTTTAAGATAAAGTGGTGTGGGGGAGCAACTTCAAATGGATTAGCTTTTTTAATGTGTCATAAAATTTCAGGTTACACTTAGGACAATGTACTGGAAAAAATCTGACTAACTACTAGATTTTAATTTTTTTAAAATAGGAGAATAATCAATCACATATTTGTCCATCTCAACTATACTACCTAGGTGTGATCTGAAACCTACATGACACTTACTGAAGCACAGTCCATTTTTTCTGGGTCTTTCCCCCACAGCCCACTCTTAAGATTTCAACCACACAGGTGTTCAACCACACAGTCAGCCCTGTTTTCATTCTTCTCCCATTTGCTTTTTGCCTGAGAAATCTTAGTATTAGTGTACTTTTACTTTGGATCCTGAATTTTTTCTTATGGACTAGCATGGCTTATTTTAATAAAGCTAGTTACATTTCTGCTCTATTCACTACAAGAGAGAAATGCTTCTAAAGAGAAAGCATGAACAGTTTGGTAGCCCTATTATTCTCAGTTTGAATGCCTCTCATTACTTCAGAATATCTTATCATTCTCAAATATGAAATCTATTGTTTTCTAAAATAAATTTGGGAAAAAGTGTTAGCTCCTTAATTAGTCTTTTTTTTTACTCTATTCATTTATTGTATCTTAATTAGTCTTTTTTTTTTTACTCTATTCATTTATTGTAGTGTAAGATCAGGGATATGTTCTGATGCAGGGCCATATAAAATTCCTTAGTAATTAAAGTGAAGTTTACAAAATTGGCCTAAAATGTCCAGATTTGATAAAAACACATTGAAGTCAACATCTTTTAAACATTACTGTATCTTTTACTCTTCAATACAGACAATACAATACAGAATTTAAGTTTACTTTGCTTTGTAAAAGTATAATATGCAAACATTATAAATATAGCACCATGAAACATCATGAGTTCTGTACTTTGTCTAAGTTGTAAATATTTAATTTCTGAGCATGGACATTTACATTTTATCTTAAGAACACATTTTCTCAGTTATTACTAGCAGTTGCTATGGGGGAATCCTGAATTATTATGCCACCAAATAGCACTTACACATACTAAAATACATTATTCCAGTGGATGTGTTGCACCCAACTCTGTGGTGTGTATGTGTCTTCAAATTGCCTGTTGACTTATGGCAACCTAATTTATTTCACAGGGTTCTCTTAGGCAAGAAATAATCAGGTGTCCCCCCCCCAGTTCCTTCCTCTGAAATACAGCCTACAGCACCTGTTTTGTTTTTTTTTTTTGGTTTTTGTTTTGCTATCTCCCACCCAAGTATTAACCAGGGCAGCCCCTGCTTTGCTTCCAGGATCAGACAGGATCTGGTGCCTTTAGGGTATTTACGCCCTCCACCATCCCATAATTACACACTCTAAAATTCATTATTCTAGTGGATGAGTCACACTCAACTCTGTTCTCATTCACACCAACAATTTTAGGAATTTTTAAAATCAAAATCTACATTTTACAGTAGTGCTGGAGGGTATCAATGCATGGAAGAACAGAGTACAGTGTCCGAAATTTGGGGCAGCCCTGGTAACCAAGATGAAATCTATAGTTACCAGGACTCTGGCCAATCTCTTCAGCAAGTTTATTTATGGCTACCTAGAACCAAGGTTGCTGCCAGGCAAATAGCTGATGGTGAAGGAAAAAAAAAGATGGACATGATAAGGGACACACACAAAAAGGGATCATACATAGATGCCATTATTTAGGAACCCTACTTGCCAATAAAATTCTATACAAGAGACAGAGAAATTGGACAATAAAAGCCTTGTCTGGAAGTATTCCAAGCCTTCTGTTCAATGTACATGGGTTTACCCAACGTGCTAGCTCCTGGTCTTGCAATCTGCCTTCAAAGGAGGTCAAAGATTATCACCTGCTTCATTTCCCTGCTCCTAACCTTTAAAGCTACGGAAGGAAAACACAGACTTTATTTTTTTTATGTTGACAGTCTTGGACTTAGAAAGGATCTTGTCCACTGTTGTGTTGAGCCCTATAAGACTCAGCTGAATTGTGGGGATGACACCTGTTCATCTGACCTACCCACTTCCAAGCTAAGCTAGAGAAGAAAACTAGGTAATCTATCATAGTTGCTTGGAGAAATGCACCTAACAGCAATAGAGACCTCTGAGTCAGTGTTTGCACGCAAATGGCTGAGCTTCTGAATCATGCCTATATGACAGAAGTGGAATCTAGGGTTCCATGAACTGAGCACCACTCATACAAGGGACTTTTCATCTTTCTCTTTCCATGGCAGCCCCATAACTCCACCCATTACAAGTTGCTCTAGAGTGGTACCACATTAAAATAAAGAGCTACCACTAGAGTAAACATTGTCTTCTACCCATGTGTATGCAGATTTTTTTTTGTTTGTACATAAGGAAGATTCTTGCTTTTCTGTACACTGAAGGAGCAAAACTTGGCAAAAGAACAGCCTGAGACACACAATATTGTTCAACTGCTAAAAGCTTTTGAAGCTCAGCAGTGCCTAGACAGCCAATTAGAAATCATATTCAAACAAGCCTGAACTGCTTTGAAGATGTGTATACGTATGTGTGTCAAATAACAAAACTCAGTACGAACTGGCTTCACCCACGTAATGTGATGACTTTGACTATCCATGTTAACTTCCGCACAAAATCATTCATTTACATGAAAGAAAGTAACATGTTGCTCCCAAGGACAAGCTTCAGAGATGTGATTCTCCCGTCCTTCCCAAAATCTCCAAATGAGATTCCCTGTGGGAAGTTAAAAGAATTCCCTCATTTTCAGGAGACTAAGGAGGGATAATACATTTGGCACATCACCTTGGCCCAGCAAGACTCTTTGCACTTCACTCAGGGATTAGAAGCTTTGTTGTGGGTGAACCCAAAATAAAGTTAACTTTGGAAAAGCAGACTTTTGTGACAATGGTCCAGTGAAAATAATGGAATGGATCTTTGGGGGAGGGGAGGGGGGGGAATGAATTTTCAAGATTTCTCCCTCTTAAAATTAATAGGCTTTTAGACTATACCTTTATTTTAAAAAGCCAATTCCGGATCATTGTTTCATATTTTATATTCAGATTACAGGAACCAGAAAAGGCTATACTATCAATGAAAAAGCAAACAGGCTATAATCTAGATTTAGGTTTCCACTGCAAAACTGTCACTGAAAGTAACAGTTTCACTTAAACAGCTGGCAGCCACTCATATAGGAATAAGAGAACTTCATTTACATACACTACTAGAATGGAGGCATGCTCTGTTGTTGTTGGGTGACTTCATTTTCAACTTCTGGTGAGCATAAGACAAACCTAACATGGGATTTTCTTGGCAAGATTTGTTCAAAAGGGGTTTGCCCTTGCCTTTCTCTGAGGCTGAAAAGAATATGACTTGCCCAAGGTCATCCAGTGGGTTTCCATGGCCAAGTGGGGACTCAAACCCTGGTCTCCAGAGCGTTTTGTCCAACGCTCAAAAAACATTATGCCACACTGGCTCTTGGAGGCATGGACTCCCCTTCTTTATATAATGGAACAGCCAGTCTTCATCAAGAGGCTCCCAATATGCAGGATAAGTAGCAATCAATTAACATTTTAATTATATAGGGTACCCGCACAGAGAAATGTTTTGTCCTGCTATACCATACTATTATAGAAAGCTGGGAAAGAAAATATCTGATCATCTTGTTTAGAAATTATTTTCCAGTTTCACTTCTTTAACAAACAAGTATTATTCTTACTACATTGACTCAAAGTACCTGAAATGACTACTTTCCCCCATTTTCCCATTTAATCTTTAGACTACCATTGGAAGGCTTTACTTGTGTATGCAATCCTTTCAAGAGATGGCTCTGCATTTGTGTAACAGCCTTCCTTTGGACTTCCAGCTGGAGGAGGATCACACTCATTTTTGTAAGGGGTTGAAAACCTTCTACAGTTATCCCTCCATATTCACAGATTTGAGTATTCACGGCTTGAAAATATTCTTTAAAAAAAATAATAATCCAAAAAGCAAACCTTGATTTTGCCATCTTATATAGATAGGGGACACCATTTTGCTATGCCATTGCATATAATGGGACTTGAGTATTCACAGATTTGGGTATTCACGGGGGGTGGGGTGGGGGGTCCTGGAACCAAACCCCAGCGAATATGAAGGGACAACTGTACTTTGATTCACCAGATTAAACTGCTGAGTTGTGCCTGAGGTTGCTGAGATGCCTAGTGACTGGTGGGACGTTGAGGATGTTATGTATCTTTATAGTGTTAGATTTTATTATCTGATTGTATGTTTGGTGTTTCACCCTTTGGTGGAAAGGGCATTATATACATTATTATTATTGTTATTATTATTATTAAGCCAATGTTTGTTTTTAATCTAAGACTGATTAATGTCTGATAGAAACTGAAATGAAGTGGATAAGGGATGTATACATTCCAATTTCTCTGAATAAATGGAGTACAAGGAACCATGTGTATACTCTGTATTGAATACTGACAGTTAGTAAAACTTTATTAGTGAACCAACTTATTTGGAACACTATGGGAGAACACCACACCACAGAAACAATTTAATACTGGAATACGGTAGTTCAAGAAATGCTAGATAAGCAGCACTGGCCTGATCTAATGAACTGGAAGAACTTAAATCTCATATTTTATGACACTCGCTAAGTGATGTTCTGCTTATCTGTTACTTAACTTTTAAACACAATTTCTATACGGGCCTGCACTGTAATGCACCAGTCATCATTATAGCACCTGGTTAAAATAAGTAAAGGCACCCACTTGTCCACAAAGACTAAAAACTATCTCCCACTCAATTTTCTTCTATGGCTTTTATATGGAGAGTATCCAAGATAAATGAATGACCTTCACACCAGTGTGCTCAACTCTGCTGAACTCTGAACACACCCGCTCAGATATTTGTGCAGCTGGTTTCAAAATGTATACAGTCTTTATGATGATATGGCTTGATTCAATGCATGAAAAGATCAGCTAGTTCTTGTTAAACTGAGTTGATTTATTAAACTGCCTCTCCCTCTATTAGCAAAAACACATACTAACAATAAAGTGACTGGCACATCAATAACTGTAAAGCTATTTTAAAAAACTTGCATTATTAGGTTAACTTAAATTATACATAATTTTCAAATTAAAATTACCCCAAGTCACTGCTCTGCAGCAGATTGTTTACTTTGAGAAGTTACTATGGCTTAAAACTACTAAACTTAATGTAGGCCCCAATACTGTTGCTACTTCCTCTCCCTACTTGCAGCATTCTGCACGGGTGAGTCATTGCTAACATTACATCATCTTGTCCAGGGAGGGGCCTGATTTCTATAGTGAAAATTACAACCTTGAATAGAAATCACACAGAACATGCTCTAGAAAAATCATATAAACAGTTATGTGTCTTGCAGAAAAAGGCTGAACATTCTTTACTCTTCTTATACATATGTATAACATATGTAAATACAGTTCGAGTATCCCTTACCCGAAATGCTTGGGACCAGAAGTGTTCCGTATTTTAGACTTTAAAATACTTTCATATACATAATGAGATATCTTAAAGATGGGACCCAAGTCTAAACACAAAACTTGTTTATGTTTTATATATACCTTATACACATAATCTAAAGGTAATTTAAAAAATAATTTTGTGCATGAAACAAAGTTTGTGCACATTGAACAATCAGAAAGCAAAGGTGTCAAAGTCACTATCTCAGCCGCTAGCATGGACAATTTCGAATTTTGGAATTTTTGGAAATCTGGATCAGGGATGTTCATCCTGTATAAAGTGCCCATAGGAGAATCTGTCACTATAACAGATGTGTCCTGCTACAGTAGGGGTGAGCAAAATGTGCCCCTCTGGCCACAAGTGGCCCTTAGCCTCTTTTTCAGTGTCTAGTTCCTTTAAAGCCCCCCCCCTTTCATTTTTCGGAGACAGAAATGGTTTAAGACTGGCCCAAACCACTGCTAATATGTCTTAAAACACAGCTATTTGGCCTAATTAACATTCTACAACCCCAATCCCACAACGTTAGGAAACAGCTAAAAATCTACTGAATATTCATCAGAACTAATGCCTCATTGTGGCCAGGGGATGTAACAGGCCATGGAAACTTAACTGTTCAGCCTCGTGCTACATAGATGCAGGAGTAGAATTTGAAGGAAAAGAAAGTCACCCACTATTTTTAAGCAGGTCCAGAGATTTGAAAGCTTTTTTTTATATAGTCTCATATTTTAACAAGTACAGGGATTGCCCTTAAATGTTAACTGAAGAAAAAAAAAGAGAGAGTTAATTTTATTCTCACCAGCACATCATTGCAGATATCCCTTAGTTCAGTCTCAATTTTCTCTCTGTATTCTCGGGCCATTTGCTGCTTTTTCTCAGCACCTTCCGTCTTTTGTTCAATACTTGAGACAACCCTCCAAGATGACCTACGTGCTCCTACAACATTTTTGTAAGCGACAGAGAGAAGATTCCTCTCCTCATTGGACAATTCTGCTCCTTGCTCAGTCACAGACTTCATGCAGGCTGCCATGTCATCATATCTCTCAGCCTGCTCAGCCAGTTTGGCTTTCTGCACCAGCTCGTTTTTATCCATGCTGATTTCTCTGGAGAATAAAAATATCAAAGTATTATTCAGACATCCATCAGGCAAAAGCATTTATAACTACAGCTGTGTCTTAACAGGTTAAAGTTAAGATTCCAGTCTTGCATACAGTTGGTTAGGAGCAAATGCCACATATTTCAGTGACTCTTGTTTCAAACTAAAGTGCAGGATTGCTATGCTTTTGTCAGGATGATGAACTATTGTCAGTTCTATTTAATTAGTTGTCCCTCCTATCCACAGATTTAAGTAACCATGGCTTGAAAATATTCTTTAAAAAATAATAATCCAAAAAGCAAACCTTGATTTTGCCATTTTATATAAGGGACACCATTTTGCTATGCCACTGCATGTAATGGGACTTGAGTATTCACAGATTTTGGTATCCAGGGTCCTGGAACCAAACCTCAGCGAATATGAAGGGACAACTGTACTACACTGTTGAGAAGACTATTCTGCCACTGCAGTCCCAAAAAACCTTCCAGGAGAAGGCTGGAGGAATGCAAGCTATGCCCCCAGAGCCTCAGCCATTACTCCAAAGACTGTCCCAGCTCTTCAAGTAGCTAGTATCAGTAGTTTGCTATTTTGAGACAAACGCTAAGCTATTTTGTACGTTTTGCAGTCCCAAAAATTTCACCTCACAATGGATTGAAAAAGCCACTTTTTTAAAAAATAAGTGTCTCAAGTTTCTGATACTATCTCTTTTTGTTTTAAAATTTGATCGTTATCAAATCCATCAGGTTCAATTCATTTCTAGGTAACTTCATCAGCAAGACATACTCCTAAGTGCATGAGTTAAACTTGTGGTGTAATTTCACTGATTTCAATGGAATTGTTAAAAGATCAGGATGCAATCTTCAAGCCTGTGGTCTGAAGGTTCTGTATTCTGTAGTCCACAACCAAGGCTTTAGCCACAAAAAGAAGGAAACATTTTTGAAGTGCAATTTTGGCCTCATCTTATTTTAATTCCAGGCCAGTACATTTAATTCAAGGAGATAAAGCTAACAGCTTTTGAATTGTTTCATGCTACCATGGTGTCACCTGATTTTGCAAGGGAAGACACATGTAAGCCTGTGAGGAAGGTCTCTCTGCTTTCTGACTGAAAGGAAATGCGTTGTGTTTAAAATTAGTGGACAATGTCCTGTATGGGAGTAGAAGCTTCGACTTGAGTGTATAAAATGGTGCTGCTTGGTGCACTCCTGGCAGAGGCAGCGGCTACAGGGTGTGTATAGCCGCAGCTGGCAGAGCTACAAACATGGCTTGGGTGGCAGGGGCTACGGGTACAAAAACCGACGCCGATAATGATGTGGGCGAAAGGGAAGCGAAGAGAAGGAGGAAGAGGACAAGCCAGGCCAGGCTTTCTCGCCGTGGCCCCTCCCAGCGCCGCAACCGCCCGGCTCCGAAGACATGAAGCGCCTTGTCTGGGCTCTTTGTCATGGCGGATTCGTGTCAGAGCCCAGCCCACTTCTGTGCGCCTTAATCCCCCCCTCACCTCCGCCCCACGCCGGGAGGGGGACGCAGCGGCAGCAAGCAAAGCAAAGCAAAGCAAAGCAAAGCAAAGCAAAAGCAATGCAAGCAAGCAAAGCAGCATCTCCGCCCTGACACAGAGGAAAAGGGGGAAGGAAGCCCAGGAGGTGGCAAAGACAAGGAAGGAGACACGCCCGCCCGCCCACCCACCTGCCTTCGCTCCCTCCTCGCCGCCCCAAGGAAGAGCCTCGGTGGCTGCCGCGATGGCGGGGGGCTTCTCCGAGCCACCTTTTCGCTCGCAGCCCCCCCCAAACCCGACCCCACCCGCGCTTCGCCCCCTCCTCCTCCCTCTGGAGGCGGCCCCGCGGCGATCCCCTCCTTCTGCGGCGGCGGCGGAGGAGTGCAACGGATCGCGCCGGTTAGATGCGCCGCTCCCGGCGGGAGGCCACACCCTAGAAAGCGCCCCGCAGCCACTCCAGCCCCGGGAGCCCGAGGAGGAGGAGGAGGAGGAAGGCGGCCTGGAAAGGGGGGTGGCGGAGGAGGAAGGGGGTCAGAAAGAAAGGGAGGACCGCAAGGAGGGGGAAGGAGAGAGAATGGAGAAGAAGCCATCCTACTCCCCAACATGGCGCCCCATCTTCCCTGCCTCACATGGCACCCCGCATTTTACGCACTCCTCCTCCGCACTGCCGCCCCTCTCGAGGGGATACGGCCTCCCGTTTCAACGTGGTGAGCGGAGGAGGGAAGGCAGAGGTCGGTGGCTGTGTCGCTTCCCCCCCACCCACCCATCATGTCTGCCTGGCAGGTAGAGAGGCGCCTTTCTTAGCCTTCCCCTCCGCCATCCTCCTCCTCCTGCCATCCCCTCCCTCACCAAAACCGCCCAACAAGGGGCGCCGCCCCGGAGCTGCTTCACCTGCCCCACCGGGGAGAGAGAGAGAGAGAGAGAGAGAGAAAGGGGGCGCCGCCTCGCCCACTTTACCCCCCACCCCATCTCCTCCTCCCACTCCCGCCGTCGCCGCTGCTTCCAACCGGGGGAAGGAGAGGGGCCGCGGGGCAGCTGGGCGGGCAGGTGGGGCCGCACCTGTGCCGCCAGAGCTGAAGGAGGGAGGGGCGTCCGTCCGCAGGGAATGAATGGCCCTCCTCGCCGGGTGGCCGGCCAGCCGGCCGCCTTCTCTCCCGAGCAGGGCTCGGAGCCGCCGCCGCCGCCCTTTCTGAAGCCCTGGGAAGAAAAGGGCCGCCTCCGCCTCGGCCGCCCCTCTTCCCCTTCCAGCCGCGGCCCCCCAGCAGCTCTTCCCGCCACTGCCGGAGCCTCACCCGCAAAGGGAGAAAGCGAGGAAGACCAAACCAACAAAGGGAGAGCGAAGTGGGAAACAATGGGAGGGGAGCAGCCAGCCGAGGCCGTTACCTGCGGAGTCGACCGTACGAGAGTGTCCCTTAGGCGGGTGACCGGCGCGGACTGTGCCTCCTCTATCGCGGCTCGCTCCGCTGCAGCCTCGCTCTCGCTCTCTCCCAGCGCCACACACGGGGTCTCCGCCAATCACCGCGTCGCAACGCACGGGCAACACAGAGCCCGTGACGTCAAGCGGCGCCATGGCAACCGGGCGCGAGCGCGCGCTTGCGCCTACACTTTCCCTCCCTCCCTCTTCCTTTCCACTCTCTCTCTCCCCACACCCTCCGCCTTCTCGGTCTTAGCCAAGCGATGACTGCACCAACCGCCGCAAGCGCGCGCGCTCCCTCCCTGGCTCGCGCGGCAGCGGACACGCCTTTTCGCCCCGCTGTTACACTCTTCCTTCTCTCTCTCTCTCCCCCCCCTCCGCATTCTCTGGCTCCAGACGGCGGGAGCGCGCACCACCTTCCCACCCTCCCACTACTGCAGAGCGTGTTCGTTCGCGCATGCGGAAGGGCCGCGCCTCTTCCTCTCCCTCGGCACAGTCGGTGGTAGTGGTGGCCGAAGGAGCTCTGGCTATGTGGGGAGTCGGGCAGGGCGAGGTTGGGCAGCGCCCTGGCTCTTCCTTTCTTGCCTCAAAGCCTCCAAAGAGAGAAGGCGAACAAACGCTATTGTCTCTTCTCACCCAACCACCCTCCCTCACTGTATACTAGTCGTTTCACAACCACAGGAGGAAACGCCAGCCTCTCGCCCTCACAACTCTCCTCACAGGCTGGCAGGCGGATGACCGCAGCTTTAGTCTCTTTTTCCGGTCCTCCAGCCCTTGGAGACAGAGAGAGAGGCCTTGAGCCAAGGCCCAGTCATTCAAGGCCACTGTCAGGAAGTTGTGAGGGAAATTTCTCAGCTGCACAACCTTCCCTTGGGTTGTGTTGTTCTTCGGAGTGATAAAGACATATTCTTCTCTGTGTCCCTGTTAGCGTCAAGTTTAAGACCCCATTTCTGCTGTGGAGCAGTTTTAGAAAATAATAAATAAATGAATGAATAATTTCTTGTGAAGTCAAAGGCTTTCACATCCAGCATCCATAAGTTTTCTGTGTGTTTTTTCCAGGCTGTGAGGCCATGTTCTGGAAGAGTTTATTCCTGACGTTTCGCCTGCATGGCGAAACATCAGGAATAAACTCTTCCAGAACACGGCCTCACAGCCTGGAAAAAACACACAGAAAATAATTTCTTCCCCACCTCTCCCTGTGGTTCAGAGGTGCAGAACAATACATCAACACATAGACAATAATATTAGGCCAATTCCACACTACACAAATACAGTAATCTTTCCTATGGGATCCTGGGGTTTGTAGTTTGGTGAGGCAGCGAGGGCTAAATACCTTGTAAAACTACAAACCCCAGGATTCCATAGGAAGGAGCCATGGCAAATAATCCAGTTTCAAATTACTGTATTTGTGTAGTGTAGATGTGGCCTTATTAGTTAAAAACACACATCAGTTAAAACGTAAGAATTAAAAAAAAAAAACAAGACTAAGATGTCTTAAAACAATCAGTACACAGTTTAAAATTCACACTTTAAAATAGTTTGGATCAGCCTGATGGAAGAGATTGGCTTTTAATGCTACTTTAAATTCTGACTTCAATTGTAGCATGTCTTCTGGCAAGCCGTTCCAGAATCTAGGGGCAACTGAAGAAAAAGTCCTTTGGATGACCATTGCCAACCTAGTCCTAACCGGCTGGAGCAAATGTCCCCCAGAAGACCTGAGTGTATGGGGCAGATTATACAGAAGGAGGTGATCCCATAGGTAACCTGGACTCAAAACATGCAGGACTTTAAAGGTAACAACCAACATATTGTACCTTGCCCAGAAACTAATTGGCAGCCAATGGAGTAATTTTAATATTGGTGTAATGTGATCACTGCTGGGTGTACCAATTACTAATCAGGCTGCTGTGTTTTGAACCGATTGAAGTTTCCGAACTTGGTACAGAGGTAGCCCAATGTACAGCGCATCGCAAAAGTCCAGCCTTGAGGTTACCAGCATGTGCACACAGGTCCCAAGTGGGAACACAGAACTTGGGGGAAAAGTTGCTTTTTGGGACTAGTAATTACATATAGAAGGTATTTTTCTCTCCCCAGTCCTCCCTTCTACATTTTAAGCTTTCCCTGAGGAATATGAAAAATACATATAGTGCTGCTTCTGAGGTCAAGGAAGATGTATGTGAAGACCAAAAAGCTGTTTAAACTGTTTAAAACAAATATTGTTAGAGTGTATTACAGTACATTGATTTGAGCTGTCCTGTGAATTACATTAGGGAGAACAAATGTGGAGGCTTAGTTAACCTTTTCCCACAATCTCAGTGTTCAAACTTTTACAACAAAGGCCAGAATAGAAGGAAGAAGAAAACTTTTGCACACACAGACAAAAGACGGGGGTTTTACTGTGTTTCTCTACCTGTTGCGTTGCGGGAGCAAAGCAACATGGGGTGTAGTGGCATCCATAGCACTTTCACACAACTCACATAGTCCTAAAAATTTAGAGGTCCCTGCAAGATAGGTAACTTTTGCACATATTTCATGGGGGGTTACTTATAAACGGTTTTTTTTAGCACTACAAAAGTTTTTTACTTTCCTGTTATGAAGTTAAACCTAACTGTATATATTTTAATTTAACTATCACAGTGTAAGCATGGGAATAAGACACACATTACAGTAATTATGTAAGGACAAACAAGCATCTATTTTACTAAGAACATTATTTTAATTTTCACAGGTTTCTCAACTGGAATGACAGGAGCAATGCCGTATGCATTCTTATGTTATATGGGGTGGTTTAACAATGTAAAATAATAGGGATGTTTTCATTTGAATTCACCATTACATTGGATTCTGTACATTTTTTCAGAAAGACTACATATAAAACAAAGGGTGTAAGGCAGTCTTCTTCAACATGGTGCTCATCAAAAGTTTTGGTTCAACTTCTCATTGGGAAATGAAACTTACTAGATGACCTAGAGCTAGTGACACTGAGGGTGACCTACTTTACAGGACTGTTGTGAGACTAAATGGGCGAGGAGCTACGTGCACCAACTTCAGCTCATTGGAGAGAAGCTGAGATATACAGTAGGATCCCGTATCCACTGATTCAATTATCCACGGGACACAAAACAGCACACCTACCACAGAGGCTTCCTAGAAAATGTGTCCTCTCTAGCCATTTTCTAGGTCCTCCAAGACAATGCTATGGTATTTTAAACCGGAAGTCCCATTATTTTCAATGGTGTTTGCTATCATCCACAATTTTTGGTATCCACGCCCCCCCCCGAACCAATCTCCAGCGGACAAGGGGGTTCTCCTTTAAATGTAACCAACCAACAAACTCTCAAGGTCACCATATTGGGGAAAGCTGGCAGAAAGGATATATTTGTCCTGTGGGAAGGAACCTTTATCATAAATAGCATATTTTTTGTAAATAATTTTTTATTAAGATCCAACTTCTTTCATTGTAACGAAGAAGTCTTTCTGACCAAGCTTGTCTTTATGTAGTAGATTTAAATCTAAACATATTTGTCAAGAATTAAAACCAAGTGATTCAGTGGAATTTGCTGCCAAAAAGTGAGGAAAGCAGCTTTGGAACCAGAGCCTGAGGCTGCATTTCTTGAACAATTATTCTGCAGTAGAGATCATCAAAATGATTGTTTGTTTACCTTAAGGCCTTCCAGATTCACTCTCTTGTTTGTTTTGCCTCCAAAATGCCTGGTTGTTTTTTGTTACAGGGAACTCAGACTTATTTGCTGAGAGAAGTTCTTCTTACTTGGATGTTGCATTTTCCTAGCAGGGCAAACAGAAAGTCTGCTAAAATTGACACTAGAAAGTATGAATTTATTCTGTAAAGAGTGTCCAACATGTTCCTTAAAACCGTACATTTTTCTCAGGGAGAACAAGTCTATGTGTCTTATTTGATACTGCTGCTCCAGAGAATAAGGAGATTTTCACATGGGCTATACAGCCCCTGGCAGAAACGGACCAGGGTCGGGAATGGTTTTCGGACGACGTCCACCCTGTTCCGTTCCTACATTGTGCCTGTTCTGTTTTCTCCCCATGATATAGTATTTACGGGGAGAAGTCATTAATAAGCACCCACTTCCGTTTCTGTTATGGAATCACAGGTGTGCGAATCGGATCCTGTCCCTGTTCTGGAATGATAGGGATGGGGGAGGAGCTCCATGGCAGGCACTTCCTGCCACGATCTGGACAGCCAGGTAAGTGCCACCCTTCCCACCCCCCTTGTATTTACTTGTATTTAAAAAAAAAATTGTTATTCTTTCTTTTGACAGCTGGGAGTTTTTTAATTTGAATTTCCCTCCTGTTCATTCTCTCGTGAGAATGAGCGGGAGTTCCCCTGGCCGGTCGTAAAAGCAGCATTATGACAGCTGCATTTACATCCGGCCGGGCAAGGAGGGAGGAGGACCGTTCCTATTCCGGAATGGAGGTAAGTGTGCAAACACTTACCTTCATTCCGTTGCAGAAACGGGAGAGGAGGTGGCAGGACAGAATCGGGGCTTTTAGCCCCCGTGTGAAACTCTCCTAAGACATCGAGCAATGGATTCAAATTACAGGAAAAGAGGTTCCATCTAAACATTAGGAAGAACTTCCTGATGGTAAGAGCTGTTTGACAGTGGAGTACACTGCCTTGGAGTGTGGGTGGAATCTCTTTCTTTGGAGGTTTTTAAACAGGGACTGGATGGCCATCTGTCAAGAGTGCTTTGATTGTGTATTACTGCATAGCTGGGCATTGAACTGAATGACCCTTGTGGTCTCTTCCAGCTCTATGATTCTGCAATTCTATGAAAAGCAACTTAATTATTCTAATATTTTCCAAACATATTGGAAAGCAAGGGATAATAAAAAGGAACATTTATGGTTGTAATGTATTGGATAATCCGTCCAAAAAAGTTACTTCTCTTTGATACCAACCTGAGGTCTGCCCCTTCTTTTGTTCTTCCAAGTTTGTGTGGAGGGATAAGAATTGTGATTCCTAGTTGGTTGGCTGGTTTAGCACCTAGTGCACCAGGTTGAATACAGGGATACATTGGTGCTCTCTCCAAAATATCACCACTGACTACCATTTGAATTTTGGCTGAGGAAATGTCACCATCACCCACTTGATGCTTCTAGTGATATTTTGAACAATTTTTGGCTCCTCTTCCTTCTGCCCCATTTTCTTAGTAGAATTTCATCTTTAATCCTGCACTTTGTAATAGCCCCTATTCTATCCCAGCGTCATCAGGAAAATGTTCTTCTGACAGTAATGTTTCCTTAGATATTTTTCCTCACAAATCCCTGGATATTTTTTTTTAACAAGATCGTGGTGGTTGGGATGAAGGGGATTACCTGCCTATCAGCTGATGTTCTTGTTATCTGTCCACATTTCTTGCCAGATAGTATGGTTACTGTTTTGTTACAATATAAATCTGAGGAGCACAGGAAGGTACTATGTTCGACATGATGCTATGAAATCTAACTAGCTGACTATTAATGTACTCTGATTGGCAACAGCTCTCCAGGATCTCAACTAGTGGTCTTTCCCTTTTAAACTAGACATACATCTTAAATTATGATGCCAGGGTTCAACTTGAAATCTTGTGCTTTATCTTTGTTCTGTTGTTCCTTCATGTACTGTTTACCAGGGACTGAGATGTTATATTGTTAGTAACATTACTTAGGACTTGTCTATACAAGGCAATAAATGTGGACTGATGTGCACTAACCCCAGTTCACAGCAGCTTTCAGTTGTCTCCATGTTTTTTATTCAAGATTGCAGGCAGACAAAGCCATACGCGTTTGTTGTTCAAATGGGCATGCCTGCGAATCAAGATGATGGGTGCAAATGAATTATTCACATTTTCATTGTCCCCAGTTGCTGCTGCCAAACAGTATTTTTAAAAAAAGCAAATCCAAAGTACAGGAGTGCGATCTTCCACTTAAATAAACAGGAAAAAAGGCCATTTAGTCACCTCAGCACACAATCGCTACAGTGAAAATCCAACATGGTGGAAAATCCAACACCACTCCTGCACACATCTGACCAATCAGCTCTCCACTCTGGGAATCCACAATGATGCAAATCGCTTGTCCTAATGAGCGATAGTGTGCATTCCCATGCATTATTTTTAAAAATACAGGGAAAGCTGTGAAGGCTTTTCCCATGGAGTATTTTCAGTTTTTTGCCCCCTCATTCTGAATTCCACGAATTGCTGTGGGATCTTGTTGGGACAAAAGATATTCTCCTCAAATTCTACCAAGAGTATTTTCACGATCCAGACAAACCCCTAATTTTTAAACAAATACATTGCTACTTGAGCCTGAGATGTTGTTTCAGGGAGTCTTTGTATCGCTTTTTTGGAGCTCCCCTCTTACGCTGACCCGTGGCGAGTTCACCGTAGAGTAGTATTTTTGGGAGGCGATGGTCCTCCATCCTAGAAACGTGCCCTGCCCAGCGCAGCTGCGTTCTCAATATCATGGCCTCAATACTGGTGATCCCTGCTTGCTCAAGGACAGCAACATTCGTCACATTGTCAGTCCAGTATATATTTAGGATTGTGCGTAGACAACGCTGATGAAAGCGCTCGAGGCATCGTAGTTGGCCAAACTGATCACCAACAGTGGTCCGCCCTGGCCTCACATCGGGAGGCATGGAGACGCACTATCCACAATGCTGCAGCCTTATTTGAGAACTCACGCCGAACAAGTCTTGAAGAGAAACGACAACGCAGAAAGAATCACAACCCAAAAACATCACCCAAGGAGACCTTCTGCTGTGCTTTTTGCAACCGGACTTGTTTATCTCGGATTGGCCCTTTTAGTCATCAGCGCGCTTGCAGAAAGCACGGGATGTGTCCTTCCTGAATCTTCGTTTGCGAAGTAAAGCCAGAGAGAGAGAGAGAGACATTGCTACTGTTACATATTACTTAACTGGTGTGTTGCTTTTTAGTTATTTTTAACTTTTTTTTTAAAAGATGCCCTTAATAATACAAAAATAGCCCCAAATCTTCTCCAGAAGCAATATCCTCAAAAGGAACCTTTATGAATTATGTTAAAAAGTAACAATGTTACTAATGATTGTATGTGTGTTTATAAAAAGTATCACAGTCTTATTACCTCCTCCCAAAGTAATACATAACAGATTATGTCATTACTTGTAAAGTATCATCATCATCATTATCATCATAATCATCACCATCATCAATTTATTTATATAGCACCATCAGTGACAGTGTTCATGTTGCTCCCAAATTCTGTTATTTTCAGGTTTTTCTTTTTAAATAAGTACCTATTTCACAGCTACAGCCAGTCATTTAGTGGGTAAAAGTGAGCAACTAATGCTTCACAAAAAAACAGCATCATGCAGAAAACTATACACGCTAAGTACATGGGGCTATAATCCTATACTCACTTGTAATGCGAATTGGTTGTCCTGATGAGCGATAGTGCGCATTCCCACGCATAATTTTTATAAATACTGGCTAAGCTGCAAAGGCTTTTCCCATGGAATGTTTGGGCACTTGTTTGGGCTTTAAGAATTAAGTCCCATTGGTATATTTAGGAAGGGACTCCTTTAGGAAGGGATCAAGCTTTTACCCAAGGTGGGAACACCATACATCATGTGGCCACATTTTTTCCTTGAGGCCATCAACTAACAAGATCTTTTATGTTGCTCTCCTACAAACCAGTTGAATACATTTGCTCCATGGAACAAGAGAGGGCCCTGAAATCTTTCCTCACATACTAATTTATTGGGCCTTATGAATTTCCTTGTCTAGCTATGCAGCTGGATGCATCGTTCTTCCTTTGACTTTTATGGAACAAGAAAAGAAGTTGCCATATAAACACCACCACCATTTGGAGAAAGGAAGAGTTCCTTAGACACTGGTGCCTGGGGCAGGAATGTGTTTGTTCCCAAAGGGTTTCTTAGTTGCAGCCTTACAAGCAAACAAACTTTTGAAGCTTTGGCTATTATTCATGTTCTGTATCTAAACTTGAAAAATCAGTTTGAGAACAACTGCCATACAACTTTTCACATATAAAACGTGTTTTTAAAATATGAAATATGGAGCTTTCCAACTGAGATCCTAATTATCCTATGCCAAATTTGCTAAAAACAGCAAGGAATAAAGATCCCTTTGTCACCATAGATGCGATCCTAGATATGCAAAAGGACTAAAAATAGAATGTAGGATGCCTGTCATTGTCACACGTAAAAGTGAATGAACGTAGCATTCATGTTGGTCTTCCGCCCAAGATGGTCCTACCAGTTTTTCCAGAAAGTGAAACTGATAAGTTGTCAGCCATTTATAAATCATTATGGCCACAAAATACAAGGGTCTAGATCTCAGGACAAGTAAATTGGTAGAATTAAGTTTCCATCCAAGCCTGGAACAGAATCAGGAAGGGGATTGTTCCAAATTGAACTGTGGATTCCAAGGTAAATTAACCTATAAAAGGGCTCCAATATTATTCCTTATTTCCTTTCTTCCTTCCAGCAGCCACCCATGGGACATCCTACCTTTTCTAGCAGGAACCCCTTACTCTTCCAGAGAAGTGTCTTTCGGGCTTATTAGTTTAGGATTCAGGGGCCAAGACATATTTCTCTTTTTAAAGAGAATCGAATAATTACTTTGTCTGATGTATAAACTATTAGTTTTTTTAAAAACTCTTGATTCATTATTTTAAAACTAATTAGGGAAGAAATGTAAACTGACATTAGGAAAGACAAAGGCTTTAGTCTAGTGCATAGTTGTGCACACTTAAGCTTCTTTGAAACAACAGGGCTTAAGTGTGCATGTGCCTGTGCTGGATTTAGGCCAATATTGGTTATACAAGTTCTCATCTTAAAAATGGTTAATGTTTCACATTTCTGTTAAACATTTATTTTCATTTTATTGTTTTAGAATCTTGATAAATCTGCTAGGATTCTGGTTACAATCATTAGCATGCAAACTGATAATGAATGTATAACCTCTTCTGCTGATAATAGTGGTAAGTAGTAAAAAATGAGACCATGAAACAAGTTATGTGAGTGAGTTTGAACTATCCTAGCACACATAGTGGTTTGAAAGAGGATCACTGAAAAGCATTTGCAGTATGTGGGTGGGAGTGGGGGAGTGAGTGGGCAGGGTTGTAGCATAGTTTTCATGCCAAAGGAATTGCCTAATATGATTCATAGCCAATAGCATGGCAAATATGCAAATATAAGCAATATATAAAGGTGAAGAGGATATAACAGAGTTAAGGGGAGGGCAAAGACCAAGGTTCAGAATTGATCCCAAGGAAGCTAGAAAGCTCAGAGCTTTAGGTTGTTTTTGCTAAGGCTAGTTTGGAGTTACAAAGATAAATGGGTATGAAAACCTTTTATTTGTCTGTGGCTCTGACAAATTACTTTTTTGGACTGCAGCTCCCAGAATCCCCCAGCCAGCTTGCATCCTAAAGAAAGTTCTTGCCACCTAAGGAAAGTCAGGTTTCTTGTTTCTGCAGGGCTGATCTTCCAGTCGATGTTGAATCTGTTGTATGGTCTGGAGCCCAAACACAGACAGTGGGGAATAAATTTTTGCATCTTTAACAAGTCTCAAACTTGTAGTGCACATTCAGCACCAAATCAATGGTAGTACAAAATAAAAGATAGAAATCATTACCTATAAACCTAAGAGCAATGCTGAGGAAGGGTCTCATGAGAAATACGGTGAACAATCTTCAACATTGAGCTTCCCATGTACTACCCAATTTTTTTCTTCCCTAGACAGAAGATTTCAGCAAGCTGGTCTTTCTCACTGCATCATGTATTAAGATGTACACAAAGGGCAACTCAGAAACCATAGAGACCCAGAAGGAGCCAATAGTGCATTGAGAGAATTTAGTTAATAAGTCCTTGAGGGATCATGCATGGAGTGTTTGAATACAAGTAGCAAATACGAAGTGGGCATTCTTAGCTTGACATTCATTGATTGCTTCTTTAAATGAATGAGAGAAGAACATCAAAAGGTAGGTTTGACATTTGTTTCAAAGAAAATGCCCCATGCCCCATGAGTCTTGTTGTGAAAGCTTACCCATATCTTTCCCAGAACATATTTCAAAGGAATTGTATTCTTATCCAAGGCACACAAATACTCATCTGGGTATACAGACACTGTAAACTGCTAGAAGCACTTGCCTTGGACTTTAAAGATTTTGCTACAGTGTTCTCAGACTACAGGTGTGGCTGACTTCTAGCTTGTGGGATCAATTTTGTTTGAGATCTATCAGCAAAATCCAGAAACAAAAAGGTGTCTGAAGGGGTGGAGTAAACTATCTACGACACTTTATGAGCCATACATTGCATATAGATTACAAACTATTGCTCAGGTTTCCAACACCAACCTTGCAAAGTGGACAGCCTATAGGTAAGGAGCACTGAGGCTGAAGAGAAGCAATTAGCATACGGTAAGACATGGCAGAGATTTTTCTTTTAACTTGCCTTTTTAATTGCTATTGTTAAAGTATTAGGAGACAGAAAGCCTTGGAGAGCTGCTTTAGTCACCTAGTAGATCTCAATCCACATTTGGTCTATTTGTGTTGTAAAGGGCTTTGTTCTTTCAAGTAGTTTCCAACTTATGGTGACCAACTTAAGGTGACCTTATCATAGGGGGTTTCTTGGCAGGATTTGTTCAGAGGTGGTTTGCCATTGCCTTCCTCTGAGGCTGAGCAAGTGTGGCTTGCTCAAGGTCACCCAGTGGGTTTCAGTGGCTGAGCAGAAATGTTAACCTTGGGCTCCTGGAGTCCTAGTCCAACATTTAAACTACTGCACCATTAAAAGAGAAACCCAATACTGTACACATCTTCATTTGCGAAGAAAAGCCAGAGAGGGGGAATAAATCTGACACAGTGGGGCTTCCTTCTGATCGAGGAGATGCAAGATTGCACTGTTAGTAGCATAAACCTTTGGATCTCCCTCTCATTTGTCATGAAAGAGCAGTGTCAGCAGTGCTTGGAAAAATCATTTTTTGAACTAAAGTTTCCAGAATTCCACAGTCAGTATAGCTAGTAGTTATGCTGGCTGGGGGTTTGTATGAGTTTGAGTCCAAAAGAGTAGTATATTTTGACATTGCTTTCTTTGGGTATCCTTTCTGATGAAGAAGAAGATGATGGAAAGACAACTACTGTACAAAACTAAATGCGCAAAGCAACATGGATGGACATTTAGGCACAAGAGCTTGGAGTGCTTTAGCTCTTAAAAATTTAGCTTCAGATCTCTGTATGTTCAGCTATTTTTCTGGTGTGAAATTCAGGTTACTACCTCTTTTTTCTCGAACAAGCTCTTCATACGACAGACATGGCATGCAGCTATGTAACAGGAAGGTAGAATATTTATGCTGTGAATAGCTATACCTTTTGAATTTGGCCAGTGCAAATGACAGAATTTTCACTGGTTCATTTTTGATAAACATTTTGATAAACATTTTCCATAATTTGCAGATTTCTTTATAATTGTAATGGAAATATGATTTTTTTTAAAAAAAATATTTATGTGGGATAAAGAAAGACTGATTCATTTATCCCTGCCTCTTGTAAACATATCTGAATATTTTTAGCATCTTTTAAGAAAGGTGTGTGTGCGTGCGCATGTGTGTGTGCATAATTGGGGAATATTGTTTGGCTGATTGATGAAAGAGGAGGGCCTAATTGGACTTCTAGCCTTTGCCAAAGGTCAAGTTCAGCTTTCATCAGAAAATGTAGGAGGGATGTTGAGAGCTTGAACTGTGTAAAGCAAAAGCTGTGTAGGCAAAATCTGGTATTAGACATGAAGGATATGTTAACTCTAGTAAAATATTGCAAAATTTAGTTAATGACATTTGAGACAAATGGTTGTATCCATGCTTTGTCTCTTAGGAGGAGATTGGAAGAGTAACTTTTTTGCACAACTAATTGAAACCTGAGTGGTCATACTTGCTGGGGGATTCTGGGAGTTGTCATTAAAAAGGTAACATTTCCAAACTCTGCTCTGAGATGGGAAAATTAGTTGAGCTCCTTCATATCTAAACCAGAATGGAGGTAGATGAGACCAGGTCTGGCCATGGTGTCTGCACATCTTATTGCAAAGAGATATAGAAGCCCAAGTAACAATGTACATGAAGACTTAATAACTGCAGCATTAATTGAGCACCTCATTATTTGGCTGGTTAATTATTCTAATATCTCCCCGGCATACCTACACAGCTGTTTAACACACCTCTCTTTGGTGGAGGAGTCAGTTTAGATTGCATACAACATATCTGTAATGGATTATCAGCAACATTAAAGTGAAACAATAAATGCATTATACAGTAATCCTATAGAGGGGTGGGCAAAGTGTAATCTTGTAGCTCTTGTTTAGGTGCAACTCCTAGCATTCCTCATAATTGACTATGTTGCCTAGGGTTGATGGGAATTGTAGTTCCCAAGATCTGGGGGTGAAGACTTTGCCCACCCCTGTCCTAGAGAACTATAATGGGGCTTTATCAAGGTTTATTATCTTTATAGTATATTTACTGCTCTTGATTGTATATACTACAAGGATTATGGGAATCCTATGGGCCTAAAGATATTGTTGGACTCCAACTCCTATCAGCTCCAGCCAGCATGGTTTGGGATGATGGAAATTGTAGTCCAAAACCATCTCAAGGACCATAGGTTTCACATTTCTGGCTTACTTCCTTCTTAAAAATCACAGATTATACTGACAGACAAATAAATCGATATCGCACACACATATAATTCACTCTGCTAGCAAGGGCTCCAGTTATATACGTGGGACTTGTACATTATAGTATCTTGGAAAATCCTTGCAACAAAAAGAAGAAAGTATATGGGTGGTTGGTAGTAAGTGTTTATTTTGAAACATTATTTCTATTAATGTATTTCGCATTGGACTATGACTCTGGAGACTAGGGTTTGAATCCCTGCTCAGCCATGGAAACCCACTGGGTAACCTTGGGCAAGTCACACACTCTCAGCTTCAGAAAACCCTGTGATAGGTTCACCTTAGGGTTACCATAAGTCAGAAACAACTTAAAGGCACACAATAACAATTTCTCTAATATCTTCAATGCTACGGTCATTTCAGTAAAACAAACTGTACCAAGTTTAGATACTGTAATGTTTTGAAACTGAGGTAGGTAGGCTGATCATCTGATTTATAAACTGTATTTTTATAATAAAAGGACATTTCATATATGCATAGTTAATATTACTTTACCAAGTATATACAGTATATGAAATGTGTGTGTGTTTTCTTCATCTAGATTAAAAAAAATAAAGAAGAGATAACAAAGGAGCCTTTGAGTTGTCCATCCACAGTGAGCACCTGGACAACTGACAGGTCACCCAGGTCCCTTTCACACTGTACAGTTACAGTGCTATGATTACATTTTAATGGCCATGGCTGCATCCCATGGAATTCTGGGGTTTGTAGTTTGGTGTGGTACTAGCATTGCTCTCTGGCTGAGAATTCTATCACCCTTCCCTAAACTGCAGTCATCAGGATACCTTAGGATGGAACCATGGCAGTTAAAGCTGAATCAAAGTGCTATAACTGTGTAGTGTGAATGCGCCTCTGGTCAGTCTTCTCCAATATTTGCTATTTAAATCAGAGCTTAGAAATAAGCTTTATCAAGTCTTTAAAGCATGTGTTACTCTGGAAAAAAAGGTGATTCCTTCACATTTTTTTCAAGTAGCATATTACATTACTTGTGCTGTAATACTGTCATTTTTAAAAAACAAAAACCTCAATTAAAAATACAAAAAAAAAAATCTACAAAAGACCCCTTGCTAATAATGTGTTAAAGGAAGAAGAAATGACTGAAAATGTTAATGTCATTATAATGCTTTAAGTAACAAGGTTGCACTTGTTGCTAAAAATGTGTATAATGGAATAATGTTCTTGCTTTTAATGAGTTACTTCTAAGCTCTGATTTTAATTATAGTAATTATTTCTAAATGTGTATCTATATGTATAATCAGCCTACGCAATATGTAAGTATCTTTCCATATATACATGTTTGTGTGTATGAAAAGAGCTAGTGAGCAAGCAGGCAAGCAAGCATGCAAAGTCACAGGGTTAAAACTGTTAAGTACAGTATTCACCCAGGTTTAAGCAACTTCCGGGGAAATGGGTAATGAGTCCTTCTTCTCAGAGTAAAGATCATTCCTGCCTTGGAAATGTTTATTGAGGGGGTGGGGGCTTGCCACATGACCAGCTCTGGCTAATGATATTCAGAAGTCTTCCCTCTGGCCTGTGAACACCTTGTAATTGCTCCCTTTGGCTAACTAGGGCCTGGTGGTGGCCATGCCCATGGGTCAAATTCCTGTCTGCCACTCCCTCAGGTTAAATTCCTGTGTCAGGCTTGAGGTCTGAGAATGAAATCTGTTCAAAGTAACAACAAAGAATTTGAGAAATATGTCTGAGGCATTAGGGAGATTTGTGGCCCAATTCTGAGCTTGTTTACTCAGAAGTAAACCCCGTATACTGACATTTACTCATTGGTTATATGTGAAGCTAAAGTCTTTGTGCTTTCATACTTGTGTGTGGTATGTAAATAGATGCAATGCAATTACTTGTGAAATTTGCATTAGTATCACATCCATCCCTGTTTGTGATGTGCTTTGTGGACTGGAGGCCATGAGATTTATTTTATTTTATTTTTTTTTTTGAGGCAGCCTCTGATTGCAGCTTTTTTCTGTAAAGGTAGCTTAGGGGCTGTCTAAACGGTCAAAATACTCGTCACAGAATGCGAGGAGAATCCTATCTGTCTTAATGGGATTTTGCGTCATTATGCTGTATTCAGAAGGTGGGGGCCCAAAAATCTCAAAAACTCCAAAGGAAAAGGCTTTGTGGCTTTTCCTGGAGTTTTAAAAAACAGTGAGGGGAATGCTCATTCCTGCTTGTTGGGACAAACAATTCACTTTGAATTGCTTTCCCATGCAAGTGGAAGCACAAAGTTGATTGGCCAAATGAGCATGTGGGGCGGGGCTTGCTAACAAGGCAAGCGCCCAGAGCCACCATGTTGGATTTTTGCCTTAGCAAATGAGTGCTAAGGCATTAAAATGGGGTGTTTTTAAAATTTTTTAGTAAAGGCGAAATATCACTCTATCACACATAGGAAATATTTTTTTTTTAAAAAAAGTTTTGCAGCAGCAAATTCAGGGAAGGTAAAATGCAAGAATTCACTCGTGGCCACCGTCTTGACTGGCGGGCATGTGAAGCTTTGGGGAGCCAAAAAACCCATTAAGACAAATCGCAGCTGCTGCGATTTGCCACTACTGTGGAGCAGTCTGGGTTTTTTTGTCCTGTTTAGGCAGGCCCTTAGCGTAAGGGGCTGGTGTGGCATAGTGGTTTGAGTGTTTGACTACAACTCTGGAGACCAGGGCTCTAGACTTTATTATTACGGCAAGTAGCCAGCAGAGAGACCAGGGTTTGAATCCATGCTTGGCCATGAAAACCTACTGGGTGACCTTGGACAAGTCACAGACTCAGTCTCAGAAAGCCCCATGATAAGTTTGCCTTAGGGTCACCATAAGTCAGAAACCATTTGAAGGCACCCAACAACAAAGCTTAGTGAAGCAGTAGATAAAATGGAATGGGGAAGGCAGGAAAGGATATTCAATTTGTACTTTGTTTCAGAGGCCTGAGGGAGAATGGGGAGGCACTGGTGGATTACACTTTTTTTGGAGGTATCTTCTGGGTACAGCTTGTTTTGGGTGCCACAGTGAAGGGAGTTTATTGCTGTCGCTGTGGTTTTACTACCAAAATTTGGTGGCAAACCATATTGGCCAAAAAAAGAAAAAGAAAAAAAGAAAGCCAGTTTGACATTGGCTTTCAGGGGCTACATGGTTGCTATACATTTATTTTAATTGGTTATATTAGCATTTCAGTGATAATGACCTCCACCTATTCTTATTTAAATCCAAATGAATTCATGAAGGCTGATGTATAGGTTTATATTTAAACTATATTTTATATTTAAATATCCTACATTGAAAGGACATTTGAACAAATATTTTTCAATGCCTTTCATCCCATCTTCTTTTACTACTTTCATCAAGATTTACTATTCCTCACCCCTCTGCAAAATCTGTTTTTCCCTAACTTGGGTGTATCTACACTGTAGAAATAATGCAGTTTGACACCACTTTATCAACTATGGCTCCAGCCTATATAATCCTGGGATCTGTAGTTCATGAGGCACCAGCACTCTTTGGCAGAGAAGGCTTAAGATCTTGTAAAACTAAAAAAAACCCCAGGATTCCATAGGATGGAGCTACAGCACTTAAAGCAGTGTCAAACTGCATTATTTCTACAGTGTAGATGCACACTTTGCATATGCCCAAGGCATAAGCATAAGCATAAGCAGGCTCCACAGGTATATTTTACAAGTCCATCCTTTTAAAATAAATTATGCCTGCAAACAGAATAAAGCAACATGGGTTCATCTCTAATTAGGTATATATTTTGCATTGACATGTTGGACTACAAAATCCATGAACCCCAGCAAGAATTGTAGCAGGTAAGGAAGTTATACCCCCAAACATCTGTAGAGCACCACATTGCCTTGCTGTTGTCATGTGCCTTCAAGTCATTTCTGACTTATGGCAACCCTAAGGCAAACTTATCATGGGATTTTCCTGGCAGAGGGGATTTGTCTTTGTCTTCCTCTGAGACTGAGACAATGTGACTTGCCCAACATCACCCTTCCTCTGAGGCTGGGTTTCCGTGGTTGAGTGGGCATTCAAACCCTGGTCTCCAGGGTCGGAATTCTATGCTCAAATCACTATACGATGCTGGCTCTCACCACCCCTATTTAAAACCCACCCACTTAAATTGTCCCCATCTGAAACGCCCCCCCCATCCAAGCCACAACATTTTCTTCCTCCTAATGGATCTACTTGAAAGAGAACATATTGCTTCAGGTTTTGCTATCAGTTTTCTGTAAATAAAGACTATAACTATGGGTTTGCCTTGGGACAATAGCTGACTGAAGTCTTAGACTCGAAAAGGAATGTCAATGGCTTGGGATATTCAGGTGATAGATAGCTCTCAATAGAAGATGGCTGTTAAAAGTGCTTCTTGACACAAGCCCACTCTGCAACGTTCTGTATGGAAAAAACTGACCAGAGAAGGGGGTAGGAGGAATACCTTCTTCATTAGGTAACAGTGATGTAATTTAGGACTCTGTGAAAAGGAGCAATAGAAACTGCAGTTCTGGGTCTGGGAATAAGGTACAGAGAAATGGAGAGAGTTCTATAAATTAACAGAATTTTTGTGTGCTGAGTATTTCTTTTTTATCAACCTGATATGAGACAGTGGATTTGGCTGTCTGTTGGCTATTAAGTTATACCTGTACAGTATTTATGCTCAGCCTGCATATTTACAGTATTAATATTTATTTTTGCAAATATTTACTGCTGAATACCCAAAGCCTCCAATGATTTCTTTCCTCAGAATTTGACCCTGGTTCAAAGCTGGGGTGAATCTAAAAACATGATGTGACCGGGGAGATTATAAGATGACCAAATTAAAGCATTGCAGGGATGACCGGAGATCTCGAAAGGGCTTCCCTTTCAGATGTCATCGTTCCTGTGTCGTTATGCTCCTGTGCCCCTTCCGTCCCCCGCCCCCACACTCCTTTTTATTCCTGGGCTAAGCCGTGAATTGGCCCATCATTCTGTTTCTGTAACGGAATGACAGGTGAGCGAAAAGGTGCCCCATTATGCTGGCGTGATGCCAGTGTCACTGGGAGGTCTGTGCTGAACACGTCCGGTTGAGATCGGGACATCGAGGTAAGTGACACACTCCCCCCCCCCAGCTTACTTGGGGTTTTAAAAATGTGTTTTTGTGCTTGGTGTACTTTTTTACCTTTTATTTTTATTTTTTAATTTCCCATCGCGATCATTCTCTCGCGAGAACGGCCTGGGATTTCCTTTCCAGGAAGTGAAAGCAGCTCTGTGAGAGCTGCATTCACTCCTGGGCTGCAGGACGGGAGGGGAGCAGCTTTTGCAGAGCTATTAAGGTAGGGACCAGAGTGGGGTGGGAGAGGAGATAGTGAGACGGGGACGCTACATTTGTCCCCATCTGATAATCTCCTGGGAAACACTGGTGAATCAGAATGACTAGGAAGCCATATATAGCAACAGCTTTCCCAAACAGGTGCCTTCGAGCTGGATGGAATTACAACTCCCATCCTTCCTTCTGCCAACATGACTAGTGATTGTTCTGGCTGGGGTTGGTGGAAGTTATAAGCCAATGTCCCATGCATGTGGAGGCCACTGGATTTGAAAAGGCTGGTATATAAGATCCTCTCTGCTCCAGTTTGAAGAAGCTGATGTTCTTCAGCTTTTCTGAAATGCCCTGATAGATAGACAGATGTGTGTCATGAGTTCCTGTGCAGATATAGGAGATTTTCACACGGGCTATATATCCCGTGGCAGGAACAGAACAGGGTCGGGAAAGGTTTTCCCTTTCGGACGACATTGACCCCGTTCTGTCCTGCATCCATCCTACTCCTGTGACTGTTCCAGAACAATGTAATCACGATTTTTCATCGTGAATAGACCTCCTGTTCCATCGCTATAACGCAATCACAGGTGTGCGAACAGGAGCCCCGTTCCTGTTCCGAAATGACAGCCATGGAGGGGAGGTCCGTTCTGAGCACTTCCTGGTACGATCTGGACATCCAGGTAAGTGGCACCCTTTATTTTACCCTCCCTGTTTTGATTATGTGATTTAAAGAGTGTTTTTGTGCTTGGTGAACTGATTTTATGTTTGGGGGAGTTTTATTTTTTAAATTTACCATCTGGCGTTATCACGTGATAACGTGATAACGTTTCAGACGGCCAGTCGTAAAAGCAGCCTTACGACGGCTGCATTTATGGCTGGCCAGCAAGGGGAGGGGGAGCCCGTTCCTGCTGCGGAATTAAGGTGAGTGTGTGAAAGATTTATGTTATTCCATGGCAGGAATGGGAGAGGAAGTAGCGGGGCAGTAACGGGGCATTTTGGCCCCGTGTGAAAATCTCCATATAAGCCCTATGTTAGGCCCCTATAGCAATAACAACATACTAGCTTAGGTGTTAATTGATGATGATAACAGCAGCAATGCAATGTAGCTGCAGACATGGCACACAGCCCGTGAGGTTGCATGCATGCCAAGCAGTGGCACGTGGCTGGGCAGCTTGTGCTAAGCCATTTCATGGCATAAGTAGTTTCTAATCAAGACAGGCTGCTGCAGGTTGTTCTGGCAGGCATGTTAGCTTGCTGGCCAGCTGATGCTTCTCAATACAGCTATTGAGGAGCATTTCTCACTTGTCAAGTGGCTGGCAACTTTTCCAACTAGTTCAGGGCACTGCATCATCAAAGAGACCCCTTGTCTGAAAACCTACAATGTAATGGTGGGAAAACATGCACAGCATCACCAACATCTAGGCCCAGAAAAGAGTTCCTTTGAAAACATCATGTCAGTGATTCAAGGGAAGAAAATGTTCACCTAAGAAATATCTTGAACATTTGATCCCAAAAAATCAGCAAGGGTATTGGGGCAAGTAGATTGCAATGTGGGTGGGGTGGGGGAGGGTCAAATAATTGTTGTTGTTGTTGTTGTGTGCCCTCAAGTCATTTCTGACTTATGGCAGCCCTAAGGAGGACCTGTCATGGGGTTTTCTTGGCAAGATTTGTTCAGAAGGGTTTGCCATGGCTTTCCCATGAGGCTGAGAGACTGTGACTTGCCCAAAGTCAACCAGTGGGCTTCCATGTTCGAGTGGGGATTTGAACCTTGACCTCCCAGGGTCCTAGCCCAGTACTCAAACTACAACACCATGCTGGTTCTCTCAAATAAATTATCCTACATGAAAGTGTGGAGGAGGATGAAAGATTCTCTCTCAGGGACAGAGCCTGTAAAAGTTAATTTTTTTGGACCACAGCTGCAAGAATCCCACACCTAACATGACTGGGACACTTTGAACATTTTTGTGGGTGGTGGTGGTTATATTTGTCTACAATCCTGTTAGCACTCCACAACGAAGTTTGCTAACTGAGGGAGTGGCAAAAAAAAAATTGCCTTTCTTAAAAGATAATGGTAATATTCTAAGAATATATACAATTAACATGTATTGCCAATTCTCATTATCAGCCATTGAGAAACGAGCACTTTCACTGAGCTGAAATCCTAAATAGATTCCATCTTCCAATCACATCCTCTTTTCAGATACTGTGACATTTAAGTCTTTCAGAACCTTCAAGCCGAACAGCTGGGCAATTATCAACTCTATTTGTTTTGTGTACATTGAAGAAATGAGATTGTAATCTTGCAGTACTTACACAGATGCTCTGACCATGTCTTCTCACTCTACTGTTGAGGAGGTTTTAGAGTGTGGCCTTTGGAGCAATTCTGGTCATGATGGGCAAATGAGCTTTACCAGTAGTCAGAGTCCAGACTAAAAATAGCAGATACATGTTCCATGTCTTTTCCTTTGAGTTAGGAGCAAATGACAGGACTATCAAAAAATTGGAATTCCCAATATTTATTTTAGGTTTCCTGAAAATGAAAAGAATATTATAGTTAGGGCTATTATCTGTTGTATTTCTACCCCACGTTTCCTCCAATGAGCTGAAACAGCATATGTGGCTCTCCACTCCACTTTATTCCCACAACAATCCTGTGAGGCATATCAGGCTGAAAGAGAGGATTGGTTGAAGGTCACCAGGTTAGTTTCATGGCTCATTGGGGACTTGAACCTCTGGATTTCCCAACTTGTAGTCCAGCACTCCAGCCACTAGACCACACTGTCTTGAGGCAGTTGAAATATCTCAAAAAACTTGTTACCCAAATACAAGGTGTCCATGGGGACCCACTCATGACACTCAAATTACAATATTAAATTGGAGAATTTTAATTAGCTCAAAGGTATGGGTGCGAGAGGCCAGGTAACTTGTGGGACCTTTGCACCTGTGTATACTCACTGCTGAGACTCTGAATTTAAAGTAAATAAAAATGGCTTTTATTGGAAAATAAACACGGAAGCATTCACACAGGCACTCACACTCACAAAAGACCACACAAGGCTAATGAAGAAGAAGGCAGAAAGATTGGGATAGAGGAATAGATTTGGGGAAATATAGACTATAATTACCAGTCCAAAGAGCAGATGTTTGTGCAGCAAAGAAAAATCATATGTGAAGCTGACAGTGCCACAGCAGTCTGGCAGAGTGATGGTGTAAGAAGAACTGGACACTATTTGGGACTAAAATGTATACCCAATTTCGTATCCTGAAGGGGTGTAAAACAATGCTTAGATGAGTTTCCCACAGTTAAAGGCAACTCCAGCTGTGTAAGTTGCTGCTAACAGCTGAGATATTAAGATTGATGGGTTTATGGCAGCCTCCTTATTGTGGGAGAGAAGAGGTGCATAGAAAAACATTTGAGGGATAATGGGTTTTCCGGTCACTCTTTGTTTTGGAGTATGGCTCACTGCCAGGAGTATCCAAGAGGGGATTAGCACATTCCACCTTGATGACTCTGATCCAAAAGGGAGCTGTTTAATTTCCTCTTGGGCATGTTTGGGAATTTTTAAGAGACATCTCCATTAGGTCCTGGGTGACCTTCACCCAGTTTCGCTTTGCCCTGGTCTACCTAGACTTCATGAAAATGTCGAATATTGCTGAATTATTGGAGGGAGGGGGTGTAAGGCCAGGTAACAACCTGTTTCATTAATATGTTTAAACCAAGGATGAACAACTTGTGTCTCACTAGATATGGTTGAACTGCAACTCTCATGATCCCTCACCATTGACTAGTACTGATCAGAGTTGTATTCCAACAACATCCAGAAGACCACAAGTTATGAACACCCAGTTTGTATTAAGGTTGCTTGGGGTAATCCAGAGATTTCTGTCTCTACACTACTTTGTAGTGTACTGTACACTACTTTGGACCTGGGAAATGTTTCTCTAACGCTCCACAAAAGATACATGGCCTGCTGATCCAGTCATCCATCCTCTGTCCCATCTGGTGATGCAAACAAGTGTCTTTCATCTCCCTAGCAGGTGAAAAGAGATGTTAACAAGGCTGGGGAAAGAGGAAAGTGTCTGGTGGTATCCTTTATTGTGGAGAAGAAATAATCCCTTTTTATTTTGGGTGTGTGTGTGTTAAGCCAATTGAAAAGAGATATCAAGCCAAGTTATTCTGAAGATTTTTACTGGAGGCTGGAGCAATTTGAAGCACTATTTTTATACATAGACATTAAGTTCTTATGGGAAACGAAATTTTAAAGGACAGTTATAATTAGGTTACATACTGAGAAACTTATTACACTTTTTTTGGCTAAACTTTATCCCATGAGAACAGAACTTAAGTGATTTCTGCATCCTGATTCCATCATTTTAGCCTTCACTTTTCTGTACTGAAGCCTTTTTGGCACATTAGCTAAAAAAAGGATAAAGTGAGCACTGGTACTGCTATGGATTTCAATTGCAGCCCTTCGAAATGAAAAGCTGGACAGCTTTAAGTGCTTACACACTTACTGTTAAGAACATAGAAGCTGCTTGGTTCATAGGTGAGATTATAAATCTCTCTGTCTCAGGGGTGGGAATTGTGTGACCCTCCAGATGTTGGTGGACTGCAACTCCCAAGATGCCTCACCAATGGTTATGCTGCCTAATGCTGCTAGGTGTTTCAGTTTAACAATATCTAAGCCACATTTGTTTTATATATTCCACCTGCAGTCTCAGGTGTATTGTACTACAACTCTCATCATTCTCAGCCAGGATGGTGAGACTTTAGTCAAACACTTATAAGCATCAAGTTGGGGGCACTTCCACTAACTGGCAGTGACCTAGGGCCCTTTTACACTAAACAGTAATAGTGCTATGCACCCATGTAACCTGCCCTGACAGGCCCCCACCTTTTTCATAACTCATCAATTGGCTAAATTTCATATATTGGCTTATAAGTTGCAATCCACATGGTTAAAGGTAGACCAGGGACCTCCAAACAAGGAGCCAAAGTTTGCTCAGAAAACCTAAGGAAGTAACCTGCTAAAATTCCTAAAAGACACACCCAGGTGAGAATTACGTGAAAATCCATTGGAACGTATTAGTTAGGGAGACAGGAGCTAATGCCTCCTGGGCAAGCTCTGGAAGTGAGTCATTCACCAAACCCACTAAAGTGGCTGGGCACTCTTTGCTTGCAAAACTTTTATCCTCATACCTGGTCATAAAACAATAGAGGTTTGCCAGAGACCACTCAGTTTTAAGGTTCCAACCATTAGCAATCATTAACTCATCCAGATATTTTTTTATTTATTTCATTTTTATGCCACCTTTCTCCCTAGATGGGACCCAAGGCGGCTTCCATAAAACAAACAAAAATACCATATATACAGTTAAAATATTTGAAATAAAATAGTTAACATCAGATTAAAACATAATATAATATAAAACAGATTTAAAACTACAAAATAAAACAAGCCCTGCTGCTTATATAGTACATTAAAAGCCTGCTTAAAAAGAAAAGTCTTTGCCTGACGGCGAAAGGAAATCAGGGAGGGGGGCCAGCCTAGCCTCCAATGGAAGGGTTTTCCAAAGGGTGGGAGCAGCCAGTGAGAAGGCTCTTTCCATTGTTCAACCCTGGGAAAATCTGGCAGATATTGTGTTCCACTCAAACTCATCCCTTCAGGGGGTATATCAACTATAAATATCACCCTAAAACACAGCCAAGGCGTACACAGATCCCTTCCTTCTGACTCCATGTCAATCTGTGTTACCACTCTTCTCTCCCGGACTCTGGTTTCCTGCACGAAATGCTCTTTAGATCGATACAGTACTACCCGCCATTCCCTCAATCTATCCCTCTATCCAAATACTTTCCTACTTTCTTTGTTAGCCTTGTGTGACTGCTTGAAGCCTGAGTGTATGCGTGTGTGTGTTCCCTTGCTTAGTTGTCAATAAAAAACATTTTTATTTCATCCCCTGGCTTAGAGTCTCCTCAGTTATTACCAGTATACATAGGTCAAAAGATCCCGCCGTTACTCAGCCTCTTGCTGCCATCTTGAGCTAATTAAAATTCCCTATATTAGAATTTGGACATTAGTGGGATCCTCACGGAACCCATGCGATTCAGATCACACCTACTTTCACTGCTATGGTTGCATCCCAGGGAAACCTGGGGTTTGTAGTTTGGTGAGGCACTAGTGTTCTCTGGCAGAAAATTCTAAACATCCCTCCATAAACTACAAATCCTAGGATTCCATGAGATGGAACCATGGGAATTAAAATGGAATCATAGTGCTATATAATTGTGTAACTTGCAAGGGCCCTCAGAATCCATGGTAGAAAAGGGTTTTTTTTTTAATCACTTCCTACCTGATTCTTTTAATTGAAGATGGTCAGGATCTGAACCTGGGGCTGTCTGTGTACAAAACATATATTTCTACTATTATTTCCCCCTATGATCCTACCCATGTTTAGTCAGAAACTACTCCTACTGTATTCAGTGGGGCTTCCTCCTGAACAAGTTTGCATAGAATTGCATATTAAATTTAATTTTGTGGAAAAGTATATGCAGTGTTATTTGAGCGTCTGATCCCATTAATGTTTATTACAAAAAACTAGCTGTACCTGGCGTAACATACACCATTAAAAAAACTCCCTCCAAAATACGCCATACACCTGACAACAACCCTGTAAGATAGGCTGGTAGAATTTTAAATTCCTTCTTCCCCTTCTCAGCGTTCCACAGTTTTCCCAGAATTGCTGAGGGTAACTTGCTCTGCTGCCCTGCCATCACCAGTTGACTCCTTGGGTTCTGTCACAGGTGGCCTGCCACCACTGCCAGTTGATGCCTGGGTCCCAATCTGAGCCACAGATTGAGTGACAGGAGTGGATTGTTAAATTGAGAGGGAATTTGCATGTGGGTGGTGATGGGTTGGGTGTGTTTCATGAGCAGCCAATCAGCACACTGGGAAAGACAACATACCCAAGATAATTATATATATAGATTCAGCACTGTATATGGTGCTTCAGAATAGTCTTCTCCAACCTGGTGTCCTCCAGATGTTTTGGACTAAAACTTTCACCAGTCCTTATCATTGGTCATGTTGGCCGGGAGTGATGAGAAAAGTAGTCTAAAATAACTAAAGGGCACCAGCTTGTGGGAAGCTTTTAAAGATTTTCCCTACAATTCATTCTTTTCTATAGCTTCTATGTGGACACTTGCTGTTGTTATTTGCTGTCAAGCTGACTTCAACTTATGGAAAGCCTATGAATGAGAGACCTCCAAGAGGCCTGGTCATCAATGGCCCTGCTCAGATCTTGCAAGTTTAGGGATATGGCTTCCTTGACTGAATCAATCCACTTGTAGTGTGGTCCCCCTCTTTTCCTACTGCCTTCCACTTTACCAAGCATTATTGTCTTTTCCAGTGAGTCACATCCTCTCATGATATGTCTAAAGTACGACAGCCTAAGTCTAGTCATCTCGGCTTCTAATGAGAGTCCAGGCTTGATTTATTCTAAAACCCATTCACTTGTCTTTTCAGCTGTCCAGGGTATCCGCAGAACTAATTTCTAGCACCATATATCAAATGAGTTGATTCCCCCCCCCCTGTCAGCTTTCACACCCATATACAGAAATTGAAAATATTATGGCCTGGATGATATATAGACACACTGCCAGCTAAAAGTCTGGCTCACAGAGCATCCCTCCATGCAGCATGATATTTTGCATGCTAGGGAGAGACACAGCATTAGTGCAAGGGATGTGGGGAACTGAACTGTGTAAAAAGCATATAAGTAAGTAAGTAAGTAAATAAATAAATAGCAGACCTTTTTGCCAAGTAGTCCAGACAAGGGCTACCTTAGATAGCATTGTCTGTTCTTGCTAGACATATTCTGGAGCAAGCCAGGATGTTGGTGACATAGCAGGATCATGGGAAGCAAACCAGAAAGGATTCAGAGTTTTGTGATCAAATAAACCAAAGAATCAGAAAGTGTGTTCTAGATACAGCCAAAGAAACACTAAACCAACGATTATTATTTCACATGTTCTAGGGTGGAGATCTTGCCACTGGAAGTGGAGCTGAGCAGTGGTTTGATTAAGCTCCCTGAGGTTAATTAAATACACATGACAAATTGATGAAATTGTTCTCCCTTTTTACACCAATAAAGGGATTGACCTTGGTATAAGGAACACTGTATCCTCTTGGTTCCCAGTGTAAAAGAGGTTAGCCTTGAACACACAAGCTATCACCTCTCCTATCCATAGCAGCATTTATAAGAGGCATAATGAAGACAGTGAAGTTAATTTTGCCCAGCTTGACAGTCTTATATTACTTAACCTAAGGAGCATGCAGTGCAAATACACGCATCAGGGACTAATCCTTGGGGCTAAGGTTGCCAGATCAAATTTCAGTAATGAAGGATGCTTTGGAGCTCTGAACAAAGGGACAGCTATTGCACTCTATGGAAGTATCAATCCATGGAATACTCATGGGGATGCGGGGGGGGGGGGACATAGCTACCACCAAGACATGCTTTGTAAGTGGAAGGTCCTAGATTCAATCCCTGTCAGGGTCTGCTAAAGGACTGGGTACAATTGATGAGAAAGACTTCCACTTGCAATCCTGGAGAGCTGTTGATTCCAAATCTGGCTGGCTGGGGTTGATGGCAATTTTAATCCCGCAAGATCCAGAGGGCCATAGGTTTTCCAGTCTTGAAACTGTATTACAGAACATGAATCTCTTCAAACAGGAGGAACTTGATCTATTTCTAAATTCTCACATCAGTTTTCTTTCAAGCAGTCTTCCCTAATCCAGTGTTCTCCGGATGGGTTGGACCACAGTTTCCAGGCAGCATAACTGATAGTAAAGAATATGGGAACTGGAAAATAAACACCTGGACCCAGACAGCAACCCTCCCAAAACTTAAAAGAACATCTTTCCCCTTTGCTTGCCCAGAATGTCTTTATTCCATGAACCTAATTACTTTTTTCAAGCCAATTAAGTCTTTGTTTCAGCGTTCTAGCATGTTTGCTTCCTTTTCAATTACAGTGAGGTCTGCAGATCTAATCAATTGGTGATTGATCTGAAGCACAGGCAGCTGAGCTTTGCCTTTGGTTCAATGCCTCTAGCACCAGCAGAAGGTTACTAGCAATCGTTATGATGATCTAAATGTCTGCCAGCCTGAATCTGAGGACCACAACTTGATCTCCACTCTGCAGAAGATCAGGCTGGTGTATGTAGTTGGGGTGGGGTTTGTCTAGAGCAGGTTGACCCCCTCCCAAAACACCCACTGAGGAAATATATCACACACACACACAAATGTTCCATTAAATGTGTATGTGCAAATGTATATGTACAGTTGCAAAGTTAGAAATGATTACTCTAATGTACCAGTAAATGTAAATACCATACATCTTACTATAGTGAGGAAGACTGTCACCAGGAGAACCTTATGCCTGCTTAGTTTGCTGTTCAAGTGCTCCCTGTTGATGGACAATTTCAGAGCCTCTGTTTTATCTTCTTATGCTTTGATATATCACATTTCAACTGGCTAGCCCAGCCTTTCTCAACCTTTTTATCCTGGAAGAACACTTGAAATAATTTTCAGGTCTCAGGGAACCCCTGCATAAACATTATTCTGTATACCGCTATTGCTTTTCCCCCACAATCATAATCTCTTGAGGAACTCCTAGCAACCTCTTTGGGAACCCTAAGGTTCCAGGGAACCCTGGTTGAGAAACACTGGGCTAGCCCTTCAAACGGAGGACCATTGTTTGTAAAACAGGACATATGACCACAGTTGTCTAGTGCCATCACATGGGCACAACTCACATAACCTACAAAATTTGTTGAGCATGACACTAATATTTTCATAGCAAATCTCACTGCCTGATGCCCCCAGTAGCATACTGCTGGACTTTCTGCTGTAACTTAAACTGAGGGCTTGTCTATATGAGGAGGGAAGACGTGAATTGATGTGTACTCACGCAAATTCGAAGCAGGATCAACTTGTCTTAACCGTATTTTGTAAAATAGCAGGCATGTGAAACTATCTGTTTTTGCTATCCCAACAGGCATGCCTGTGATTCAAGATGGCGACCACGACTCATGTTTTTATTTTCGTCAGTTGATGCTGCCGAATGGTATTTTTTTTAAAAAAAGAGATATCCCACCTAAATAAATGTAAAAAATAAAAGAAAAAGGCTGTTTCGTCACCTCAGCACACTATTGCTAAGGCGAAAATCCACGATGGCGGTTCTTTGCAAGTCCAACCACCTGTTCCTGTCCAGCTAGTCAGCTTTCTACTTCTGCTTTTCTGGAGCTATGTGAATAAATGCGATCACCTGTCCTAATGATCGACAATGCACATTCTCTATGGTGTTTTTAAAAAACTTTGGAGAAAGCCATGAAGGCTTTCCCCAAGGAGTTTTGGGTGGATTTGGCCCCCCTCCTTCTGAATATGGTAGAATTATGCAGGATCCCATTAGGGCAGGTAGGGTTCTAAGTGAATTCTAAGAGGATTATTTTCACCATTTAGACAGGCCCTGAGTATAATAGTACCGAGTACTATAGGTTTTCTGTGTTTTTTTTCAGGGCTGTGAGGCCGTGTTCTGGAAGAGTTTCTTTCTGATGTTTTGCCTGCATCTGTGGCTGGCATCTTCAGAGAATGGTTGGGTAGGAGTGTGTGTGGAGTTTATATACTGTGAGCCCCTTTTGGGGAGGACCATTAAAAGCTTGATCTGCCACATCATATTAAAAGCCCAAAGCCTCCTTAAATAAAAAGCAAAAAGGCAGCAGGGAGAGGTCCAACAAGACTTCCTGTGGAAGGGATTTCCACAGCCTGGGAGCAACCACTGAGAAGGCTCTCTCTCATGTCCTCACAAACCAATTAGTCCTTGCAAATTCTATAAAACTGCTGCTCTACTAGCTGAGCTGGAGATTTGCACACAGCTCTTTCCTCTTTCCTGGAGCTGAGCCCACCAGAATTGGAGAATTTGTACCCTTGTCTCCCACCTGGAGATGACCTTTGAAAACTGGGTATTCAGTCCCAGGCCCTGAGATCTGGCAACTCTAGTGGATGAAAGAGGTGCCCTTCTAGATGGTCCAATTCCCCCTCTGGAAGCACCAGCTGAATCCTCAGATCAGGACTCAGCTGGCATTAAGTAGAATTCCCTGATGTCATTCCCCCCTCAACATGTCATCCACTCTGCTAAGGGCTACTGAGGGTGCATGGATCCACCCCTGCATTATGGTTCTCCAGTCCAAAAATTCAGGATGCCTTCAAACAGAGATGTGTCCACCTAGCTGCTCCGGCTATGCATAAAAGTGATGGCTGGTTACATTGCTAATGTTTTTGGCAGAAGCCCTTGTAGTCAATGGATCTACATTTGCAGATGCAGTAAACTCCTGCAGCGAAGGATAAAAGAGGCCCTCTCACAGCCGCAGGAGTTTACGGCATACCATGCAGCTGTGGACAAGTTTACATAGGGACCACTAAACGCAGTGTGCAAACATGAATCAAAGAACGTGGGAGACACTGCAGACTGGGCCAGCCAGAAAAATTAGCAATAGCAGAACATGTTATAAATCAACCTGGACACAAAATGTTATCTGAAAACACCAACATTCTGGACTAGGCCAACAACTATCATGTCAGAATTCACAGGGAAGCTACTGAAATCCACAAACACCTGGACAACTTCAACAGGAAAGAAGAAAACCTAAAATAAACTAAATTTGGCTATCAGTCCTGAAAAACACCAAAATTAAAACTCAACACATGCAAATGAACTCCACCTAGGGACAGGGGGATTCCTAGCAGACAATGGACCATTAGATAAATAGACACTAATCCTCCTTGCATATCTTCCCCCAGGAACTAGCCATCCAAATACACAAAGGTATATATCTGCTCCAACAGGGACTCATAGTATATAAACCCCACACACCACCTATGCCACCATTCTCTGAAGATGCCAGCCACAGATGCAGGCGAAACGTCAAGAATAAACTCCTCCAGAACATGGCCTCACAGCCTGGAAACCCCCCACAAAAAACCTATGAGAAGGAATAATCCTCTCATTTCATCCTTGATCTGATCAGGTAATATTTTCTGTCTTAATTTTCAAACAAGAAAATACGTTCTCTCTGTGAATGTCTACACAGGCCAAAAACACTGTATTCACCCCAACTCTGGTGCTGGCAGTCCAGACAACATACAGCTACCTCCGGGGAGGATCCACAGCTTTTGGCCCTTAACCCGACTTTGCCCAGCACTAAGGAAAGTGTGGGGAAAGTCCAATGTTTGTGGGTAACCTTGACGTGGCTTAGGGTTCTGTTGGTGTGTGGACAGCTGGAGCGGGTATGATTTGGCCAATTCAGTTGTCAACACAGCAAAAGCAGCACTATCCTCTTACCCTGCCCTTCTTAGGGTGTTGTTGCTTCTGCTGTGGGCAGAAATAGGGCTCCTGTGAGATCAATGAAGATGGGGTAGAGCGCCCCTCCTTGTTGATCATGTGGCATGGCCCCACTCTGACCTCACCAGCAACAATGGCAATGGCCAGGCTTTGCAGGGGGCTGCTTAGCTGGTGGGCAAGATAGCGGCGGTGATGGCACCAAGGGGGACGGGCCAGTGGGTCTGATGTGGTGTCAGCCTGTTGCCTCGTCTGGACTATGGCACAGATCTAGAACGGATTCACTCTGGTACATTTAGCCGGCATCGTGTCAATCTGGGACAGCTCCGGAGCATAATGCTCTGGATTGGCCCCTGATTATGGCGTGTAGACAGAATAATAGAATCATAGAGTTGGAAGTAGTCCTGGTGGCCCAGTGGTTAAATGCTGGTACTGCAGCCACAACCTTGTGAGTTCAGTCCTGCAGAGCTCCAGGTTGACTTAGCCTTCCATCCTTCAGAGGTCAGTAAAATTAGTACCTAGCTTGTTGGGGGCAATAAGCTAATACATTGTAAATAGCTTAGAGAGTGCTTAGCACTATAAAGTGGTACAGAAATGCAGGTGCTATTGCTATTGCTATTGGAAGAGACCAGAAGGGCCATCCAGTCCAACCTCCTGCCATGCAGGAACACACAATCAAATCATTCCCGATAGATGGCCATCCAGCCTCTGTTGAAAAACCTCCAAAGAAGGAGACTCTGCCACACTCCGAGGCAGTGCATTCCACTGCCCAACAGCTCTTACTGTCAGGAAGTTCTTCCTAATGTTTAGGTGGAATCTCTTTTCCTGTAGTTTGGGTCCATTGCTCCATATCCTAGTTTCTGGAGCAGCAGAAAATAAGCTTGCTCCATCCTCAGTATGACAGCCCTTCAAATATTTAAACATGGCTATCATGTCTCATCTATCATGGGCCCTCTCTCTCTCTGTCTTTTTTTTTTTTTTGGTGGGGGAGGACAAACTGTGAGCAACAGTGGTAGGGACTGAATGCATAGCACTTCTGATATCACCAAGGATACATCCCTAGTCTCAAGTTTTGGCTTAGAAGCCTCAGAGCCTGTGTCGATACCTAACTGGGAAACCTGCTCCTAAGGTAAAAAAAGCTGTCTAGACTGATGTGGAGAACATTTTGATTAAAAATAGAATGTTAAAAGGTTTTTTTAAAAAATGCCTAAGGATGGCCTAGGGTGGGTAAGGGGTGTGTGCCTTCCAAGCTCTGGTAAGGGCACATCTGAACTGGAATGATGTTGCAAAGAGGTGGGGGAGGAATTCTGTGTGCCCCCTTCCAGATGCCTGCTTATTCACACAACCTCTAGCTGTGCCTAGCTTCTTCTGATGGCAGAGAAGAACCAGGATAACATCCCAGAGGGCAATCTCAGTGACTTGCTTGTTTTCCCCGCTTCTCTGCTGCTAGAAAAGACAGGTGCTGCCAGAAGGCAAGTAAGCTGCAGCACACTGGATGAAACTGAAGTGGGGGCGGGGGCGGGGGCGGGGTGGGGGGACAGGGAAGTAGCAGTCATAGAGTTTTGTTAGAAGTGTGATGTCTTACAAATATAGCCATTGGGCAGTCTTGACACATAGACCCATGCTCCTTTTCAAATTTACCTGTTTCATCTTGGCTCTAGCATTCCTATGTTTTTACAACTGAAAAGTTAATAGCCAAGCTGTCTAACATCCTGGCATTCATAAAGACAATGCAGCAATCTGCTCTTTTTAGGTTTCTGTAGTGTCAGCATACCATTTACCACAGGCAAACATGAAACTCCAAATTCAGATCTGGCAGGTATCTGTTCATCCTTCTGTTCACATTAGAAGTGCTAATTTTTTTCTTCTTCAGTAGCTCTTGGAGCACCCTGTAAATATATATCTCACTTTTACATCCCCCACCTACCCACTGGCTGAGTACAAGTTGCTCTCACTGCAGCAGAGAGATGGATAACATTGTCTTGAGACTGAGCCAGTTTTCAGCTTAATGTGGTTCTTATCCACTCAGGATGAACACAGCAAGACTGCTGCTGTGTGTATGGAAAAGCAAAGATAACTCTCTTCATTACAATTCTCTTTTCCCCATTTCTAAGGCATGTTCCAGTTTTTCCTTGGCAAACATGTAAGTACCCGCTGCCCACTTCTGAGATGGGTACACAGAGGCTGGATGGCCATTTGTTGGAAGTGCTTTGATTGTGTATTCCTACAAGGCAGGGGGTTGGACTGGATGGCCCTCATGCTGTCTTCCAACTCTATGATTTTATGATTCTACACTCTCTACATTTGCTATAGACATCTGTTCCAATGACATCTACACATGTTCATGGCCCCAAGGGTGACTTCAGGTCCAGAACGGTATGTGATACTTGACAAAAAAAAAGGTGGGGAGAAGAAAAAAGAAAAGCTGTGTTGTTTATAGGACAAATTCAAAAATCCATACAGCCTTTAGAACTTTATCTGGCCAGCCAAAAAGGTGGACAATTGTGTGTGAGCTTTTGAGATTTTCAGATCTCACAGCACCCAGTGTTTTTTGTAATACAGTAAGACCCCCATATCCATTGATTCATTATCCAATGATTCAATTATCCATGGGACACAAAACAGCACACCTACCATAAAGTCTTCCTAGAAAATATGTCCTCTCTAGCTATTTTCTAGGTCCTCCAAGGCAACTCTATGGTATTTTAATCCGGGAGTCCCATTATTTTCAATGGTGTTTGCTATTATCCACAGCCCCTCCCCCAGAACCAATCCCCAGTGGATAAGGGGTACTACTGTACCTTGTCTGAGAAAGAGATCTGGAGATCTTGAAAGTTTGCACACGTTTTTGTTTCTTTTTGGCTGGGCTAAAAAACCTCTTACCTAATACAGGTTTTTCAATTTGTTTGAAGTTCCCAGCTAATTGTAGGGCTGCGGAACCTGCTGTCATCCTGATGTTGCTGGGCTCCAGTTCCCGTTAACCTGTCCAATGGTACCATGGATGGTGTGGTTTACAACACCCAGGGTGCCACATATTCCTCACACTTAGAAGAATAATGACTATTCTCATACCTTTTGCTAAAAAGACTACAATAAGTAACTTCAATACTTGTCCTTCTAAGCATGGACCCTAGAATGGGGGACAAGGGGGCTTGAGTACCACAGACTAATCTAGGGGGGGGGTGAATCCCCATACCTTCCAACATTTCACAGATGAAACCTGGGATGCATGTGGCTAAACAACATCAGAGTGTGGTCAAGATGGCAAAAAAAAAAAAAAAAGTTATTAATCAGGAAGAATACACCAGCTAGGAGAGACTGCAGCCCTTTGCTTTTGCCTGAGCCTACCAGAAATGATAAGGCTCTGTTTCCTTCCTTTCTTCTCTCCCTTGCTGAGTTAAATGAGTGCAGACTATCTTCATACAGGTACTTTGAACTCAGCATGCAGCAATTGGTGTGAGTATAAAGGGGGAAGGTGGGTGGGAGGAGGGGAGAGATATCAGGACATCTTAAAAACACCTGAAAAAATGGGATAACAAAGGACTAATTGGGACAGTTGGAGGGTATGAGCCCCCCCCCCATGAACTGTCAAAATTGGGTCAGCATGACTCCTGTGCAGTTGAACCTCCTCAAGAATTATCAATCAGAGGTACACTAAATGATGAGACATTAAGAAACATTAAGACAGAAGCAGTTATTGGGGCCTTCTAGGAATAAGAAAGACTGCCTGCAATCTGTCCTATTTACACTTCCTTGGGAGTAAGCTACAGTGAACACATGGTGGGCACTTCTAAATAACTATTGTTCTTGTAAGAATCTTCATATTTAAAGACTCTAGTAGCATGCTTGAATGGATGGGAAAAGCAATTTACACACCCCTGCAAGTATATGCATCTTGGCAAAATTAATAACAACATACCCTCCAACATTTCACAGACAGAAACAGGAACACATATGGCCATGCAACATCATAGTGTGGCCATGATGGCAAAAGTTACAAATGAGGAAGAACACACAAGCTAACAGAAGTTGCAGCAGTGTGCTTTTGCCTGAACATACTGGGAAGGAGAAGATTCTACTACTTCCTATTCTTTCCCACCTGCTTAGTTAATTTTTACTTTGAACTCACTTTACAGCAACTAAAGTAATCTAAGGACAAAGAGGCAAAGTGGGAGGAAGAGGAGGGAAAAAAGGGACATTTTAAAAGCAGCTGAAAAAGTGGGATGACAAATAATTAATCAGACTTTTCACTGCTACATTGAGACAGTTGGAGGGTATGGAACAACCTGCCTGCCAATAATGAACCCTTTTCACCTAAAAACTGTAGTCCCAGCTTCTGAGGAGCAGAAAATATATATTTACAATTTGTGTGGAAGAGGCATACAGTCATTAACATGTAAGAATCTTTGTTTAGCTGGAAATGAGTTTCAAAATCAAATCACTGCATGTATGACCTTTGTCTTATCTTTCCATCTGTACCACCCATCAGTTACATGGGGCTGAATTCAGAACTCTTGCTTTCTTACTGCCTGAGAGAAATTGGGAAAGATCTTAGCATCAAATAAAATATGATAGAGCTTGAAAGCTTATAAATCATCTCTCAGTACTCAAGTAATTTCACACCATTTGCAGGAATGGAGATTCCTCGGGCAGAGGCCCTCCAGGCAAATGCAGCTTGGCAGAGGCTGCTCTATTCTTCTGTGTCAGTTAGTTCTCTGGTGCCAATTCTATTAACCCTGGAGTAGTCAAGGGAGTAGTTTTAAATTGGCCCATAATTCAGGGCAAGCCCAACCTGATGGTGGCTGATCTGTCTGTTTAAATCCCAGGCTGCTCCAAAAGTACAAAATGGGTAGGTGGATGGTAGGGAGTGGATGTTTAAAGCATACCTTCCAGCATTTCACACATGAAAAGTGGGTCATGCAGGGCCAAGCAACATCAGAGTGTGGTCAAGATGGCAAAAGTCATTAGTGAGGAAGAACACACATGCTAAAAGAAGATGCCATTTTTTGTCTATGCATGAGCCTGCTGAGAAGGGTAGGATTCTGCCCTCTCCTGTCCTCTCCCTCCTGTTGTTAGTTGAGGGCAAACTACTTTTGCACTTTGAACTCAGGGATTATCCAGAAAGGAAAAAGTCTGTGGAAGTATCAAGACTTTCCAGTTCTTTTTGTTTTGATGTTACCTGCATATTCATGGTTTTGCATCCAAACTCTTTCTTGAAATATCCCGGGTTTCCCTCACCCCTCCCCTTTGTGCCCAGTCCCCTTCCCCTCCCACCAATCATGTGTCACATCTAGACTTAGGCAGGGAAATTCCAAAAGGATCTCTAAACCAGGTAATAGAGCCACAAAATGGCAAACAAGGTTCAGTGTAATTAAGGCTGCAGTTCTATACACACCTACTTAACACTGTCCCACTGGAGTCAGAGGGGTTTCTTTCTGACATGTATAGAATTATATATGTTAAGGAAAATGCAACATGGGACATACAGTGAAAGAAATAAAATATGTATGTGAAAGTCACAATGACTAAGCAAGAGCAATTATGGGGCTACACAGGTGAAACTGCTAATGTAATCTAGAAGGCCTGAGAGCCAAGGACAGAGGTACTGAATGCAGATTGGAAACACCTGAGAATCATTAAGTGTACAAGGTGAAATGTTGAAATACATGGGTTGGTCTTAGGCATGGGTGGAACTATGTGGACCAATCAGAATGGAAGTACACACCCACTGGGTGGAAACTAACTAGTGGGTGGTGATAGACAATGGCTATAAAATTGCAATGTTTGCCAATGTATTTTTGTGTGGTTGAGTAGAGGTGCAGTAGTTTGGAGATATTGTGGAGTAGTGAGTAGAGATTGTGATTAGTTGACCATATAGTATATTTATATAGAAGAATAAAGTAGGTTTTATATAAAACTACTGAGTTGCCTGAGTGAATCCTGGAGACGTTTTGGAGACACCTGGAGAAGAGTGAGAAGGCTTGGAGAGGTTGTCAGGATCTTCAGCCTATTCTCTGAAACTCTGCTGCTTTGGAGAAAAGCATTAACCACTGATCTAAGCTGGTTGGCTCTGCTGCATAACAAGGCGGTGAGTTTGAGCCAGAGGTGAAGAGCTACAACTCCCATCATCCCTGACAAGGGTTATGGGCCCAGTTACTAGAGCACCCAGCATCCACAGAAGCTGAAAGTTCCAGAGAGTGGAAGAAAGCTTTGTGGACGACAGATCAGAGCAAGCTGTTTGTGCTGCACTGATAAGCCTCGTGAGTAAATCATTTTGTGTTTTGCTTAAGCCCAGACGGGTTGGCTGTGCATACTCAGAAGGACTGTGTCAAATTGAGTCACTGCACAAATCAAGATGGAATTTCTAAAGTTTAGTAAATTAAATAGAAACAACTACTCTACCTGGAAGATTTATGCCCAATCTCTACTAGTAAAGGAAGGTCTGTGGTCAACAGTTGAAACAGGGCTGGCAGCTGATGCTAATGAAGCCACCAAAGAGAGAGATAGTAAAGCAAAAGCCTGTCTTTATCTCATGCTTGAAGAAGACTTGATTAATGACGTCAGAGATAAAACGTCCGCCAAGGATGTGTGGGATACCTTGCAGAGATTACACACTCCTTCAACTGCTTTTGCAAAAATGCTATGGTCTAAAAGAATATACAGGCAAAAGATGGCTAAAGGGCAGTGTGTGATAGAACATTTAAAAATAATGCAAGATTTATTTGTGCAAGCTGAACTGAGGGGAGTGCAAATTAGCAAAGAGCAGCAATGCTACATTTTAATAGAATCGCTAGACTCTTCGTGGGACAACATAACGAACAGCCTGCAAAACCTGCCAGAAACTGAGCTTAATAGAGACTTAATTGTGGCCAGAATACTGGAAGAGAACCAGAGAAGAATGTCTGAGCAGGGTGACTCAGCAAGTTTAAAGACTGTGCCAAAACAACGAACAACTCCTGACTGGCGAACGCAGGAGGAAGCAGCCTCTACAAGGGAGCAACGGAGGTGCTTTTATTGTAAGAAGATTGGTCATCTGCAGAGACATTGTAAACATTTTGCAGCTGAGAGACGCAAGCAAGCAGAGAGCAGATGGCAGCCGCGGCAGTATCAAAAACAGTCCAGACCTCCATTTTTGAGGGACAGTGGTAATAAAAAGGGGGTTGCAACCATGATTAAGGAAAAACAAAATGCAAATTCTAAATGGCTAGTTGATTCAGGAGCCACATCTTTGATGTGTAATGATATAAATTTAATAAGTAATAGAAAATCAGCTAATGTAAATGCTGTAGTTTTGGCTGACGGGAAAGAGCTAAGTACTGTAAATCAAATGGGTACTGTGTACATTCCAGGGCTAAAAGAGAATTTTAATGATGTCTTACATGTAAAGGAGTTAGAAAATAATTTGTTATCAGTAAGCAGATTAACAGAAAGAGACTACACAGTCATCTTTGAAAAGAACATGTGTAAGATAAAACTGAATGGGGAATTGCGTGGCATAGGTTTGAAAAAGGACAAACTTTATTATTTGGAGGACAATATTGATAGCTACAGGGTTGAAGAAGCTAATAACATAGAAAATATTCCAATCCACAAAGACTGCATACATGAGCTTCACAGAAAATTCGGCCATGCGAGCTTCAAATGTTTAAAGAATTTAATCAGTATGTGTCCAGATTTAAAAGTTACTGAATGCAAAAACCACTTAGATTGTACGGTATGTCAACAGGTAAAGGTCAGAGCTTTTCCAGTAGCTAAGAAAACAAAAAGAATTGCTCAAAGACCATTTCAGTATGTACATGCAGATGTTGCCCAAGCTAATTGCTTGTCCTTAGGGGGAAGCAAGTATTTCCTAGTAATTGTTGATAGGTATACAAGGTTTGCATTTGTGAGAATAATGAAAAACAAATCTGACGCTGGGCAAAGTTTAAAAGCATGGGTAAGAATGGTGGAAAGACAATTTGATAGCAGAGTAGGCACCATCATTACTGATAGAGGAGAATTTTTAAATAATCAATTGTTTAACTGGTTTCAAAAGGTGGGAATAAGGCATGAAACTACAAACCCTGCTTGTCCTAGTGAGGATGGGTTAGCAGAGAAGAAAATACAAGATATAAAAAGAATTACTGCTTGTATGATGGCAGATGCAGGGGTGAAAGATAGTTTTTGGGCAGAAGCAACTTTGACTGCAATACATATCAGTAACAGATTGTATCATTCAGAAATTGAAGACATTCCCTACAGGGTATTGTATGGGAGAATGCCAAATTACAAGTACTTAAGGGTTTTTGGACAATTTGCTCATGTTTACACACCTGCTTGTTTCAGGAGGAAAGGAGAACCCAAAAGCAAAAGGCTTAGGTTTTTGGGGTATTCTGGAAATAGCTACAAGTTTCATTTGGATGGAAAACAAGTGCTGTATTCTAGGTCTGCAAATTTTGAGAGACATGCTGGTTGGGACAAACTGCATGCCAATAAAGAAGTGTTTTTGAGATTAGGGAGTTCAAATGAGCCAGAAGCACTAACTGAACCAACCTCAGGAAACGGAGGGGTTTCAGTTAAGCAGGAAGCATCACCTAGCAGCAGTGGTAGTTCTTCCGATGATGAGATAGCATCTAGGCCTACTACTACTCGAATGACTGAAGACAAGAGATTTAGTCATAGAACTACAACTCCCAGTAGAGAAAGTGAGGATGAAAGAGACAGAACAGCAGATTTTATTCCCAGGCGTAGTCATAGAGTTAGAAAGCCTCCAGATAGGTTTGTTGTGACAAAGGCAAGAGCTTGTTTAGCAGTAGAAGAGCCTGAAAGTTTTGAAGAATTGGAAAGTTATTCTAGTGAAGAACAGGAAAGATGGTTTGATGCAATGGATAATGAGTTTGGTTGCCTGGTAAATAAAGATGTTTTTGAAATTGTTGACAGACCCAAAGACAAGAAAGTAATTGGTTGTAAATGGGTATACAAAAGGAAAGAAATGCCAGATGGAAGTATCAAATATAAAGCTAGGTTAGTGGCTAAGGGTTTTGCACAACAGCAGTGTGAGAACTATGATAAGACATATTCTCCAACTGCAAAGCCAGAAAGTCTGAGAATGGTTCTAGCTGTAGCAGTAAAAAGGAATTTAGTTGTAGAGCATTTTGATTTTGAGACAGCTTACTTGAATGCGGTTCTGAATGAAGAAATATTTATGGAGCAGCCACAAGGTTTCAAAGAAAATGGTAGTCAGAGAGTATATAAATTAAAGAAAGCGTTGTATGGTTTAAAACAAAGTGCCAGAGCGTGGAATCTGTGCATCAATGATGAGCTAGTTAAGCTAGGTTACAAGAGGAGCATTGCAGATGCTTGTGTCTATACAAAAGGAGACATAGTGTTAGTGATTTATGTAGATGATTTGTGCGTAGCAGCAAAGTCAAAACAGGAAATTGAGTCAGTAAAAAGAGAATTGTCTAAGAAGTTTGTTTTGAAGGACTTAGGTGTATTGAAGTCTTATTTAGGTATTTGCGTTGAATGGACAGAAGAAGGACATTGTTTATTAAGTCAGAGAAATAAAATTGAAAGATTGATTGAAAAGTGTGGATTACAGAATGCAAAAATAGTAAGAGCTCCAATGACAACTGGTTTTGTGTCTGAGAAAACAACTAGAGTGTTTGAGGACAAGACTCTCTTCAGAAGTATAATAGGATCTTTACAATTCATATCTTGCCACACCAGACCAGACATTTCTTATGCTGTAAATGTATTGTCTAGAAGGGTTAATGATCCAAAAATTGAAGACTGGACAGCGGTAAAACATTTATTGAGATATTTGAAAGGAACCTTAGATAGGAAATTGATTATAAGAAGCAGTAGTTCAGATCTAGATTGTTATGTAGACAGTTCATTTGCATCAGAATTAGGAGACAAGAAGTCAGTTACAGGAATGATAATTAAATATAGTGAAAGTCCAATAGTTTGGAGAAGTAGAAAACAAACTAATGTAGCGTTAAGCACAACAGAAGCAGAATTCGCTGCTTTGAATGAGATAGTAAATGAGGTACAGTGGATTAAGCAATTGTTAAATGATTTAAATGAAAGTTACAAGATACCAGTGGAAATTCTGGAAGATTCACAGTCATGCATAGCGATGGCTGAAACTGAAAGTTTGAAGAACAGAACAAAATATGTTGGTGTAAGATATCAAAATGTGTGAGACATGGTTCAGAAGGGTGAAATAGAATTGAGATATATAGAAACACAACACAACATAGCAGATTTGTTCACAAAAGCATTGACAGCAGAAAAACATGAAAGGCTGACACAAATGGTTGGAATGACATTGTAAGACACATACAATATTTTATTTCGGAGGGGATTGTTAAGGAAAATGCAACATGGGACATACAGTGAAAGAAATAAAATATGTATGTGAAAGTCACAATGACTAAGCAAGAGCAATTATGGGGCTACACAGGTGAAACTGCTAATGTAATCTAGAAGGCCTGAGAGCCAAGGACAGAGGTACTGAATGCAGATTGGAAACACCTGAGAATCATTAAGTGTACAAGGTGAAATGTTGAAATACATGGGTTGGTCTTAGGCATGGGTGGAACTATGTGGACCAATCAGAATGGAAGTACACACCCACTGGGTGGAAACTAACTAGTGGGTGGTGATAGACAATGGCTATAAAATTGCAATGTTTGCCAATGTATTTTTGTGTGGTTGAGTAGAGGTGCAGTAGTTTGGAGATATTGTGGAGTAGTGAGTAGAGATTGTGATTAGTTGACCATATAGTATATTTATATAGAAGAATAAAGTAGGTTTTATATAAAACTACTGAGTTGCCTGAGTGAATCCTGGAGACGTTTTGGAGACACCTGGAGAAGAGTGAGAAGGCTTGGAGAGGTTGTCAGGATCTTCAGCCTATTCTCTGAAACTCTGCTGCTTTGGAGAAAAGCATTAACCACTGATCTAAGCTGGTTGGCTCTGCTGCATAACAAGGCGGTGAGTTTGAGCCAGAGGTGAAGAGCTACAACTCCCATCATCCCTGACATTATCCAGAAAGGAAAAAGTCTGTGGAAGTATCAAGACTTTCCAGTTCTTTTTGTTTTGATGTTACCTGCATATTCATGGTTTTGCATCCAAACTCTTTCTTGAAATATCCCGGGTTTCCCTCACCCCTCCCCTTTGTGCCCAGTCCCCTTCCCCTCCCACCAATCATGTGTCACATCTAGACTTAGGCAGGGAAATTCCAAAAGGATCTCTAAACCAGGTAATAGAGCCACAAAATGGCAAACAAGGTTCAGTGTAATTAAGGCTGCAGTTCTATACACACCTACTTAACACTGTCCCACTGGAGTCAGAGGGGTTTCTTTCTGACATGTATAGAATGGCAATGGTGCTTGGTGCTTCCAGATTAACTCCTCTTACCACTACAAGGCTCTGTCTATATGAGTGGGGGGGGGGACAGAGTACCTTGCAGTAATGGCATTTCACAGCAGCAGTGACTTGTCTTAACGGTGTTTTTGGCCCCAGAAGCTTTGCATGCCAGATGGCGGCTGTGAGTGATTTATTCACGTTAGTACTTCACCCCCACTGAACTTTAAAAAAACCGTTGTCTAAGGTGCAGTGGAGTGATTTTTTGAGTTAAAAAGGACAGCCAAAAAAAAAAGCCACCCTATTTTATCACGGTAGTGATTGCTCGCTAAGGCGAAAATCCAACATGGTGGCAGCAGTCGTTTGCCCTTTTAGCAAGCCCCACCCCTGCTCTCTCCCAGCCAATCAGCTGTGACCTTCCTCTCATATGGGAAAGTGATTCATAGAATCATAGAATTGCAGAGTTGGAAGAGACCACGAGGGCCATCCAGTCCAACCCCCCTGCCACGCAGGAAATCTTGATCAAAGCATCCCCGACAGATGGCCATCCAGCCTCTGTTTAAAGACCTCCAAGGAAGGAGACCCCACCACGCTCCGAGAGAGTGTGTTCCACTGCCGAACAGCTCTTACTGTCAAAAAGTTCCTCCTCATGTTGAGGTGGAATCTCTGTTCCTGGAGCTTGCACCCATTCAAAGCAAATGTGTTTGTTCTAACGAGCAGGAATGCGCACCCCCCTCGCTGTTTTTAGAAAACTACAGGAAAAGCCACGAAGGCATTTCCAACACTGTTGTTGCCATTTTGGGTCCCTCTCCTTCCGAATACTGTGGATTGATGCAGGATCCCATTTAGACAGGTCATATTCCCAGCAAATTCCATGAAGGGTATTTTCACCATTTAGATAACCTTCAACTCAGAAGGCATTGTGCAGCTATTTCATCTTTTCCTTCTTAACTGAGCTTGTTTACAGCAAGAAGAAAAAGGTAGGGGAAATAAGGGGAAATGTTAGGGGGGATAGAAACAGAAACAGTATGTGAAGTCGAAGGCTTTCACGGCCGGCATCCATAGATTTTCTATGGGTTTTTTTCCAGGCTGTGAGGCCGTGTTCTGGAATAGTTTCCTTCTGACATTTTGCCTGCATCTGTGGCTGGCATCTTCAGAGAATGGTTGGGTAGGAGTGTGTCTGGGGTTTATATGCTGTGAACCCCTGTAGGGGAGTATATGTAAATTTGTGTAATTGTATGGTTAGTTTCTGGGTATAGAACAGCATGGTCTGGATCCTTGATAATTCTGTGAATGAGCCAAGATGGTTACACAACAAAAACCTTGACTGAAAGGAACCTGTGTGAAGCGAGACAGTGGTAGACAGCTGGAGTGGGAAAAGTGAAACTTTCCAGATATTGCATACCCTCCAACTGTCCTGATTTGGCAGAGACAGTCCCAAATAATCCTCTGTTGTCCCACTTTTCCAGGTGCTTTTCACAAGCAGCTCAGGACTTCATGCCCTCCATGACAGATATGGGTCTGTCCCAAATAGTATCTGGTGCCATGCATGTCACAGGACACACTCTGGGACTGTTTTTCTGTGCTAGGCTGGATGATAGGGATCTGGGTGTGGAGAAGCTTTCCATCCTTCCATTGTTATGGACTCACTTGGACTCGGAGCCTCTGCAGGTTGGGGAGTTCCCTATTGCCTTGGCAGGTGATCCTGTTGAAACCTGGCTGATCTCTGGAACAGGGAAATGACCAGGGCGGTGGATGCAATCGTTCCTAAGCATCCTGTCCCATTGAGTGGAGCCAAGCAAGCCCCCTGGTTTACTAGGGAGCTGGCAGTGAGGAAACAAGTGACCAGAGACTAGAGCAATGGTTCTTAACCAGGGGTCTGGGAACCCCAGGGGTCCACGATGTCCTCACATGGGGTCTACGAAGGCTTGAAAGTTGCTTGGCCCACCTCCTCCCTGCAGTGGAGCAACCACATGACAGGAGCCAAGGCAAAGGCTGGCTGGTTGGCTTGGCCTGTATATTACCATTTAATCCACTCTAGTCACAAACTTGTAGGAAGAAGCAGGAGAAAAGTTTCCTCTCCTCCTCCAGTGCCTCTGAGTGAAGGTTTAATGGATGGTGTAATTGTATTATTATCATTATCAGGTATCATCATCATCATCATCATCATCAGGGTTTTAAATTTTGAGTTAAGTGTTGGGGGTCCATGGCAACAAAAGATATCTAAAGGGGGTCCTTGGCAAAGAAAAGGTTAAGAACCATTGGACTAGAGCATTAATGGAGTGAGTCCAATTGGACTGGCTAGAGCCTATTGGAAAGCCTATGCCATAGCAGTGGTGGCAGGAAAAAGAGGTTTATTTTCTTGTACCATTGCATCTGCACAGAATCATCCAGCAAAGCTGTCTTAAGTAGTCAGGGGCCTTTTATGTTCTGCCCCACAAGAGTAGGAGGTAGACCACCTGGAAGCTCAGTTGTGAAGAATTTGCATGACACTTTGCAGATAAAATAGCTTGGATTCACTCTGACTTGGATGCTACAGTTAATGCAGGTCCACTGGATATAACCTTGGCTCCTCCTTGTCCCATGTTATTGGATATGTTTCAAATTGTGCAGCCTGGGTATGTGGACAGGAGCCTTGGAGAGGTGAGAGCCACTACATGTGCTCTAGACCTGTGTGCTTCCTGGCTTGCAAAAGCAGCAGAGGGGGGCTTGCTGAATGGGTCAAGATGAATGCCTCACTGCAGCAAGGTAGAGTTCCATGCTGTCTAAAAGAGATTGTGGTGAGGCCTTTACTGAAAAAACTGTCCCTGAACACAACTGCGTTAGAGAAATACCAGCCAGTCACCAACGTTCCTTTCTTGAGCAAGGTTCTAGTCTCTCAGCTCCAGGGGTTCATGGATAAAATGGATTACCTAGATTCAATTCAAATCTTGGCTATGGTACTGAGATGGCTTTGATTGCCTTTGTGGATGATCTATGCAGGGAACTGAACAGGGGGAGTGTGTCCCTGTTGGTTCTACTGGACCTCTCAGTGGCTTTTGATGCCATCAACCATGGTATCTTTCTGGGCCACCTGTCTGGGATGGGACTTGGGGGCCCTGTCCTACAATGGTTCCAGTCCTTCTTGGAAGGGAGAACTCAGAAAGTGGTGCTGGGGGATTTCTGCTCTAATCCCTGGCTGCTGGTCTATGGGGTTCCTCAAGGCTTGTTTTTGTCCCCCGTGCTATTTAAAATCTACTTGAAACTGCTGGGAAAGGTCATATGGCGTTTTGGAGTTCAGTGTCACCAGTACACTGATAACACCCAGCTCTATCCCTTCTTTCCATCTATCTCTAAGGAAGCTGTTTTGGTGCTAAACCAGTTGTCAGTAATGGATTGGATCTGTTGTCAGTAATGGATTTGATGAGGGCAAACAAATTGAAACTTAATCCAAACAAGACAAAGGTGGTCCTGGTCAGTTGGAAGGCAGATTAGGGAATAGGGACTCACCCTGTACTGGATGGAGTCACACTCCTCCCCAAAAACTCAGGTTCACAGCTGGGCATACTGCTGGACTCTGATCTGAGACTGGATGCCCAGGTTTCAGCAGTGGCCAGGAGTGTGTCTGCACAGTTAAAACTAGTGCACAAGCCGCCTCTGTTCCTTGGGATGTCATATCTGGCCTCTGTTCCTTGAGATGTCATATCTGGCCACAATTAACATATGCCTTGATTATACCCTGACTGGATTACTGTAATGTGCTCTATGTGGAGCTGCCTTTGGAAGCTGTTTGGAAACTTCAGTGGGTCCAAAATGCTGTGGCCAGGCTGTTGACTGGGGCTGGTTACAGAGAACATATACCGCCCCCCCTGCTGAAACAGCTTCGCTGGCTATCAGTCTGTTTCTGAACAGAATTCAAAGTACTGGTTATGACCTTTAAAACCCTATACAGCTTGGGTCTGCACTATCTAAAAGACTGTGTCTCTCTGTATGAGTCTGCCAGAGTTTTAAGATCTTCAGGCAAAGGCTTTCTCTCAGTCCCACCACCATCGCAGACACATTTGGTCAGGACTGGTTTAAGGAATTTGGGGGCCCCCTACAATGCTTTATTTTGGGGGGGCCATATGTTCATCTCAGGTCAATGTAACCTAACTCAACCCAAGCTATTCACAGTACAGGGTATTCAGAATTTTTACTAATAATGTTTTTGCAGGAGGAGGGTTACTATGGGGCCCCCCACAATGATGGGGCCCCCTGCAGATGCTGACACCGCTGGTGCCTTAAACCGGCCCTACATTTAGTGAGGAAACGGGAGAGAGCCTTCTCAGTGGCTTCTCCCAGACTGTGAAAGCGCAGTGGCAGTATCGTAGCCAATGAGGTTAATCCGAGGCGCGATTATTGCTAATTGAAAACTTTTCCCTCCTGCAGGAGATTCAGTTGGCTCCTCTCTCCTTCCTTTCGCTGGCAGGCTATATCTTTGGTTTAAAATCTGTGTAACAAAAAGTGTTTGAGGTGGCAGTGTTTTTTTTTTTTAAATCTTTTTTATTATGATGGGTGTTTTATATTGTTTTAACTTTCTGCTTTTAATGAACTGCTTTTTAATTCTTTTAAAACTTTTGTATAAATAATGTTTTAACTATTCCCTGTTTTTAAAATGCTATAGGTCATCTTGGATCCTGCATAGGAAGAAAGGAGGGATATAAATCAAACAAATAAACAATAAAATGTCCCAGAGGCTTACGGAAGTGCAGCTGGATAACAGTGCCTCCCATTCTGCCTTATTGCATGATGTTGTATTTCTTCAGTATTCTTCAGTCCTGGTCCCATGGAAGAGGTTGTAAAAGTGAGTGGTTTTTTTCTAATGGATTTTTAAAAAATCCTTTGACCCCTTTGTTCTCAGATTACTTCAATTGCTGCAAACTGAGTTAAACTGCAGAAGTAGTTTCCTTTCAATTGACTCAGTGGGCTGAGAGGAAAGGTGGGGGCTGAATCTTCCTCGTCTTCCCAGTAAGTTCAGGCAAAGGTAAACTGCTACAGCCACTCCTAGCTTGTGTGTTCTTTCTCATTTATAACCTTTGCCATGTTGGCCACACTCTGATGTTGCTCGTCACCACACTCTCTGACCACACCCTGATGTTGCTACTATGCTCTTCTTCCTTTCAGGGAGAGTGCAGAGGTGCCTCACCACTGTTGCCTGCTGCTGCCTTTGCTCTCCCCCCACACACAAGGTGGGTGTTCTTCTAACTTACCTTGGTGAAATTCCCTAGGCTACACTGAATCAGGCCTCAGGGGCCTCTTTCAAGTCAGAAGGGAACAGAGGCATGCAATATCTGCCCCCTTGATTGGCAGGCAGTATGAGGCTTGGAGGGTACACAGGCCTTGTATGCCTCTCAGGAACCCTGGCTGGTCAACAGGACAGGATTCTCTGCTTGTTCCACTTTAATCTGCAGTTCAAACCTGAATTGGAGAACACACCTTCTGGGTCCAACATTGGGTAGGACCACCCACAATCCTGGTTTGGCCCTGATACGCCAAGCCTGCCTGTGTATGTACTGTACAGTCTAGGGGAAAAAAATCCTTTGGAAACCACAACTCCCAGAGTCCCCAACCAAAATGGCCACTGGCTGAGGATTCTGGGAACTGTAGCTTAAGAAAGGAACTTTTTTCAAGTTTTGAAATTTCAAAGCAGTGGCCAGAATCCTCTTGATGATTTATGGTGACATGCAAGTGAATTTGCACATGCTTTTCCTCATTTGTTGACTACATTAAACAATGAGATTGTGAGCATAGCTGCAGCCAATGTCACAGATCAAACACCACCAACTTTCTACAGAGGCATTTCATGCCTTGTGCTATGAGTCACTGGGTGATGAGATACTGAATGATGTTTATGGTGCTTGTGTAAATCATTCCTGAATCATTCCTTAGAGATAAAGCAGCTGACTCTGTCGAGTCTACTTCTCTCCTCCTTCCCACACATGGATGTACACATTTATGCTGTGTACACATGAGAAGTAAAAAAGGTCAGCTCTCCTGGCAATTGAGCCATTGCCTTCTCTGTGTTTATTCTAAACCATGGCTAGGCAACCTAATGCCCATCAGATTTTTGGGACAACATGCCCTAAAAGCCTCCATCAACATGACCAATGGTTGGAGAGTCTGCAAGTAGTAGTCCAAAACATCTGGAGGGTATCCAGAGCTTAGTCCTTTTGTAGTCATTCTACTTGCTTGGCAGGAAAGAGAACTAATGCCAGCTACAGGCTTTGGGAGGGTTCTTGAGCAAGATTAGAGTTTAGAAAAAGAGACTTTTTTGGACTACAACTCACAGTGTGCCCCAGCCAGCATAGTTGCTGCTGAGTCTTGGACTTGTAGACCAGTAATGCAACATCTTCCAAGATCTGAGCAAGATGTCCTTACTGAGTGTTTCCTTCTCTGAAACACTCTCCTCTCCCTACCATTAGCTCCCCTGCCCATTCATTAGTCCTTTCATTCTGGCTCAAGCCAATGCTACCTCTCAGACAGAGAGGGCAAGATGAGTGGGAGCTGATGCTCCTTCTGCTTGTGTGCCTGCTTTGGGGAGAGGACTGGTGAGCAGGCACTGACAGCACAGAAGAACAGCACTACAATTGGAACCCTAGGAATTAGCAATGGGTCCCTGCCAGGGAATGGGTCTTAAGTAGCTGCCCAATAATGCCAGTCCAAAGAAGAAAAAGCCATGGGAAGGAGACTTAAAGTGTGTATCCTCTTTTCTGTTCATACATTTTTTTTAAAAAGTGCCACTGGGGGTCCATTGTGGTGTGGCCTTGTTCTCCATAATACAGAGCTGTGTGAGGCACTCAGTGGCAGCATATGGCTTCCAAGTCAATGAAGGCAATGGATCCATTCCAGGGATTAGTCTGAACTTTTAAGGAACTATCCAGGTTGCTGATCCTACTGTATTTGGGGCATACGGTTTAGTGCCTTAGAGACTCCTTTAAATTTAATTAAAACCTGAAGTTGATTTACTGTTCCCACTGACATGGAAAGCCTTTAATGCAACAGTGGTACCCCACTGCTATGCTTCACTTCTGTTTCATTTCTCTTTTTTCCTTTCCTGTGATCTCAATTCTTTGGAACTTTCTTTCTAAATGTGATTTAAAAAAAACATTTCTGGTACAGTATTGTATCTTCCCTGTTTTGCCTCCCTCTTCCTCTCCCATATTTGTGAATGAGGAGCTTGGGACAATTACATTTTTGAATTACAGCTCCCAGAATCCCCCAGCCAACATGCCAAATGAAATCAGTGATTATGCTGTCTCGGGATTTCTGGGAATTGTAATCCAAACAGTAACTTTTCCAAGCTCTGCCATGCCATGTTACAAATATAGCCCTTTAAAAAAATATTCCCCAACATTTGCACTTGTGTTATCAGTTAGAGCATAGGTGGGCAAAGTGTGGCCCTCCAGATGTTGGACTGCAACTCCCAGTATTTCTCAATTGGATATGTTGATTAGGATTGATAGGAGTTGCAGTTCAGCAACATCTGGAAGTCTGCATTTTGCCCATCCCTGGGCAGCTCCCAGCTTTGGAGAAAAAGCAGAGTATGAATACAGTAACAGAATGGAGTAGAAAATGTCTCCATTTTGGTATGCAGTGGTATTAAGAAGAGACAGTCACACACCAGGAAGAAAATGTGGCAGTAAGTAGATATAAAATGCACAGAAATCTGCTTACTCCTACCTTTGGATGAATATAACAGAGAGCTTCTTGGAGAAAATCCAGAGTGAAATTCTGATATGTATATAAGGATTTGAGTCCAAGACTCAAACTGAGTCCAAGAAAAGGAAGAAAAGAATAATAAAAACTATGCCTGATATCAACATGTAAATATGAATGAACTCTTGGCTACTGTGACACCAGAGAAGAAATGCTTTGTGTGTTGAGTGTTCTCATGCCTTGTCCAAGTTTTATGGGGAGCAGAATGTGTGTGGCAACTCTAAGGCAACCCTATCATGGGGTTTTCTTGACAAGATTTGTTCAGAGGGGCTATGCCATTGCTTTCCTCTGAGGTTGAGAGACTGTAACTTTCCCAAGGTCACCCAGTAGCTGAGCAGAGATTTGACTTCTAGTCTCCCAGAGAGATAGCATTCAGACCAATACTGTCTCCCTGAAGAATATATGCACATCTTAAATAAAAATCATGCAGTGCTGTGGTCACCGAGGTGCCATTTTGTTAGCCATGAGATGGAAAAATTACTCTTCTGGACTACTGCTTCCAGACATACTTATTGTGGGCTTTTGGGAGCTATAGTCCCTAAAACTAACATTTCCCAGTGTGGGATAGGATATGTCATATCTCCATCTTTTAGGGCACAGAAAAATAATCATATCCCTCAGTTTGCCCCTTCTGTGTTCCCACAGATTCCTTCATAGCTGGTCCATGTCTGGTGTTGAGCTGTTAGGAAAGGCGGTATGCTGGGTTGTGGCTGGAGGTGTGCTGATTGGCTATGGATCCAAAAGTTTGACCTGCCAGACTCCCAAACTAGTTATAGATTTACATGAGTGTTAGAGCTGATGTAGTACAACCCCCTTTCTACGGTAAGTTTCAGTGGAAATGAATTAAAAAGAAAAAGAAGGGTCTAGGAGGGGAACAACAGACACAATACTCCCCTCTGCTTTCTGCCTTGCTGACTGGAGCCAGGAAATACTTTGCTTCAGAGCAGCATTCTTGGCCTGGGGTTCTCCAGCTGCGGTGGACTTCAGTTCACAGTAGCCCCAGCCAACAGGGCTCAATGGTCAGAACTTCCATACCTTCCAACATTTCACAGTTGAAAACTGGGATACATGTGGCCAAGCAACATCAGAGTGTGGCCAAGATGGCAAAAGTTATTAATGAGAAAAAACGCACAAGCTAGGAAAGGGTGCTGCAGTTTGCTTTTGCCTGAGTTTACAGGGAAGGATAAGATTCCACGTCATCCTCTCCCCTTTGCTGAGCTAATTGAATGCAAATTACTTTTACCTTTGAACTCAGTTTGCAGCAATTGAAGTAAGCTGACGACAAAGGGGGAAAGTGAGAGGAGGGGAGAGAAAGCCCTAGAGCCCTGGTGGCACAGTGGTTAAATGCCAGTACTGCAAGTCACCATGTTGCAAGTTTGATTCCAGTGGGCTCCAAGGTTCACTCAGCCTTCCATCCTTTCATAGGTCAGTAAAATGAGTACCCAGCTTGTGGGGGCAATTAGCTAACACACATTGGAAATTGTTTAATGCAGTGTAGATGTGTAAATAGCTATTGCTTAAAAAACAATTTGTAAGCCTCTCTGATAGCCTTGTGGCTGAAGAGCAGGGTGTAAATAACTAACTAAAAAAAAAAAGTGGGACAGTTTAAAAGCAGCTGAAAAAGTAGGATGACAGAGGATTAATTGGCACTGGTCCCTGCCAAATTGGGACAGATGAAGTGTATGGAACTTCTGAGAATTGTCCAAAACATCGGGAAGACACCAGATTGGGCACAGTGTTTCAGAGGTTCTGAGATCAGAGTTGTCCTCAGGTAAACATAGGACAGCTCTGCTTCCCACCTTGTCTAACTTGGCAGGGCTTGGGAATGATATTTTTTTGGATTTTAACTCCCACTGGCCATGCTGGCTGGGAGATCTTGAGTGTTGCAGTCCAAATAAATGTATTGTTTTCCAAGCTGTGCTAAATCATCAGCAACAGATCTTTGTTCATGAAATGGGAGTTGAGTGGGTCCAGAGATTTATAAGCTGCAAACTCACTTTAAAAAATGGATTCACACCATTCTACAGAACAATCACAGCCCCCATTTAAATGTAATTATTTTCTCCCCAGGGGGATTAAATCTAGGCCAGCTTCCGAGGGGGAAATGGATTATTTCTTTTTTTACAGGCAAACACCTACTGCCCTAGCAACTTGAGCAGCTAAGGTGCAGCTAGTAAAGCTAGTCTGTGGTTAACTGAGACAGTTTGAACTAGAAACATCATAAACATGTTGTTACTAAATGGAGAAACCAAAGGGCCAGTGTAAGCAATGCTGCAATTAGGGAAACAGCCTGCCAAGCCCATACAGGCCTATGGAGGAAGGGCCGTTTGATCATTGCTTATTTGCATATGTTAATTAAATGATTTAAGTATTGTAGTTCTTGTTCTCCCTTACGTTTGATAGTCTCGTCTCAGCCTTACATCTAATACACAGTGCAATAATGTATTAGGCAAGCATCTCTAGTGGAGGAAGCATCGATGACATCTTATCTGGATACACCCTATTTCTTGTGTTTCAGGAGTAACACTCGATAGATACAGAGTGCTCCAATGAACTGACTAATGAGCTGAGTTGTTAGATATGTTTATATCCATACTTTCCCCCCAAATACATGGCTGTCTTCTTCTCTACCTTATCCTCACAACCACCCTGTGATGTAGGCCAGTCTGTCCATCCCAAGGTCACCCAGTGATCTTCAGAGCTCCATGCGGTATTCAAAGCAAGGTCTAGGACCAGCACTCAAGTAGCTGCACTGGACTGGAACAAAGGATCTGTCTTGTAGAGGTGAAGAGAACTTGGTATTTTAATGTGAGAAAAAGCAGAAACTGAGAATGAAGTTGATGGTATAAAACAATGGCAGGTTTTGTTTGTGTGGCATGGTATAAAAGAATGTCAGGTTTTGTTTGGGTCCCATTTCTGGGTGAGCTCACCTTGTCTTCACAGCTGTTGCATACCCTCCAACATTTCACAGATGGAAACTGGGACAGAGTGTGGTCAAGATGTCAAACATTATTAAAGGAAAGGCTGCAGCAGTTTGCTTTTTCCTGAGCCTACTGGGAAGAACAAGATTCTGCCCCTCCTCTCCCCCCCTGAGTTAATTGGTAACAAACTACTTTTGTACTTTGAACTCAGTATGCAGCAATTAATGTAAGCTGAGAATAAAGGGGGAAAGTGGGAGAAAGAGATTAAAACTGGGACATTAAAATATTTTTATTGAACACAAACATTTTAACCATCTACAAGGGAAAAACTTTAAAATAAAAATACATAATACAAACTCAAATAAACACACATACAGAAAAACACAATCAACAACCCCCCACACCTAATCTATCCCCCCTATTAATCTACCTCCTAAACTGACAAAAGACAACTACACTAAAGAAAAATAAAGTAAATTTGATTCCAACTTGTTAGCTAAAAGGCTATTATAGAATAATGCAATATCCTCCTGAAATAAAACTTTCTTGAAATACGTAATATACTATCATTACACTCTGTAAGAAATTAACTATATTTAAACAAGTTAGAAATCTACATCTATATTTCAAATCAAATTTTTGATATAATCTCCTCTATCACCTGCTTAATAAATCATTCAAAAGTTTTCACATATAATCATCTCTAGGTTACTGTTAATCTTCAGGAACTCAGCTGTCATCTTCCATATCTTCTTAAATTCATTAATAGTTTGTTCTTCAATAAAGTAGCTAATTTGTCCATCTGAGCCATATCAAAAAGTTTTAATAGTTTCCAGTGCTTTGTGTAGACTAATTTTGCCATGGTAGTCATATATCTTATTATCTTCCCAAAGTCTTTTTCTAAAGAATCTTCCAGGACTCCTGGAAGATTCTTTAGAAAAAGACTTTGGGAAGATAATAAGATATATGACTACCATGGCAAAATTAGTCTACACAAAGCACTGGAAACTATTGCTGGGGATTGTTCCAGCAATAGAAGAATGGACATTAAAACTTTTTGATATGGCTCAGATGGACAAATTAGCTACTTTATTGAAGAACAAACTAAAGATTAACAGTAACCTAGAGATGATTATATGTGTCAATCTTCTGTATGTGCCCCCTCCAATAGAGGATGTAACATTCTTCTCTCACCATTAACTGTCAACTCTTCAGCACAGTAAAAGACTACTAAGTCAGAAACTGAATCCAGCACATGGCATTGGATCAGGTGTTGGCTCCTTGTGGACTATCATTTAGCATTAAATCACCCTAGACTAGGAGTGGGCAACTGTGGGAGGCTGGGGAGAGGTGCATTTGCCCCCTATGAGACATTGGAGGGCCGCACATCCCCCACCAAAGAAAAAGCAAATTTGCTCCCAAATATCCCATCCTGTAGGGGATGTGGGGGTATTTTTGCTGTTTTTTGGGGTAAGCAAGCACAGGAGAGGCCTTTTTTTTACCTACAAGAAATAAGTAACTTAGTCCTGTGCCAAAAATGACGCTGGGTGTATGTGTGTGTGAGTATGTGGTAAAAGTGTACCTGACATCATCCAAATGACATTTGGGGGCAATTTTTAAAATTTATTTTTAAAATTGACCTCAGAGCTCCTGTGGAGGCAACCCCCCCCCCCGCAAATTGTTTAGTCTATATAAAAGGAAAAACTTTCTAACCTTCAGATAAGGAGCATTCCTTAAAATAAGGGATTCCTGCCGGTGCTATACGAGACAAGCTTTCCAGTCAAATAAGGGACATTTGGCAACCCTAGGTGGTGAGTTCCATATGCTATCTGAGAAAGTAGACCAAGGGGTTGTCTAAATGGTGAAAATACTCCTCACAGAATTTGAGAAGAATACAACCAGTCTTAATAACATCCCTCATCAATCCGCCGTATTCAGAAGGAGGGGGACCAAATCTACCGTAAAATCCATGGGAAAAGCCTTCATGGCTTTCCCTGAAGTTTTTAAAATGCTCTGTGGGGAATGCACACTATCGCTTGTTGGGACAACTGATTTGCATTTATTTGCATTCCCCTTGAGAGCAGAAGTAGAAAGCTGATTGGTCGGACATGGGCAGGGGGCAGAGCTTGCTAACAAGGCAAGCAGCCGGAACTGCCATCTTGGATTTTCACCTTGATTGTGTGCTGAGGCAATGAAATAGCCTCCCCCCCACTTTATTTAGGTGGAATATTGCACTTTTGTACCTTAGATATGCTTTTTTTTTTTTTAATGTTCTGCGGTGGCGACTGGTGAAAATAAAAAAAGTGAGTAATTCAGACGCAGCCACCATCTTGATTCACAGGCATGCCTGTTGGGGCAGTAAAAGCAGATAGCTTCGCATGCCTGCGATTTTGTCAAAAAACTGTTAAGACAAATCAAATTGGTGTTAGTGCACATCAATCCACATTTTATTGCCTCGTATAGATGGGCCCAAGTCTACAAAAGCTTATGCTAGAACTTATTTCTCTCAGTCGCAAAGGTGCTACAAGATACCCTTGCTTACTGATATTCCAGACTAACACAGCTATGTACCGTATTTGAAGCTATTTAGTCATTGTGGGAAGACATATTTCCTACTGATAGTCTGCAGTCTACTATTTGTCAGCTTGTACAATCAGCTTGAAATAGTAGTAATATGAGAGAAAGGAGAACAGACTAAAATTCTTCTCACGACTCATCATTGTCCTCAGTAGTTAAGTTACCCACCAGAACAAAAATATTTTAGTCTTTACTCACAGGAAGGTGATCATTTTAGTTGCCCTTGTTTGCACATTTCCAGCAGCATGATACAATTATTCTCACCATACTGTATCAGTGGCTTCTTCCCATCATGTGTTTTGAAATGTGAAAAATATATCACATAAAAGGCTGCTTTCCTTTTAAATGCAGAGCAACATTCTTCTAGTAATAGCTGCAAATAGCAGAGCATGGCAACCAGATTATAGCTATTTAGGAACATTCATTTTTGTTCCTTTGCTATTATTCCCAACAATTAGAATAAGGAAAGGGTCTCAGAACAGGACTTAACTTGAAATGGAATGCCCAACTAGCTGGCCCTTGACTTCATCCAGCAACAAAATACTTACTGTATATTCTTATAGTAGACATGGGCAAATATTTCTCTCACAGGGCCTATCGTCTTTTTTTACTAGCACTCCGAGATCCAATAGTCAGAGCTAGGTGCACCATGGTGCCTCAAGGCCATGCTAGAGCTCAGAAAAGTTACCTTTTGGACTACAACTCTCAGAATCCCCAGTTAGGGTAGAGTTGCCATCCAAAAAGAACCATTTCTAAGGTCTGAATGCACATTGATCATTTCTAAGAAAGAGGACTGACATCACTAAAGAGGAGGACAGCTTTGCATAAAATTCACACATGCTAACTTATAGAATAAATGAACATTTGGACTAGATCCAGTTGCTAGTCCCAGGATGAAGAGGCCCCTTGAATCAGTTGCAGAGTGGTAAATCAACACATATAAATTCCACTGATGCAGTGGGGCTACTCTGTTCAGGACTATCAACTGCAGTAATTTATATACTGCAATATTTTCTAAAACCAATTGTTTGTCTTGAATAAAGCAAACCCATTGCATCAACAGGATTCATGTAAATGTTGATTTACCTTGGGTTTTTTCCAGGCTGTGAGGCTGTGTTCTGGAATAGTTTCTTTCTGACGTTTTGCCTGCATCTTTCTCTGAAGATGCCAGCTACAGATGCAGGTGAAACGTCAGAAAGAAACTATTCCAGAACACGGTCTCATAGCCCAGAAAAAACCCAAGGAAAATCTATGGATGCCGGCTGTGAAAGCCTTCAACTTCATGTTGATTTACCATTCTGCAATTGAGTGAAGGAGCCTGTAATTTATTTACTGAGAGCCAGTGTGGTGCCGTGGTTTGAACACTGGACTATGAATCTGGGAACCAGAGTTTGCAGACTCAGCCATGGAAATCCACTCAGTGACCTTGGGCAAGTCACACTCTCTCAGCCTCAGAGGAAGGAAAAGGCAAACCTCCTCTGAACAAATCTTGCCAAGAAAACACTGTGATATGGTGCCCCTAAGGCACCCTTAAGTCAGAAATGACTTGAAGGCGCACAGTGATGACAACAATTTATATACAGTCAGCCTTCTGTATCCATGGGTTCTGCTTCCATAGATTCAACCAACCATGGCTCAGAAATATTCAGGAAAAAAAATCCAAAAAGCAAACCTTGCTGTTTGCCATTTTATATAAGGGATACCATTTCACTACACCACTGTATATAATGCAGCATCCATGGATTTTGGTATTCATGGGGGCTCCTGGAAGCAAACCCCAGCAGATACCGAGGGCCCACTGTACTAAGATATATCACCATACTGAGGAAACTGTGAACAATCTACAGTTGATGCTGGATATATTAATAGATGCTCAGGTCTCATGTTATTATCCAGGTAAATGTGTATTGTTCTAAGAAGTAGATAAAACTTGAAATGCAGGCTGGTATCCTGTTAGTGACTTATTATAGCATATGTTGGGTTTATGGCAAGCCTTTTTTTTTTAGTTGTAGCTCTCTTTTTTTTCTAAAGGTTAATGATCACAATCCTACTCCATGACTCACCTTTTAGCAGCTGCAACTCCAGCTCTCACTCTATGGCCATTCAGTGGCCAATGGAGAGTTGGATGGGGGAAGCATTTGTCTGTGTCCCTATAGCCAGATTGTCTAGAAAGCAACTAGTTACCAGCAAAGTATAAACAGCACTAGTCTGGGAAGGTAGCCAACTGTTAATTAGCTCATAGGAATGCAAACACAGTTGAAGATTTAGTCCAGTAACACAGTCCAAAAGATCAGAGGCTTATGGCAGTCAATCAGTGTGGCTCCAAGACAGTCCACGCAGGTCAACAGGAGCAGGCAGCAGAGTAGTCAGGGATAGTCCAAGGTCTAAGCACAAGTTAAGGTAACAGAAGTCAGGATAACCAGAATCCAGGCACCAAAGTCAGAAGGAAGCTTTCACCAGGAAAATCAGTTGATCTCTGACAAAGCCTTCATTGCCTCTCCCAGCATATATAGAGCAATTAAGGCTTTGTCAGGTGTTTCTTAACGAGCAGGTTTTCCTCATAAAGTCTCAGAGATTTTCTTTGCGCTTCCTGTTGAGTTTGCTGCTGGGTATACAATGGTGGAGGTAAGTCTCTCTCTTCTTCTTTGTCCTTATCTGAATTGTCAGGACTCTCTGCTGGGAGTGATGCCAACCCACTTGGACCAGGCTCTTCCTCTGCTTGAGCCTCTAGCTTGGAGGGTTCCCTGCTGGCACAGGTGTAGATAAACTTGTGCCAGGGTCCCTAGGGCCGTTTCCTGCTTTGTCCTCCTCCTCCTCTGACTCTGTACCCTCATCAGGCTTACAGGGCATGACACAGATACAGAACTCTGACATCATCTGCTGGGACCTCCAGAGGATGGTGGATGGTATCAACATTCTGCGTCTTGTTATGGGGGCACAGACAGACACTTCTACCCTCCTTGCCCCCCACAAGCTACTAAATGGCTGTAGCATGGGAGCTGCAGCAGCTAGTTGGTAATCCTGGAGGTGGTAACAGGGGATGTTGTGATGAAATTGACAGCCACGTTTACTTCAACACTCAGCCTGACCACACCTGTCACTGCCACCATACGTTCAGATCCCCCTTTAGAAATCCTTATCCGGACTGGGGTCTGAGTCTTATGTGGCTAGATTATGTATAAGTGTGGTTTGTATTGGTTAATGTGTCCATTTCTCTTTTCTAGTGAGTGGAATAAAGCATGCCATGCCAGGGAACTTTTAACAAAACAAACTGGTTGGTTTATTATATCCAAAGTTACAAACTTCAACTGTTCAATATTCTGCACATAACATTGTTTCTGGTTCTTAACTCATTTTTTGTTACTTTTGTTGACAGACTATTGAACTAAAGACTCTATAACTTCAGGCTCTTGACTAATTCAACCAAATTGTATGTGACACTTCTCTTTCAGACAACAGACTTATCCACTGCTTCCTATGACAACTCTGTCTCCACTCACCCTCTCAAACCACTCAGCCTCTCAACTTCACCTGACTTCAACACCAACTAACTTTCTTAACATTTACTCACTTCATACTTTCAGAAAACCCCTCCCGTCACAGTTTCCTGTGCTGAGATTGGCTCCTACACTCTCTCCTCTCATTTGTTGAGAGTCCCCTCCCATCACAGCTGGTTCCCTCATTGCTATACATTTCAGCTCTAGTTCTCCACAGATGTGGCTTAGTTCTACCTGTGTGGAACTTTGGGATATGTCTCCTGATGCAGGGTCTCAGCTGTAGGCTTTTTTAAAAGTAGCATTTAAGAAGTTGTTTAATATCTGAGGCCCTAAACTGAATTTAATTAGCTTGTATATAAATCTACCACTTTGTCCAGGTGCTAATTACAAAGATGAAGGCAGGGAGGGGGCTCGCACAAGTTGTGGGAGGAATGCTTGGATGGAAGAGGCTTTTTTGTCCTGTTGTCTACTGAAGGAAGGAAAGAGGCACTTCTTTAATGCCACCCACTCTCGGATCTGCTGTCATCAACTAGAACAGTGCAGGAGTCTACAGATTTCAACCAAGGTAATAAGGACCTTGACAAGAAAAAGATTTCCCTGTCTTAAAGCATAGTAAGGAACTCTTGGCAGATGGTGTTTTTAATGTTTGCTCTCTATCATTGTTCTGTTAACAACTGGTTAAGATCTGATGTTCTTACACTTACCTAGGATCAGAGCCTGAAAAAGTTACTTTTTGGAATCATAAGTCCTAGATTTCACCAATTGGCATGGCTAATGGGAAGTCTGGGAGTTATGCAAAATGCTACCTTCCCCAGCTCTTTCCTCAAGCCAAATTTTGCAGTAGGCTCCACCTATAAGCCGCTTAGTCGTCAGTCTATCTGATGAGTCTTAGTCCCCAAAAAGTAACTTTTCCAAACTCTTCCAGGAATTAGGTCACACTGAACACAGTGCATCTTATTTTTCAGAAAACAAGCCTTGGTTTGCTCCATCAATTCCTGAACAGGACAAAATTTCCCAGCCCTATTTATGTTTTGTTTTTTCAAAGTAATGGTTTCATCATGATGGTGTTATTGTTGTTCCCCCAGATCCTGTTTAAAGGCCAAAGCCTCCCAAAACTGGCCACCCTTCACCAGTTTCAAGTGTAGATGAATTTTTAAATTTTTTTCTCCTGAATGATATGTCAAGCACAGAACCTCTCTCCTATATTTTTTCATTTGGCTACACCCTTTGTTATGACTGGGACAAGTAGCAACAAAAGTGTGGTCGTGCACATTCCTACATAGCACATGGGGATATGTCAGGCTAACTTCTTGAATTAAAGGAAATATTTACAGTAAGCACTATAGTAAATGGAAGAGCAAAAGGACGAAGAAAAAAACAGGAACCAAAGAAATGAAGAAAGCAAGACAAGAAACAGCAGACCCAAAACTAGTGATGGATGAGGTACTAGTGTGAATATCAATTTTATTTATTGATGTATGAGATGTCCACACCATTCGGTGACTGAAGTTCTCTGAGCAGAGCAGAAAATTAAAAATGCCAAAGTAGCAATAAATCCATCATAAAACAAACTAGATAAAAACAGGGAGGGGGGAACCCCAGAAGTATTAGGCAATAAAACCAAAAGTAAAACCAGAACTATGAATAAAACGGCAAAGACCTAAAACCACACATGCAAGAATAGATCCTATACTGCCTTGGAAAATAAAAGGGCCCTTAAGAGGCACTGAAAAGAGCATCCTGATGCAGATGATGATGAAAAGAGCATCACACAAGTCCCAGAAGAAGGTATCATTCTATAAATGGGGTACTATAATCTAGAGCCACCTGCCTTGCTCCATTGGGCAGGGGCAACTATACGAGGGTTTCAGATTCAGGTGTGGGCAGGTAAATATGAGAGAAGAGGCTCAATGGGGCCTCAAATCATTACATAGTTTGGTTTAGATTTAACCATTAAAGTTTAAAATAAACACTTGGAACTAGGTGTAGAAACAGACTGGCAGCCATTTTTTTTTTCAGAGATCACAAGAACACACTTGCACCTTCTCCAGCTTCCACAAAGGGCTTTCTTCCAAGAAACATCTATTGAGAACAAACCATTGACACTTGACTCTGAAATACTGCAATATGTGTTTTAACACAACCACTGTACAAAAAATCACTCAGAATCTGGAAGCCCTCCCTCTACTTCCCACCTCCTCTGCACATACATCGCTGATTTTATATTTCTGAACAAAGTAGTATGAAAATTACCTTGGGTTCATAGCATGGGATGTTGTCCTGCTGAGCTGCCTGGTGGTGTCAGCCGGGCTTGCTGGAAATGAAGGAGGCATCTCAGCTAACACCCCTTCCTTGTCCTCTTCCAGACAAGTTAAGAGTCTGAAGGGTACTGGGCAAGGCCCAGTAGCAGCTACCTGGCTGCTGAAAAGAGCTTTCCAGACAGTGGGCCTGATCCAGGGCCCATCTACACGAGCGGGAAAAAAATGGAGTACATCGTAGTAAGGGCATCTCGCAGCAGCAGTGGCATGTCTTAATGGTGTATTTGGCCTCAGAAGCCCCCATAATCCTTGCATTCCAAATGGTAGCCGCAAGTGATTTAGTTGTGTTAATTCTTCACCACTGCTGATTTTTTAAAAAGTCATCCAAGGTGTGCTGGAGCAGTATAGTGATTTTCTAATTTTATAGGCAAGTAAAACAAAAAATAACCATCTCATTTTATTGCCTTAGCGAGTGATCACTAAGGCAAAAATCCAATATGGCAGCAACGGGCACTTGCCCTGTTAGCAAACCCCTCCCCCGCTGTCACCCAGCCAATCAGCTTTGTGCTTCCCTTCAAATTGCTTGTCATTCAATTGTCCTAACAAGTAGGAATGCGCACCCCCCTTGCAGTTTTTAAAACAAGTATGGGAAAAGCAGTGAAGGCTTTTCCTGTGTTGTTTTTGCTGTTTTGGCTTCCACTCCTTCCGAACAGTGTGGATTGGTACAGGATCCCATTTAGACAGATAGGATTCCCAGTGAATTCCATGAGGTTTTTTTTTTTTTTTACAGTTTAGCCACCCCCCCCCCCAATTTCTGCTGGATCTGGGACAGCTTCCAGGGAGAACAGAGGCTGCCCAAGGGGAGGTCAACTATACCGCCTTCCCCACTGTAGACTTAATGATCCCAGAATCCTACCCTTCCATTCAAGTGGCAAGGAACGTAAAAGGATTTCAGGTCATGCACTGTGACACTGTTGAGGGGTGTCAGTTGGCATCTTTCCTTTCATCCAATGGGGATATTCTAAAAGAGGGAAGAGCCCTGTAGAGTTGGTAGGTTATCTTGATGCCTGGTCTCTAACTGGGAGCAGCAGAGGTCAGTAGAGTAGTCAGCCCATATATGGCTTGTATGTACACCAAATACTTCATGAGCACAATACTGCTATCTTGGAAATGGTATTTTTGGGGGGAGTACATCTCATGAAACCCCCCAGCCAACATGGCTATTGGAGTGATAGTTCATAAATGTAATTTTTCTAAGGCTGGGGCTTCTTAACATGGAACGGAGGAGGATCTTGCAGCACCTTCGAGACTAACAGAGAGAGAGAAGATTGTACCATAAGCTTTCATAGACTTCATCTACTTCCTCAGATGCTGGCATATGAGTAGGTAGACTAAGGGCCTTATCACGCTACACTGTTATGGTGCTATTATTCCACTTTATCTGCTGTGGCTGCCTCCTGTGGAATTCTGGGGTTTGTAGTTTAGTGAGGCCTAAGAGCTCTCTGGCTAAGAATGATAAATGCCCCTCCCTAAACTGCAAATCCTGGGATTCCACAGAAGGCAGCCATAGCAGTTAAAGTGAAATAATGGTGCTATAACAGTGCAGTATCTAAAGGGCTTACCACACTCCAAAGAAAGGGAGCAACACAGCAGAAATATTCCTTCTGCCACACTGCCTTACTGCATGATATTGTTGTTCTTTCGTTCTGGCCCCATGGGGGACCGAGGTAAAACCGCATCTTTTTAATAACCAGAAAAGGCCATTAGCGAAAAGATGCAGTTTTACCTCAGTCACCCATGGGACTGGAACAAAAGAATGCCAGAAGAACAACTATGTCATGCAACCAGGCAGTGTGGAAGACAGAACATCCCTGCTGCATTGTCACTTTTCTTTGGAGTGCAGTAAGGCCACAAGTCTACGAAAGCTTATGCTTCAATTTTCTCTCAGTCTCAAATGTGCTCCAAGAAACACTTTCTTACTGATATTCTACACTAACGTAGCTATGTCTATGAACTCTACCCCTATGGAGGAGGATGTTATCTTGTCTTTTGTTTCAGGCAGCAAAATATCTTGATTGGGTTCTGTGGGAAGAGCAAAATCTAATTTAGTCAGTCCATTTAATTCATACAGCTGGTGGGGAGCCAGTTAAGACTGTGCCAGAGTTTGAAAAGTTACTTTTAGAAGGGCCAGTGGATTCTGGGAGGTGTAATCCACAAAGTAACTTTTTCAAGTTCTGCAGTGTGTGCACCCTACATGCACCCTTTCAGCAAACGTTTTGCCCCACAGAACTTGAGTACGTATTGACTTTAAAGTGACGAATGTGGTGTGTTTTCTCCCTTCATTCCACCCGACCATACTTACTTCGCTTCTTGCAATATGCAGGAAATATAATAAATGCAAGAATGCCCTTTAAAAAATACAGCCAAACTCTAGAGAATACACAATAAATTAACTTTGCAAGCATAAACTACATATAAAAGCATTCAATAAACCAGCCTCACATGACATAATAATTATTCATTACATTGATTGTGGTACAGCCTAAAGACTAACCAAGAACAGGGCTCCTTTGTGCTAGGCAGTGGGAAAATGTAGAGTGATATACTGTCCCAGGCCTCCAAATGAACGAGACAAATCCAGGTTAAGTGAAAGACATAATGAGTGATCTCATAGATTAATGGATGCAATATTCATTTGGTATTTTGTTTTCCCTTGAGGAGAAGGAAAACAGGATAGGGTAATGGTGGGAATGGATATATACTTTGAATTATTTCCTTTCTTTCCTTTTCTACACTCTCATTTTAAATTAGTTCCTTTGAAGCACATCCCATAGATTTCAGTAAAACTTATTTTCAAGTGAGTTAGCTTGAAGGGTAAATTAAACATTACATGTAACTTTTATCCACTCCAAATCAACCGCAGTGTCCCCCCGCTCACCACCTCCACCTTCCAGCTGAGTTTTAAAAGAGCATTTGCCCACTTAGGGTGACTTCAACCTAGAAAACAGCAGACAGAGAGGAAGTGTTCAGCACCCCCTGGAATATTTTGTTTTATCCCAGTCACCCAGAGCATGTTAAAGTCACTTCTTGGGACTACAACATCCCCAACCTTCCTCCAAAAGTAATATTTCCACACTGGCCCAGGGTGGGGTTCTAGGAGCTGAAAACTTTATGAAGGACTTGAATACTTCCTTTAAAAGCAGCTTTATCTCTCTCTGAAAAGGGTGCTTGGGTTAACATTAGTCATATTTGCATATAATATCTAATTTGACCATATGATAATTGCATGATAGAGCCCCCCCCCCAATGAATAACAAGGAAACAAAGAACAGAGCACAGAGGCTGTAGATGTAAGAGTTACTTACTCATTTTTGTATTCATTTATTAAATTTCTGACCCATTTTCTCCAAGGAGCTTTTGGTGGCATATATGGTTCCCTACCCACCCATTTTATTCACACTAGAGCCCTGTAAAGTAGGTTAGGCTGAGAGTCTGTTGACTGGCGAAATGTTACCCACTGAGTTTCACAGCTAAGAAGGGATTTGAACCTGGTCCTCTCCAATCCTAGGCCTAATCCACACTATACAAATAATCCAGTTTGAAACTGGATTATTTGCCATGGCTTCTTCTTATGGAATCCTGGGATTTGTAGTTTTACAAGGTCTTTAGCCTTCTCTGCCAAAGAGTGCTAGTGCCTCACCAAACTACAAATCCCATGATTCCATTGGAAGGAATCATGGCAAATAATCCAGTTTCAAACCAGATTATTTGTGCAGTGATGATTTGGCCCTAGTTTGACATTCTAATTCAGAAATAGGGAATTTGGGGGTTGTTCAGAAGTTTCAGACTAACTGCCCCACCAGTTCTAGCCAATTTGTTGAAAGCACACATATTATGAAAATTGTAGTTGCAAACATCCAGAGGGCACTAGGTTGCCTTTCCCTGCTCTGACCTATCTATCACACTTGCTTTCTATCAGAATCTCTTTTATGGGAAAACATTAAAAAAGAGGATAAGAAATAAATAAGCTATGCTTCCTAGTTGTATTTTTTCTACCCCTAAGTCCTCTTGGAATGAGGTGAGTTCGAGTGTGAGGACTGATCTAGAAGTTATGGTTTCAAGTGATGAGCTCTTACTAGCAATTCCCATACAATGGTACTCTGGTAAATATCAATAAATTTAGGGAGCAGAAGACTCAATTTGTCACTGCTATTCAATACAAATCCCACTCCCTTGGCTTCCTTAATCTTGCCAAGGTTGAAATCAGTTTGACTGCTATTCATCTTGAAGAATTTGCAATAGGATCCTTCTGTCAAGGTGCTCATTGGCCCTTGTCATGAAAACCTGTTCTTTGCAGGTGACATCGTAATTATAATTCCAACTGATTTATGTTGGAGGAGTAAATGGAACAGCAGAAAATTACTATGCTAATAGAGATGTTCAAAGAAACAGCACAAGTCTCTTACACATCCTTGTGCAAAACAAAGGTCCACTCCAACATTTTCCTCTAAGCAGCATTTTGTAATTAGCAAAAAACATATCTCAGATAACATTTAAAGAGGATTTGAGAATAGCATGTTTTTATGCTCTGAACCTGAGCATTGGTCCAAAAAGGCCAGACACACTTCTTTAGCATGAATTTCTTTTAAGTATGCCTAAAATGTGCATATTTATTAAAAATATAAATAATCGTTTGTTGATAAAGCTTATTCCTTGTCCTGCACACGAGTGAAAGACATGAATAATTATTGTCCTCATCCTACTCCTCCTCAGCCTTTAGCCAGGGAGAGCAGAATCACTATTATATTTGACAAGTCCTCCCTCGTCTCATTCTTAAGCCAATAAATGGGATAGGAAGGAGGTTACTCAGCTCAGTCATTTCTTTCATAGGCCAAAAGTGAGGAAGGATGGGAACGGACAACTGCTTTTTACTGTGTAATTTGTACATTTTCCTGTCACGGTTATAACAATCTGTTTCTGTAGGGTTGTCTAGATCAGCGGTTCTCAACCTATGGGTCACGACCCCTTTGGGGGTTGAACAACTATTTCACAGCGGTTGCCTAAGACCATCAGAAAACACATATTTCTGATGGTCTTAGGTACCGAGACACCACTCTATCCGTCTCCAGGAGGGTCCGCCCATATGCAGATATGCCCACATACGAGTATGTGGGTGGGTGGCTTTTAGCTTTTCCCCCCACAGGGAAGGAAAGCCGACCAAACCCGAGCCAGCAGGCTTTCCGAGCAGCTTGACTGGGGAGGAGGAAGTCGCCACCTCCCCAGCCAAGCCACTCAAGGCCTGAGCTGGCAGGCTTACCGAGAGGCTTGATTGGGGAGGAGACGAGTTGTCACCTCCCAGCCAAGCCGCTCGAGGCCTGAGTTAGTCCATGCTACACCATGCTTCAAGACAAAATTTCATTTATTTGTAATTAGAAATAAATACTTCACAATATATAATTATATATTGTTTTTGTGATTAATCACTATGCTTTAATTATGTTCAATTTGTAACAATGAAAATACATCCTGCATATCAGATATTTACATTACGATTCATAACAGTAGCAAAATTACAGTTATGAAGTAGTAACGAAAATAATTTTATGGTTGGGGGTCACCACAACATGAGGAACTGTATTAAAGGGTCGCAACATTCGGAAGGTTGAGAACCACTGGTCTAGATGGTGAAAATAATTCAAATAGAATTTGCAGAGAATACCTTTTGTCCCAATGACAGATGGCACCATTCATAGGTTTAGTGTCTGCTATACGGTCTGCAAAGTATGTATCTGTGCTATCAGCTTAGGCACTGCAAGTTACTTTTCTTGTCTATCAGGGTTTGCAGCAGGAATGGCTCTCCAGTTGTTGTTGAATTCCCACCTGCATCTCTCTCTCTCTCTGGCTTTTCTTTGCAAACAAAGATTCAGGAAGGACTCATCCCGCGCTTTCTGCAAGCGCGCTGATGACTAAAAAGGCCAATCCAAGATAAACAAGTCTGATTGCAGAAAGCACAGCAGAAGGTCTCCTTGGGTGATGTTTCCGGGTTGTGGTTCTTTCTGCGTTGTCGTTTCTCTTCAAGACTTGTTCAGTGTGAGTTCTCAAATAAGGCTGCAGCATTGTGGATAGTGCATCTCCATGCCTCCTGATGTGAGGCCATGGCGGACCATTGTTGGTGATCAATTTGACCGAGCCTGAGATGTTGTTTCAGGGAATCCTTGTATCACTTTTTTGGAGCGCCCCTCTTATGCTGACATGTGGTGAGTTCACTGTAGAGTACTATTTTGGGGAGGCGGTGGTCCTCCATCCTAAAAACGTGCCCTGCCCAGCACAGCTGTGTTCTCAATATCATGGCCTCAATGCTGGTGATCCCTGCTTGCTCAAGGACAGCAACATTCGTCACATAGTCAGTCCAGTGTATATTTAGGATTGTGCGTAGACAGCGCTGATGAAAGCGTTCGAGGCATCGTAAGTGGTAGTGATAGGTGACCCATGTTTCAGACCCATAAAGGAGAATAGACAGTACAATGGCTCTATACACACTGATTTTTGTGCTTTGCCTCAGATGTTTATTACTCCAGACTCTTTTGTGAAGTCTTCCAAATGTGCTATATGCCTTTGCTAATCTGTGATCAATCTCTTTGTCAATCTTGGCAACTGAGGAGATGATGCTTCCCAGGTAGGTGAACTGCTGAACGGACTTGAGCACAGATTTGCCGATGGCAATGCGGGAATGATGGTGTTCATCCTGTGGTGCAGGCTGGTAAAGAACTTCTGTTTTCTTCAGGTTGACTTCCAACCCAAACAGCTCTGCAGCTGTTGCAAAGCAGGATGTTGGGCGCCACAGAGCTGCTTCTGTGTGGGTAACAAGGGCATCATCATCAGCGAAGAGCAGCTCATGGACTAGATAGTTTAGAGGCCCTAGCTAACCAACCAACTATGATCAGACTATGAGAGGTGCAATTCAGCGACATATAGAGGGCCACACAGGTTTCCTCCTCGTGGTTTACAGCAAAATCACTGAAACAAGTGTGGGAAGTTTGTTCTTTGGACATTAATTCTAAGAAGTATCACACAGCTTCACACAAAATGGGCTCAGCTAGACGGGAGAATTAATTGTGGAAAATAGCACATCAACTCACTATTGCAGCAGTGTTCATTTGTCCCCACAATCCTTTCAGAAGATCACTGGCATGGAAAACTATCCGAGTTTGAAGTTCACACGGAGCATGCCTGCGAGAAAAGATGGTGGCCGCAAGTTAATTACCTGTATTATTATTCCCCCAAAGCTCCCTCCATTCCCCCTTTTTTGCCTTGTTAAATGAGAAGTACGGAACATTTTTTTTGCTCTGCTGATTGAAAATAGCACATAATTGGTTCCGTTAAAAACAACAATGGTGGCTCTGGCCGCTTCATTGCTGGCAAGCCCATCTCCGACCAATCATATTTTGACTTCCTGGATCTGCTCCAATTCAGATTGGATGTTCAAATGGACTGTAATGCACATTTTAATGTATTTTTTAAAAAAGATTGCAATAAACAGTGAAAGCTGTACTTGGAGTTTTCAGCCCCCCTCCTTCCGAATATGGTGAATCTTGGAGGGAGCTCATCTAGACAAGGTATTCTGTCCGTATTCCTTGAGGATTTTTTTCACCATCTAGACAAAACACTGTTGTCTTCTGTTTGCACTGATTGTTGTGCTTCTGGCCCAGGAACTGTAATCCAGAATACATGTTGCTCTTCAGTGTAGCAGTAGGAGAGATAAATAATTCACTTCCGTGAGTCTCTCTTTTTCTTTTGCTCCCCCTCTTTCTCTCCTCATCTCTTTCTTTCTTATATCCTACAAATGAGGTGGTGCTAAACTCCTAGCCATTTTGGTTTCTTCAGTGAAAGCCCATAGAGAATTATAACTATTCCTATTGCTTCCTTTCTAACAAAAGACCATTGTGACTTAGAAAATTACATTGCTACTTTGTCATCTAAAAGGGAGGAAAAAGAGGTCTGCTTTATGAACTGCTTAAAAGTTCATAAAACCTTCAATTAGCACCAAGGAAAGAATTCCACTTCTTATAGACCAAATAATTTAATTAGGAAAATGAACACACACACACACAACTTTCCCAATCTGGTGCCTTCCAGTTATAATGGCTACAACTTTCATTGCCCCATTTGATCCTGCTGGCTAGGGATGATGGGATTTGCACTGAGCTGAGGAAAGCTGTTGCATGAATGAGGTATGAGTTGCATAGTCTGCAACATTTTAGACTTTGAAGGAGTGATGTGTTTCATCATAAAACTAAGTATCAGTAGACTTAACATTTCAAGAATGTTCTGAACAGGACATGATAAGGTAGGGGGAAGGGTCAGTAAAGTGAGTTTTTGATTCATGTAGGATTTTTTCGGATGCATGAAAAGTAACGCAAGCAGCGTCGCCAAGTTGCGACGCTGCTGCGCAAGAGGGCGTCTGTTTCGGATGACGCTCCTCCCAGCGGTACTGTTGCAGTACCGCTGGGACATTTGAGCGTGATTTTTTTCCTGCCCAGCGTCATATTTTACTCGCGATCGCGCTGATCGCGAGTAAAATATGACGCTGGGCAGGAAAAAAATCACGCTCAAATATCCCAGCGGTACTGCAACAGTACCGCTGGGAGGAGCGTCGTCCGAAACAGACACCCTCTTGCGCAGCAGCGTCGCAACCTCGCGACGCTGCTTGCGTTACTTTTCATGCGTCCGAAAAAGTCTGTACTATGATTGCATTAATTTTCTGTGCTTATTTATTTATTTGTTAAATACATTCACAGCCTGCCTTTCCTCCCATTGTTACCATGCCCTTCAACCCCTTCCTATAATATTGCCTAATTGGCCATATTAAGATGCTTCATGGGGTTTAGTAGACCAGAGTAGACCAAAAAAGGTCCCATCTACACAACAGAAAAAAAAAAACATATGGGGGTAAGAAATTCGAAAAGGCAATCATACGAATGTGTACGATCTGCCTACACAATAAAAATTTTCCCCCAAAATCCATATGACCCCCTTATCTAGCTGGCCGGAGCGAGCAATCTCAGCGGCAGTTTTAAATCTCCTGCTGCTTTTTTTTTTAAATTCAGAAGGTGCCTGGCATCTGGAAAGCCGTGACTACGTATTAACATTAAAAAAAAAAATAACATAGACTTACCAGACACCCGTAGAGTTGGGAATCCAACATGGCTACCACAGCCACTTTCCCTCTTTCCTAGTCCTGGCCCCTCTACCCAGCCAGCCGATCAGGTTGCACTCCTGTTCATATTTGTGCGAACAGGAGTGTACAGACTTCCAATAATTCGAACGGCTGTCCGGATAAATCCCTGAGATCCGGATGAAGAGCCAGATCTGCTGCACATGGACTAAAGGGTAAGTTTTGTGGGGGCCCCTCGGAATGACATGTATTTATTTTCACGGCCGTCTGTACAGATCGCCGATTTTTTGAATAAATATGTGTCATTTTTCATCGTGCAGACAGGACCAAAGTGAGGTCAAACAGAGATCAAAGGACCTAGGAAGGTGTTGTGGAAAAATACCAGCAGAACACCCATGGCAGGGTTAAGCGAAGTCCCTAGTAAACACACCATTAAAGTGGTATGTGCTAATCCCCTCTTGGGCACCCTTGGCAATGAGTCACATACCACAAACAAACAAGTGACCAAAACAACCCTTATCCTCAGGAAATATCCCTCATAACCCCTCCCTGTCCTACAATATGAGGTTGTCATAAACCCATCAATTCCCATCTCTGAGCCATTAAGAGCAATCAGCAGAGTTTTGGTTTCCTTTGTTTAAATGGTGGGAAACCCAGCTAAGCTTTGTCCTAAGTCCAAACACCCCTTCAGGACATGGAATACCGTATAAATATTAGTCCCAAACAATAGCAAAGTGTGCTGCTGTGGACGGCACCCTGCCACTCTCTCTGTTGATGCACCCCAGGGTCGGATTCCAGTGCCACCCTCAGACTTCTGTCTCAGTTCTTCTCTTCTCATCAAGACTGGAAATTATTGCCTTATCTCCTGAATCTATTTCCCTATCCAACCATTCTGCCTTAAACTCTTGGTTAGCCTTGCGTGGTTCTTCTGTTGCGTGTGTGAGTGCATTTTGAGTTATTTTCCAGTAAAAACCATTTATTTTACTTTAACTTGGAGTTCTCTGCAGTGAGTACTGGTATATACAGGTGAAAAGATCCTGAGGTTATCTGCCACTTGCAGCATTCCATTTGAGCTATAATAATTCCCCCAGCTAAAACCAGATCATGGGTGGGGTACCATGGAACACCCCCCCCACCTATTTGGGTAACACCATAAGTTCAAGACAGTTTAAATGGCATGTTTTCTCCTCCTTTATCCTCATATGAATCCTGTGAGGGGGTCAGGCTAAGTGTGAGTCAACCAGTGAGTTTCATGGCTCAATGTGGACCTAAAGGTAGATCTCTCAAGTCCCAGTGCCACCATTACACCATGATGGCTTCTGCTGACTCTAGGGTACATACGTTTCCTTAATGGTATGCCTGACAAGTCTAGAACTGTTGTGGGAAAAGGTATTTATAAAAAAACCCTCTTACACAGAATAAAAATAATTGGTATCAGTTTCTTTGTTTTCTACTAGCTACCTTAAATATGGACTAACCTCACAGATACAGATAATGTGACTCCACTTATGAATAACCACACACAAAGTGAATGTTAGAATAGTACAGACCATAATTTTATCAATGACGGCTGTAAAAGGCATGTTCCAGCAAGGGCCAAGATCCAGACACCAGGTGGCCCACTTGCTGACTGAGAGACCCAACTCATCCAACCTGACTTCTAGATAGTATATCTAGGATGACAGACATGGGATTCCACCTGGATGGAAGTCACTGCATGGTTCCCCTGCCACCTGGCAGTGAGGCAACACCACTTGCCCTTAAGCTGGGTCTGATATTGTCGCCCACCCTCCCATGGTCCCCTAAGGGTATTTCCCCTTAACAGTCCTGGCAGGAAAGCAGGACCCATGGTCCTATGGTAAAGTCTGCCCCAAAGTTATGATGAAATAAAGCTTTTATAAAATTATGACAAAAATAAACCCAATGTCCACAATCATGCCAGGAAGGAGGGAGAGAGAGTAGGAGTGAAGCTCCTGAAATGACTAATGGAGGGGCCTGGCTCATATAGTGTGGCCCAGACAGGAGTAACTGTAACTTGGTCCTTCTGGCCCCACCTACCAGCCAACCAATTATCCCTGATTGGCTGATTTTCCCACTCTTCACACAGCCTGTGAAAACCACATGAGCTTCTGGGAAAAGAAAATTTAGCTAGAACACAGAAAATGGCACCCATTTGCTTTTCTCTGCCATGACCCTCAACCAGCAACCCCCAGTTGGTTAGGGGATGCTATTTTCTCACATTACTTACCACATCTTACCTGACTAATGCACACCCTCAGACTGGGCCCTACTATGGTAAAACTAAAGAAGAACACCTGGAAAAAAAATATTTTGATCAATGCATTTCCAGTAAAGTGCACAGGATTATTTTTCATGCATTTAACAAATATGTCCAAAGAGTCTATCTTTAACCATCTCCTTTTTGCTTTCTTTCTAACAAGATATCACTGTGATCCAGCAAATAGCACTATTACTTCATAAGTTTAAAATAACAATCAAAATCTATATCCATTGTGTTTTCCCCACAGAGAGCAGCACCCTTAAAAATAGAACCTAGGAAAGAATGTCATATCTTAGCAGGCTACATAATTTAATTGGGGGTGAGTGGAGGAGCACTTATACAAGGTTTTGCAGGAAATACAAGAATGTAATTCTGCAAAAGAACTACTGGGGGAAGACAAAAGAGAGTTCAGAAGCAGGAAAGGAATCAATTGTAGATGACTTCTACAAGACTTATATTATCATGGCTTGGGGGAGAAAAGTGCTTCACTTTTAACAATTTGCAGAGCTGTAAAAGAAATCCCTTTTTTGCCAAATGCAAATGATTAGGCATGGACTCTAAATGCAACTATCATCCATTTGTATTTTCAGACTTGAAAGCAATTACATTTAACCTCCTGTGGCCATATTTAATGCATTTAAAGTCCTGTCTTTGGAAACATTGGTTTAAAGTGATGTAATGACCACGTGAATAGCTCTGGAACCTTCTGTTTAGAGTTTTAGTAGCACGATGCTTCAACAATGGATGGCTCTTCAGATCAATAACATGGTCAGTTTCAGCTGAGGAGGGACCAAATCCCCCCCACACACACACCTGGCCTGATAACGCCACATGACATATGGCCTTTCCCCTGAATCTGGTGTAAAAAAGCCATATGATGTACGGCCCTATCCACACCAGACTTGAGGGAATACCACCTTAATCCGAGTTTTAGAAAACTCACAGTTTTCTCTGGACTTTGCTTGAAACTCTTCAGGGGTGTCAGGATATTGGGAATTACAGTAGATTTATCCTGTACAAAGGTGAGATATAACAAACACTCTGCAGAGAGCAGTCTGAGCTAGTGGAAGTTTGCAGAAACTAGCTGGGTAAATGTATCAATATTGACTGAGCCCAGCAGCTGAGTTGGTGCAGGGCTTCACTAAGACCTAAGCAGTTCTGCTTTGGATTTCACAATGTGAAGATGTCCTGTGTTGTATTTCACAGAGTGAAGATGTTATTCTTCTGAATCCTGTATATAACTGTCAATATATTCTTTATTATGCCCAAGTAAAGAGAAGCAGTTTATTTTAGACAGAAAGCTATGTGCCTGTGCCTTTATACTTATGCCTGAAGGAACAATACTCTGCTGTCTATTTTATGCTGCCTGGGACCTGTTTAGGTTCCCAGTGTGGGCTACAACCTGACAGGGGGTGGGGTAGGGAGGAGATGAAGGACTGACAGGCACTGCCATTTCCCCCTCTCCTCGGTGCCACTTCCTCATTCCAAAGGCAGAGCCCCAGCCCTAGTCACTCTCTCTGAGGTCAGACCGGTTGTATATGCTTCCTGTTAAGAGCAACAATTTCTGAGACTGCTGTGGCCAAGAGACTTTTCATCATATGTGTATACCATTTTAAAAATTAGTTACATTTATATCCCACTTTCCCTCCAATGATCTGTAGGCAATGCACAAGGCTCTGCCACTTTATTCTCTCAACAGTGCTGTGAGCTAGGTCATGTTGAGAAAGAGACAGAGGGAGAGTGGCTGGTCCAAAGCCACCTTGTCACTGAGCTGATGGCACAATGGAATATTCCAGAAAAGTGCATGGCTAGGTGGCTGGCAAAAACATGGAATAGGGACAACTTACTACTGCAGCATTTTCTTGGAAATCCAACAAGTTACCTCATAATTAGATATGCAGTTCTGGTTCCCAAGCATCTTTCCTTTCATGAAGCTGAGCTCAAAGGCATTCAGAGTAACTTCAGTGATAGAGGCACAGACCAAAGAATGGCTTGACTAACTGACATGCTTGAAGTTGTAACTTATGTCAGAAAGACATTTTGCATCCCAATGGCACCTTTGCAGCTGTCTTGTTTGGGGGTCTAACACAACCCTTGATTTCTTTCTGAGGAAGTTCTTGTCCTTTCAGAAGTCCCTGGGAGTTTTTTCCCCCATTCACACTATAGCATTTTGTAAGCCCAAAATGTTTCTGTGTGAGTCCCCTCCGCCCCGCCGCTGCAATGAGTCATTGTATATACTGTCTGCAAGTTTATTCCCTCACTGTTTACGCACTGGCTATCCTGAAAGACAGTCTGGGAGCTGATTCATACTTGCATGCCCATCACTCAGTGTCTTATCATTTGGTGACATATAGAGCTTGGGCAAGTTAATATTTTGGATTACACTTCCTAGAATTCCCCAGCACCAGCATTGCCAATAGCTATAATGGCTGGAGGGTTCTGGAAACTGTAGTCCAGAAAAGTAACTTTCCCAAGCTCTGTGTATATCACTCTGACTGAACTCCAGCTTAGACAGACTGCCTTGCCCTACTGGCTGAGTGACTGGTAACAGCTGCTACCAGTGCCGTAGTTGAATACACACTGCATTATTATAGCCGTTTGACAACAGTTTAACTTCCATGGCTCCATCCTAGGGACTCCTGGGTTCTGTAGTTTGGGGAGATACTCAGAATTTTCTAGCATACTTCCCCGAATTGCAGTGTTAGAGCTCCTGGCAGAGAATTCTAAGGACATCATGAAACTACAACAACAACAACAACAATAATAATATTTATTTTTACCCCGCCTCTCTGTTAAAAACAATTGGGGCGGTTTACAACAGTTAAAATACAACAATACAGACTAAAATCCCTAAGCCCACCCCACCCCCACCCTCCCCCATAAAAAGATATTAAACTAGTATCAAATTAAAATCCACCTAAACTTAAAATCACATAAATAAACAAATACAAAAATCAACAGCCAGCAAGTCAGAGTAAAGGACTAAAAGAGGCCAGGAGACGCAGCTCCTAAGGCCGGAATCTAATCAGGAAAGACCTGATCTTAGTGTTCCATAGGACAGAGCCATGGTTGCTAAAGTGGGATCAACATGCTATAAACTATGCAGTGTGGATAAACCAGTATGCCTCTTGTTGCATGTCCTAGATCCTCCTGAACTTTGTCAAAAGTCTTAACATTTTCCATGTTGTTGTTTTGTTACTAAAAATGACACTAAGGTGTTACTTCCAAGCTCTGGTTCTGCAGTAGAGATAACAGAATGATAACAGCAAACTTGTCCTTGCAAAGACAAGCTTTACATTTGGGCTGCTTCCAGATGGACAGCTCCTAGCACTATCATCTTTCTTCCCCTTTAATGAGCTTTGTGGTTAGAAAACAAGATGGAAGGAGTAGTGGGAAAATATTGCAGGGTTACAAATAAACCACAATGTCGCCTAGTCTTCTTGTAAAACCCTATGTTGGAGGTAGAGCAATTACCTCATTAAAGCCTTGCCTGGGAGGACCCTTGGCTTTGTGTGTTCAGGAAATTGGCTAATTATATTGCACAGATAGGGCAGCTTGACCTAATTTCTGTCACTTCTTTTGCTAAAAAGGAGGGTTTGTGAGAAAACTGCATTGAAATGCTTGAAGGAGAGGAGAGGGAGAATAAAGGTGGCATGCTTCACCCGGGCATGGGATTGTGTCACAGAGGTCATATCCTCCATGAGAAGAGGGACATCAGACCCCTCACTTGCATCCCCTTCCAATCAAGCCCAGAGCTACTCACACAGGGAGAAGTGTCTTTCTTCTGTGTTTAGAGAGTCCTCAGGTAGGAACTGGAATAATGCACCAGTGAAGGTAGCTGCAGGATGAGCTTGTGTGGTACACAGGTAAGTAGCTTCAGGATAAGGACCTTGGTAGGGCCCTGGTCGGTAGCTGTAGGATAGGAGCCCAGGAAGATATAGACTGGGAGGGTCAGAGTCCTAAGGAGCAAGCAAAACACAAATGAACCAAGGAAGAGAAGGTATCTCCAGAGATGAGATGAGTGAGATGTCTCTTTACCTTCCACGTTGCCTGGCTTTCCCTTTTATAGAGGGCCTTGTCTCCTGGCTTTCTCTAAGGACTTTATCAGACTTGCGTCTAAAAATGCTGTAATTCCACTATTGAGGAAAGCCAAAACATAATGGCATCATTACACTTATTACTGCACGTTGCCATAATTGATGGAGCCCTGGTGGCGCAGTGGTTAAATGCCAGTACTGCAAGTCACCATGTCGCAAGTTCAATTCCAGCGGGCTCCAAGGTTCACTCAGCCTTCCATCCTTTCGTAGGTCGGTAAAATGAGTACCCAGCTTGTGGGGGCAATTAGCGAACGCACATTGGAAACTGCTTAATGCAGTGTAGATGTGTAAATTGCTGTTGCTTAAAGTAATTTGTAAGCCGCTCTGATAGCCTTCTGGCTGAAGAGCGGGGTATAAATAAATAAATAAAAATAAATAAATAATTGCGCGATACTACTGCCACAGAATTATTGCACAACCATCACTAGCGCTTTAAGAACGGGATTTTACTTCTGTGATTTAGCATGGTTGAGATTTCAGCCGTTCTCGCAAGAAGACACGAGTGTGCTTAGAAACTCCAAAATCCCCTTAATTTACAAACTAAATGAACATATAAACACTTAAACAAACCTAAAAACATGCAAACAAAATGGGACAGTTCATTAAAAGAGCATCCTGTAGATAATTTTCACATTCTCACCTGGACGTTTTCTTGCTGGGAATGGGGAGGGGTGAAAGAAGACTGCCCATTCACACTGTAATATCGCGATTACAGCAGAATGTGTTTTCACACACTCTTCTATACCGGTACCACAAAAATAGCGATATTGAGAGCTATTGATGGCTTGTCCCGTCAATTAAAAGGGACACATTATTGGCGGCTGGAGCACACAGTAAACTCGGGAGGATGACGACATCATGCATAGCGGGAACCCATTTGCACTACCATGACATCGAAATTGTGCAATTATAGCCTCGTCTGATAAAGTCCCTAAGTCCCTTTTGGCTTACAGCTCTCTTATAATGCAGGCAGCCAAGAAAAACAAGTTCCTGATCACAGCCCTTCACTGCCTTGAAACTCAAGTCCAAAGGAGGACCTTGCAGCCCCTGCATCTCTTCTGTTGTCTTGCAGCTTCTGCTTTCCAGATCCTCCCCTTTGGAGGCAATCAGTGGTCTTTTATTAGCTTCTTCCTATGGCAGAGGCTCTAACTGAGGCCTGCAGCTGACTCTCATTCACAACAGAGGAAGGGGAACTAGGAAAAGACAAGATGGCACCTCTGGCAAGTCCTACCCTTCTATAAAACATATCCAGGGGTAGCTGTGTTGGCCATGCAGCAAAATACAACAAAATACAAAATACACAGAAAAGTGATACCTTAATTGGCCAACCGAAATGCACAAAATATATCAGGCAAGCTTTGGAAAGCAAAAGCTTTCAAAAGATGTTTAAAAAATCATGTGTTGTCTTGTTGTGTGCCTTCAAATCGTTTCCAACTTATGGTGACCCTAGGACGAACCTATCACAGGATTTCCTTGGCAAGATTTATTTAGAAGGCATTTGTCTTTTCTTTCCTCTGAGGTTGAAAGAGTGTGAGTTGTCTAAGGTCACCTAGTGGGTTTCCATGGCAGAACAGGGATTGAACCCTGGTCTCTAGAAGAAAAGTGACAATGGTAGATTCACAGGCGTATGTTTTGTATCAGATATTGTTTCTGTTGTAGTTCAGTTATTCTAGAGGAATCACAATGCAGGCAAAGGCCATGTAGGGACCAGAGACAAAGGGCAAGAAAAGACAGGTAATAAAATTAGCAACAGAAAAGTAACTACCTTTTCATACCATAGACCTTGTATCTCACAATTCCTTTCCCCGCTCACATTCACAACTATTCAGTACCTATTCTACCTTTTCCTGCTGCTTTTCACATTCTCCTCACCATCCCATGCTCCTTTCCTTCCTCTCACTCATTCTCTCTCTTTTTCTCCCCCTCTCCATCCCCAGGTGGTTTCTGCAACTCAGTCTCTCTCCATTTTGCAGTCCTGAGTGTGCTGTGCTATGCTGGTTCTCTGCTGGAATTGCAACTTCTGTTTCATGCTGTCCCATAAGCTGCCTTGGCTGGGGATGCTCAGCATTTAACTGAGTGCAGAGGATGAGTTAGGGTGCTTATTGGGAGGCATGCGTGGCCAGATTTACACATAGATTAAGTCAACTACATCACAGGATCACAGATTATGTGGAGTCTCTACAAACAACAACAGCAACATGACTAAATGTCCTGTTTTATTATTTATAATTATTAACATTTTAAAATCCCACAGTTTTATCATGAGCTTTTAGGACGACTAACAGATAAAGCAATATAAACCCTTTAAACAGTTACCAAAAATATTAAACAATTCAAACAAACTAAAAGAACTTTAAAAGGCTAAAAGAGTTTAAACTATGTATATTTTTTCACACAAATTAGGCTCCAAAGACCTTGTAAAACTACAAATCCTAAGATTCCATAGGATGGAGTTACAGCACTTAAAGTGGTGTCAAACTGCATTATTTCTACAGCGTAGATTAGGGCCGTTTTAACAGCATTACAGGCCCCCGGGCAAAGAAGTGCATTGGGCCCTGACTATACAACCACTCACAGGAATAAAAATGTAAATTTTTGATAAATAAACTTATATTTATTAGCACCGCCAACAAAATCAGTGTTTTGACCCTCTCCCCGGTGTACTGCTTCATTGGAAGCAAAGTCCCATTCTGTCCAGACTTCAGAATTCCTGATCTGTAAAACAGCAGAAATAAGCACGAAAAACAAGAGAGGAGAGAGGCACCTTCCAATGTGGGAAAGGATGTGGGGGGGAAGCAAAAGCAATGTCTTGGAGGGCATCTCTCCAGCAAGCCAGAGTCTCTGCCTTGGGCCAATGGGAACAATGGGAAGGGGAAGAGAGGCGGGGCATGGGAGAGGGAGGGAGTGCAGACTGGAGGGCTGGAAGGAGTCAGCCTCTTGGTGGGGCTGCTGGAGTGTGTGTGTGTGAGAGAGAGAGAGGTGAGGGGGAAGAGTTGCTTGATGGCTCGTGGTTGTGAGGGCAGCTGCTCCAGGCAGAGCGGAGGATGTGGATTGAGCTTCCCTTTCTCAGCCACTGCTTGGCTTTTCTGCCTCTTCTGGCATGGTTTTCCCTGTGCCTCCCTTGCTTTGCTCCTCAGTCAGGACTCCCCCTCCAACCACCCATCCCTCCTCCTCCTCTTCTATCCCTCCTCCTCCTCTCTTTTCTCTTCATCTTCCCAATTCCCCATTCTTGCAAATGCAAACATGCCTACTTTCCACTACAAGTTGTAATTTTTCTCTTTCTACTAAGTTAGCAGGAGATTTGAATGTTCAGGCAGGTGATCGGAAAATTAGTGTTAAATTCTAGTCTGTGCATAGATTAGCATGGGGGCCCTATTTTCATAGAGCCCCCGGGCAGCATGCCCATGCGTTTAAGACTTAAACCCTAAGGCCAAATCCACAGTTTGCAATGGCTCTTTCCTATTTAATCCTGGAATCTGTAGTTTTACAAGGTCTTTAGCCTTTGCTGCCAAAGAGTACTGATGTCTCACCATACTACAAATCCCAGGATCCCATAGGAAGGAGCCATGGCAAATAATCCAGTTTGAATTTGTATATTTAATGTGGATTATTTGTGTAGTGTGGATTTGGCCTTATGCATATCTGGAGTAATGTTACGAGACATCTTTAACAGTGACATAGTTTAGGGTATTAATTCTTTTTCACACTACACAATTACAGCACTTTGATATCACTTTAATTGTTATGGCTGCATCCTACAGCATCTTGGAAGTTTTAGTTTGGAGAAGCACTAGAGCATCTTGCCAAAGAATTCTAAATACAAAACGAAACTACAAATCACAGAATTCCATAGGGTGGATCCATGGCAAGTAAAGTGAAATCAAACGGGTATAACTGTGTAGTATGCAAGAGACTTTAAGCTTAGTATATCTATATCTTGATCCAGACCTAGCTGCCTGTGACCACTAGAGATGTAAAATTTCCAAAGATGTTTGAGTCATGGAAAAAACACACACCCCCATTTTTCCTTGGGGATTTTTTTAAAGAGAAAAACTTACATATATGCAATACAATACTTATTTTCATATCAAACCCAAACACATTTTACTGCTTTAGCAACATAAAATAGTTCATACATAATTTAGCATATAAAATTGTACTACAATTGAATCTGGATTTATATTGAGGCTGTGTGATGTAAATTGAGACTGATGTAAAGGCAGGGGAGCCAGTTCCATGGGAAATCATTAGAAACCAGTGGTTGTGTTCCAATGGAGCTGAAGTAGCCACAAATTTGGTGATTTTATGCAACCTGTCACCAGTTTTAAAGAGAGTTAAAGCATAAAACATAAATGCTTACCTTTTCCAGGCTAGAGAAGCCCCATCCTTCCAGATGATTAAATTCCAGTTGCTTAATCTCCACCTAAGTAAGCAGAAGCCACCTCTTCCAGCCGCACCAAAACTCCAAGATTCTAGTTTCTTTGTCCCCCTCAGAGTCCTCTGCCAAGCAGGCAAGGGAAACCCTTTCCTTCCAGCAAAATCAAGACTGCAGTTGTTTTCTGTCCCCTGTGCATTATAGGTGAGATTGTAATTTATTTATTTATTTCTGGAGAAAATTGTAAGCACGTTTCTTAGTATTTGTGATCTTAAGAGTGGGGAGAGAAAAGAGAAACCACAGATTTTGTAAAGAACAAGCTAAAGTATATTATTTGGACATAAACAGTCACAATCTTTAAGGCTAGCAAAATAAAGTTTATTTCGATGTTAAATATATTAGTTTTTAACAAGCAAGCAGGGCCCCACCATTTGTTTCCCTCATGAAGATGGCAGCACTCGCTATGTGCAGAAATGCATGTTAAGTGTTGTATACATCCACTGTATGCAGAGGAATTGCCATTCTCTAATTCTGTAAGATTGTCTTACACATAAATATTTATATTATGCAGTTCCTGATATTTGGGATGAGTAAAACCTTGCCTTGCCTTAAAAAGCATTTCACTAATACAAAAGAGGGCTTTCCCCCCATTTCCTTCAAAGTTTCCAGTTTTCCAAAGGAAAAATTGAAAACTTGTCCTCAATGGAAAACCAGAAAAAAAATGCCCCCCCTCCATTTTTTTTCCTATTACCCTCCCAGGCATTTACATTTCTAAATGTTACCCTCCCAGGCATTTACAAACAGCTCTGCTGGCTTCTTGGACCCAAGCAACTGAACAAGCAATACAGCAAACACATCACTGTCCCCTTACCTTCTGTTTATAGATTTTATACAGTATTTATATTTTATAGTGTGTGTGTGTTTATGTGTGTGCACATGTCTAGGGATTCTCTGCTGTAGCCTGCTCCAGGCAGACTGGCATAGACACCTCCAAAGAAGCAGCCAATAAATTCCCCACATGCCAATGGACTAGCTCAATGGCTCTTAACCTTTTCTTTACGAGGGATCCCCTTTAAATATCTTTTGTTGCCGTGGACCCCCAAGACTTAACTCAAGATTTAAAACCCTAATAGTAACAATAATACCTAATAACAATAATACCTAATAACAATAATGATAATGATAATAATACAATTACACCATCCATTAAACCTTCATTCAGAGGCACTGGAGGGGGAGGAAAGACTTTTCTCCTGCTCCTTCCTGCAAGTTTGTGGCTGGAGTGGATTGAATGGCAATGTGCAGGCCAAGCCAGCCAGTCTTTCTTTGCCTTGGCTCCTGACATGTGGCCACTCACTACAGGCAGGAGCTCAGCCGAGCAGCTTTCAAGCCTTCATGGACCCTTGTGAGGACATTGTGGACCCCTGGGGATCCCAGGACCACTGGTTAAAAACCACTGGGGTAGCTAATTTCAGAGAAGTAGCAGCCCCCAAAGCCCAGTTCTCCAAGCCAAAGCCTGAGTCCCTGTGAAGTGTGTTAAGCTACCTTGTGCCCAGTCCTCCTTTTGTTCCTGTGATGCTGGAGGCCTTCTCTTATTCTTTCTCAGGTCTGTCTCCAGAGTGTTGGAGATCCTTGCTTCAGTATACCAGAAATATTTCAAAAACACTTTCCCAGGCCTTTGTGAGAAAAGGGATAGCAGCTGGAGCAGTAGGTGAGCTTTGCATGACCTCTGCTCCAGAAGACGGTGCTACTGACAGAAAGATCTCCTCTAGGGAGAAAGAAAAACAGAACAGAAAAGAAAGAGGCTCTCTCAGAATAGCACCCAGTAAGGTTGGTGTAGGTAAATTTCAGCATGAAGCAAACTTTTAACAGCCAGGCATAAATTTCTGAAACCCAAGATTTTATAACACAATAATGGGTGAATGTTCTTTCTTTTGCCAGACAAGGCAGCTGCTCCCAGGCAGATTTTGTGATTCCTTTGCTGGCATTGTACTACACCAAAGGCTATTCTGTTCCAAACCTGACCTGTAGTTTCTGGATCTCACACGGTATAAATATTAATTCATAATTGTCATAGATAATGATAGCATGTAGGCAGATTACCGGAGATAGGGTTGAAAAACCTGATGAATCCCTCCCTCCAGTCAATAGCAGCCAGTCTCTGAGGCAAAAGATGAGGTGAGGGGAAGAGGTGGAGAAGGAAGAGAAAGCAATCCAGCATTTCCCCTGACTGTCAGTCAGGACGCTCCCTCTCCCATCAGAGATGTACGCAAACAGGCACTTAATGTGCAGCACATACCTAATTGCACTGGGAGGGAGGAAAGGGAAGGGAATAACACAGCCCCGTCAGGCATGAAATATGCAAGAAGCAGCAATTTTGCATGGCAGGCAGTGCATAACATTGCGTGCAGGCTTGCTGCAAAAATGGCAAATGAAGGCTAAAGCTGGCTTTGAGGCTGGAGAGGCCTTGGGAAGAAGTAGGAGGGAATGATTCCTCTCTTGTTGGTGCCTGCTGTAAAGCTGGCGTGGGTATGTGCGTGTGTATGTGAGAGAGAGAGAAAGAGAGCAAGATTGAGAGGAGAGAATGATCAAGCAGTCTAATGCACAGAGAAAGGCATTCACATTCAGAACCAAGTGCAAGAGCTGCCCTCTCCCACCGCTTCTCCGCTGGAAACCTTTAGAACATGCAGCCAAAAGCATCACTGTCACAACTTTGATTAAGAATTTATGAGAATGAAGGCCAGTTGGAACATTTTGGGCAGTGGTGGGGGCTAGGAGTATATTCCTAGCCTCTTTCTGAGTGCTTGCATTTTAGAGAATATAAAGAAACTGCTGTGTTAAGGCTTAGTTAGCTTTTTTAATACATCAAAGAAACATGAGGCTGAATTTCACCATTGATTTTGGTATTTGCAGGTGTGGGAATCATGTAGCCCTTCACATACTGTTGGACTGCAACTCCCAGTCTTCTTTACCACTTGTTATGCTGGCCAAGGCTGCTGGGAATTGTAGCCCAACAGTATCTGCAGGGCCACAGGATTCTCACTTCTGTCCTATTGCTTTCAAAAGCTCTGGCTGGCTCCTCACTTAAGTCTCAGTTACTTCAGAAGGTCTGTTTCAGATACACTACATAATTACAGCATTTGGATAGCATTTCTGTAACTGCCTTGGCTGCATCCTATGAAATCCTGGGATTTGTATTATTGGTCAGGTACTAGAGTTCTCTGACAAATAATTCTAAACATCTCATGACCCTATAAATCCCAGGATTTCATAGGCACGATCCACAGCCATTGAAGTGGGAACAAAACACTATAACGGCATAGTGTGAAAGAGACCAGACTGTACTGGAGGAAGAGTAGTCAGCATGCCAAGTGTCATCTTTGACAAAGAGAAAATGCTAACATGAACTGACTCTCAAGGTAAGCCAAACATTGCACAGAGAATGATTCATTCAGTTGTTTGCACTTTTGCCTGCATGATTCGAAACTCCTTCTCTCTTTCAAAATTGCTTCATGTATCTGAAATATGCTTTAGTCTACAAAACTTTATGCCACCAACATGTTGACCTTTTAGTTGTTAGATTATGCATTTCTCCCTTCTTCTTACAACAGACTAATACAATTGCATTTCAGGAATAACTCTTATTCTTCCTCCCCTCTTATTGTGAGTCATACCATTATACTATGCCAAGTGAAGAAAGGGCTCTCTCTCCCTTAGACTATTGTGTTGATGATAGTCCATAGATGGTAATGGACTGTAGGATGTTTCAAACTCTTTTGTTGTGGTGGTGGTGTGCCTTGAAGTCGTTTTGGGTTTATGGCAACCCTATCATGGGATTTTCTTGGCAAGATTTGCTCGGAGGGGGTTTGCCTTTGCCTTCCTCCAAGGCTGAGAGAGGTGAGCCAGCGTGGTGTAGTGGTTTGAGTGTTAGACTACGACTCTGGAGACCAGGGTTTGAATCCCCACTCAGCAATGAAAACCCATTGGGTGACCTTTGGCACACACACTCAGCCTCAGAAAACCCCATGATAGCATTGCCTTAGGGTCCCCATAAGTCAGAAACAACTTGAAGGCACACAGCATTAACAACAAGGCTGAGAGACTATGACTTGCCCAAGGTCAGCCAGTGGGTTTCCATGGCCAAGTGGGGATTTGAACAATGGTCTCCAGAGTCATAGGGTTTTTATCACACTAGGCTTCTATTGTGGGACTACAGCAAGATACTAGCACCATTGGGCGGTACTTAACACATGGTGTTATCTTCATCTCATTGCTGGTGTGTGCTTTAGTTGTTTCTGAAGCATACCTTATCATTGATGGGTAAAGCCTGTCAATAACTCCCAACAACACTGCTATCCCAGTAGTTCCCCTCCTGCAGTAATCTCTTCTGCTTCAGAAATGGAAGAGACAGCAATCATGTGGCACAAGGGGTGGGATTCTCATCCTCCTCCTCTCCCACCCCCTCCCTCCCACTATTCTCAAGCAGACCATCTGTGCCTTTATTTATTTATTTATTTATTGCTACTGTGATTTGCTGGACTGATATCTCTTCCCCCTCCCTCCCCATTCTGATCTCTCCCCCACCCACCCACCCCCACCCTAAACCAGCCCCATCTCTTTTCCTCCTCCTTCGCTGTCTCCTGATTGTGTCACCAAATTTTTCTGAACCTGGAGACCAACCCCCAGCTGAGGAGAGTTGCTACAATATTTAGTAGTGATAGCCTGCTCATCTGCTTCTAGAGGCCTTTTCACAGTATACACAGTATAGGGCTATAATTTCATTTTTATTTCCATTTCCATTTCCATTTCCACCTCCAATGGAATTCTGGGATTTGTAGGAGGGGTATTTAGAATTCCCAGTCAGAGAGCACTAGTGCCTCACCAAATTACACACCTCAGGATTCCAAGGGATGTTGCTGTGGCAGATAAAGTGGAATCAGAATGCTATTATGCAGTGTAAATGGGCCCTAGGGTTCTGGGATCCACTGGAAAGCAATGCATTGACATTGGGGAACCAACTACTTCCCTTTCTTAATGCATGTGGCAGAATTTTATTAATGGTAGGGAGCCTTTGGTACAAAGGAAGTCAAGCCCAGCTTTGAAGGATGCTCACTGGGGATTGGTATCCTTCTAGTTTTCACTGAAATCAATGGAAAGCAGACAATTGATGACTGCAGTATTCCCTGGCTTTATGAACTTATTTATTTAGGAATTGATTTGATGTGAACTGCAGAAATGATCTTGTTACCCTCAAACTGCAGCAAGCAGATAAATGTCAGCAAGTTAAGAAAAAGGATTGCTCTTATCTGGTCAATAGGAAGCATAATAGTTCATATTTGCTTCATGTTGTATGAGATTCTGTCATGGTTTCTCATCCCCACAGGCTGAAGAGTAAGTACAAATTGTGGCAATTGAAGCTCAAATCCTTCTTTGAAAAGAAGAGAAAAAGCTATAAACAGCAAGCTGAGTGCAGAGCTTGGAAAAGTCACTTTTGGGGATACCAGTTCTCAGAATCTCTAAATCAATAGCCAGTGATCAAGATGGCTGGGAGAGTCTAGGAGTTGTAACCCCGCAAAAATAGCATTTCTAGGCTCTGAATGACAGAACTGGGTCTACCATTGGCAGTAGATTTTGGGTATCATAAAAGAGCAGCAAAATGCTAAACGCTTAGTTTGTTGTTGTTGTATTTTTAGTTCCATGGATGGGGAGAGCTGCCTATGGCATGTCCTGCTTCGTGTCTCAAAATAATTTGGCTGATTTGGGGTCCTATGCACATGAGTCAGGTGGGTGGAAGGATACTTTTAGCTGCTCTGTCTCATAAAGCAAAACAGGTACATATCATGTACCCAACAGTATTATTTATCAAGGATTCTTGAATGAATTCTCACAATCCATACAGATGGACTCCAGCTGATTTGGAAGGAGAAAGGACAAACATGGAGAAAAGATTCATCTTAATGTGACAGTAACTGCATCAGAAGATTCTGCAGCTGTAATCAAGAAATATGGTGTTTTCCAGTATTTCCATCGTTATTGGGTTGCATCTTTTCATTGTCAGGAAAAACCCATTAATGGCTCCAATATTACTGCTGTTCAGCTATTGTTTCTGATGTGATCGTTTCTTTCCGCTGCAGTTCCAATATCTGGCAGTCGTGTGGTATAAGTGGATGTGGTTCTCCTATTCTCCCCCTCCCTATCCCCAAGCAGACTGAAGTCATGTTGCTTTTACTCCATTCCCGAGTTTTTATTTTATTTATTTTTTATTTGTTTTTCCACAATTGCACAATTGTGCTGCCATGACAGGTCACCAGTATGCCACAAGGTAGGAAGACAGGGTCAAGAAAGGCGGTGTGGAAGACTGCGATAACACCATAGTGCTATTGGAGAGAAGGTGTGAAAGTGATTGTTTCCATACCAATATGTTTCTATTTGCTTAAACAATGTGATTGCTGCGACAACAGGCTGGTGTGATAAAGCCCATGTAATTTCAGTCACACAAGAAAGAAAATGCAGGACAGAAAGAGTCAGTATTTAAATGATGCACAATCACAGGCTTGGAAATGACCTCAAAATCATCTTGTCCAACCAACCTAGGGGAAGGAGGTTGGCAAGCCCCAGTGTATACAGTAGGACCCCTATATCCTCAGGGGATTGGTTCCAGGGGCCCCTGTGGATAATGAAATCCATGGATAATAGTGAACGCCCCTGTCGCCATTCCCACCATGGGAGTGGTCCCAGGGGGTGATCCCGGGGGCAAAGGGAGAAAAGATCTACTCCTCATCCCCTCCCTCCCATTCCCCCCCCCACTGTCGCCATCCTTGGATAATTCAATAAGTGGATGGCGAATCAGTGGATACAGGGGTGCTATTGTACACACACATTTTTACATCCGCAAGGTGCCTTGCATGTATAACTGTATTATTGCAGCTTTTATGGTCAGGGACTGTGGGTTTTTGGGGGGAGGGGGTCCTCAATTGCACATACAGTGCATACATACACTTCACTGCCCTGGTGTCTTTTGATCCAGAACAATGAATATGCATGGGATTATGGGAATAATTGTCATATTATGTCTCTGAACTACCTTCCTGACTAGTGGGCTAATTAGTGGCAATCAAGTCTTATACCTTCCAGTAGGTTTGGTGAATCTCTGGTTGCTGGGCCAGATATGGCCCTCAGCAGTTCTTCATTTGGCCCTCAAGCATCTACTACTGTAATCTCTAATCTGATCAGAAATTACAGACTATTTAAACTTTAAATGCCCTGCAACACAACTGAGCTATGGTTTCCATGGAGAAAAGCTAGCAGGAAGGATTTTATATCAGGATTTATTCTTGTACAAGCAGAACCAGTGTGGCATAGTAGTTTTAAGTGTTGGACTATAACTCTGGAGACTAGTGTTCAAATTGCCACTCAGCTATGGAAACCCTCTGGGGTGATCTTGGGCAAGTCACACTCTCTCAGCCTCAGAGGAAGGCAAAGGCAAACCCCCTCTGAACAAAACTTGACAAGAAAACCCTATGATAGAGTCACCTTAGTATCACTATAAATCAGAAATGACTTGAAGGCAAACAACACAGAACAAATCAAGCCTGAACTCTCCCTAGAAGCCAAGATGACTAAACTGAGACTGTCATACTTTGGAGATACCATGAGAAGACATGACTCACTAGGAAAGATAATAATGCTTGCAAAGAGAAAAGGCAATAGGAAAAGAGGAAGACTGCATTACATGCAGACAGGCTCAATCATGAAAGCCACGGCCTGAGGCTGCAAGAGCTGAGCAGGGCTGTTGATGAGAGGGGTGACTTGGAGGTCTCTCATAGATAGGGTCACCATAAGTTGAAGTTTGAGGTGACGGCAGTTCACAACAACAAACTATTTGCATTTTAAACTGTGCATGTTAAATACAAAGACATATTGAAATACATGTCTAGTCTGGCATACAGAAATGTAGCAGCTGCAGACTAAGGACCTTACTTCACTTTGAGGAAAGGCGGCAAAGCAGCAGGAATGTTCCGTCTTTCCTGCTGCCTTCCTGCATGGTGTTGTTGTTTTTTCATTTCAGCCCCATAAGAGACCGAGGTAAAACTGTGCCTTTTTGCTAACCAGGAAAACCCATTTGCGAAAAGGCTTGGTTTTAGTTCGGTTCCTCATGGGATCAGAATGAAAGAATTGCAGAAGGACACTGACGTCATGTGGGAAGGGAGCAGGAAAGATGGAACATTCCTGCTGCTTTACCCCTTTTCCTCGGAGTGCGATGAGGCTCTAAGATGGTCATATCAAGAGCTTTTATTGTCTCTGAGGTTATAACTGTTCACTGATGAATTCTGACCAGCCACTTAAGAACTGTAGATTTAGAATGTCAATGCCTGAGTACCTTTCTATATTTTTAATTAACTGGCTCCTGGCAGCCATTGTCCTGCAGTAGTTAAGAGTTTGTATTGGCGAATGGCCATTTCAAAACTCACATCAGCCATGAACTGAGTAGGCAGTGGTTTGGCAAGCCACCATTAATGAAACTGGTCTACCTCAGAGGGCTGATTTACAGGTCCCTGAAATAGTATTTTCTGCAACAGCAGAGACCCTTTAATGTTGTTTCTAAATCTATCTAAAACCATGATATAACCTTCTTGGCTGGGATGATGTGAGTTTTAGTCCTACTTGTTTGGGAAGCACCAAATTGAGCAAGGCCTAAATAGGAAGAATCAGTGGAAGAAAATCATCTTTGTCTCCTTCTAATTCTAATTCTTCTTAAATTCCTTTTCCCCCTCATAAATCCAGCTTATAACAGGTACACAAGGAAACCGCAACTCAAAAGTTTTTGACAGTCCATTCTGACAAGTAGGACTGTGCATAAAAATGAAGAAACAGTCACAGAAAAAGAAAGATCAGGTAATCTTACACACAATGGCAATCTTAAGATTCTATATGGACAGATATACACATATACACAAACAATTTTTGTGAAGCCTGTTCTGCAGAGCAGGTGTGGTCATAATAGTCCTAAATAATAATATTTAAAAATTATAGCATTGAAAGGTGTGAATCTTTTTCTTTTTTTCATGATATACTTCCATATTGACTTATTACTACCTGGGCTAGGCCTCTTAAGATCTGCATGGGCCAGGGAGGATGGTGTCAACTGTCTGGCACTGGTTTGCCCCACTCCAAAATCCATAGAACCAAAACAAATTATATAAAAATGAATATCTAATTTGAACATGTACTAAGCTTGCACAGTCTATACAGGCCATAATATTTTGTGTTCTTGCTGCAGATTTTAGGTTACTATGGCAAACTGTGTTTTTTTTAAGAGTAGGAATCTGTTCAATAGCAAGACCGAGAGGGAGAGGAAAAAAAAAACCTGTTTTGAATTAATACATAAGGTTAGGACAACATAAAAGTGAGAAAACTGTCAGTAGCAAGACTAGGCAGAGCTTTAACTCTGTGAGAAGGGGAAGGGTGACCAAGACCCACTGCATGTGTCCAGAGTGACAGCAGACACAGCTGGCCTGCTGGGACAGGCTCCTACTGTCATGTGGGGCCTGATCCATTTTTTGCTTGCTAAAACAGAGTTAACCAGATATTTTTTTAAAAAATGTTTTAACAGGCCTTAACCCGTCTTCCCCCGTCTTAGCCCTGTTTTTGGCCTGGGGTTGTGGGGACTGCCTGGAGGCAAGACGGGGCAAATATCCCATCATCAGGACTGCAGGGCTTCAAGATGGGGGCAAGATGGGGTAAATGGTCCGTGTAGATAAGCCCGCAGGCAAAGAAGGTGTTAAGCAGTTCTGCCTTCTCGCTGTCCTGTTAGCATTTCACCATCTTCTCTACATAGTGGCCTTATCATTTCTTTGCTTTTCCTCTTGCTCCAAACATAGGGCGCAAACCCCCTTTTATTATTTTTAACCTCTCTAGCAAGACTGAACTCATAATGAGCTTTAGCTTTTCTGATTTTCTCCCTACTGATTCATTGTATTCCTCTTTGGTGGTTTTGCACTTCTTCTGTTTCTTGTATATGTCTCATTTAAACCTCAGCTCATCTGAAAGTTCTTTATGAATCCACCCTGGTTTCTATAGACACTTCCCACTTTTTTTCCTTTGTGGAATTGTTTGCAATTGGGCCTTCAATATCTCACCTTTAAGGCTCTCCCGTTCATCATGAACACCTTCCCTTTGAGCATTTGTCACCATGGGATCTCTCCCAGTATTTCATTAATCTCACAGAAATTATCTATCTTGAAATCCAGTGTGTCTTTTGACCTTTGGCTTTCCCTTTCCTCTGTATAAAAAATCCCAAAAAGGCATGGTCACTGCCACCTAAGAATCACACTATTTCCATCCAATTCACCAGTTCCTCTCTATTGGTCAGCATCAAATCCAAAATAGTTGCTCCCTTTGTTGCCTTCTCCACCTTCTGGACAATGAAATTGTTTGCAAGGCAAGTGAGGAATTTACTGGATTTTACATTCTTGGCAGAATTTAACTTCCAACAAATATCAGGTGCTTGAAGTCTCCCATTACTACTTTCCTTTTTGAATGTTTGATGATTTCATCTAGGAAGTCCAAGTCTTTAATCTGGTTTGGAGGTCTATAATGTATGCTATTACTATTGTTGCCCTCCCATTTAATTTTTATCAAAATGTTTTCAACCTGTTTTTTCCCCATACTTTGAGTCATGGATCTCCTTACAGGTGCACACATCATAAAGCAACTCCTCTTCTTTTGTGTTTGGTCTATGTCTTTGAAATAGGTTATACCCTCCATTACTACATTCTAGTCATGAGACTCATCCCACCAAGTTTCAAGAATGCCTAGTAAATCATATTTGCTTTCCTGTGTTGAGAGTTCAAGCTCATCTTGTTTCCCATGCTCTATGTATTAGTGACGTATGATTACTAGAGTAACTGATTAAAATGCATGGGATTAAATTGTTAACTCATTGGAGTTGTAGGCCTGAAAATGAGTTCACATCTGAAGATGTTTGTGTTGTCATCTATGGTACTATTTAATTTCTATGCCACTGCTCCTAGAATAATTTACTATGTGCACAAAGAAGTACAGTCCTCCCTTTAAATTCGTGGGGGTTATGGGCGGAGCACCCCCATGGATTTGAAAAATCTGCAAATAATGGGGGGCCTGGAAAGCTTCCCTGCTGCTCGCCCAATCCCCATTCAAGCCACTTGGTAAGCCTGCAGGCTTGGGTCATGAGTGGCTTGGCCAGGGAGGTGGCGACTTGCCTCCCTCCCTATTCAAGCTGCTCAGAAAGCCTTCAGGCTCGGGTGGCGAGCAGCTTGGCCGGGGAGGTGGCGACTGGCCTCCTCCCCATTCAAGCCGCTCGGAAAGCCTGCAGACTCAGGCCAGAGTGGCTTGGCCAGGGAGGTGGCGACTCACCTCCTCCCTGTTCAAGCTGCTTGGTAAGCCTGCAGGCTCAGGCCGGAGTGGTTTGGCCAGGGAGAATTCACAGATTTGCAAAAATCCTGGAAAAATTGCTTTCCTTGTGGGTGGGTGGGTGGGGGGAAGCCAAAAACACCCATCCACCCTCCCAGCGACCAACAGGGAAGGAAAACCAACCAAGCTCGCAGTGCTCGCTGGGGGTTTGGTCGGCTCTCCTTCCCTGTGGGGGGAAAAGCCGAAAACTGCTCACCCCTCCCTGCAGTCTTGCAAATCCAGGAATTCTCAAATCTGTGAATTAGAAAGCCACAAATTTGAAGGGAGGACTGTGTCTATTTAGGTATTGTTCCAGTGCCCCAACCATCTTAATCTAGTCTTGAACCCAGTAATACATGGTGAGAACTCTTAACAATTGTCTGTGCTTCATTTAACAGTTAACTTATTTCAGACGTTCTGATCTGTCAAACGAGTGGCTCCTTTTCGAAATCTTATTAATTTCATGCATCTCCAATTTGCTTCTTTAAGAATTGTTTCAAAGTGTAAAAATTCTCTGACACGTTTTCCCTAAATAGGGATGTTTGTATTGGTGTCCAGACTAATTTTCATCTGATTATCTTTTTGATTTTACAAGAGAGGTAACTTTCCTTTTTCATGTCACTTCTCTGAAAGTATGAGAAGGGACATCCAGATCCTCTTCAAAGGACTGGTTAAGTCTCTCCAAAATTTACTGCATTTTAGTGATGGCAGAAGTGATATTTGAATTTAGTCTGTGTTATATACTGTGTGATCCTTAGGTAGAATTTCTTTCATTTTGCTATAAATAAAGCAGCCTAGCAACCTGCACTACTGCAGCTGTTTGAAGGATTATGGAATCCAGAGCAGATCCTGGAAAAATTGCTTTTTTTTTGGACTAACTCTCCTAGAATCCCCCAGCCAATCTGACCCATACCATACCATACCAGCATGCTGGCTGCAGAACCATCAGAGAGGTAACCCAAAAAAGTGGTGGAGGACTTGTCCAAGGCTTGATCTAGACAGGCCTTTAGTCTGATCCACCAGGGCTCTACATATTCTTATGGAAATAAGTCTGAATATACTCAATGGGATTTATTCTCAGTTAAATGTGCATAATTCTGCAGCCTGAGAGCCAGCCTAGATGAGATGCCAGTTATGCACTCAGGAGTTGCATGATATAGTCTTTTATAAGTGGCATGCACAAAGACTATAATATGGATCAGAACCCTATTGTGTGTGTTGGGGTATGTGCCAATTGGGTAGAGAGGCTTTCATCTTTGCTTTCTGCAGTGGTTATAAACTGTATTGAAGATGCTGTGTCTTTTTTCTTTTTTTAATTGGGGGAAGCAGGTTCCATTCCCCCCAAGGAAGAGTGAGAGCACATCAAGGATGTCAAGGTTTCCATTTCACTGGAATATTGTGGTATGTCCCACATTTCCTTCCCCTGATTGTTCTCCATTGTACTGCAGATTAATGTGTGTTGGGTACACAGCACAATGCAGGTGGGACAGGTCAAACTGGACATGTGTTTTGTTTCTTTGCTAATCTGTGGATGCAGGCACAGCATAAGACATAAACTACTTGGCTGCACAGAATCCTGAGAAAATTTACCTTTAAAAACCAATAAACAGATTTTTTTAAATTCCTCATTGTTGCTGGAAAAACCCAGCAACATCAAGGGACCTTTCTATACTGCCGAAAAACAGCAGTTTGACACCACTTTATCCACCATAGTTCTATTCTATGGAATCCTGGTATTTGTAGTTTGGAGAGGTATTTAACCTTTTATATCAGAAAACTCTGGTGCTTCACCAAACTACAAATACCAGGATTCCACAGGATAGAACTATGGTGGATAAAGTGATGTCAAACTGCTGTATTTTGGCAGTGTAGACAAACCCAAGATCTGTGGATAAGCATGTACCCATACCAAACCTTTTCATACTACACAATTATAACACTGTGATTACATTTAAACTACCTTGTTAGCATCCTATGGGATTTTTAGATTTGTAGTTTGGTGAGGCTCCAGAGCTCTCTGGCAGAGAATTCTAAATACCCTCCCTAATCTGCAAACCCCAGGCTTCTGTAGGATGTTGCCATGGCAGTTACAGTGAAATCATAGAGCTATAACTGTGTAATGTGAAAGGGCCTCAGTGCTGATCCTGACTGGTTGTTGTGCAGCACAGTGTTGAATATATTTATTCAGACCAGAGCATCGTCTGAAGGTGCATAGCACTGCCATCTCCTAACTGCCAAGATATTAAAGCAAATAGGCAGAAATTCAGTAAACCAGCCTACTTCTTTCTCTTTCTTTTAAGCAGAGTTAGTTAATGCAAGACTATTGCCTTCATGAATTTGCAGTGTAATTCAAATTTCAGCAAATGTCTGTGTGATACCAGACGGCTGTAGCCTTCTGGATAGTGTTAGCAAATCAAATTGTACACATAATGCGGGGTGGGTGAGAGAAACTCTGAAATTAAATGACAGATCCATTAGTATATAAGGTAGTGGTAACAAGCGGCAATCCTCCCTTCTTTACACATGCATACAAAAGAGCCTCGTAGGAGTGTGACAAATGGCACAGCACAAGCTTGAACTATATTGTGTTGAGAAGGCGACAAAATTGGCAGGCAGCTTGCTCCTGTTAGGAGCTTGGGGGAGGCTCTGAATTGGCAGAAAGCAATGCTACCTCAAATCACCCTGTCTCCAGCCCCCCAAAAGTGCTGAACTACAACTCCCATCACCCACAGCCCACACAGCAGACAATGGGGGTTGTAGTACAACACATCTTAGAGGGCATCTGTAAGGGAGGATTGCTTGAGATACACAATGTTTCAAAAACGAACCCTGAAAACATCACAATCAGTAGCATAATTTTCCTTCTAAATCTCACTGTGGAATAGATGCAGCATCGTGTCATCAACTCCAATCATTCAGACATTTATTAAGGAAATGAGAGAAACAGCACCAGTTCCCATATGATTTTGCTCTAGCATCATTGCCTGACAGTTCTAGGCTTATCCGGGCCAGCTCTCCTGTTAGGCAGACTCAGGTGGCTGCCTTAAGCAGCTAATTTTGAGTGTCATGAAAGGAACGACACCTGTTACTTAATGTATTATTCAGGTCTTATTGCAAGGCATAATGGAAGACTGTTTCTGGGATTTTCTGGCTCAGTTGCTTCAATAACTTGGCTGATTTGGGTTCTGTGTATCTTGACATGAACCCAGTGTGCATGTGTGGGGGGCATTCACAGGTCCATTTTAGCCAGTAAAATAATATAGACTGGCCCTGCTCTAGAAGGCAAGGTAAACATTGCAGACAACACACATTTCTTGCTGCCCAGATTCCAATAAAAGATTCTTTGACTGGAATCCCGCTGATGTCTTCTGCATGCCTATGTTCCCCCTCTAGAAGTGGCTAGACATTTTTTCTCTGATGTAGACCATAAGTTCAAGGTCATGGAAGTGGAGTTGTACATGGAAATACTCATTGTGCATACAGATGTGCATTTGTTTACACATCCATTTGTGCAATGTCACCGTTCCCTAGTGAGGTAGCATTGCATAATCTTTGCATAATTCAGTGAGTGTAAAATGACACAGGTATAAGATCTCATCCATAGGGTGATATCTGTATGTCTTCACGTATAGTTGAAGAGCAAGAAAGGAATGAGCTGTTCCCTCTGATCTGATTTTCCCTCTTTCTCTTGGGACTTCCTTCCCTCTCTTTCCCTCAAGTCCCAGGGGCAGCCCTCATTGGGATCTGTGGCCATATGTCTCCTAGAGGTGGTCTTGGAATTCTCTTGGGCTGTCTCCCTAAGTCGATTCCCTCCAAATATTGCTGTACAACATTCCAATCACCCTAACTGCTGGCCATTCTGATTGGGGAAGATGGAAGTTGTAGTCCAACAAACCTTCAAGGAGCCTAGTTGGGAAGGCTGCTCTGTGGCATGCTATTCCTAGACTGTGTGGCGAAGCTAGCACACCACAGGTGAACTACTTGCCATTGGCTGTGAGAAACAATATGAATTGAATGATGTCATGTTAGGTCAAAGGATCAGAGGAGTGTGCTTGCTGTGCTTCTGTGTAAGTCACAGTATTTTGGGTTTTCATCTTCCTGCTCAAGAGGCATGCCCAGAAAAATGAGTCACACAGAGGATGGGGGCTATGGTGTGTGTGTTGTGCAGTCTCCACCTTTTTTGGGTGTAAGAGGTGACTCTGATTTCAATTAAGAAAAAAAGTACCATTCAGAATTTGTTGTTGTGTTCCTTCACGTTCTTTCTGCCTAATGGCGACCCTAAGGTTAGGCTATCATGGGGTTTTCTTGGCAAGATTGGTTCAGAGGAGGTTTGCCTTTGCCTTCTTCTGAGACTGAGAGAGTGTGACTTGCCCAAGGTCACTCAGTGGGTTCCCATGGATGAGCAGAGATTAGAACCCTAGTCTCCAGAGTCATAGCCCAATGCTCAAGCCACGACACCATGCTGGATTCAGAATATAGCACTCTGTAAGGCTGCTTCCTTATGGTGCAATTTTGGACAGCTTGGAAATCAGTTCTGGAATCTCCTGAAGCACTTAACAGTTAAGAAAAATGTCCTTGCCCATGTCTACAAACCTCCATCTTTTCTTTCCAAAAGCCATGCAAAAATGATGTTGGTCACATGCCAGGCACTTGTCTGTGTGTGCTCGGAAGAAGAACAGTGTGGGTTTTACTGGCCTTACATGGTTGCATCTTGTACATGGAGACTATTCCCTAAGTTGCACAAAAATGTGTGGCCCTGAACAGGACACCACCTCACTCACACACACACACACACACACACACACACACACCAAGTCTGCCTGCTGCATAGACCTTCTGGTTTTTGCCTGCATCGCTCATTGTGCAGTGTGGATGTCATGTGGTTTCCTGTTGCCATGGTAACAAACCTTGCTTAGCGAGCAGCCCTTGCCTGAGTAAGAATCCCACACAGGGACCATCCGTGTCAGATATTTTCACAAGCGTTTTTGTGCAAGGGCCTTGGGAGTGATGTCAGCAAAGCTGTGAACACTGCTCCCCCCGCCCGCCTCCACCTCCTTCTGAGGAGGAACCTTGCTCCTTTTTATGAAGCCTGCCCCCAGAGGGAAGGTTTGCTCTCTCTCTCTGCATACATTTAAAGTAAGAACATTACAAACATGCCTCTTTCCCATAACCATTTTGATTGCAGCTTGGAATCGAAACGTGGAAATTGGGGGGAGAGAGGGAAGAGCTCTGAAGGCAGAGAAGAATGTTAACACATTTTATTTAAAATGTTCCAACATGGAAGATACCTTTCCCTTGTTAATAAGCCCCTGTGGCATTTCTGGAAAATAAACCATGGGAGCAAACCAATACGAAGCTGCTTCTATTGCTAATAGACAGCTTTTGTGCCATAGGAAATGAGACAGAAGTGCTTTGTGCTGCACACAGACACAGTTTTGTCAGCAGACTAGAGAAGCTTGGTCATTCAGCAGCACAGCTTCACTCCTGCCTACACTCTTTATAGGAAACAAACCTTTGTGGGAAGAGGTGGACAACAGCAGCTGTAGCTTAGTGGCAGAGCACATGTTTCTGGTGCAAAAGTCTTGGTTTCAGTTCTCAGCATCTCAACAGGAGGCTGAGAGAGTCATTTTAGTCCCTGAAGTTCTGGAGAGCTGTGCCTGTTCCAAGCTGGCATCCTCTGGATATGCTGGATTGCACTTTCCATCATCCCTAGACAGCGTAGCCCAAGGCTGAAGGGGATTTTATTCCAATACATCTGAGGAGGGGAGGGTGGGCAACAGGTTGGCAAAGGGTGGTGCAGAGAATACCGGTATGCCTCCATTAACAAAGCAGATGTATTCCTGGGCATTATTTCTTTAACAGAAAATTTGGTACCAGAGGCAGAAATAACATGGAAAGAATAGGGATATAGGCTCCTCCACCACGAAAAAGAAAAAGAAACAAAGAAGTGAAGTTGAATATGTGTCAGTGAAACTCCCCCTCCCCCCAAAAACCCTAACAACATGCACATGTGAAATGAAACAAACAGTTCAGGTAATCTGTGCATAGGTAAACAAAAACACTTCAAACCTTCTAGAGACCATTTGAAAGTTTTTTCCAAAATGCATCCAGGAATGAACCGCCCCTTCCACCAACCTCCACTTTTCTTATGATTTACATGTTGGTGGCCAAACTTAAGATCTGTGCTTTTTTAACATGCTGGGGGTTGCAGGTAAGGCAGGCTTATCTGCTCTGCCCTTTTCTGTCTGTTTTACTGTTTACATATATACAGTAAGCATTCTGGAAGCACCTACTATCAGTATGGGCTAGAGCAGAATCCCGTTCTTTCCTGGCTTAGGCTTTCTTAATTTGTTTACCGCAAGCACACTAGTGCTGCAATTTTATACGTAAAACCTGTCAGCCCTCTTTCATTATCCCTTCAGTGCTGATGCTGCTAAAAATGTGCAGCTAAAAGGGGGATAAGGAAGAAAAGGGGGACTGAGGGAGGATAAAAAGAGTTTGTAAAAAGGAACTTCTTTGTCAGAGGCTTTGTATGCAGAGGTATGCCTGAAGTGATTTGGTATTGGCTTTTGTTACAATTGTTATATTTATAGTTTATCTCTTCCCCCCTCCCGTGAAATGTGCATGGTTCTCCTCCCCTTGCCCCCCGTTTATCCCAAGAACAAATCTGTGAGTTAGGTCTGAGATAGAATGAGCTATCTAATGTCACTTAGGGATTGTCTAAATGGCAAAAATAGTCCTCATACAATTTGAGGTGAATATGATTTGTCTAAATGGCTTCCCGCATCAATCTGTAGTATTCAGAAGGAGGGGGGGGGGCAAATCATCCAAAGGAAAAGCTTTTGAGGCTTTTCTCAAAGTTTTTAAAAAGCTCCGTGGGGAATGCACATTCCTGCTTTTTGGGACAATCTGATCAGGGCTGGTTTAAGAATTTTGGGGGCCCCTGCAACACTTTATTTTGGGGACCCCATATGTTTATCTCAGGTCAATGTAACCTAACCTATTCACAGTATAGGATGTTCAGATTATTACATAATTTGCCACCAATAATTTAGTTTAAAAAAACCTATATTATAGGCACTAACGTAATATTTTTGTTTATTAGCAATTAAAATAATGGTGTAGATTTCCTCAGCCAGACAGAATACAAACATATTACAAAACACTCTAATGCAACACTCTCCTAATATTTAAAGTAGATTATTTTTATTAAACAAATCTCAAAAGACTAGCCCATTCACGCTAAATTAAAATTACAAAACATTGGTTTCAGCATGCAGAATTTGAAATTAGGAAAAGAAAGAGCTGAGTCCAATTTAGTATATTTAATGCATTGTGTCTTTTCTTACTATTACAATCTTATGTTGTAAATTCTGAAATACAAAGTATAGCCTGAATTATTCTTTAAAAAATATTTTTAACCAGTTTACATAAAATTTGTATCAAATAATTTGAAATCACAACATTTATAAAATGGACTTTTCTTTTCTAGCTTCTTTGAATTTTAAAAAATTACTCATTTAAATCTTAACTTTTCTTGCTTTTTGAGCAGCAAACGCCTTCATTAACTTCTCAATATCTAAGGAACGTGCTGTCTGCCTTTCCACAGCTATTACAGAAAGGCCTCTTAGTCCTCCCTCACTCATAGAAAATCTCAAGTAACTTTGTATTAACTTCAGGTTAGAAAAGCTCCATTCTGTAAAGGCTGCTGACATTGGCATGCCCCCCAAAATTCAAGAGGCTGTGGGGATGATGGGTGCTAGGGCTCCGAGGAAGGGGCGAGGGAGAGGGAGGCTCATCTGGCCACCCCGATATAAGGGCTGCTCCCCAGCTCTGAAGGCATTGCAGACTTTCAGCTGCCAGGATGACCTTCAGGGCACAGAACCAGCTTGAAATAACATGGTAAGTCATTCTGCCCCACCAGATTGGTACATGGGCCTGAGGAGGGATTGGGATCTCTTCCCTTCCCTCCCTCCCTGATGGCTGTTTTTGCTTTCTCCCCTCCCTCCCCTTCCTCTTTGCAGGCTTTCCCACGGATGGGGGGGCTTCTTGGGTAGCCATTCCCCGGACTAGGCAGAATCTCTGTTCTTGGAGCTTGCATCCATTGCACCGTGTTCCAGTCTCTGGAGCAGCAGAAAACAAGCCTGCTCCATCCTCAATGTGACACCCCTTCAAATACTTAAACAGGGCTATCATATCACCCCTTAACTGGGTTTTTTTCCAGGCTAAACATACCCAGCTCCCTAAGTCTCTCCTCATAAGACATGGTTTCCAGACCTTTCACCATTTTAGTCACCCTCCTCTGGACACGCTCCAATTTGCCAATATCCTTTTTGAATTGTGGTGCCCAGAACTGGACACAGTATTCTAGGTGAGGTCTGACCAAGGCAGAATAGAGTGGCACTATTACTTCCCTTGATTTAGACACTATACTTCTATTGATGCAGCCCAAAATCGCATTGGCCTTTTTAGCTGCCGCATCACACTGTTGACTCATGTCCAACTTGTGGTCTACTAGGACTCCTAGATCCCTTTCGCACGTAGTTTCATTCAGCCAGGTCTCTCCCATCCTATAGTTATGCATTTCATTTTTCTGCCCTAAGTGCAGTACCTTACATTTCTCCGTATTGAATTTCATTTTGTTAGCTTTGGCCCAGCTTTCTAGTCTATCCAGGTCATTTTGAATTTTGATCCTGTCCTCTAGGGTATTAGCTACTCCTCCTAATTTGGTGTCATCTGCAAATTTGATAAGTATGCCCCTAATTCCCTCATCCAAGTCATTGATAAAGATGTTGAATAGCACTGGGCCCAGGACAGAACCCTGTGGCACCCCACTGGTCACATCTTTCCAAGAGGAAGAGGAGCCACTGCAGAGCACCCTTTGGGTTTGGCAAGGAACCACTATGTTGGATTTTTGCTTTAGCAATCGTGTGCTGAAGCATCACAACAGCATTTTTTTTTCTTTTTAAAATTTTATTTAGGTGAAATATAACACTTTCACACCTTAGATATGCTTTTTAAAAGAAATACTGTTTGGTGGCAGCAACTGGTGACAGTAAAAATTAAACAGAGACTGGATGGCCATCTGTCGGGGATGCTTTGATCGTGATTTCCTGCATGGCAGGGGGTTGGACTGGATGGCCCTCGTGGTCTCTTCCAACTCTGCAATTCTATGATTCTATGATTCTATGAGTAATTCACTTGCACCCTCCATCTTGATTCACAGGCATGCCTGTTGGGACAGCAAAAGCGGATAGTTTCGCATGCTTGCAATTTTGCCCCCCCCCCAAAACCAGACGTTAAGACAAATCAAATTGGCGTTAGTGCACATTTCCCCCGCCTCGTATAGACAGCCCCACATTGTATTTCTTGGCTCAGTAGAGACTAAGACCAGCATCCTGTTAGTTACTTATATGTGTGTAAGTGTAGCAATAGCCTTATCACACTATACTGTTATAGCACTATAATTCCACTTTGACTGCAATGGCTGCCTCCTGTGGAATTTTGGAGTTTGTAGTTTAGTGAGGCCTGAGCTCTCTGGCTGAGAGTGCTAAATGTCCTTCCCTAAACTGCAAATTCCAGGATTCCATAGGAGGCAGCCAGAGCATTTAAAGTGGAATAATAGTGCTATAACAATGTAGGAGATTTTCAGACCGCGTTTCAGCGTGCCTAGTGCGGGAGGAACTTTCGGGAGAGGGACGGTGGTCTTGCGCGGCAGGGGGGCGTTTTTGGACGCCGTTGTCCCTCTCCCGAAACCATCCGTGTCACTTCCATGAAGCTTCGGAAGCCTCAGCGCCATATTTTAATCACAGGCAACCTCCGTGATTAAAATATGGCTCTGCGGCTTCCGAAGCTTCACGGAAGTGACACGGATGGTTTCGGGAGAGGGACAACGGCGTCCGAAAACGCCCCCCTGCTGCGCAAGATTGCCGTCCCTCTCCCAAAAACTCCTCCCACGCTAGGCACGCTGAAACGCGGTCTGAAAATCTCCGTAGTGTGATAAGGAATGGGCTGTATTCTTGCCCTTGCCCTAGGAGCCCTGGTGGCACAGTGGTTAAATGCCAGTACTGCAAGTCACCATGTTGCAAGTTCAATTCCAGAGGGCTCCAAGGTTCACTCAACCTTCCATCCTTGTATAGGTCACTAAAATGAGTACCCAGCTTGTGGGGGCAAATAGCTGACACACATTGGAAGCTGCTTAATGCAATGTAGATGTGTAAATTGCTATTTTGCTTAAAACAGTTTGTGTAAGCCGCTCTGATATCCTTGTGGCTGAAGAGTGGGCTATAAATAACTTTTTTTTTTTTTTTTTTGCATTCTGTCCAAATTTTGCCCACCACCCGCCAGGGAAGAGTGTTTACAATTCCTAGCCAGAAAACTCCTCTAGTTCCTCACACAATTTGTACTACACACCAAGACAGGCCATAGAGGAAGGTACCCCATCAGTGGTGAGGTTTATCAAGAAGGAGATGTTCCCGCTCTTCAATGTCCTTATTGCAGGCGCAATATATTTAGCAAAGAAATAACTTTCACATTTCCCTTGATGTATGCTCTAGTTTTGTTGTCTGTCAGGCCAAAGATAGCATCCCAGACTATACCTCAAAGTGTACACCACAGAGCAAGAGAAAACGCAGAAAGATCCACATCTTCTGAGGAGTGAGCTTTGTGGCTGACCTCAGTACTTTCCCCTTTCGCCCCATATCCAGGAATTTTCTGGAAGACTTATCCTCAAGCAGAGAGGGCTGTCATTCAGCAGGGTGAAGCAATATGGGTCAAGTGGGGAGGCATGGGGGGGTGGGGTCCAAGCCAGGAACTGCTAGCTGAATGGTGCCTGGTGCCCAGCTCTGTACAGTAGTCCTATTGCCCAACTCCCCAGGACAAACTGAGGTTTACACCACCATGAAAAAAAGAAAACAGAAGAGTGGCTGGAAGGTCATTTCTGGTTTCATAAAAACCCTTTTGGGGAGGGAAAACAGTAGCAGAGGTTGTGATTTGTTTTAAAGAAATATTAGCCTATAGGAGTGGCAATCCTCCCTTGTTGATCAAATTAGTTTAGGCAGAATATGTCTGGCATTCTGTTATTTAGTCCCACGTAGAATAGACCCACTCTGTTTTAAAAGTGTTGTCCCTCCCCTCGGTGTATGTGTGTTGGGACAATGGGCGACAGGGGCTTTGTTTCATTAGCTTTCTTAAAGACAGATACACAAGAGCTCTGATAATAATTTCAAGACTATTAGCCTACAAATAACACACAAAAAAAGAGAAAGATTTGAGCTTTAACCCCTTTACATGGTCCTGTTCCGAGGATACCATCCAGCTTAGTTGTGTCTAAGGTTGCATAAAGAAACCTACAGCTTTAACAGCGAGTCCAGTCTGGAAGCAAATTCGCTGTCATTTGAATTAAAAGACATAGCCATGTTAGTCTGGATCAGTGTGCAAAGGGATATTGTAGCACCTTTGAGACTAACTGAAAGAAGTTGGTAGCATAAGCTTTAGTAGATACATTTGTTTATTTTATTGCTGTCATTTGGACACACCTGCAACCCACAACATCTGAGGGGCCACATGATTTCCACTGCTGAAATGGGATGCCTTTGAGTACAGGTTGCCCCCTGTATCTGCGAAACCAATACCCACAGTTTCAGTTATTCGTGGCTGAAAAAATAGGGACACACACCATAGAGTCGTGCTAGAAAATGTATAGAGAGGTGTCCTCTCTAGGAATCACTAGGTTCTCCAATGCAACTCTATGGTATGTTGGTACCAGAAAGCCTTTATTTTAATAGGGTTCACTATTATCCGTGGTTTCTGGTATCCATGGTAAGTCCAGGAAGAGAACACCCATGTATATGGGGCCCAATCTGTACTGTAGAGCAAAGTAGGATACATGGCCACTCTATTTTCAGAGCAAGGCTGATCCAAGATGTTTTGCTGCCTTAGGTGGAAGACAAGATTGTATCTCCTACCTGTCAACACATTGGCAGTTGACCAAGGCATTTTTAAATAACAGCTGTATGTCCAAATGGACATTCATTTGGAGCTTTTGGACACCCAGTGAACTTCATAATTCACACCCCTGTTTCAATGTCTTCTGCAAGTTACTGCAAACCAGAGCTAAAAACAATCCCCAAACAGTCCCAGGTTGGCCTAAATACCATAAAGGTACCAGATCCTGTCTGATCTTGGAAGCTAAGCAGGGTCTGCCCTGGTTAGTGCTTGGATGGGAGACCACCAATAAACATCAGGTGCTCTAGGCATATTTCAGAGGAAGGAACTGGCAAAACCACCTCTGAGTTTGCCTTGCCTAAGAAAACCCTATGAAATTTTATGGGGCCACCATTAAGTTGACAGGTGACTTGAAGACACACGCACACACACAACTCCCGATCAGTTATGTTTTTAACCATTTTTACCTAAGATTTGATAAGTTTTTGGAACTTTTCTTCTTTTTAATTCAAAGATTTTCTGATGGTGGACAGGATAATAAAAATTTGTAGACTATTGATAGGTGTAACTGTACTTGCAGTGCTGTATTGCCTTCCTCATTTAACCCCCCCCCCCACAAACTTTAAACACAATCTGAATGTCTGGATAGTATGTCATGGAAAAAAAAATCTGTGTGTTAAACTTTCAAACAGGAGAATGGACACCAAGTAACAATTTCTTTAAAAATACTCTGCAGTTGATTTTTACTTCAATCAGATTGCACTCTGTACTAAACCTGAAGCACAGACTAGCTGAGGAAACGCAGGGTAGTTTGTTTGGTAGAGAAGGGACAGGTAGAGAATTCATGAACAACAGTTAAGACTCTGCCACCACTTCTTCCCAGCATCTGTCACCTGAGGCTGCTGCTTCACTTTACCTGTAGGTAGGTGGGAATGGATTGGCCAGCCTTTGCATCAGACCCAAAACCAACTTCCTGTTTTCCCCAAAGAGTGTTTGTTAAAAGTGTAAAAATCCAACAAACATTTTTGAAAATTCTAAATGAATATTTGACTGGATAATCTAACAGATATGCAAAATATTTAAAAATTAAATCAAATCAAATTATTTAAAAAAATCCAAGGGGGTTTAAGAAAAAGAGGCAACTAAATGTTGACACAGACCCAGATCTGAGGAAAGCTCTCAGAATTTGGCCACTGGCCATGCTGGTTGGGGAGTTCTAGAAGTTTTAGTACAAGTTGAATATCTCTTATTTGAAATTCTGAAATCTGAAATATTCCAAAAGTGTCTACATGGGTGGCAGGGATAGTGACACTTTTGCTTTCTGATGGTTCAGTGTACATAAACTTTGTTTCATGTACAAAATTATTAAAAAATATTGTGTGTAAAATTACCTGCAGACTATGTGTATAACGTGTATATGAAACATGTGAGATTTGGGTCCCCTCTCCAAGGCATCTCATTATGTATATGCAAGTATTCCAAAATCTGAAATACGGAACACTTCTGGTTCCAAGCATTTGGATAAGGGATACTGATACTCAACTGTTAGTTATGCCCAGGATTGTCCTGGTTTTTAATGAGCTTTTCTTTCTATCTCCCCACCTCCCGCCCCTGATCTACAAGGCTTGCTAGCATGAGGCCTTCTGCCTTTACCTCTTAAAGAGGGGGTACATAACAATGTCCCATCAACTCCAGGTACTGTTGAAAACATTTTTGTGCCATCATGCATTTACAATCTGACGAGGGTTGGGCTTTCCAATGCTGTGCAATTTGGATTTTAAGGTGCACACATAGTTTTCAATATATTTTAATATTTTTAGTGTTTAATGTTTTTAACTCTATAAATTGTTTAATTTGTTTTTAAATTTTATATTTATACTTACAGTGCTTTTATATTGTTTTTAATTTGTATAGTTTTAAACTCATTGTTAGCTGCCTTGAGTCCCTATGTTGGAAGAAAGGCGGGATATAAATAAATAAATACTACAAGATTGCCAAATTGGGAGCAGTTCTCCACAGTCACAGAGATTTCTCCTGTCATCTACTATTTGATCCAGGGATAAAGTTTGGGACCTTCTGTGTGCAAAGCAGGTGCTCTGCTACTGAACAATGGCTGTTCCCTAAACAACTTTGGCTGGCTCATGCCATGAGACAATCATGGTTGCAGAGGAAAGCCTGAGTTCATGACTTCAGTGAACTCTAAAAAGCCCCAAAGCAACCGGGAGACTCAATAACATAAATGTAATTTAATATCACTGCTTGGGAAACATTGCATTATTTTGTGTACCTTGTGCTTGCTGCATTGCTAGCCCTTAGCCAAAAGTAGTACTGAAAGTAGCAAAAATAAAGAGATTTACTTGTTTACTTTTTATGGGAGAAGGAAGAAAGAATCTCCCCCCCCCCCGCCAGCTTTATATCCTCCAATTCTGGCAACTAACAGGACAATATTCTGGTCAGGCTTATAAATCTCTGGCTGCTTGGCAACTCTACTCACTGTTCTAATTTCCTGTGTGAGCAGGATGTGTGGCAGTCTAGCTTTCACAACAGTGAAAAAGGAGGCTGGTGTTGATGGTGGTGATGAGAATGTGGAAATTTTATTTTAGAATCCCCAGTGGCCAGGCTGACTGAAGAATTTGGGGAGTTGAAGGCCCAATAAGGTAAAAATTCCAAGGATGGTTCCAACCACTGGTCCAGAGGAGTTGAAGGCCCAATAAGGTAAAAATTCCAAGGATGGTTCCAACCACTGGTCCAGAGGCACAGACCATGAGGAAGATGTAGTCACTTCCTTAGCTCTGGATCATTGATCTGCATGATATGGGAATAGAGAGGATCCAAGGAATCTGAAACCATTTCTGGGAACAAATGTAGGAAGGGAGAGCCAGTAATCAACAACCCAGACTGGCCAAAATGTGCTCTGGGGAGAGTCCTCACCAATTAACTTACTTGTCTTTTGAGATGTTCACAGGTCTACAAAGAAAACAGAAAATACTTAATGCTGTAAGGGTAGCCATTTGGAAAGATCCAATCTTCAGGCAGCAAATAGGATGAGGGGACTGTTACCCAAAGAGGTGGGGGATCCATGGGGAGCCCACCTGTGATACCAAATCTCAGTTATTAATTGGGGCAAATTATTAGCTCAAATGGATGGCTGTGAGAGGTCGGGTAACTTCCAGGATCCTTTCACCAATACTAACTGCAGAGACTCTCAGCAAAGTAAAATAAAATGGTTTTTATTGGAAAATAACATGGAAGCATTCATACATGCACTCACGCTCACAGGAACCACACAAGGCTAACAAAGAGTTAAAGGAAGAAAGGTTGGATAGAGGAATAGATTTGGGAGATAGGGACTATAGTTACCAGTCTTGGAGAGAGAAAAGTGAAGAACTCAGACCAAAATCTGAGGGTGGCACTGGATTTCAGTCCGGGGGTGCGCTGACAGAATATCCAGGTGTAGTCACAGTAGCATATCTAGCCATTGTTTAAGGCTAATATTTATAATGTATTTTGTGTCCTAGAGGGTGTTTGGGCTTAGGACAAAGCCGTTAAGAGGGTTTCCCACCATTAAACAAAGGAAACTGAAACTCTGATAATTGCTCTTTATGGCGGAGAGCTAGGAATTGATAGGTTTATGACATATTGTGGGACAGGAAAGGTGTGAGGGACGTTTCCTGAGCATGAGCAGTATGTCGGTCACTTGTTCACTTGTGATGTGTGACTCATTGCCAAGGGGGTCCAAGAAGGGATTAGCACATACCACCTTAATGATTGTTGTTTACTAGGTGCTTCGCTTAACCCTAGCTTGGGTGTGTCTGCTAATATTTTTCCATGACGCCTTCCTCAGGTCCTGGTGACCTCACTTTTGGTCCACCCCAGTTGACTAGACCCCATGAAGCATCTTAATGTTGTCAATTATGAGATATTATAGGGAGGGGTGTAAGGTGCGGGAACAGGACACGGATGAGGCTATTTTTGTGGCCCTGATTATCCAGATTGCTCCTTTATGGCTCTCCTGGAAGTGTCTAGGAGTGGTGATTTAGCTTTTAGATAGATTGCAGGGTCCTCTGCACTGTTTAACTCTAAAAACAACAACACAGCATTCTGTTCATATCCATATCCTCTAGCTGTCCCAACATGATAGGGACAGTCCTGATTAGTCCTCTACTGACTCACTTTATCAGTTCCTTTTAAAATGTCCTAGTTTCTGCCTCCTCTCTTCACTTCCACCCTTTGTCTTTAGCTTACTTCAGTTGTTACAAACTGAGTTCAAAGTGCAAATATAGTTTGCACTCAACTCAGCATGGGGGTGAGGAGGGAAGGGGTATAATCTTGCCCTTCCCTGTAGACTCAGGCAAAAGCAAACTACTGCAGCCTCTCCTAGCTTGTGTGTTTTCCTCATTATAACTTTTGCTATCTTGACCCTAGCTTGATGTTGTTTGGCCACATGTATCTCAATTTTAATTTGTGAAATTTATTTTATGTTGGAGGGTATGCACATCTGGTCAACCTCCTCCATTTTTGCAGTCTGTGTGACCATCAGAGGATCCCCAAAACATAAAATTGGCCCCTGGATCCCTCAAAGTTGCTCATCCATAAAGCAGGAGAAAGAGAAAGGCAGGACTCAGTTCTTTTCTGGATGTCATTAGAACTAATAAGTCACAAGAAGACATGGTTAGACCCTCATAATCTAAACTATATCACATTTAAGAGGCTGCAAAGTATTACAAAAAAAAGGAGGAGGTGGAAGTATTATTCTATCACTTATTAAAAACTTGGAATTTCATTCAAAACTATATTTAGAAGCCCTACGTAATCTGAGGTCCTAGGTTGTTGCTTACTTTTGTGCATAATTCTGGTACTGGTTGGAAAATACATTAGCTACTTAGAGGCAATCAGAGTAGAATCATTGAATCATAGAATTGTAGAGTTGGGAGAGCACAAGGGCCATCCAGTCCAACCCCCTGCCATGCAGGAAATCATGATAAAAGCATCCATGACAGATGGCCATCCAGCCTCTGTTTAAAGACCTCCAAGGAAGGAAACCCTATCATGCTCCGAGGGAGGGTGTTCACTGCTGAACAGCTCTTACTGTCAGAAAGTTCCTCCTAATGTTGAGGTGGAATCTCTGGTCTTGGAGCTTGCAACCATTGTTCTGTGTTGTAGTCTCTGGAGCAGCAGAAAACAGGCTTGCTCCATCCTCAGTGTGACACCCCTTCAAATACTTAAACAGGGCTATCATATTGCCTCTTAACCCTCTTTTTTTCCAGGCTAAACATACCCAGCTAACTAAGTCTTTCCTCATAAGGCATGGTTTCCAGACCTTTCACCATTTTAGTCGCCCTCCTCTGGACACGCTCCAATTTGTCAATATCCTTTTTGAATTGTGGTGCCCAGAACTGGACACAGTATTCTAGGTGAGGCCTGACCAAGGCAGAATAAAGTGGCACTATGACTTCCCTTGATCTAGACACTAAACTTCTATTGATGCAGCCCAAAATCGCATTGGCCTTTTTAGCTGCCGCATCACACTGTTGACTCATGTTCAACTTGTGGTCTACTAGGACTGCTAGATCCCTTTCGCACATAGTCATGTTCAGCCAGGTCTCCCTTATCCTATATCTATGCATTTTATTTTTCTGCCCTAAGTGTAGTACCTTACATTTCTCTGTATTGAATTTCATTTTGTTAGCTTTGGCCCAGCTTTCTAGTCTATTCAGGTCATTTTGAATTTTGGTCCTGTCCTCTAGGGTATTAGTTACTCCTCCTAATTTGGTGTCATCTGCAAATTTGATAAGTATGCCCCTAATTCCCTCATCCAAGTCATTGATAAAGACGTTGAATAGCACTGGGCCCAGGACAGAACCCTGTGGCACCCCACTGGTCACATCTTTCCAAGACAAAGAGGAGCCATTGCTGAGCACCCTTTGGGTTTGGCCGGTCAACCAATTACAAATCCATTTAACAGTTAACTTGTCTAGCCCACATTTTACAAGCTTGTTTGCAAGAATGTCATGGGGACCCTTGTCAAAGGCCTTACTGAAATCAAGATATGCGATATCCACAGTGTTCCCTTCATCTACCAAGCTGGTAATTTTATCAAAATTACCAGTACTTTGGGCCTTGTATTCAGCTGCCAACATTTGGGTGGCCACATGTCCTACTTTACAGGGATCATTCCTCCATTGGAAGGGCTGCCAGAGGACAGTCCTCTGTTTGAAAGTGCCCTGCATTTAAAGTGCTGTCCATTTCAAGTCAGTTTAGAAAGAAAGAACTGTAAAATGGGAGAATGCGGGGCTGAGGGGGGCTTGAAGGTGTTCATCAACTGTGGGCACCTGGAGAACAGACCAAGTAGATCACCTGCTTAATATTTCTTACTATGATAAGGGATACATTGTATTTCTTTGTAAATTGCAGTAATTGTTTCCAAATTTGCCTTGATATGTATGAATTACTATATGCAGATTTTATATGCATTTGAATAATCTTGTCCTCTCTATTTTTTGCTTTCTTAAAATGTTATGTATGTTGCTACTCCTCTTGCTATGTCACACTGTGTTGTGCTGAGTTGTCTTGCTGCTCTTCTTGTCCTTTGCTACTTCTGGCATGGATTACTGTCTTTGTGGCAAGGCTGGGCAAGATGTAGCCCTTCAGATGTTGGATAGCAGCTCCCAGCAGCCCACACCATTGACTACAGGTTGCCAACCTTTGCTGTGCACCTTACTTTATGGACTTCTACAAGCCCAGAAAAGGAGGACAATGCTGATTATAAAGCTTCTTCAATGTTGAAGTGCTAAGGATGTATATACTGGTTTCAACAAGGCTTTTGACAAGGTCCCCCAAGATATTCTTGCAGGCAAGCTGGTGAGCTATAGGCTGCACAGTTAGGTGGATCTGTAACTAGTTGACAGACTGAACTCGAAGAGTGCTCACCAATGGTTGATCTTCATCCTGGAGAGAAGTGACTAGTAGAGGGCCTCAGAGTTCTGTCCTGCACTTGGTGCTGTTTAACATCTTTGTAAATGACTTAGATGATAGTCAGAAGGCATACTTATTAAATTTGCATATAACACACACACATGTATGTGTGTGTAGCTTAATATCCCAGAGGACAGGATCAGAATTCAAAATGACCTTGACAAATTGAAGAGCTGGGCCAAAATGAACAAAAATAATTTCAACAGAAAAAAATGTAAGGTGCTACAAAGGTGCTACATCTGGAGAGAAAAAGTGAAATGCATAAATATAGGATGTGACACTCAACTTGAAAGGAGAACATGCGAAAAGGATCCAGGGGTCTTGTAGACCATAAGCTAAAGAAGAATCAGCAGTGTGATGCAGCATCTAAAAACATCAATGCAGTTCTGGGATGCATCAACAGGAGTATACTATCTAGATCAAGGGAAGTAACAGTGCCACTCTATTCTGCTTTGGTCAGACCTCATCAGGAATACTGTGTCCAGTTCTGGGCACCACAGTTTAAGAAGGATATTGACAAGCTGGAACATGTCCAGAGAAGGGAAACCAAGATGTTCAAAGGTCTGGAAACCAAACCTTATGAGGAATGACCGAGGGAGATGGGCATGTTTAGCTTGGAGAACAGAAGACTGAGAGGTCACATGATAATTATTTTTAAATATCTGAAGGGAGGTCATGGAGAAGATGGAACAAGTTTGTATTCTGCTGCTCCAGGGACTGGAATACAAACCAATGGATTCAAATTACAAGAGAAGAGATTCTACCTAAACATGAGGAAGAACCTTTTTACTGTAAGAGCTGTTCAAAATTGGATTGGACTGCCTCAGATTTAAGTGGACTCTCCTTCTTTGGAGGTCTTTAAACAGAGGTTGGATGGGCATCTTCCAGGAGTGCTCTAGTTGTGTATTCTGGTTGGACTAGATGGCCCTTGTAGTCTCTTTCCAATCTAAGATACTATGTTTGTATCACACTTTTCTCCTTTTATTGATTTTTGTGTGTGCATAGCTTATGCTGGTTTTCATTTTTAATTTGAAAGGGGTCCAAAGGTCATAAATAATGTTACAAAGGCAACCATTGTTTTATTGTGCAGCATTACTTAGGTCACTTTGCTCTAAACTATGGAATTGTATCTCTGAAGTCTGTTCATCATGTTGCACTCTATTGATTTCATGATGGTTCAGACTTTGACAGCTGAAATAAAAAGCGGGGGAAAGATGTATCTATCATTCAGTGATGAGCAGCTAGTGATCTCATAGCATCCTAGTATTTAGCTCTGTCTAGAGGCTATAAGCTTTAGTGAGTTATCTTGACTTGCCTTTTCCAATCAAGAACAACAGCCTTCTGTCAGCCAACAATCAAGTCTCATTAATTCCCCAAGGTCTTAAAATGAAGGGAGCAAGCCAACTGTTTTGCTTGTTTGCTTTCAAATGTGAAAACAGTGCATGGACTGAGTGCACTGCAAAGTGGGGAACATGATCTGTATAGTGTAGATTCCAGTGCCTGCGTTTTCAGAAAAGCTTGGCTTTTTATTACCTTACAGCACATTTGTCACATGAATCAGCTCATCATCAATACAAGGATGTCTCTGTACCACCCACCTAATGTGTTGCAAATGGGCACTGCTAAAGTACTGTCTGTACTTTCTGCATTTCAGTACCCTCCATCCTCCCTATTTACAGTCCTCTCCTCTCTGTTCCGCAACCATGAGTATATATTCCTGCCAACTGAGGAGAACACTTCATGCATTTGATGAGGTGGACTGGCTCCATGGAAGTTTACACCATAAACTTGTGTTAGTCTTTAAGGTGCCACAAGATTCTGAATGAGATGCTGTTCCAAACCTGTAGAGCATAAAGTTGGACCAGTGTACTTACGTGGAGGTCTTGAGGGAATAGACACCATATAAGGTTTGGGAAGAGCAGTTCCTGCTCTTGGGAGAGGTGGTAAGAAAGAAACTTGAAGTGAGTTGGCTTCATCACTTCAGCAGTGATTGGCAGGTGGGAGGGAGAGTAAGCACTGACAGGCTAAGTAGAGAGAGCTGTCCATCCTGGTCCACCCTAATGGTCAATGAATTGGGGCAGACCTGTGCCCAGGCTATGTCCAGTGGCCATTGTATGTCTTGAGAAAATTATTGTACCACAAAGGTACCAAATACCTCCTGAACTATGTCAGAAAAAGTAGCTATACTGGTATAAGCCCTGGTTATGCTCTTGTAAAGCCTTCAATAGGATTTCAGACTCCATTGTTTTTGCTGCAGTGGACTAACACAGCTACTCTCTAGACACATAGAAGGGTGCATGTGATCATGGGAGCTACTCCTAGAACAATAATACCAGATGGGTTCACATGAACATGCACACACAAGCACATACATACTGGTGGGGCTTCCATCTTAAGCAGAGATCACACACCCAGTCCTTGGTTAACTTCCTGCCTGCAGTGCTTTGGGATAGAGCTGGGAAAAGTTACTTTTTCAGACTTCAGAAAAAGTTAGTTTTTCTTGGGGTTCTGGGAGAAGTAACACCAAAATGTTTGCCAAGATCCCCTTGAGGAATGTCATTTCATCATGACCTGCATAATGGTTTGAACTATCTCATATGGAAGATGTGAGCAAACAACCTGAAAGCTATACAGTTGCCACTCCTGTTATACACCATGACTGGAAATGTGTGTGCATTTGGCTTTGCTTGTGTTGGCCATTTTGGAAACCAGCCAACGTGCAGATCTCCTGGCAGGCACATAGTGTGGCCAAGTGTGTCGAGGTGGCTAGATAGTTGAGAAGGCACCTGATCTCCCTTAACGTTCTACATTGGGCTTCTGTTGAGAATATTGCAAGCTATAACAAACTAAAGCTAGGGAGTTTCTTTTTTGGGGCTGCTGCTCCCAGCATCCCCCAGTCAGCATAACCATGGTCATGTTGGCTGGGAGATTCTGGGAACTGTAGTCTAAAAAAGAACTTTTCTAATCTCTGTAACAAATAAAATGAGCTGTACCAATGTACTGCAAACTGAAAGCTTGTCCAAAAAGGTCTTTTACACTGGAAGAGGATTTCACAAAGGCTGTTGAAAAAGCTGCTACTTCATCAACGGCTGGAATTATGTGCAAGTCCACACTAATGTTATTTTGGTAAACAATGCTGTAAGCATTAGAGCAGCATTTATATTTAATGCCTGCATCAGTACCACCAGTCAGCCTCTTGCTGTGCATCATTCAATGATGTGTCCACCCCGCCCCCTGCTATCCCATAAGATGAAATCATAGCTATTCTTTGTTTCATATCTGTGGCAGTCTGGCTAGCAACTGGGGTGGTTCGGCAGGCAAGGTAATGGCCTCAGTCTGAAAGGCTACAATTCAAACATCATAATCTATAAAATGGGGTGTGCCAAGACTCAAATCTACCCAGGTCTCTTATACTGTGGAAGGCTTCCTTCTTATGCACAAATGAACAGATCGATGAATATACCTGCCAGCTTAACAGCAGTGACAGCATCTTTATTCTGGAAAGAGGCACTCCACCTTGCTCTGAGCTTTGGAGAGTCTCAAGAAAGCAGTTAGAAGAACCTAGAACCCTAGCAGAAAGATGGGCCACTGCTTTCAGAATGCCTCCAAAGCCCAGTGAGAGGCGAGGGAAACTCTTTGCCCTTTCTCTAGGTTCAAGGGGTAGCTATTCTGGATGGGAATGGGGAATGTTGTAGTCATAGAATCACAAAGTCAGCAAAGACACAAAGGGTAATCTAGCCCAGTGTGTCTCAAGCTATCGGATGTCGGGGGACCAGCATTTCCCTCCAAGTTTGATAGGGACTGGTACTATATTTGTGCCCATTGGCTACAATTTTTTTCTTTCCTGGATACTCACCAGGAATAAGCAACCAATGGTGTGTGGAACAGTAATGGTCCATGGAACACTATTTTGGGTAGCATGGGTCTAGTCCAACCTCCTGCTAGAGCAGAAATCCACAGGTAAATCATCCTAGACCAGTAGTCATCTTGTTACTGCACCTTACACACCCTCCCTATAATATTTCATAATTGGCAATACTGAGACGCTTTACAAGGTCTAAATAGACCATGGCAGAACAAAGGTGAGGTCAGGTGGAGGTCACAGGACCTAAATGAAGGTGTCATGGAAAACTACCAACAGACCTGCCCAAGATAGGATTAAGTGAAGCCCCTAGTAAACAATGCCATCAGTGAGGTATGTGTTAACCCCCTCTTGGACGCATTGGCAATAAATTATTTCTCACAAACAAACAAGTAACCAGAACACCCATTATCCCCAGAAAGCCCTTTCTCATACCTTCCCATCACACAATACAGAGGTTGTCATAAACCCATCACTTCAAGTATCTCAGCCATTAACAACAATTAGCGAGCTCACAGTTTGTTTTGTTTAATGGTGGGAAGCCTTTCCAAGCATTGTTTGCTTGAACACCCCTTCAGGACATGAAATTGGGTATAAACATTAGTCCGCAGACAATAGCAGTGTGTGATACAGTTGGACACCATCACTCTGTCGGTTGCTGTACACCCTCTGCTCCAAGTCTTAGGCTTCTCTGCTGCATGAACTCTGCTCTTCAGGACTGGTAATTATCGCCCATTCCCCCCAATCTATTCCTCTATCCAACCTTTCTACCTTAACTCTTCATTAGCCTTGTTGTGAGTGTGTGTGAATGCTTCCATGTTATTTTCCAATAAAAATAATTTTATTTCATTTTAATTTGGAGTCTCTGCAGTTAGTACCGGTATACATAGGCACAAAGGTCCTGCAAATACCCAACCTCTCGCAGCCATTCATTTGAGCTATTATTCCTCCAATTAATAAAGTAAATTTGGTATCATGAGTGGGTTCCCCATGGACCCCCACCAATTCATGTAACAATCCAACAACTAAAGAAGGAACTCTCCCTCTTCCAAGTAGTCTATTTCCCACCTTCAAATAAGTCTTACTATTAGGAACTTGTTACTAATGTTTAGTCAGAATTTCCTTTGTCATTTGAATCAATTGGTTTGGGCCCTATCCACTAGAGCAGCAGAACACAAGCTCACACCATCTTCCACATGATAGCCCTTCAGATGGCTATCAAATCACCTGTCACCCTTCTGCTGTATGGGTCAGACATACCCATCGTCTTCAACCATTCCTCATAGAGCTTAGCTTCCAGATGTTTTACAATCTTGTTTGCCCTCCTCTGAACATATTCCAGTTTCCTGATGTTCTTCTTAAATGGCAGTTTGCAGAACCTGACACAGTACTCTGACTCCAGCAGAACAGAGTTGTAGTATGATTTCTGACACATCTGTAGGGCACCAGGTTTGGGAAGTCTGATTTATAAGCAATAATAATAAAGTGGCCATTTACAGGTCATAAGAAAAACCCTGGTGAATTAGACTAAGGGTCCATCTAGCTCAGAATCCTGTTTCCAAAATGGCATAGACAAGCTTCTCAGGATCCTGAAAACAGAACAGGAAGGGTGGTCTTCCTTGTTGTTTGCCCTCAGCTAAAGAACAGGGAGCTTCCTTGTTAACTATCATGGTCACTAACTATTGCTAGACTCTGTCTGCCACAAAGTTGTGGAATCAGTGTTTTAAAAAATTATCAGAACCAGTGGCTATTACATTGGCAGCAAGTCTCGTAAGTTAATGATGTCTTGTGGGAAAACATAGGATGCTTCTGGGTAAAGCTTGTATCCTGCAGTTGTCCTGCCTTCGCCACAGATATCCTCCAGACTGGTCAAAAGAAGTGAGATCTCTTGCAACGTAACTCCTGGGCCTTTGCTGGTTGTTGTCACCTCCATGCCCGCTTGTTCCCTGTTTTCTCCCATCCCCACCCACCAATGAGTTTTACATTGCAGCAGCAGAAAAACACCTTCTCACTGCATCCCTAACTGTCTTTGGCAGGAGGAAGCAGTCGAGGAAATTTGTGTGTGTGTGTGTGAACTGGACCCTTTTTTTGCAGTGGAGGGGGGACTCCTCAGGAAACAGTGGCTCTTAACCTGTGGGTCCCCAGATGTTGTTGGACTACAGTTCCCAGAAACTCCAGACAGCAAAGCCAATAGTGAGGGATTCTGGGAACTGTAGTCCAACAACATCTGGGGACCCATAGGTTGAGAACCGCTGGACTAGAAGAAATGTAGGGACTGGGAGGGAAACCTGGTATGAACAAATGAACATGGATTCACATGTGCCCCTTGGAGTTTTGTTGTAACTATGTTGATCAGATTAAAAAAAAAAACACCAGACATGCAAGCCCAATAGTGAGAATAAAAAATTACAAGTAGTTTGATGAAAACATTGTCTAGTGGTTTTTAAAAACCTCTGAGAACTACAGCTATAAACACCGAAACCTCCAGTGATATTTGTCCAATCTAGAAGAGCCCATGTACCACACTTTCAAAGGAGGAATCCAGAAGTTGTCCAGAACCTGGAAAATGAGTTTTGGCCAAGGGAATCAAGGAGTTGTAGAAGCTTATCACACCATCCTCTTTCTCACAACAATGGTGTTAGCGAAGCAAATGGGAACAGACCTGTTTGAAAGATAGTTGTCCCTTCATATTTGCTGGGGTTTGTTTCCAGGATCCCCCGTGGATACCAAAATCCATGAATACTCAAGTCCCATTATATGCAATGGCAGAGCAAAATGGTGTCCCTTATATAAGATGGCAAAATAAAGGTTTGCTTTTTGGATTTTTTTTTAAAAGAATATTTTCAAGCCATGAATACTTAAATCTGTGGATACCAAATCCGTGGATACGGAGGGACAACTGTAATTCATTATCACACTGTGTCTTCAATTACATGAGTACACTGCAGTTGTGGTACTTTGCCAATTAGAATCATAGAATCATAGAATTGCAGAGTTGGAAGAGACCACGAGGGCCATCCAGTCCAGCCCTTGTCTCTCCTTCCACACTGGCTCCATAACCCTGCCTTCAGCACATGCGTACCTTTCTTTAAAAAAACAAAAATTCCCTGCAGTTGCTCATTTATGGGAAATAATAAATTTTTACATTTTTAAAAATTGTATCCCCGTAAGTACACAATCACAGCAATAAATAAATAAATAAATAAATAAATAATTTTTTTTAAAAAAGCATAAAGAAAAAAACAATCTTGGTCAGTTTAGGAATAGCGAGGGGGAAGGGAGAGAGAGGAGGAGGATCACACCCCCTCATGCCACATGACTTCTGTCATACCACTGCTTCTGTGGAAGGGACTTATCACATAAAGGGGAATACTGGCATGGCAGCAGTATTGAGAGCCATTGATGGGTTTTCCCTGTCAATGAAGAGGTGCGCTACAGAAACACCTGGAATGCAAACCAGCCTCAGGATAGAAACAACATTGTGTGATGACTTGGTCTGTGGGGGACCCACCTGTGACACCATATTTATGATATTAATGGGGGAATTATAATAGCTCAAATGAATGGTTACAAGAGGTGGGGTAACTTGCAGGATCTTTACACCTGTGTATACCAGTACTAACTGCTTAGACTCCAGGATAAAGTAAAATAAAATTGTTTTTATTGGAAAATAATAAGGAAGCATTCATACATGCACTCACACTCACAAGAGGCATACGAGACTAACGAGGAATTTTAAGGCATAAAGGTTGGATAGACAAATAGATCAGGATATATGGGTAATAATTACCAGTCCTGAAGAGCAGAGATTAATGCAGCGAAGAAGACTCAGACATGAAACTGAGAGCGGTACAGCAATCAGACAGAGTGATGATGTCCAACTGTAGCACACACTGCTATTGTCTGGGGACTAATATGTATACCCAATTTTATGTCCTGAAGGGGTGTTCGAGCTTAATACAATGCTTGGATGGTGTTAAACAAAGGAAACTGCGACTTTACTAATTGTTGCTAATGGCTGAGATATTGGAGTTGATGGGTTTATGACAACCTCTATTATGGGGTAGGAAAGGTGCAAGGAACAGCTTTCTGAGGATCACATGGGTTCTGATCACTTGTTTGTTTGTAAGAAATGACTCATCGCCAATGCATTATAGTGGGGATTAGCACATACCTCAGTGATGGTGTTGTTTACTAGGGGCTTCACTTAATCCTATTTTGGGCATGTCTGTTGGTAGTTTTCCATGACACCTTCATTTAGGTCCTGGTGACCTCCACCTGACCTCTCTTTTGGTCTGCCCGGTCTACTTAGACCTTGTGAAGTGTCTAGTTATTGCCAATTATGAAATATCATAGAGAGGGTGTGTAAGGTGTAGTAACAAAGTACTGGCCAAATTTGCTAATCCCTTCATGTAATTCTGGAATAAAGCCTCATGTGATAATCTCAGTAGTCGAAAGCACAACTCTTCCAAACTCTAATGTGCAACTCTCCCAAACTCTGTAGGTCTGTGACTGTAACATTGTCACTTTTCTCCTGCATGATTTTTAACATCTTTGCCTAATGAAGAAGGCAGTGAATCTTCAAAAGCTTGCATAATGTATTTTGTGCATTTTAATTGGCCCAATAAATGTATCACTGTTTTTAAGGGTTTGTGGTTTGTTGTATTTTGGTGCATGGCCAACACGTCTACCCCTCAATAGGCCTCCCAAACTCTGTCATTGTCCAAAATTTGCAACCCATTTCCTTTTTAAAAAAAATTAGCCAGGAAAATAATAATAATAACAGCCTGTTGAGGGAAAGGATGGAATAGGTGTGCAATGCCTTGCGATAGTTAATGCTCACAGCCTTCTTTCTGGAAGCACCCAGCACTTACTTGGCATTGCCTGGAACCTTCTGCCAGCCCAACAGGGAATTTCAGGATAATCAGTAGCAAGAGCTGAAGAGATTACCTAACCAAGTGAAGAGTTGGAAATCAAAGGGGGCATTTGCTCAAAAGGCAATAGCTTAGCAGACGTTCCTGGCAATGGGGAAGAAGGGGTGGGGAGTGAATGAGGAACAGAACAATTAGCCTGTTAAGGAGAGATCAGAGTGGAGGAATCTAGGTCATGGGATGCCACCTCATATGAATGAGCAGCCAGCGGGCTTGCTGGTATTATGTGTCATAGTAGAGGTGGCATTTCTAACACTTGCTAATAGCTTCCAAATTAAGGAGGACCCTGGAGTTTGTTTAGCAAGGGGGTTACATGAGGGTGAAGGGAAAGAAAGCCTCAAATAAGCAGCACGTTTTTGGCATCTATGAGAGAAGTTGAAGTTTGGATGTGGGGAAAAGCAAACATTCTACTGAAAGTGATCTCTCTTGGCCAAGACAATGCAAAGGACTAGGTGAGGCCCTCTGCCACCAAGAGAAGCTGACTGGTTTGGCAGCTGAATCTTTTTTGACATAGGTGATGAGGCAGCTTTCCTCCTACACTCTGGAGAAAGGCAGCATCCAGTTTTCAGCTACTCTGGAGGACTGCAATTTGCTGACATGCCCTCCATTTTGGACAACTATGAGTGCCATCACTTCACCCACTTGGAGCCATTTTGAGGGACATCTGTGTGCCATGGAAACCCTCTGGGTGTCCTTGGGCAAGTCACACTCTCTTAAACTCAGAGGAAGGCAAAGGTAACACCCCCACCCCCACAAACAAATCTTGCCAAAAAAAAAAAAACACTCTTAGGGCTGCTATAAGTTGCAAACAACTTGAAGGCACACAGCAACAACCGTGTGTGTTTGGAGTGGGTGGTGGAGGCTTGAAACTATTTTTAAGCCTCATAGAACTGCTGGGAATGTAGCAAAATACCAGGTTTGCTATTGGCTAAACACTAAGCTAGGTGGTAGTCACTTACACATGGCTAAAACAAGGACACAGGTTTAGTAGAATGTGTTTGTGCAAAATCATTAAGTGCAAATGCCACCTTTGATTTCCAACACCTCACTTGGTTAATCACTTCAGCTCTTGCTGCTGATTACACTAAAATTCCCTGCTGGGTTGGCAGAAGGTTCCAGGCAATGCCAGGTAAGTGCTCGGTGCTTTCAGAAAGAAGGCTGTGAAATGCAAGTTTAGAAATAAGGATTGCGTGGGGGGCTACAATCCCCATTCTCTCTCATCACTGGCTATGCTGGGTAGGGCTGATGGAAGATGTAGGCCCCAGAAATATCTGGATGGGTATAGTTGGCTGCCCAAATGTGAACAGAAATACATATCTCTCTACTGGGAAAGACTATAACTATGGCCACCCTAATGACACATGGCTACCATAAAGGTTAGGCAATATGAGGTTGTCTAGATGAGAAGATATAATGCTGATTGTTGCACATTAACACAAAATTGCAGCAGTGTTCATTTGTCTCCACGGTCCTTTGGCAAAATTGTTGGTATGCGAAGCTATCTGTATTTGAAGTTCACACCTAGCCATGCTTGTGAATCAACATGGTGGCTGAGAGTTATTATTCTCCACAAGTTGTGCCAATGAACAGTATTTTTAAAACTGCAAATCAAAGGTGCACAAGTGCAACCTTCCATTTTAAAAAGCTGTTTGGTCAGCACAGCAAAAAAGCACACAATTGGCAATGCAAAACTCCAAAACAGCACTTCCAGCCACTTCAGTGCCAGCAAGCCCACCCCTAGCACATGTCCACATGTCAGCTTTCCACTTCTGCCCTCACCGAGAATGTGCTGCACTGAGAACTGGTTCTCCAAATGAGTGATAATGCACATTTCCACGTATTATTTTTAAAAAACCTCAGTAAAAGCTGTGAAAGCTTTGGCCCCGCAGTTTTTGGCCCCCTCTTTCTGAATAATGTGAATCACCGCAGGATCTTGTTGGGACAAAAGGTATTCTCTGCAAATTCTATTAGGATTATTTTCACTGTCTAGACAACCTCTATGTATGTCTTTTGAATTTGTTCTTCTCATTTCCATTTCTTTGTCTTCTAAGGAGTTACAGACATCACTAATAATAAGAGGAGGAAATGAAAATGTCTTCTCTTTTCTCCCTCTCTTCCCTCATTCTGCACTGCTGCTCTTATGAATAATACAGCACACTTTAAGCCAGGCATTTACATTATGAAGTTCCTTGTCTGCACGAATTAGGAGAGGTGGCCTACATGAACCATATAAAAATACCTGCCTTTTAGGAATTACTGGCCTACTTGAATTGCCTGTCAGAAGTGATTGGAGATGTTTCTTTTTCACTTTCATGCTAGCTGGCCTCACACAGTCACCTAACAGGGCATAATCTACCAGGGCAACATGACTCGGCCTGATGTAGTCTTGCAGGAACAGCTAGGAAAGAAAGGGCCTTCTATGTACTTTTGAGTCAGCAGCTCTCAGTCCCAGACAGCTGAAGCATGCACCATCCTTTTCATCTCTGGAACCTCCTGTCAAATTCAGGTGAGTCATTGCCATAACACATTCTCTTGGGCAGGTTTTTAGGCTTTGGACAGACAAAACGCTAAAACATTTCCTGTTCCCAGTTTGGCCAGTCTGCTCAAGGCCAATTCAAGATGTTTTGCAGCTTAAGGCACCTCCCCACTTTCTTATAAGAAAATCAATTGCCAATTGAGTTATATATCAAACACTGGCAGTAGGACAGCAGCCTGGATGTGGGGTAATTGGGGCCTGCAGGCTGGCTTAGCGGGTGCAGGGCAGGTTGTGTGCCACACAGTTTGGAAAAGTCCCTCTGTTAGACTATTCTTAGCATCCTTCAGTCAGTGCGGCCATGGACGTTTGGGAGTTGTAAGGCCTGTCTTCACCAGTGAAAACCCCTGAATCCTCCCCCCCCCCAATCTGGCCTGATAATACCACATGATGTGTGGCCTTTCCCCCAAATCTGGTGCAATAATGCCACACAATGTATGGTCCTATTTGCACCAGACTTGGGGAATACTCCCTCAATCCAGGTTTTAGAAAACTCAGTTTTATCCGGAGTTTGCTTGAAATTCCAGAGAAAAGTGCCGTGTGAACAATCCATCCACACCGGATTCGATGGGTTGGGGGAACGAGAGGAAGGACAAGCATTGCCTGAGGTGCTGTCATTTCCCTTCCCAAAGGAAGAGTCCCAGTGGTAGTCACTCTCTGAGGTCAGAACATTTGGCGAGTCCTGCCATTAGGAGGCTAGCCTCTTGTTCTGACTTAAGAGAGAGCAACTACTTCTGGGGCTTTGCTTTTCCAGCACACAATCACCCTTCTGAGCTCCAGGGAAAGTGAAGCCCCAAGTGGTAGTTGCTGGGGTGGTTCAGAAAAGCAAAGTGGGACACCTGTCCTGACTTCAGAGAGAGCAACTACCTCTGGGGATTGCTTTTTCTGGAGTTCAGAGTCAAGCATGAGTAACAGCTTTGAATGGAAGCCAACTAAAAATCCGAATGCAGATTCTGGCTGTGGCAGGTGTGGCACTTAAATCTGGGCCAGAGTAGTCCAAATTTCATGTGGTGCAGCTCTGGGCCAAAGTAGTCGGAATTTCATCCAGATTTTTATCCCCCTGCCTCGCCTCATGTAGTCAAGGCCGTTGTTCCCTTTTTTAAAAGGAACATTTCTAAACTCTGGTCCTCCAGTAAAGGGGAACAGCCAAGAACCTAAGAAGAACTAGCTGAAAGGCTGCTGTAGCTGACTGCCCCCCATCATCTGCCACATGAAGCAATTGCTTCACTCAGTTTTATGATAGGATCAACCCCTAGATAGCCTTCTCCAACCTAGGTCCCTTTCATACTACACAATTGTAACACTATGGAGATTTTCCCGTTTCTGCTCCACAAGCCCCTCTCTCATCCCTGCTACAGGATTAAGGAAAATGTTCGCACACTTACCTTAATCCCACAGCAGGCATGTCCTCCCTCTCCCCTCGGCTTCACTGCTATAAACGCAGCTGCCGTAAAGCTGCTTTTACAGCAGTGAAGCCAAATTTCGCTCGAGAACAGTTGCATGGGAAATTAAAAAATACTCCCCCCAAATGTCAAAACCAAAAACAAAGTACAAAAAAAAAAAGTAACCCAGGGAGGGGGGGAAAGGGTGCCACTTACCTGGGTGTCCCGTTGCTGCCCGGAAATGTCCAGAATGGACCTCCCCCCCTGCAGCTATCATCACAGGAGAGGAACGGGATGCCTTTCAGACCACCCGTGATTCTGTGACAGAAATGGAACGGATGGTCATTAACGACTTCTCCCTGTGATTGAAATCTCATGGGGAGAAAACAGAATAGTCACATTGAGGACATGGAAAGGGGTGAACATCATCTGAAAGAGAAATCTTTCAGTGACCCTGTTCTGTGCCTGCAACGGAACAGACAGCTGGTGTGAAAATCTGTGATTCCACTGAAATGGCATGGCAACATCCTATGTAATCTTGGGATTTGCAGTGTTGTTGTGTGCCTTCGGGTCATTTCTGATTTATGGCGAACCTATCATGGGGTTTTGTTGGCAAGATTTGTTCAGAGGGTGTTTGTCTTTGGCTTCCTCTGCAGCTTCTCAGCCAGAGAACTCTATTGCCTTATCAGATTGCAAATCCCAGGAATCTATAGGAGGTTGCCATTGCAGTGAAAATGGAATCATAGTGCTATACTTGTTTAGTAAGAAAGAGCGCCTCATATTCTCCCTATGTGTGGGACTACAGTTTCCATGATCACCAGCTAGCATGGCAAAATTAGACTATTCTTGTCTCTTATCTATGGCAACTCAGATGGAGAGTTGCACTTGGTTTCCATGTTTTCTCAGTGTATGGCTCATAGAATTTAGGGTGGACTGTGTGTCCCCATAGGACAGTCCTCTGGTCGAACATGTCCTCTATTTGATGGGTGGTACAGCTAAGCATGGTCAGTCTTGGTTAGTACTTGGATGGGAGATGGTCAATGAATACCAGATGCTGTAGACTATATTTCAGAGGGAGGAACTGCAAAACTACCTCTGAGTATTCCTTGCCTAAGAAAACCCTATGAAATTCATGGGGTCACCATAAGTCGACAGGCAACTTGAAGGTGTGTGCGTGCATGCACACACGCAGATACATACACACACACACAGAGTCCAAATCCAGCTTAAAGATAAAGAACCCTAAGGAGGGAGAGAAGTTACCCATCAGCAGGGAGCAGCAGAAAGCACATTTGGGAGGGCATACAAATGGACCACCCCCTTTAGTCTGCCATTGGTGAGGCAAGTAAGTAGGTGGTCCTACACCTCAGCCACCATTTTGTACATGGTTGTAACTGGTCAGTCTTTTGGAAAACTAGGTAGATCCCACAAGCCTTAAGTTTGCTTTCTCTTCTTATATGGGAACTACATTGGCATTGTCTGGCTTCTCCTCTGAAACACATGCATGGGGTGGCTTATTCACTCTGTGTGTGGCTCTCTTTTCATTTTATCTTTGTGTGTGTTTGTGTGTTTGGGGATGTGCAAGTTTGCATGTGCTAGTTTGCTTTGCTTAGAGAGTGCCAATAGCTCTAATGTTCATGTAAAGAACAAGGCAGTGGCAGAGAAACACTGGGATAAAGCATCCTTTGCAGAATGTGAAAAGGTTACTTACTGGACAACAACTTTACTGTCATACTGGCTGAGGGATGCTGGGAGTTGCAATCCAAAAAAGAAACTTTTCCAGGCTCTGACCCTTTACATTCCGTTAGCAACAAGTCAGACATCACAGCCTGGAAACACAAGACTGAAATGAATTTGCAGCATGGACAGCTTCTGTGTGTGTGTGTGTGTGTGCGCGCCCCCTCTTCCAAGATCCATCCCCAGCCATCTTCTAAGCCCTGATATGGCTGGTGCCTTGTATCTGAGAGGTTTTAATCTTTCCAGGCGATGAGCTTTGTTGCCTGACTCTGAAAAGTGTTTCGGTGCATGATTGATTTTAAGACTGCACAAAATCCCACTAAAATGAACTGCTAAGCATATGTTAAGACCCTGGCAAGACTGAGCCAGAAATCCCCATGCCCCAGAGGCTCAGCGGAGGTACACGGGGAAATGTTGCTGTCGCCACCCACCACGATTAGCAGTGAAACATCAGGCAATCTAGTTCTAACAGCTTTGCTTCAGCCACCAAATACCATGGCCTGATTGCTATTCATACAAGGCCCACAAGCAGGCTGACAACTGGCAAAGCAGCAGCTTTTCATGGTCTGGTATCATAATTCACACTGGAAAATGCAAATAGTAGCCCAGGGATAATCATGAACCCATTCCTCTGCAATCTCTCAGAAAATCTAAACTGGTTCTCCACCAGCTCTATCAGCAGTATTCAAAAAGATCTCCCTCTAGATGATAGTCTCAACAAGTTTAGACCCCTAGAATCAGTGACTGAATGATAAATCAATACATATAAATCCCCTTGACTCAAGGGTGTGCTCCGATTGGAACTAACAGTTGCATTTAAGCCCTGGGCTCATCCAACAGGGTCTTCTTTTGTTAGTGCTCTTCAATAACTGTAAACATATGACATGACCTTTGAGGTCAATTGTGGATCCATGGAGATTATCAGACAGGAACACAAAAAGCATTCCTGTCCTACAATCTCCACTTCCACCCCTGTTCCAGAACAATAACCCTCCCCACTGCATTTACCTCTTCTCCCGTTGACAGGCAGCCCAGGAGTGAACGGAGCTCTAACAGAGCTCCGTTCATTTCCTGGAGTGAAATCCCACCCATTCTCACAAGAAGATGCAAGCATGGGAAATTCAAAGTTAAAAAGAAAACTAAAACAGAAGAAGTGACACCAAACACAAAAACACACTTTAAAATTAACAAGTAACCCAAAAGAGTCATAAAAAGAGGGTCGCTTATCTGGATGTCCCGATCTCACCTGGAAGTGTTCTGACAGGGCCTGCCCATTGATGCTGGAATCTCACCAGCAATATGGGGCACCTTCTCACACACTGGCAAATATGGAACACAAACAGAATGGGGGATCTATTGACAGCTTTTCCTTGTCAGTAAAAAACAGTGTCTGTGGAACGGCAGCAGAATGAGTACATAACAATGGGGGATGACATCGTCTGGTAAGGAAGCTGTTTGCAATATCCTGGCGTTGTTGTAACGCCACTTTTGATGTGTCTGATAATCTCCCATGTCGAGTTTGTGCCTGGGGCAGGTGACCCTTTCAGTACATCCTCATTACATTTATGAGCTGAAGTACCTTAGTCCCTTTTGGGGACTGGAACTGTTGCAACAGAACCCCTACATTAGAGGTGTCCAGATGTCTAAGAAGGCAGAAGCACATATAAGATAACACATGTCATACTTACTCTCTGGTGACCAAGACTGTTTGTACCATGGAGCATACCCTGTCTCTGTCCCTCCATCTTCTCAGGCTTGTTTGGTGGGAACAAGGGAGAGGGCCTTCTCGGTGGCTGCTCCCAGACTTTTGAACTCCCTCCCTAGAGAGGCCAGGATGCTCTCCTTCCATGGCAGGTCAAAACATTTCTGTGTCACCAGGCTTTTACAAACTGACAAGGGTTGAGCTGCGTGATCCTGTTTTTAAGGTTTGTACAGAGCCCTTTAATATTTTTAATGTTTAAACCTTTAAAATGGTTGAATTGTTTAAAACTTATATTTATACTTTCATTAATGCTCTTGTATGTTTTTTATTTGTATTGTTTTAAATATGTTGTTAGCTGCCTTGAGTCCCATAATTGGAGGAAAGGTGGGATATGCATGAATAAAATAATATACCATGCATATTTGTGTGTGTGTGTGTGTGTGTGTGTGTGTGCATGCGCGCGCACGCGTGACTTCATGAATTTTCTTAGGCAAGGAATACTCCGAGCTGGTTTGCCAATTACTTCCTCTGAAATATTGCCAAAAGTCAGAAATGACTTGAAGGCAAACAACAAATAACATATAATCCATAGCAAGATATACATTGTTTTACAGTAAGAAAAGACTGGTTTGCATCATTTTGTTTCTTCTACTTGTAACTCTGGGGTGGAGAGAGAAAGAAATAAGAATTCAATTAAATATGCTTTTGGAGGGCTAAACCAGGATTTTGCAACAAAACCAAAATTTAGAGCTTAGAAAGTTACATTTAAAAGTAATTTGTTATAGTAGTTGTTCCAAGGACCCCAAAAATAGTTCATCAGCATTACAGTTACATTTTTTAAAAAATGAACCAAACTTCCTTTTCCCAATTGTCTTCTCAGTTACTTAAGATATTAGAATCTTGCAAGCCACTGGCTTGTAGAACAAAACACATTCTCCTCTCTTCCATCTAGCCTTTGCCTCCACACGCCCAACAGAGCAGGCAGGAGCAGCGTAAGACACAGCATGAATAAGCAATAGAACCATGTGATATTCCTCCTTCATACAACATTATGGTTACATTGTACAAGGACTGACCATAACCTCTAATTGTCCCAATTTGGCAAGGACAGCCCATTCCCCCCCCCCACCCTTTGTCCTCAGTTTACTTCAATTGTTGCAAACTCAGTTCAAAGTGCAAAAGTAATTCAGCAGAGGGAAGAGGACAGGAGAGGGCAGAATCTTGCCCTTCCCAGTAGGCTTAGGCAAAAGCAAATGGCTTCAGCCTCTTCTAATGTGTTCTTCCTCCTTAATAACTTTTGCCACCTTGACCACACTCTGATATTGCATGGGCGTATGTACTCCAGTTTTGATCTGAGAAATATTAGAAGGTATGACAGCCCTTGTTAAATTACAACCATGGAGTTACACCTTGGCTATTGGGAAAATGCACAATTAAATAATTATTTATAAGTAGTTACTTCTCAGCTCTGCAAAATCAATATAAACTCAATGCAGTTCTGGAACAGAAACAGGCCTGCATGTAGCACCTTGTCTTGCTTCCTGGTTACAAAATGGACCTTGGGCCAAACTATTAAAGCTCTAGGTTTAAGTCCCTAAATCCACTTTAGGCCCTAGATGAAAGAAAGTCTGAATCAGGTCAGGCAAGCATATTTGCCAACCAGCAATTCCATTGGGATTTCTGAATGCTCAGCTTCTCTGGAATCTGGGCATCTTTGATTTCCATGCCATAAACTGGGTTTATGAGGCTAATATTAAGCATGTCACTTTGAAGACTTTAATCTAATTGTTTTTGCAGCTCTAGTGTGGTGGGTTAGGTGACCAGAATAGCAGCCACTGAACCTATCTCTACTCCCTCCTTCCCTCCCCACTGCCCCATCACACAGGAGCCATGCAAGCTGTGGCAGGCATGGTAACTCCTGTGGGAGTGGTGAGTCACAGCTTACCTTCCTGCAGACTTTGAAGCAGAGCATGTTCCACAATAGCTTCAAAGGGAAGCTTTGCTTTGCAATGCTTGCTCACAGCTTTTACTGGTGATCCATTTAATGGCGGGTGTGCCATTGGCACTTCCCATCAGCATGACAAGATTGAACATGCTTTTGCAGTAGACACTTTTTAAGATCTGTAACTCTTGCTTCTCTCCCTGTTGGAACAATGTATCCCATTCTCATGCAAAATAGCAATCACACATTTATAAGGCTGGGAAGCTTAAGGTTAGCAAAGGCCATTGAGTTCAACCTACCTGCTCAATGGCAGCATCTTCACTTTATTGGTCTTCCACCCACTTCACTTTTTTCCATGTTCAAAGGCATGGCTTACAGCATTGGCAGGTATTGGGTGGTTGTCTCAGGAAACAGAAGTGGGGAGGTGGCAGCATGGTGTTGGAGGAGAGGGTTGTGAATTCTGCCATCCGGCTTTGTGCCCCTTAACTGCTGCTGCTGTTAGCATGCCCTACTATCCCCTCCCCACAATATCTCACAATTGGAAATATTGGATACTTTTCAGGGTCAAGTTGGCTGGGGAGAACCAAAAAGAGGTCAGGTGGAGGTCACAACGATCTGGGATGTGTCTTAGAAATATTTTGGCAAGCAAACCCATGTTAGGACTGTGTGGAAGCCCCTTAGTAAACAAAGTCGTTAAGGAGGTATGTGCTAATTCCTTCTTGGGCAATGAGTTGGCAATGAGTCAGCAATGAGTCATCCAACCAAACAATTAAGTGACTATTCCAACCCCATTCCTAAGGAAATCTCACCTCCAACCTCCTCCTGTCCTGCATTGTGAGGTTGTTGTAAACCCATCAATTCCTATCTCCCAGCCATTAATGAAATCAAGTTTCAGTTTCTTTTGTTTACCCAGTGGAAAACCCCATCCAGGCTTTGTCCTAGGGCTTGTCTATATGAGCTAATAAAATGTGGATTGATGTGCAATAATGCCAATTCACTGCTGCTTTCATTTGTTTCTGTGTTGTTTTTTTTCAAGATCGCAGGCATATGAAGCCATAAACCTTTGTTGTTCAAATGGGCATGCCGGCAAATAAAGATGGCAGGCACGAGTGAATTACTCGTGTTTTTATTGTCATCAGTTGTCAACGACGAACAGTATTTTTTTAAAAAGGAAATCCAAGGTGCAGAAGTGCGATCTTCCACTTAAATAAACAGAAAAGAAAGGGAAAAGGCTGTTTTGTTGCCTCAGTGCACAATCACTATGATGAAAATCCAACATAGCTATTCCAGGCACTGCCTCGCCAGCAAGCTCTGTCCCCTGCACACATCCAACCAATCAGTTTTCCACTTCTGCTCTTATTGGGAAGGTGCAGCAAAGCTAATTAGTTGTCACAATGAGCGGGAACACATGTTTCATTTGGAGTTTTTAAAAAAAGTCAGGAAAAGTCCCAAAGACTTTTCCCACAGAGTATTTGACGTTTTTCTCCCCACTCCTTCCAAATACAGTGAAATGATGTGGGATCCCATTTGAACAAAACATATTCTCCTTGAATTCTATGAGGAGTATTTTCACCATATAGACAAGCCCCTAGCCAGAGTACCCTTCACAATATAAAGCAGGGTATAAATATTAATCCCCCAGCAATAGAAAGGGGTGCCACAGCAAATTAACCTGGCCACTCTCTTTCTCAGTCTGCCTCCAGACTGGAACCTCCAGTGCCACCCTTGGACTCCTGCTTGAGCTAATAATTCCCCCTATAGATTTTGGTATCAAAAGCATCCCCACCTCTAAAGCATCCCCACCTCTTTAGAGTAACACTGCCTTCAAGTATGATAGAGAACAATGTTCTATCGCCATTGCTGAAGAAAGATTCAGTGTTCACTCCAGTAGGCTTCTATATATGGAATAGGATACGGGTGCTCTCTTATTCTTTACCTTAGGAAACAACATTTGTTTCATGATGTTTTATTTATCAAAAGTACTTAAGAAAATAAATAAAATTTACATAAATCCATTTTAATTTATTTATGTGTATTTAGTGAATAAAATGCTTTTTATTGATTAAAAATATTTTTAGTCTGCTAGGTCTTCCAGACTGATGAACAAGAAAAATATTTTTTAAAAATCCTTGAAAAACAGATTAAAAGCAATTTCTAAGAACTCATGTTAAAAGCTGACATTTTTTAAAAACAGGTTTTTAAAAACCCAACTTTTAAAATCCAGCTTTAAAACGATATGGAATCTAGGGCTCCTTCCTGACAGGGCAAATGTGTTTGGAGGTGGTGGTATTTGTTAACGTAGTTTAAAAATAAATAAATATTTCTTATAAAAATTTTCCTACAGACCGTAATACCCCTTCTGAAAACCATGTCTTGGATTAAAAAGGAAAAAAAAAACAAAAACAAAAACTTTGGAAGAGCCCTAGTGCCGCTCCAGGAAATTTCTACAAACAGTCACAAGAATGGAGAGGGTGGATTCAGAGGTATCAACAACTGACAAAACCCAGCAAGGAGCACATCATGAAAACTCACACTTCTTTAGAGCAATCTTAAGAGCCCCTCAATTTGGCTCTTCTTGCAGCTGTTTTGCATGGTACAGGAGCTCTGCTGATAGAGAACCTTTGCTGGGAATATGGTCTGGAACCTATATAGCTCCTATAAAATGCAGAGCATCTAGGAAAGGTGTACAGTAGTTGTAAAACTGAAAGGTGATTCACTGCCCCTGCAGTAACGTATCAACCAGCTACTCCTGCAACTGAAGTGTTGTTGCAAAGAAAGTTCAGTTTCATGTACTCACCAATCTAATCTCTTGCAGTGTTGGGACAAGAAACTGGGCTCAGCTGAAAATCTCAGATACTGGGCCAGCTCTAATGGGAGGAGGTGGCCTTTTAGACAATTGTTTAGTGGTTCTCATGTAAAAATGAGCTCAGAAACCAATTGGAAGCCAGTGCAATGAGTTCAAGGCAGGTGAGATATGTGGAACATCTTGGAATGGGCCCTGAGTTTAGACCTAAGACTTCCTGCTGACTGAGGCAGGGCACCTGCCACACCCCCTTCTACTTCACATTCCTCTTCTTCCCCTTGTTGCACAAACCTCTTCCAGTTTTCACAGCTGATCTTACAGGCTCTCCAAGGCTTGTGCTTTGAGGAAGAAAGTGAGGCATTAGGGCAACTGGGAGAAAATGGCCCCAGAAACCTCTAGAAGACTACTAGCACTGCTGTCTCTCTCTCTGGCTTTTCTTTGCAAACAAAGATTCAGGAAGGACTCATCCTGCGCTTTCTGCACGCGCGCTGATTACTAAAAAGGCCAATCCAAGATAAACAAGTCCGGTTGCAGAAAGCACAGCAGAAGGTCTCCTTGGGTGATGTTTCCGGGTTGTGATTCTTTCTGTGTTGTCGTTTCTCTTCAAGACTTGTTCGGTGAGAGTTCTCAAATAAGGCTGCAGCATTGTGGATAGTGCGTCTCCATGCCTCCCAATGTGAGGCTAGGGCGGACCATTGTTGGTGATCAATTTGGCCGAGCCTGAGATGTTTTTTCAGGGAGTCCTTGTATCGCTTTTTTGGAGCGCCCCTCTTATGCTCACCCGTGGCGAGTTCACCGTAGAGTACTATTTTGGGGCGGCGATGATCCTCCATCCTAGAAACGTGCCCTGCACAGCGCAGCTGTGTTCCAATGCATGAGAAAATGCATCTCAAAGCAGCAATGCTTGAAGGGCTCCCTATAGGCACCTTGCCCTACAAGGCTTTGCTCTGAAGGAGGAGGACCCTTCCTCCCAAGAAGACATTGGAAAGGTGAGGGTGTATTATGGGTGGGCAGAAAGCAGCAGCAGAGGCTGAGGGTATGTGATCCATCCCCTGTTGATCCCACTGTTGGAGAGGGGCAGTTCATATGGCTCCTGGAATTTATGGGGCAGAAGGCAACTGCAAATGAGGGAAGTTGCTGTCAAGCTTTGACAAGAGAGGCTACTGATGGGCTACTGTGAAAACAGGGTTGGATCTGATTGGCATTTGGACTTATCAGAACCTGGGAAAGTCATTTTTGGACCAGAAATCCCAGTAACCACCAGCTACCATAGCCAATTTTCCAAGATCTGGACCCATCCCAGAAGAGTTCTTTTGGGCTCAAAATTTTGCATGAAGAAGGTACATGCTGATATTTCTGGACACAATGTATTCAAAATATTGTCTTAAACACTGGGCAAAACAGTCAATTCCCATACTAAAGCTCCTGGATATTTACCTGAGGCAAAATAGAGATTTATAAAACTTTCCTGGATTATTGATTTCATTGCCTATTTGTTCTGAGTGTATTTCATTCTGGTAATAACTGGAAAATAGCTGACTATCTCCCCAAGAATATCTAGAAATGTGAAAAATGTGGCTATCTTCCTGCTATATTTATCCAACTGCTACTGCAAATTCCTCCATGCCATTGAGACCCATGTTCCAATGTTCACCATCAAACCCATTGTTCCTTCTTTAACTCTTATATATTTGATTGATTGATTGATTGATGATAAAGAATAGATTCAAGTCCTCTAAAATAATCTAATTAAAAGCTGTAAGTGTAGTATGTGGGGAAATAATTATTGTAATGTAAAACAATCTTGTGTACCCCATTCACATCCTAAGATAAGTCTAGGAATTTTTCCTGCATGCTTCCGTTCTCCCAAACTCCCTTTCTCTTATTTCACTGGGCAATTCCAGCCAACTGGAGAGATGGGTCACTCAACACATGACCTAATTTAAATTTTATTGCTTTTTGTGTGACTCTCTTTTAAGTTAGAGTCTCCATACGGCTGTAGCCATCTTATCTAGCCATCTTATGTAGCCATGCTGCTATGAAGCCATGCCATGATGTTCACCATGCAGCCTCTACCGCTAAAGGCTGGGTGAGTCATTCTACCCTAAATCCTCCTAGTTAGTTAGGAACCTTTCTTTTTAAAGTTTGTTTTAGTATGTAGATTAAGATTCATATATCTTCAGTAAACTTTTGATTTGCATTTTAAACTGACTCCTTTGTTTTTGTAATGAGTCTAATTCACTGGGTGATCAGATCAGAGACCACAGGCCTCAGAATACACTTTTAAATGTTAATTGAACTGTCTGTCTCAGCATTCCTCTGCATGACTTTGAAAATGAAGTGATTTTAACTTTTTTAAAGAAGATATTTTTATTTCTTTTTAAAAGGGCTAGATTCCTGGATTTTTTAAAATATATATTTATTTTTTAGACTCATTCCTCCTAGAGTAAGCACATGCCACAGTAAACCAGTTAGTTTCTTAAGGAGCAATCTACATGTTATCTTAATTATGTGGCTTATAGCCATTCTCAGAGATTTTAAAATTTTATTTCTAGTTGTGTGTGCTTGTGTGTGTGATTTCCACCACCATGAACAAAGGGGAGGCTTAACCTAATGCAAATCCTCCCACCCCATTTCACACACACTGCATTTTTTTTGTCTGTCCCTGTTTGCCATACACAAAGTATGAAGGGGAGGTGAGATGTAGTTGTGGTGGAATCTGTCAGACACATCACCACCACCACCACCAGTATCATCATAATTTTAAAAGATCCTCTGATATAACTGCAAGACATGCTGTTGAAATGACACATAATCGGATTATCTTGCTGTGGCCTTGTACTTTTGGTGCCACAGCCTGGCAATTTAAGCTTATTTTTGCTTATACCAGTTGATAAAAGTAAATGCTGAATCCAGGCCCACTAACATGTACAAGGAACTGGTTGTGCATACCATCCAATATTTCATAGGTGAACAATTGGGATATGTGTGGCCAAGCAACATTGAAATGTGGTCCAGGTAGCAAAAGCAGTGGTGGCACTAGGGGTGTGTGGAGAGGTCGAACTGTACCAGGTAACACCGTGGGGGTGGAGGAGGGATGACACCAGCCTAAGTTACGCCACAGGGCAGAAGTTATTAACTAGGAGAGGCTGCAGCAGTTTGTATGAGCAGTTTGCCATTTACTGGGAAGGGTAAGATTCTCCCCTCTCTTCTTCTCCCCCCCTTGCTGAGTTAACTGAATGCAAACTACTTTTGTACTTTGAACTCAGTTTGCAGCAACTGATGTAAGCTGAGGACAAGTGGGAGGAAGAGAGAGAAACTGGAACATTTTTAAAACAGCTGAAAGAATGGGGCAACAGAGAATTAATTGGGACTGTCCTTGCCAAATTGGGACAGTTGGATGGTACGTTGATGATTATAGGACAGGGGTTGATAGGTGTTTTTGGCCTATATCTCCCTGTATCTCTCACCCTTGGTTGTGCTGGCTAGGGGTGAAGGAGCTCTAGTCCAACCACATTTGCGGGGCTACCATTTTGTAGGCAAGAGGACAAATTGCTGACAGAAAAGAATTACAGTTGTCCCTTCATATTTATATGTACAGTTGTCCCTTCATATTTGCTGGGGTTTGGTTCCAGGACCCCCCGTGGATACCAAAATCCATGAATACTCAAGTCCCATTATATGTAATGGCATAGCAAAATGGTGTCCCTTATATAAGATGGCAAAATTCAAGGTTTGCTTTTAGGATTATTATTTTTTTAAGCATATTGTCAAGCCCTGAATACTTAAATCCATGAATATGGAGGGACAACTGTATACACTTTAAAACCTACTGGTAACAGTAATCATAGAAACTACTGATTGAATCATAGATATGTCATTATTAGTGTTGTTCTGCTGAGACCAATGAGGCTTGACTTGATCATGACAAACCTGAGCCCTATTGATTTTATTGGGGCCACTCTAAGTAGTACTAAGTCTAGATTGAACCCAGACTTCTTCATGGAGATTCAATGGTGTACCAGGCATAGAGCTAGAGCACAAGCAAAGCTATGCATGTTGGTTCAGGAGTAAGCAGGGGCGTAGCTATGTGGGGATGGGGTGGACAAAATCAGGATGTTGCCCTCAACTAAGAACTCTTGTCCTCCCCAGATGAATTTTTCCTTCCGCACCCACTTTTCTAGAGTTCCAGTAACTTAAGCTGCATCTGCACTGTAGAAATAATCCAATTTCACAGAATCATAGAGTCATAGAATTGTAGAGTTGGAAGAGACCACGAGGGCAATCCAGTCCAACTACAATGGCTCAATGCTATGGAATCCTGGGATTTGTAGTTTGTTGTGGCACCAGAGCTCTCTGACAGAGAAGGCAAAACATCTCACAAAACTACACATCCCAGGATTCTATAGCATTGAGCCATAGCAGTTAAAGCCATGTCAAATTCCTCAGTGTAGACACAGCCTTAACATTTCAGTTGAGTCTTTGGAAATACACTTTAGGCATCCAGAGAAAAGGGGCAGGCAAAGTTACCATGGGAATGCAAATACAGTACAAAAAATGTAAGGATTTTAGGTTGGAACTATTTTCAGTCTCTGACTCTTTGCAATGCTAGAAATTTGGAGACTGAAAGTAAATTTAATTGGGGTGGCAGAATTCTTATTTGGAGGAGCACCTCCCCCATTTTAACACCCCCCTTTATCAACACCCCTGGGAATAAGTATCATTGCTTTCCAGTGGGGTCTACTCCCTGTTAAGTGGTTTAGGTTTGTAGCCTGAGATGAACACACATCATCCTTCCAAAACCATGTCGTGCTCTGGGAGGGCTACTTTCATAATGGTCTTTCTGAATGGCTTTTGTACAGTAGGTACAAGTGTCCTACTGAGTCTGGAGCAAATCTCTTCCCATTTAATTAAAGGATGTGTTTGTGTGGAAACAAAGAAAGAGACAGAATTACCACCGATAGCAGTGGCTGAATAGCAGATTTGGTGAGTGTGTGTGTGTATGTGTTTTTTAAAAATCCTTGCACAATTTATGAGATTACAGTCAAGCCTTTTGGACTGTGTGGCTCTCTAGATCCACCACAGCAGTGGCATGGGAAAGGCGAGCCCATTACTGTTATCTCTTCCAAGATAAAGAATTCGCACCACGCAAATGACTATTTTGAGCAGCTTGCTTTTGAAGCCTTAATTAAACTATCAAACAGGGTGTGTGTTCACAAGCTTGCTGTGCAATGCTGCTGCCGTTATGGCAACGTGTGTGTCATAGCAGGCACAGGAAGCTGCCAGCTGTTGCACTGCCTGTCAGCATCCTGTTGTGTGGTGTGTGTGTGTTAAATACCACTGTAGGCTTTTAAGAACAACAAAAATGCATTGCACACTGCCAGTGATGGAGGAGGAGTTGGAGGTGCCAGTGGAGGTGGCTGAAACCTGCCAGGCAGGTTTTGCAACCTCATTGAAGGGTGTGGCGCATGAATCACGGAGGAGTGAGCTCTAAGACTGTAATTGCCTTGCATGAATCATTTAGTTGCAATTACTTCATTAGTCCTGGCAAGTTCTTGCTTGCTTTCAAAAGCAAACAAACAATCCCGCCTCTACTCGAATGCTGTTTAGGCTGCCAAAGTTGTGGCTCATTCTGCCTTGTGGACCCATAAAGGGTAATGGGCTGCCTCCCCAGGAAAGCTCATGCTATGATAAGTGGGTGTGCTTTAAAGGTACCAAATGATTACTTAGGGTTGTTGTTTTTTGGTGTTTTTTTTTTTTTTTGCTACTACACACTAATGTGGTTACTCCTTTGGTGGGGCAGGCAATTGCAGGAAGCTAGGGGGGCACATTAGCCCCCCAGAACTTGGAGGGTCACAGCCCCCCATTGCATTACCTCTGCAAAAAGAAAACCCAGAAACCTTTCCTCCTAAACAATCTCTACGGGGTGTAAGGGGCACTTACACCATATTTTTAGGTCCCTTGGGTCACTTTAGGCCCAGGGCTTTTTTGACACCAGGAAGTGTTCCTATTTACTTCCTAAAAAAAAAAAAGGCATATCTTGGGCCTAAAATTACCCAGAGGCTCCCCAAACCATGGTGAAAATGCCTCCATGCCTCCCAGAAACATAAAAATTTGGCCCCTAGGAGACATGAAGGCATTTTTGCCATGATTTGGGGAGCCTCTGGGCCATTTTAGGCCCAAGATATGCATTTTTTTAAAAAGGCCCCGGAAAGCCCTGGAGGACACAAAAACGGCTCTCTTTGCTGCGCTTTGCCCACCCTTGTTCTTCAGAAATCATTGACCAGTGTTACTGAAGAGTTGTAAACAGAACAACAACAAATCCACATCCAGATGGAGCTGGAGTGCCATCCAAAGGCCCTGTCCTGGCTCTGGATTGCTCCCAAAGGGGGACCCCTCCTTGTCCACCTCAGTTCAATCCTCCTATTAGTAACTGGAGAATGTAGAATCTGCCTATGGTGTTTGCTTAAGCATCCAGTTTATCACTTCTACACACTCAGCATGCTGGTCTGACAGCTGCTCCTTTAAAAGAAAAAGTCCCATGAGCAAAGGGTGGTCATGTATCCCACTTTACAAAGACCTGCTTAGAGAGAAAGAACCCCAAGAAGGGAAAGCCTTGAAGGGGTCTTGAAGTTGTCTACCAACCATCAGCATCTGGAGATCAGGCTGGATAGGATGTAGACCACCCATTAGTCATAGAATCATAGAATCATGCATTTCTCTCTAAATTATAGCAATGGTTTCTTTCTTAGCAGCTTTTCCTGTCAATTAGCATATGCAAATTTTACACATATCTGCATCCTTTCACAAACCCCTTCTTCATGTAAGTGGTCACCCTACACACCTCATGCTGCACACATAAATGCCTCCCTAGTGGGCTTCATAGCTGGGTACCCTACAGAGCTCTGACACTCACTTTGAAAACAAAGACAAAATATCTGACCAGCGTGCACACAGAGAGAAAAGAGAGAGGCTTATGGTGTCTGGCTTCAGCAGCCTTCTGCTTCTGAAAGTTAGAGGAGGAGAAGGAGGAGAGGAAAACTGGGACATTTAAAAGCTGAAAAAGTGGGGTGATAGAGGACTGGTCAGGACTGTACCTGTTGAGTTGGAACAGCTGGAGGGTATGAAGGATTACTGCTACCAATTTTCAATAGAAGCAGATGAATATACATTGCCTGAGAATGTATGTCTGCCTGTCCACCAGCTCTGCACCCATGATGTTAAACAGAATGTAGGCATTGTGCGTCAGGCAAATAAAATAAAATAAAATAAAACATGTCCAACTGCTTCCTTAGAGGAAGATATGCATGCATAAGATGTCAACAGGATTCTGGTCTCTAATAACAGGTACATCATTCATTGTAATATTGTAAGCATCTACTTTTAGAATATTACTTTTAGTATGCCTTGATTCAGAGGTCAATAGAATATTTAGTGCATACAAGAAACTAGGAGAGATAGATTCCCCCTCCCCTTAGGTCATGATTAATTCTTCGCAGCTTGTCAGGATTCAGCAGAACAATGACATTAGGTGGGTTTATGATTACTTTCCCCACCAATAGATAGGAGAGGTTGTTGAGAAACCAGATTTGGCTTTTGAACTGTGGATCAAAATGTATTTTCATGTCTACAGTGTGTACCATTCAGTATAGCTCCTTACCTATTACTGCAGGGTCTTTATTCTGTCTCTCTGAAAATGGCACAGTCTGAATGATGTTCCATTTTTATAAAATTCAAGTGTGCAACCCCATTTCAGGTAGGAAGGGTAGTAAAAAGCAATTGTCTTCTTAGATCAGGAGTCGACAATCATAGAAGGGGTGGGGGACTATTCTTCTTGCCCACACCACCACCATGGGAGAAACAGGGGGCCCATCTAAACGGTAAAAAAAAATCTTGTGGAATTCTCTGGGAATCCTGCCTGTCTAAATGGGATATACACCAACCCACACTATTCAGGAGGAGGGGGCCCCCAAACGGCAAAAACAATGCAAGGAAAGCCTTCGCGGCTTTCCCCGTAATATTTTAAACACAGCGAGTGGGGTGCACATTCCTGCTCTTTAGGACAAGTGAAGGACAAGCAATATGAAGGGAAGCACAAAGCTGATTGGTCAGGCAAGAGCGGAGGTGGGACTTGCTAACAGGGCAAGCGCCTGCTACCACCATGTTGGATTTTCGCTTTAGCAAGTGATTGCTAAGGCGATAAAATGGGGTGATTTTTTTTAGTTTTGCTTTTCTGTTAAATTGGAACATCACTATATTGCTCCAGCACACCTTAGATGACATTTTTTTAAAAATTGGTGACAGCGAAGAATTAACACAAGTAAATCACTCATGACCTCCATCTGGAATGCGAAGCTTATGGGGGCTCCTGAGGCCAAAGACACTGTTAAGACATGTCACTGCTGCTGCAAAATGCCATTACTACGAGGTACTCCGTTTCTTTTTCCCTTGTGTAAATGGGCCCAGGGTTTTTTTATTATTATTATTATTTGTTGTGCTTTTAAAAATTATCTCTTTTTAACTACTTTTAAATTTATTGATAGTTTAATTATATTTTAACCTTTGTACAATGTAATTTAAAAAGATGCATCTGTTTTAACTTTGTAAGTCACCTTAAGTCTCATATTGGGAATTAGAAATTGGAGACAATTTTGAGAAATGGACCAGATCAATTTAGAATGAACAATTTGCAAATATAATTTTCACTGTTATTATTTTTAATGGCATTAGAAGTTCTAAATAGAAATATTAGAGAGAATAAGAAGATAGAAGGAGTGGAAATCAAAGAAAGTGAATCCCAGTTGAGAGTGTTTGTGGATGATGTGGTACTTACCCTGTCAAACCCTTTAGAAAATATAAATCAGCTTCTATATACTTTGAACCAATACTGTGAAGTGTCAGGCTTTCAAGTGAATAAGGATAAAACAGCAATTATGACAATGAATCTATCTCTACAGGAAAAAGAAGAATTAGAAAGTAAAACAAATTTTCGAATACAAAATAAAGTTAGGTAGATTTTCCTTGGTTTTTTTCCAGGCTGTGAGGCTGTGTTCTGGAAGAGGTTCTTTCTGACGTTTTGCCTGCATCTGTGGCTGGCACTGATGCCAGCCACAGATGCAGGCGAACCATCAGAAAGAAACTCTACCAGAACACGGCCTCACAGCCCGGAAAAAAAAACAAGAAAAATTTATGGATGCCGGTCGTGAAAGCCTTCGACTTCACTTTAAAGTTAAGTACTTGGGTATAATGTTATCAATGAAAAATGCAGATTTATTTAAGAATGATTATATAAAAGTATGGCAAGAGATCAAAATGGATTTGAAAAGATGGGACAAGTTAGGATTACCATAGATGGGAAGAATTTCATCAATTAAAATGAATGTACTGCCCAAAATCCTTTTTCTCTTTCAATCAATTCCAGTTAAGACAGATGATGAACCATTTAAAAATTGGCACAAAGATATTTCTAAATTTATATGGGCAGGAAGAAACCACGTGTAAAAATGAAGATACTCCAAGATGAAAGTGATAGAGGTGGAATGGCATTACCAAATCTAAAAATTTATTATTATGCCTACTGTTTTGACTGGATCATGAAATGGATAAAACTCGATGATAAAAGGCTATTGCAACTAGAATGAGTTAACAATAGATTTGGATGGCAAGCTTACCTATTTTATGATAAACTGAAGGCCAATAAAGATTTCGAATCTTTAATAAGAGTTTGGACGAAATACAAAATAAAGTTATGTAAATGTATTCTGAAATGGACATCAGTTAATGAAACGCTATACAGAAGAGAAGAAATAATAAAAGGAAGATGGGCAACTTATAAAGACCTCACAAAAACAGAAAAAAACAAATTAAGAATGAAAACTCAAGAGGAACTGAAGGAGGAAAGTTTTAAAACCAATTGGTTTTTATATAGACAATTAAGAGAGATTTCTAATTGGAGTTGAAAACAACTGGAATTGATTCGGCAGATGCTAATTTGGAGAAGATCATATGTTCAGGCCATGACCATATAATTTCAAAATTTTACAAACTTGTATTGGGATTAGAAATGGAAGATGAAGTAATAAAAGAAACAATGGTGAAATGGTCCCAAGATCTACAACAAAATATAGATCTAGAACAATAAGAAAAAAACTGGACCAAAAGACTAAAATACACTACTAGTTATAATTTGCGAGAAAACGTATATAAAATGCAGTACAGATGGTATCTCACACCATATAAATTAGCGAAAATGAATTTTTTTTTTTTTACAAATAATAAATGTTGGAAGTGTGCTAAGGAAGTGGGCACATTTTCATCATTTATGGTGGTGTTGCAAACTGGCTAAGCAAACTGGAAACAGATACACAAACTAGTTAATATAATTATAAATGCTGAATTTAATTTGGATCCAAAATTATCTTTTAGGGATGGTCATGGATGAGGATATTGAAAAGAAATATGGCAAGCTTATCTTTTACATGTCAACTGCTGTCCGTGTTCTATATGCTTACAAGTGGAAGAAGAAAAAAATGTCCTACTAAAGATGAATGGTTCTTTAAACTATATGATTATATGGAATTGCATAAATTGAAGGGACTATTAAAAGGTAAATCTAGTGAGAAATTTAAGAATGAATGGGGACCGTTGATAATTTTTTTGCAAAAAGAATGGGGAAATGATGCTATACAGTTACCCCTCCACATTCGCGGCTTTAAGATTCGTGGTTTTGACTATTCGCGGATTTGGGAGTGCCCCCCCGCCATCTAAAAAACTGCAAGGAGGTCCCTGCTCTGGGGTGAATGGGAGGGGGTGGAAGGAAGCAGCGACAAGGCTTGGCAAGCCCCGTCACTGCTCCTGGGGGGGAGGAGAAGCAGCTGAGGGTGCGGGAGGGTAGTGGTTTGACCTAGTTTTTATTTGTGGTTTTTTCACATTCGCGGGGGGTCTCACACCCATAACCCCCATGAATGTGGAGGGCCAACTGTAATTGATTTGACATAGGGAGTCAAAATATTTCAGATGATATAGATAGATATAGATATAGAGATATTTGTACATATGCATATTTATATTAATAATGATATAAATAACAAATGATATTAAGACGAAAAATTACTTTTATTTAAAAAGTGTGTAAAGAAATATTAGAATAAGAACACAAAAAAGTAAGATATCATGAGATATCAGACAGAAAAGATTCTTGGAAGTCAATAAATGTTAATGTAATAGTGTTTGTTTTTAATGTTTAAGTTGTATTAATGAATTTCTTATGTATAGTGTTAAGGATATTTCTATGTGTTAATTTGTCTGAAATTTGGTTGTTTTATGTTTAAGTGTATGGCTTAGTAATTGTCTGTGTGGTATGTGTAAGGTTTTTAAATTATAGATTTAAATTATAAATCTATAATTAACAAGGGGGAGTCCCATATTGGGAAAAAGGTGGGATCTAAATAAATATAAATATAAATGTTACAATGAACACTAAGGATTCAAAATACACATTTTATGCAGGTTCCCAATCCTGGGCAGCCCCAACCCCCAGTGCAGCCCCATGAGACTTGGCTTACAATATTCACTTGTTCCCATGACCATCTTATAATGTGTGTGTCTGTGTGTATGTGTGTATAAATGAACATATTACCTCTAGGTAGTTAAATTTTCAGAAATTACTGTATTTTTAAAATGCCAGCAGCAAAGTGTTTGAGTAATGATTAACAATTCTCATTATTTAAATTAGTTACTGTTTTAGTAAATTTCAATGCTTTTTAAACATTCCGCTAGTTAGTAATTCAGCATTTTAAATTTAATGGATTAATCTTCATTGACAATCTAACTTTAATGTGTTGGCACTAACATTTCCAGACTCTGCTGCTGTGTAAGCTTGTCTTTTGTCCATGAAATGCTGAATATCACTTTAGCACAGGGATAGGATTGTGTATCCTACAGGTCACAGGTGGCCTTTAGGGGGCTCCTTTATGCCCCCCCTCCACAAAGATCTCCAAAATCTCTGTTTTTTTAAAAGAATGATTTAAAAGGTTATTTGGGGCCTTTTGAGTCATCTTGAGGTTTTGCCTTTTAACATTGTTTCAAGGACCCTCAAGTCCAAACAGCAAAAAATTACTATTAATCAGTCTAATATAACTTCTGGTTCCTGGAATGTTATTTCTGAGGCGTTCACCACACAGAGGTCCGAAGGTGCAATGATTTAGTCATGTAAATGATGGATTCATGTCTGTTTTGCACCACATGTATCAGCCCATTCTGGAACAGAGGCAGAAGAACAAGCGAGTTTAGCACTTTTCATGCACCGCATTGGTGTTCTCTGCTCCTTCTTCCCATCACTTTTCCATTTCTGCATCAGTCTCCTCCTTCTCACATCACTTCCTCACATGATTGTGCGCGTGCGTGCTCTTGTTGATCTGTCTATGTTTGTGTTTGGATTTCGTGCAATCTCATGATACTTTGGCCTCTGCCCAGGATTTTCCGCAAGTAGCACATGCGTACTTAGCACCATGGATGTAGCTGTGATATAACTGAAGCATTTTCAGGGCATGCTATTTCCACATTAAATATGCCTGTCAGTTGCTTTCATTGATCAACTTTGTTTGCATTATCCCAAGGCATCGTGCTAAAATTTGAAAATTAAAAGCAGCGCCAGGACGTCTGTGTTGGATGCATCAGGTCTCAATGAAATGGCCACCAGAAGTTGAATTGGGAAGACTGCAGGGGCGGAGAGAGTAGTGAGCAGACTAATCATGCCCTCGCGTGATTACATGACGAAGAGAAGCCAGAACAAGCACACAATTTTGTACCACATGTGGTGTTATGGTGGGAGTTTCGTGCGATTAAGGGCTACTGATGGGGAAAATCGTCAATAGGTTGCAGCGCACCAGAAATCGAACAGAGACAGAGGAAACACTGAATACATACGGCATCTTGTGGGCCACAAAAATTCAACCAAACACTGAAGTGCTTTCATGATGGGGAAAAAGCCTTGTGTGGTGAAATTAACCAAAATGGTGGTTACGCAGCTCATGTGCAAGAAATGAAACTGGCCCTTGACTGTCTGAATGTGTCCACCTCTGCCCCAGTTTTTTAGTTTTTTATTTTTATTTTATTTTATTCTTTTGTGGAAAGGAGAAGAATTATATCCATTATACTACTATGAAACTCTTCACTGCAGTGAGGTCATCACCTCCCAACTTGATTAGTTTACACTGCACATGATAGAACATGCAGGAAAAGTTGCTTGCTATGGTTACAAGAAGTGGCAGTACTTTGGATCAAGTTCTGAGTAGCTTCATGTGGCTGCCAATGTAAATAAACTGTTCCAGGGAGCTGGTGGATTGGGCAGGCAGGAGGAGAGCTGCAAGGGTTCTTTTTCAGATAAGATGAAAATGTGGAGACAGGAAATGTTCCACTTCCTTTTCCAACATCACAACAGCCGAAGTGGCTCTCTGGGGCTCCATTAAAGGCTGCCTAGCCTATAGTGCACATCTTGAAAGTGATAAAGTACATTAAAAGTAGCAATGCTGTTGAGAAGTTTGTAGTTAGCTAGCTCAGAATACAAATTTGACCAGCTTGTAATACTCATCCAATCGATCAATCAATCAAGTGCCTCCATGACTCTTCCCCACCCCCCAAATTTGCAAAGGCTTTGGATGATTAATGAATTTGTGTGGGTACATTGTCTTGTGTTCAAACCAATCAAGTGGCCCCAATAAAATTCCAATAGGTAGATAGGTGTGCTGTTAACCTCTTGCTGTTTTTGAACCTTTTATTGAAACTCACATAAGCTTTGTGAAATTGGTGTTGGATTTACAAAACAACACAGTGCTACCTGTTTAGTTTATTCCTGCATATGAACAAACACTCCTTGCTCATGACCTATGCAATTTCTCTGATCCTTCACATAGCTGTGCATGTGTATTACATTGCTCCCGTTTTGAATTCTTCTCAGTTCTGCTTAGGTGCACTTTTAGTCTAGCTTGGGAACTTTCCCAAGGGAGTGGCCACTACAGTTAGACTGGAAAAGCATTCTCAGCTGATGCATATCTGTCCTTTCTGAAATTGCCACATTTGGTTGCATATTCACTTGTGCATTTGATTCTGCATTCACTTGTGCACTGAGCTGCATGCTCAGTCATGCAACATTACCACCCAACACAACGGTGATGTAGCACAATCTTCATGCAGAGAATCACAATGTGCAACCCCAATGTAGGGTCTCTGTCTCTGTTTCTCTTTCTGTCTGTTTTAACAAGCCTGGTACCTCTTCTTTCTTCCATATAATCTCTTCCTTATAGGAAGAAAAGACACAGTGATGTCACATGCCCATTTTTTTTCCTGCTGTTTTTCCTGCTAATTATATTTTGGAGGGTTTCATGATTGTGGCAATTCTATCATTCTTTTTCCTTTCTTGCTTTCCCAGGCACTGTGTTTATGTGTTGTGCCTCATAAAATCAGATAGGCAAAAAGGAAAGGTTACCTCCATCTTTTCAAAATCCGTAACAGTACAGTTGTCCTTCCACATTCATGGATTTGGTATTCACGGATTTAAGTATTCACGGCTTGAAAGAATTCTTTAAGAAATAACAATCCAAAAAGCAAACCTTGATTTTGCCATCTTATATAAGGGACACCATTTTGCTATGCCATTGCAGATAATGGGACTTGAGTATTCACGGATTTGGGTATTCACATGGGGGTCCTGGAACCAAACCCCATCGAATGTGAAGGGACAACTGTATGCCATTTATGCCTGCAGTAGGGGTTGCTCAAAAGGTGTGAGTGAAAAGCTCTTTCCTCTTATCAAGCAAGGCTCTATGTTATTGCAAAGAAGAAAACGAAAGAGGTACATGTGGCATTGATTTACACTAGCCTTTCTCATATGTTAGGTATTAATATGTTAATCTAATTTACACTATGCAGGAAGTTCATAATGTGGTGCAGATGATTGTATAGCTGGCTAACATAGAAAAACAAGTTAAGTAGAAGGATGGATTTTTCAAATGCTTGCAGAAATAGCTATAGCCCTATTAGGATATTAGGTCTTCTCATGTTGGCCTACTCACATTCAGAGAACACATGGAGGGGAAGTGCAACCACACTTATTGGCTCCACCATCAAGATTGCTGGCTTGTCCTCCTGTACTCTTGACCTTTGCATGTCCGGTGGGATGGTGTGGAAGACAATCTCCTTTCAGACCTTTTCATTGATTACTCAGAACTTACAGAAGGGGGGCAGGAAGAATGGAGCAGAAGACCCCCTCCTTGTCCACATTGTTCTTTCAGCATGAGTAGACCAAATGCCCAGGCAGGTCTTATAATGATTGCATTCCTGATCTTTTTTCTTCTTTCATGGCATCGAGGCCAATACCCTATCAATACACGCACTCTGCTCAACTGCATTTTTAAAGAAAAGATGCACTGTATCCAACCCTGTGAAGGACACTGTGTGCAGGGTCGGTTTAAGGGCCCTGCAGCACCTGCAGCTGCAGCCCCCCCCATCATTGTTGGGGGGCATCGTAACCCTCCTCCTGCAAAAACATTATTAGAAATAATCTGAATATCCTGTACCGTGAATAGATTAGGTTAGGTTACATTGACCTGAGATAAACATATGCCTCCCCAAAATAAAGTGTTGCAGGGCCCCCCAAAGTTCCTTAAACCGGCCCTGACTGTGTGCAGGTCATTTCCCCACCACTGCTGCCTATAATGGGCAAGTACTTCAGCTCATGAGACAGTAGGAAACTATTTGCGAGTACGTCAGTGTTTGAAGTACCACCTCACCCTGTTCCTGAAGGGACTTAGACTAGTCTTAGAACCTCCAGTTATGATGTTAAGTTCCAGTTCATGCAACTCGTTCCTGCTTCCAAACACTACCAATGGTAAACAAAGTCAAAGACATTCATCCTTTGAGTGGTCATCTGTGAGCTCACACAAATGGGTTATCTGCACCTGCACACCATGTGCTTCGGAACATTCTAGAGCACTATAGTATCAACCATTCCCCACATGCCTAACCAATGTGCTTCCCTCCTAAACCCTGAGTTCCCTAGATGTAGAAGCAGCAGCCACGGGTCTAAGGAGATGCAGAAGATGACAAGGAGAGGATGGGCAGGATTGTGTGAATTCACAGATGACTACTTGAAGAACCACAGTTACAGGAAAGCAACCTGTTCTTCTTTGTGGTGGTCTCTGTGACTCACACAAATGGGAGACTAGTAAGCTATTCACCATAGGAGGAGGGAATATTATGTGACACAAGAGAAGAGTAGCTTCTGCATGGGTAGGGTTGCCATAATTCTCTTCCACAAAACTGGGACAAAAGTATACAGGATTAGATTGGGTGGATTATTGACAAAAAACAAACATACAAAAAACCTAAACAAACCATATTTTGACTTTTTTTTGGTATAATTTCTTTTTATTTATGTAGAATAGTAAAATACATTGAACATATCCATTTTGTGGTTACAGGTCATTTTGACATTTAACGTTATTTTATTGCATAGATATTTCAGTAGTAGTTGTTGTTATCATCATCATCTTTATTTATATAGCACCATCAATTTACGTGGTGCTTGTTCCCTGGTTGCAAGGCTGCTTGGAAGTGAAGTTTCACACTCAGTGCTGCCACATTCACCACACAACACAAGGCCTCCTGGGCTCGGCATCTCCACTCACCTCTTTTCCCCACCTTCTGTGCTCTCCTCTTCCGCTCGGCACTCTTGCCTTCTGGGCTCTGGCATGGCTGTGCAGTACTACCCAGAGTGGCCTGTGCTCTAACTAAGGAGGAATCCAGGATCTGCTGCTTCATCCTTTCAAGGACAGCTAGACTAAGGTGTCCAGTAAACAAGAATACTTCACAAGGTGTTGGAAATGCCAAGAAACTGAAGACAAATAATATTTAATGGAGGACAGGGAAAAGCCCTTATCCAACAGTGAAACCAGAAAGTCCAGAACACAAGTAGTCTATGCCTCACTGGAGAGACATGTCTAGACTGGAGAAACTCAATGAACTTAGTCCACTTGTAGATGTAAAAATGTGGTGTAGACAGCTCATGCACTGCCTCAATCACATGCCTGACAGGATCTGACAGAGAGGTTATAGGAAGAGCCTCCAGGCAGTAAGCTTGAGAGTGTGCAGGTTGGGATGCCTCACCTTGCCACCATGGATGGTGAGGAGATCTGGATGGGATAGCAACTTCAGGTACTTCCCCCTGGACAGATGAATCAGAGAGGCAAACCACAGTTGCCTGGGGCACCAAGGGGTGATTAGAACGTACCTGGCCTTGTCCTGATGAATCTTGGTGATCACCTTCATAATGATGGGGAATGGCAGAAAAGCGTACATGATGGGCCCTCCCCAAAGGAAGAAGAGTGCATTACCAAGAAAGCCCCTCCCTCTGTGGGCTCTGGAGCAGAAGACCTTGCACTGCTTGTTCAGAGATGATGCAAACAGGTCTACAGCTGGTGCACCCCACTTCCTGAAGATCTTGTGGAGAGTGCTTGGCTGTAGCCTCCATTCATGGCAGGACACAGATGTCTGGTTCAGGGCATCCGCCACATTCTCGTCTCCTAGTAAATGAATAACTGAGACCAATATCTTCTAAGGAATGTACCAGTTCCAGAAAAGAATTGTGAGATGTAGCAGGGTGTCTGATTGTGTGCCACTCTGCTTGTTCAGGTAGGAGAACGCTGTGGTGTTGTCAGATACCACCTGAACTGCCTTGCTGCTCAGCATTTGTTTGAATGCCCTGAAAGCTTTCATGACAGCCAGCATCTTAAGAGCATTGATGTGAAGAATGTTGTCCTCTGCAGACCATCATGCTCTGATTGTCTATCCTGATGACTGTGTTCTCCAGCCCTCTAGGGACACATCGGTGGTGACCACTACTGATGGCTGCTGAGGTATGCCCACCTGCACATTCCAACCACCACCTCAGGGAGTGCTTTGAGGAATTGTCAACATTTTGTGTTGAGAATCGGCTACAGGGTTAAAGTGCAACAGGAACCATGCGTGCAGAGGTCTCATCCATAGTCTCATGTAAGGTATTCTAGGAGGACTTGAATCTCTGACATATACTCACTATGTGCAGAGACAATGAAATGTGGCCCTCTGAAGGTCAAGGTTCCTGTCATTGGGAAGGAAGGCAGCTTGAGCCCGAGAGTCCAGCAAGGCTCCTATGAACCTCACCTGTTGAGATGATTCCAGGTGAGATTTTTCATGGTACATGATGAGGCCCAGAGAGTCTAGAAGCTGAAGCATGAGATGTATATTCATAAATAGCGTTGGTGAATGTGAGTGACCAGAAGCCAGACGTTGGTATTGCCCTGTTGACAAAGCCAAGGAGCTATCACTGCCATGCGCATAGTGAATATATGTGGAACAGTGCATAGACTGAAAGGTAGGATGCAGAAGTGGTAAGTCCTTCTCCCCGATGCAAAACATAGAACTTGTCTGTGGGACAGTCTGATCGCAATGTGGAAATACATGTCCTTCAAATCTAGGGTCACAACCCAATCACCCTTCTGCACCAAGAGAAGGATGGTGCTGAGAGTGACTGAAACATCTCGGCTGGACACAAAAGTTAATGCCTTGAAGGTCCAGAATGGGATGCAGTCCATCATCCTTTTTTGACATGGTGAAGTAACAGGTAAAGAACCCCCAATGTAGATGAGAGGTCAGGCTCTATGGCTCCTTTGAGAAGCTGGTTGTTCACCTCCTTTTTGAGCATGGGTGAAGAAGGAGTGACATGAAGAATCCACATAGGTGCAGTTTTCCAGAATTCTATCAGGTATCCCTTCCGGATGATGCAGAGGACTCATGAATCTGAGGTGATGGGACGCCCAAGGATGATGGCATTTGCTGAGCCTTTTGCCAAAGGATGGAGTGGTGGTAGAAGTGAGGCATTCTGAGAGAAGTCAAAGATACTGCTTATTGAGGTCTTGGTGCCTTTTCCTGAACTGGAGGGGTCTGTACCTAGCAGCAGACAAAGCCTTCCTAGATTAAGAAGTTGGAAAAGTAGTCTGCTTCTGCTGGCTATCTGTGCTTGGGCTGTAATTACATCTGGCCCCTGATGAATACCTAAATAATTGTGAGTGTGATGTTTGAGGCTGTGATTGGAATGTGAATTTCTTTGCTATGGACCTCATTTTGTGAGTATGTTCGAGGTTGGCATCAGTGGTAGAATTAAACAGACACCCCCGCTTCTCAAAGGAAAGGTCCTCAATCATCACCCTTGCTTGCTGAGACAGTCCCAATGACCTAAGCCATGCATGGCAGCGAAGTACAACTGCTCCTGCTAGGGCTTTGCCGCTACAGTCAGCCACATGGTGAGCAGTGGTTATTAGCTGTGCCACCAATCTGTGTGCCCCAGCCTGCAACATTGCCATGACCCTTCTATCTTTATCAGGGAGCCTATCAAGAACAGGTAGGAGCTTCTCCCATAACAGCTGCTGATACACCCCCATACAAGCACTGTAGTTCGATATGTGGAAGAGCAGTGCCGAGATGGATCAGAACTTGTGCCCCATGGCGTCAAACTTCTTCCCTTCCTTCCCTTCCCTCCTCTTCCTTATCCACAGGGGTAATTTTTGCAATGACCTAGATTGAGTGGAGTCCATGATTATAGAATTAGGTTTAGGATGTTGCACAAGCCATTCCAATCCAGCTTTCACAACCTTATACAATCCTTCAATCTTCTTAGAGGTAGACAGAATTGATGATGGGGTTGCCCATGATTTCTTGATTACCTGGAGAAAATAAGGGAGCAGAGAAAGGAAGGCCAGACACAGTGCCTGACTCTGCACCTGATGATATACTATAACTTGGACCACAGGCTCCGACTACTGCATTTGTAAGTTCAATGATCTTGCCATATGCAGCATCTTGTCTGCAAAGCACCTTACCTTGTCAGCAGCTGAGGATGGGTCACATTCTGTGATCAGAGCAGCCAGAGACTCAGTCACGGGTTTGACTGATATCTCTGACAATGAATTGGAGGTATTATCTGAAGTAGATGAGTCCTGTGATGAAATAGCTCAAGACAGATAACCCTTCGTGGAATCGTGCTCTGTAGTAGTTGATGGTATCTTGGCAGTATGAGATGGAGAAGACTGAGTCTGGGGCAACAAAGGCTGGGCCCTATGAGGTGGAGACTGTATGCAAGTCTCCACCTTGCATACAGGTGCAGTGCGCTTCAGATGGAGATTTAGATGATCCTGGTACTAAGGTCATTGGTACCAACCATCGAATTGACTCACAATGTTGGCAAGAGCGACAGCAGGCATATTCCAAATGTCTGTGGTGTTGATGGTACTGGTAATCCAGATGATAATAATAGCCAGGCAGCTGTGAAAACTTGGAGTATCCCTATGGAGAACTCATTCTGTAGGAATGGCAGAGTATGTATGAGTCTTCCGAGTCACAGTAGAGATATGGGTCTTGATGATACCATCCATCACATCGAGATCAATGGTATCAAGGGCTGCCAGACTGATATTGACAGGAGCCCTCCTAGAGTGCTGATATTGCAACAACTTGACCCTCCTTGGTGGTGATGGTGCCATTCCACTTAGTGATGGTATTGGTGGAAGAGGCTTATCTAGAAGAGGAACAACCCACTGACCACTGACTGGAGAAGAGGATGATGCTTGACCCTGAGGGGACAAAATCCATAATTTCCCCATTTGAAGCTGTTTGTCCACAAGAGGTTCAGGAGACTTGTCCTGTGAGACAGCTGTAGGACTATGTTCCCCTTGATCAAAGGAGAGACAAGCCTCAACCAATATCGGGATGGAGGGCTCCCTCTCATGGAGCAGTGGAGAGGCCTGTTCACTCAACAGTTGGGCAACATGTCAAGAGGGATTGGCATCCTGAACCCTCTTTTTCTTTTTGTGCTTTTTATGTGCCTGTTGTTGATGGCTTGAAGCAGTCTCATCTATGGATCTGAGAGACCTCCACAGGGTCAATGTCACTTGGTACCAAGCATATTGTTGATGGCTCAAAACAATCTCAACTACAGGTTTAACAGACCTCCCTGGGGTTGATGGAACTCAGGGCTCAATCGCCAGTTTCGAGGCTGGTCTTACCAGACTGCCCTCTGGTAGACTTTGAGGACATTCTATTAACGACTGCTTTAAGTCATTAATGCACTGATGAACCCAACAAAGTGAGTACCATTGGGGCCCACGGTCAATATCAAACAGGATTGTGGTTGAGATCTAACAGCAGTGTCTGCAGCTGTATGGAATGTCCTGTTTTCTGTGTCCTATCAGACACTTTCAGCATACTCTCCCAAAGGTGGGACGCATGGTTTCATGGAGCCTGTGGAGTAAAGGCTGGGCTGTGGGAGCACCCCTCAACGTTGTGCGCCTTGCTGAAACAAAGAAGGCACTTTTGAGAGACCATCCTTTTCAGGTATTTTCCTTCTGCAGGAGGTGCAGCATTTAAATGATACTGAAAAGGCCAAAAACCCCTGAGGGGTCAAGTGGTCTGTAAGAGCCAAGTTGATAGTGAGAGCTAAAGAACGGTGGTAAGTCCAGTCCTAGTCGTATCCAAATAAGCAGTCCACCAGAAAAACGAAGCCAGAATGTAGAAGAGAAAGCCAGAAGTCCGTAAATCTGATCCAAATCATAACAAAGGGCAATAAGAAAGTAGTCAAATGCTGCTGTGGCGGACAAAAAGGAACTGAGGGTTTAGGTGGGAAGTGTGCTGGTTAGGCATGTGGGGAGTGGGCAGGGTTACTGCCAAAATACATACTATGCTACTCCTGGAGGTTCCAAAGCATGTACAGCACAGGCACAGATAACCTTGTTTGAGCCACTGAGATCATGAAGAAGCAGCTAACTTCCCAGCTCTGCCTAAGCCATTTGGCCTAACTGCTCAAGGAGAGACTGCATTTGTGATCACCCACAGCTCAGGAGTGCAGTGTTATTTAAAGTGATGGTCAAAAGTGTTGGTGGTCCCTGAGCTATCAGCTGCTGGTCCCTGGCAAGAGTGAAAAAAATTGTAACCAATGGGCACAAATATGGTACTGGTACAGTAGGACCCCCGTATCCACTGATTCATTATCCTCTGATTCAATTATCCATGGGACACAAAACAGCACACCTACGATAGAGTCTTCCTAGAAAATGTGTCCTCCAAGGCAACTCTATGGTATTTTAAACCAGAAGTCCCATTATTTTTAATTCAATGGTGCTTGCTATTATCCACGGTTTTCAGTATCCACATCCCCCCCGAACCAATCCCCAGCAGATATAGGGGTTCTACTGTACCTGGGAACAATGAGGAAAAAATAGTTGATCCCACACCTCAAATAGCTTGAGATGTTCTGGTCTAATGAAACATAATGCAACAAGCCAGATATATTCATGCCCTCCCCCTGGGGAAAGGTGGCAATTGAAATAATGTTGCATATTTGTGTACAGACCCCTTTGGAATTACTATTTAAGGTTATCCAGTGGCAAAGCAATTGGTGCCCTGGCGTTCATGTGAGATGAAAGTAGAATTACTATTTTAATCACAGTTTGGGTGAGCTTCTATATCAGTTGCTCTTAATGGAGGCCCAAGTAACTGCAGTGACTAGGGGGCTGTCTAAACAGTGAAAATAATCCTCTTAGAATTTGCTTAGAATCTTACCTGTCTTAATGGGATCCCACATAATTTCACCATATTCAAAAGGAGGGTGTCCAAATTCACCATAAACCCTGAGGGAACAGCCGTCGGGGCTTTCCCCAATGTTTTTTAAAAACTCTGTGGAGAATGCACATTAGCTATCTTTAGGACAGGCAATCACATTTATTCACATACCCCAGAAAAGTGGAAGTCCAAAGTTGATTGGCCAGATGGGAGCAGGGGACGGGGCTTGTTTAGAAGGCAAGCGTCCTGGAACCACCATCTTGAATTTTCTCTTTAGCAAAGGAGCGATCATGTGACCAAACAGCCCTTTTCTTTTCTTTAAAAATTTTATTTAGGCGAAATATTGCACTATTGCACCTTAGATATACCCTTAAAAAAAACCATTCGGTGGCAGCAACTGATGAAAATAAAAACACAAGTAATGTCTGCCATCTTGAATCGCAGGCATGCCCATTGGGACAGCAAAAGCAGATAGCCTTGCATGCTTGCAATTTTGCCAAACACTGTTAGGACATGTCGATCCTGCTTCAAATTTGTGTGAGTTCACATCAATGCACATTTCCCCCTTTGTATAGACTGGCCTTAGGTGCACCTATTTCCAGTTTAGGCTGCTATAAAAACTGGGTCTGTTCTTGAACAAGGGCAGCCTGGCCACTGCAATCAACACATCGATAACCTTGAGATTGGATTATTTCAGGCAATCATTTAATCCTGTAGATTTTGGTGGACTGTAACTGCCAGCATTCTTTACCATGGACTATGCTGGCCAAGACTGCTGGGAGCAGCAGTCTAACATCTGGATTAGTGTAATACACTCTGTGTGGGACTATGCTTTCGGCTGCTAAAGGATCTACATTAGCACCAATCTGTTACCAATCTAGGTTTAAATGTTGGTATTAGGTTCACTTTAGGGTTGGCATAAGTAGTAAATGACTTGAAGGCACACAAGAATCACCATTCAAAGCTGCATAGGGGTGGAAATTGTACAGCACTCCAGATGCAATTTCCAGCATTCCTCATCATTGGCTATGCTGCCTAGGGCTTCTGTGGGGTTATGTATGGGCCACACAGTTCCCACCCTGACATAGAGCTTGGGTTACCTCAGTCCCCCCAGGTCAGACATCACAAGAGCAGCCAGACCCAGAAAAAACCACAGGAATGAAGAAGAAAAACAGCCACCCAAAGGGAAGGTATTTTTACCATACATCAAAGGAGTCACAGACAGAATAGGGAAACTGATGAGGAAACACAACCTCCAAACAATCTATAGACCAACTAAAAAAAATCCAAGAAATGCTACACTCAGTGAAGGACAAAAAAGACCCTCTCACAGCTGCAGGAGTTTACCACATACCATGCAGCTGTGGACAAGTTTACATAGGGACCACTAAACGCAGTGTGCAAACACGAATCAAGGAACATGACAGACACTGCAGACTGGGCCAGCCAGAAAAATCACCAGTTGCAGAACATGTGATAAACCAACCTGGACACAAAATGCTATTTGAAAACACAGAAATTCTAGACCAAGCCAACAACTATCATGTCAGAATGCACAGAGAAGCTATTGAAATCCACAAACACCTGGACAACTTCAACAGGAAAGAAGTAACCTTAAAAGTAAACAAAATCTGGCTCCCAGTTTTGAAATACAATAGAATCAAAACTCAACACTTACAAAATAATTCCACCCAGGGACAGGGGGATTCCCAGCAGATAATGGGCCATGAACCAACCATTAGCCAAACAGATACTAACGAGCCTTGCATTTCTATACCCAGAAACTAACCATTCAATTACACAAATTTACATATACTCCCCAACAGGGGTTCACAGCATATAAACTCTACACACACCCCTACCCAACCATTCTCTGAGAATGCAGCCACAGATGCAGGCAAAACGTCAGAAAGAAACTATTCCAGAACACGGCCTCACCCAAGGCAAATCTACCTCAATAAACATTTCTCCCATACCCAGGGTCACTACAATCTTGAGGGTGGAGCCTCTTGTTCACATTTATATATTTCCTTTTGGCAGCATCACATAGACAGGCCTCCTCTGTTGGGGCACCCAGCCTGAGGAATATTGCATCTGTGGTATATCAGCCTTCAGTGGTGGTATGCTTAAAGTATTTATTAAAAACTTGTGCTTTTGTTTTGGCTTTCCCTAGCTATGGATTGTTCTGAGCTGTCATGCATATTGTGTTTTTATTGCCTTATGATTGTGTTGCAAATCCGCTTCAGGATTTGTGTAATGAGAACTGATGTAGATATTACTAATATTTTTTTATATAGAATTTTCCAGCACTATAGGTTAACAATGCCTCAACAAGAAAGCAATCCAAAGCCAACTAATTTAGTTGGGATGCATGGAATACAGCATCACAAAATCTGCACACTATAATTACTTTTTGTTGATTGGCAAAATTTTGTTATGACCTGGGGATGGAACGGTAACTTGTATCTGCAATATATGGCAGACATGCCATAAATAGGGGTACTCTGGATAGAATGGCCAGATGTTAGTGAGGAATCTGCTGCAACAGTTTGTTTGTTTCATACATTATTTACACATTGTCTATTTATGCATTTTTTTATGCTGCCTTTCCCCTGATGCGGGACCCAAGGTGGCTCAGACTTACAGGGCACTAAGTGCTATTCATTATGGTGGCATTACAAGCAGGGGGCACTTTCATGAAATCTAAACACGTAATTTCACTTGCTAGCAATCTGGGCAATGCATGCTATCAGCCAGTCTTCCAAACTGTGTACTCTCCACCCACATTGGATGACCATTCCCAATATCACCAGGCTGAAGAGGCATGGAGAAGGTTGCTATGCACATACACTTCATTCTATCATGCAGCAAACCCTGTGAAGCAGCTGAAGAGTATTTGTTGTAAATCTTTCAACACTGGCCTTCATGGATAGAGGCACAGTACCTCTGAACAGCAGGGACTTGGAAGAAAATTGGGAGGACCAGTTGTCTTAATATTCTCTTTAGGTGCTTTTAGCAGGGAGATGGCAGAATAATCTCATCTAGGAGAGCTACTCTTTTATTCATGCTGGTGCAGTGGAACAGGTTACTAAAGGTTTCACAGGTTTGTTAGAGCTCGCCTATAAACATGTCATATTTAAGGTAGGCAAATCATGCAATAGAAATCTTAATGGACTCAAGTCCCATTGATGTCAATGGATCTACAAGTTTGGATCCAGCCATATTTCTGAAACAGATACCAGACCTTTCAAGGAACATTAAAATTTGCAAATTTAAGTTGCAGCAGTTTTTATAAAGGTCTTACCCTGGTTCATGCTGAAGCAGTATCACATCATTATAGCTAAGCCTGCCCCATTAATGGCATGTATTAAGCTAATTATACAGTATTTTTATTCTGTGCAATCATTACACAGCAATGCATAGACTTTCATCCTAATTCTGCAGATGCACTGTTGCCCTGTCAGAGAAAAAGCACATAGCATAACACATAACTGGAATGAAGAAAGCTAGGGTCACTTGAGATGAATCATAGTTAAAATGTGGACAATACCCCATTCTTGTGTGAACAGCAGTAACCAACACAGAATTGTACTACAACAGATTTTGTATGTAATACTGAATTGTTTTACACTGTATATCTTGCAAGGATTCTTGTAAACACCCAAACCTCTAGGTTAAACAGCATTCCAGAAGACAAAATATCAAAAATATTTAATAAGAATGCTGCTTCAGCAAATCTACATGCAAACAGTTCTTGAACATTTGTTATTATGACCCATTTTACACAAAGGGCTTGCATGAATGCATCATTGTGCATTTTTTCAGATTACCATGTTCTGTGTGTTCTAAGTGTGACACAGTAACTGAATGGCAGTTTAATAAGCTATACAAGGCATGCTGGCTTGCTAACTCCCCACAGGCAAACATTGCCACTCACAGTCAATTTTTTGGGTAGTCCACAAAGATGAGTACCAAGATTTCTTCCTCAACCTTATCTTGGTGTTTCATGCTTCGGTGGAGTTCAGTGGAAAGGTTTGCCCTGTCGTTTCCATTCCTTGTGCTAAACAAAGAACTGAAGCTGCCCAGCTAGCATCAAGCTTAATAAAAATGACACTTGCTTTTAAGTAGGCAGGAAATATCACATTTTACACTTTTGCTTTTTAAAAGATTTTAATCAGACACATTACAATGCACACTTGTGTCTTTTTATCCAGAATTAACAGGGTACCATCCACAAGATCTGGAAAGAGGAAAGTTTCTCCACACTTATTCCTTATCCCCATCCCTTTAAATCAACAGAGTATTCAAGCCTCCTACTACTTCAGGTCCCTCCCCTGCCCTCCTCCCCCATTTGTTCCCATGTGTGTTGAAGGTCAAGATTTTATTCTTACTTTAAACTGGTTAGAAACAAAGTATCTGTAACAGCTTTAATAATGTATAAAACCAAGAACTAACTTGCTCAATGCATAGACATAAACTACTGATGACAGCAATTTAGAAAATGCAAAGACTGCATGTGAGTCACTTGTACTGTTATCTTGTTGGAAAATTATGGTTTATTGTTCCCATATTTGCTGCTGAAGTCTGAAAGAAAACATTACAGGTTATCAGTATGAGGAATGAACTTATCTGAAAATAGCCTTTTAGAATTCCCTCAAAAAACAGACTAAACAAATGTTTCATTCAACTACTTTAAAAAAGCATTAAACTTTAACATTTATGTAGCCCACTGAAGTCTAGAAAGAAAATTCTTGCTTACTGAGGTGCAGTTATAGTAGGCCAATACTGTCAGGTGAGAATGCAAAATGGTTCAATGATTGCATTCTAATGCCAAGAGTACAAGTTCAAGACAGATATATAACTAGCAAGGTTCAACCCAGGATGATTACAGTAACGGCAATTTAACTGAAATTATGTATGAAAACATGTAAGAGATGCTATCTATTGTTATGCATAAAATGTGCATCTTGTGTGTGCAGTTTTTAACTAAAGAATTACTTTAAGAGAAGTATTAGATCAAGATGAATGACTCAGGCACAAAGTAAAGAAAATTTGGTCACTGTTTCTTTCAGTGTCTCAGCAATGGGATACAAATCACTCCTCAATAAGTCACCCATGAAAAATTAAGTCTTTCAGTAAAAAGCAAGTGGGACAGAACTTTGCACTCTGCACCTGAGATCAGAACTTAGTGACTTACTCAAACTATGTTTTGAACAAATATAACTAGTACTGCTACACAGCAGAAATTTAGCTTCCACCCCACCTCATTTAATTAGTTCCAAATAATCAAAGCTTAATTAGCAATCATTTTAATTTTATGTGCCATTCTGTTCCTTCAAACAAGCTTATTCACTGCTTGCTTTCAAACAGGGAAACAATTTCAGTAGTCATTTTTGCATGCTAATGTAGCCAGCATGGCTGACTTCTCATAGGTGCATTTAAGAAGTTACATAGCGGAACTCCACAACAGAGATCAATTATTTCAGTTTGCTATAGTAGGTGCGGCCATTCAGATCATTTATAAAAACTAAGTTCAGCTTTACTATATTTTTGCCAGCCTACCACCTAACGTGAGGATTTATTGTACTGCAGATAACTCCAGTGCATAAATCCAGGATACAAGTGCCTTTATGTACATGAGTGGAATTTCATAATGGCCAGTAGAATAAGCATTCAAAACTAAACAGTCTTGAAAGAACATACCCCTTCAAAGATACTAAGTATTGAAAAGATAACTAAGTTCCAAGCAAGCAGCATGTTGTAGGAAGAAATAATGTTCTAGTTAAGGTGGACTCTGTTAACAGCAATGGTGTTAGAGTAATGATACTGTTTAGTTTTTGGCTGGGGGAGAAGTCCACTTGATAAGATTTTGTAAGGCAAATAAAACAGATATTGAAAACAGAACTTCTACAAGCATCTGACCTGTGATATTGTAAAATCAAAGTACTATTTTATTAAATGAGTTATTTTACATAATATGAACATCAATATAATTACAACTGTAAAAAATTTAAGAATGAACCAATTTTTGATTTCCAAGTAGGGCACAACTGTACAGTTACATAGATTTGTCTTTACATGAAGCCCAAGAGGAACAGCATAAAAATATGAATGTTTCTATAGCCCCTTCATTTTTTTTTTGCTGATCAACAGTTTGTTAGAAAAGCAGCTGCAGATCTGTTATGCAATGCTTGACAGTAGAAGAATCATTAGGTTCCATGAATTCACCTGCAACACAACAGTAATGTTATTAAATGAAATTGTTGCATGAGTTTATACATATAATGGCATACAATAATTAAATGTGATGGCATTTCATGATTTACCTCCATGAACACTTGTAACATTTAGCATCTAACTGACATATTGCCCATTTGGCAACCATCTATATGGCTGTGAAATAACACATTTTTAAATATAACAAGTAGCACAATAAAATGAATCCAAAAACCTGCTTTTATACTGAAGTTATTTTTTATTTTCATTACAATGCTATAGTAAATTAAATATGTCTGAGGCACAAATTTTCATCTAGCCTTCCATCACATTCACAATATAATTACATCAAATTAATAGAAACAATATATACCCACCTGTGAACTTTATGCCTGAACATCAGCCAGTTCTGGAGGGAGTGGAGTCTTCGGATGCTTACTCTCAAAGTGCTGTTTGAAGGTCTTGGGATCCGGCATCTGTGTCTGATTAAGGAAAGAATCAAGTTTTATACATGACAGAAACCCACACAACCCCAAGAAAAGCCTTCTCTCACTGAATCTGTAAGGTAAGCAACTTAAGCTGTCAGTTATTTTGTTAAACAGCAAAGTATTTTTTGAGATAATGTTCCTCTCTCTGCCATTTCCTAAGTTTCCTGCTTCAACCTACTGGTCTCTACTTAAGTTTCTTATCTCTTTCACAACTATGTACATGTGATTTTGCTTCCATCCTTACTCCACGTACCGCCTTCACTACTAGCTGACCCTTTATATCCACGGATTCTGTATCCACAGATTCCACCATCCACAGCTTGAAAATACCCCCCCCCCACAAGAATTCCAAAGAGCAAACCTTGATTTTTCCATTTTATATAAGGGACACCATTTTACTGTGCCACCGTATATAATGGGACCTGAGCATCCACAGATTTTGGTATCCAAGGGGGATCCTGGAACCAAACCCCAGTGGATATAAAGGGCCCACTGTAATTCTTCCAGAAAACACTGAATTCAAATGTACAGCTTTTTAAATTCTGGGAAATACTGAACTTATGAGTAACCATTTTATTTGTATGTCTGTATTCTTTGTATGTCTGAAAAGCTGTCCATTTAAACTGGTCCAAAAAATTCTGGAATATTTATTATGGCATTTAAGGAAATGTTTGGTAACAATGCCTGTTGTATCCCTGCTTACATTGTTCATTTAAATGTGCTTTTATTTTTCTATGGCAATTTTGAACTATTCTGGCATGCTGTCTGTTGTCTGCAATGATGTTACTGGTTGTAGCTCCACTGCAGGTCATGCTAGAAGTCATGGAAATCCACATGTTCTTCTATGAAGGTTTAAATCAATATGGAACCACATAACATGCCCTTTATAGGTCTACATTCCATTCGCTCACAAAACAGATCTGTAGTAATGACCTCTAACAACTGAGATGAAAGGCAAATACCAAGGAGTGACATACAAAACAGTGGCTTAGTGTACATACACTAAGAAGAACAGGGTGCTTCAGAGCACATGTTCAGCCCAAGAATTCTTCAAAAACAAGACTTAGGAGTCTTTTCACTCATTAAAAAAACACAAACATGTCTGCTTTTCTCCCAAGCTTTCTGTGTTAACAGTCATTGGCTGAAAGCTTTTTAGCTGCTCATACTATTGGGAGTCAGAAAACTTTGTTCATCTACCACAAATTATTTAGAGAGCTGCCTGTAGATCTCAACCTACCTTCTGCTCAACCTTGATCTAAAAGACCTTCTACTATGCACAAAGCATGAACACATACTCTATCTAGTACTTTATAGTTGAATCTTTAACAGGGTTAAACTTTCATGGGTTTATAATCCTATTTTATGGTCACTTTAAATAAACAAACAGGACACCCACTAAATGTTGGAAATCTTTATGGAATTCTGGTCTAGAAAAAGGCGGGTCTGCATATAACTGAAGAGCAATTGCCACACATGTGACCAAGATGCTTGTTTTGCCAAGTGTGTCTTGGCAGTTGCATAACAGTTTACTTTCAGATCACTCCCACCCAACATGATGCCATCCAGATTTGTTAGACTACAACTCCTACTATTCTTAGCTACAATGGTCAATGGGATTTAGTCCCCCAAAATGTGAAAGGCATCAAAAATGGGAGAGGTGATCTAGATGTTCACATTCATGCATTCGAACCATGCTTGTTATGCATGATACTGACTTTTACTGCTTCTACCTATTATTCTGTTCTTGAACCTGCTACTGTATGTGGCCTTGGGAGACCAACTCAAGTATAGCTTATAACTAGGGGGGAAATTGCTATCTGTTGCCCTAGACCATATAAAAGGTGGGTGTTTCAGTTTCCTTCTTCATGACATCTTAGCCTACCAATATATACATGTTATGTCCTGTCAGGGCACAGAATTTCCCTGAATGCTACTGAACTGGCAGGAGTCACAGAGCACAAACATATTTATTTATCAAGATGATACTCAAATGGTTGCTAGGTACCTTTCTGATTCATTATCACAAAATGTGCAGCAGCTGAATTTCAGCCTTGGGAAAAGGAATTGTACTCATACAAATAGATAGGAGAAAAATATGGATTGATATACAGTTGCCCCTCCATATTAGCGAACTCAGCATTCACATTTTTGGATATTTGCGGTTTTGGGAGGCCCGCCCCCCGCCCTCCCAAAACCGTGACACGGGGCCTCCGGAGGCGCCGTGAAGGCCCGGGGAGGGAGGGGGGAGAGCCGGGGAGGCCTCCACGGGGCCTTCGGAGACCCTCTGGAGGCCCCGTGAACGCTCTTGGAGGGAGTGGGGAGGCCTCCATGGGGCCTTCGGAGACCCTCCGGAGGCCCCATGAAGGCCCTGGGAGGTAGGGGGTAGGGCCGGGGAGGCCTCCACGGGGCCTTGCGAGGCCCTGTGAAGGCCCTGGGGGGTAGGGGGTAGGGCCGTGGAGGCATCCACACGGCCTCAGGAGGATCTCCTGAGTCCCCGTGAAGGCCTAGGAAGGGACTGGGGAGTCTGGAGAAAGCGACTATAGGGCCTCCGGAGGCCCCATGGTCACTTTGGCAGGGGAGGGGGAGGGCAATCATTATTCGCGGATTTTTCACATTTGCGGGGGTCTGGGGAACCTATCCCCTGCGAATGTGAAGGGACGACTGTACCTGCTTATGCCACAAAGAATGCATTAGAATAAGAAATATATGTAGGCAGTTTTCAACAGTATTCTTTATCTGTGCTTCCTATGAAGAAGAAACCTTTAGGGCAGGGTAGACAACTATTGAGCATTCAGGGACCACAGTGACCTCCAGGGGACCTTGGAGGGTTGCACCACCTTGCCAAACATTTCTGATCTCCCTCCCAATGCCTGTCTAATGCCCCACACAGGGAGCATGGGTAGCAATTCTGGAACATTTTGACTGGAGTAATTTATTTCTCCAGTGCAAAGTGCAGGGGGTAATATACATGTATATACAGGTGTTAGAGAGACATGGAGAAGCATGTACGTACACATGTACACACAGAGGTTAACTTCTGCCATTTCAACAGTTTCATACTATAGCAGTCCCACCTGCAGACTAGAAAGTTTAACACAAAACATGTTTTGTTTTTAGAGCTTCTTACCCTACAGACAGTGCATGTGTATATTAAAGCAGCCTTAGCTGCAGCCTTCTGATCATGGCCTTGTTTCTTTTTCTGTCCAGCTTGCTTTTTGGCATTTTTCTGCTGTGACTGGATCTTTTGCTGTCCACGAGCCATATCTAAAAATAAATGCAGAAACATAATAGCAAATTGGTCACCTATAGTTTCATCCTGAACATATTTACACAAAAATAAATGCTCCTGAGCACATTTTCTCTGATGTCAGTGATCCTGAATGCAAAGAACTTCTTCCTTCATAAGTGGCTTTGGGATGCATCCTTAAAATGCCATGCTCTAAAGCAGTGGTTCTCAATCTCTGGTTCTCCAGAGGTTTTGGACTTCAGCTCCCAGAATCCTTGACCACTGGCAATGCTGGCTGGGGCTTCTGGGAGCTGATCCACCTGATGGATCAGAGTTTGAGAACCCCTGTTCTAAAGCATGGTGGGGAACATATAGTCCTCCAGATGCTACTGGACTGCAACTCCCATCAATCCCTGAACTATTCTCAGCATCAGTCTTGTCATAATAAAATTTAAATATTTTTTACCTAACTTGATGGACCATTTTTTCCTGATGTAAGCACCTCACTAGTATTTGCCAAGAGACTGGACGGGCATTTTTAAGGGGTGCTTTAGTTGTGCATACCTGCATGGCAGGAGGTTGGACTAGATGGCCCTTGTGGTCCCTTCCAACTCTAAGATTCTATGACTCTATGACTCCTTCCCAAACCTGTCTAAGTTATTTTAGTAATTCCAGATATTTTCCCCATAACTAGCATTATTATATTATTAAAATATAAATATTTTTATAATATAATAATAATAATTTTCATTTGGGAAATTCAGGGAAAACAATTCAGGTTCCAGCAAAGTCAGTGAGCAAACTGATGGTGGCATTATTATTTTACAAGAAATTATGGGGATACACAGTTCAATGGGAAATTACACCCCTCCATGCAAGCTCTGTATCCATGTATCATTTATCCCAGTACTTCCCTACTCCTTCACAATGTTCTGCATGGTCTGATGTTCTGTGGCAGCCCAACATTTTCACTAATGTTTGGTTCTAGTGTTAGATTAGGCACCTAGCAATGTGAATGGAATGCAATAGCTCCTTTGCTGAATTCCAAGAATTCAACACCATTAAGTACTTCAGCTGTACTTATGAGAACCATAGCTTCCATTAAATATTTGCCAGCAGTCTTACAATAATAGTATTCCAGTGCTCACTAATATTGGGAGGGGGGACTGACCAGCCAGTAGAAACAATACACAGAAGGGGGGCTTATTAAGAAAGTATCTCTCCCCCCAAAAAGAAAACTGAAGGAAGAACAAGATAAATAAGAATAACAGATAAACAGACAAAAAGAATTAGACTTCTGTAGCAAGGGCAAGCAAACTGAACCTTGGCCAGACACCAATATAAAACCAATTGCCATTAACTAAATGTATATGTGTACTGATTACAAAATGGAGGGAAAACTGCAGGAAAAAGCACTGAAGAACAGCCAGTGTAATTATAGTATCAGGCACTACATGCACTCTCTTTTATACAAAATGTATGGATAGCTATGCTGACCATAAGAAACATTCTAAAATCCGTCATCAGACTATTAACATAATATATATTTTGTAACTGTTTTATTCACTTTCAAAGGGCGGCAGCAACAGAGGTTGTTGGACTGGAACTCCCCGCCTTTCTCATTATTGCCTTGGCTAACTAGATCAGATGGAAAATGCAGTCCAGCCATATATGGAGAGCCGCACTTTCCTCACTCCTGCTTAACAACACCAAAACATTAAATATGTTACAAATAATACAATTTAAAATAAAGTCTGGATTTAATTTGAATATATTATCATTTACACTTACATTTTAAAATGGAATCTTTGATCCTCCACTGAACACATCTGCTGCATTCAGATGATGTGAAACCACAAATAAGAGGTCCCCAAATATGTACAGTACTGTGCTCATGCACTTCCCTGCTTTTTGTGCACAGGGTTTAATTACTACCTGTTTTAATAAAATCACAGGTTGCTTATTCAGATACAAATGATGTTTAATTAAATAAGGAAATAACCAATTAAGCCCTATCTAAGAAGTGGAGCAGGAGGCACCAGGCAACCAGCACTCATTTGCTCATCTTCTGAAAAGTATCCATAAAGTTATAGCCAGCTTTACTAAGATTTTAACAAACAAACAACAGAGAAAAGTTCATCTACTGAGGGTTTCCTACTGGATCCATAGATTGAGTAGCTATCATCTTCTAGCCTACATAGTCAGCTGAGTAGCTATCATTTTCTATCCTACATAGTCAGCTACTTAGCCCAGAAGTGATCCTGTATTCCTATTTTATACCATTTAAGTTTGCATACCTATCATGCACATCTGTACAGTTGTCCCTCCACATTCGCGAACTTGACATTCGCGGTTTCGGTTATTCGCGGTTTTGGGAGGGCCCCCCCGGGCCCCCCCAAAACCGCGACACGGGCCTCCAGAGGCCCCGTGAAAGACATAGAGGGAGCGGGGAGGCCCAGGGAGGCGTCCACGGGGCCCCCGGAGGCGCTCCGGAGACCCCATGAAGGCCTGGGGAGGGGTGGGGAGGCGATCCTGGGGCCTCCGGAGACGCTCCGGAGGCCCCAGGAAGGCTTGGGGACGGGGTGGGGAGGGCTGGGGAGGCGATCCTGGGGCCTCCGGAGACGCTCCGGAGGCCCCACGAAGGCCTGGGGACGGGGTGGGGAGGGCTGGGGAGGCGATCCTGGGGCCTCCGGAGACGCTCCGGAGGCCCCAGGAAGGCCTGGGGACGGGGTGGGGAGGGCTGGGGAGGCGATCCTGGGGCCTCCGGAGCATCTCCGGAGGCCCCAGAAAGGCCTGGGGATGGGGTGGGGAGGGCTGGGGAGGCGATCCTGGGGCCTCCGGAGCATCTCCGGAGGCCCCAGGAAGGCCTGGGGACGGGGTGGGGAGGGCTGGGGAGGCGATCCTGGGGCCTCCGGAGCATCTCCGGAGGCCCCAGAAAGGCCTGGGGACGGGGTGGGGAGGGCTGGGGAGGCGATCCTGGGGCCTCCGGAGATGCTCCGGAGGCCCCACGAAGGCCTGGGGACGGGGTGGGGAGGGCTGGGGAGGCGATCCTGGGGCCTCCGGAGACGCTCCGGAGGCCCCAGGAAGGCCTGGGGACGGGGTGGGGAGGGCTGGGGAGGCGATCCTGGGGCCTCCGGAGCATCTCCGGAGGCCCCAGAAAGGCCTGGGGACGGCGTGGGGAGGGCTGGGGAGGCGATCCTGGGGCCTCCGGAGACGCTCCGGAGGCCCCAGGAAGGCCTGGGGACGGGGTGGGGAGGGCTGGGGAGGCGATCCTGGGGCCTCCGGAGCATCTCCGGAGGCCCCAGAAAGGCCTGGGGATGGGGTGGGGAGGGCTGGGGAGGCGATCCTGGGGCCTCCGGAGACGCTCCGGAGGCCCCAGGAAGGCCTGGGGACGGGGTGGGGAGGGCTGGGGAGGCGATCCTGGGGCCTCCGGAGACGCTCCGGAGGCCCCACGAAGGCCTGGGGACGGGGTGGGGAGGGCTGGGGAGGCGATCCTGGGGCCTCCGGAGACGCTCCGGAGGCCCCACGAAGGCCTGGGGACGGGGTGGGGAGGGCTGGGGAGGCGATCCTGGGGCCTCCAGAGCATCTCCGGAGGCCCCAGAAAGGCCTGGGGACGGCGTGGGGAGGGCTGGGGAGGCGATCCTGGGGCCTCCGGAGACGCTCTGGAGGCCCCAGGAAGGCCTGGGGACGGGGTGGGGAGGGCTGGGGAGGCGATCCTGGGGCCTCCGGAGACGCTCCGGAGGCCCCAGGAAGGCCTGGGGACGGGGTGGGGAGGGCTGGGGAGGCGATCCTGGGGCCTCCGGAGCATCTCCGGAGGCCCCAGAAAGGCCTGGGGAGGGCTGGGGAGGCGATCCTGGGGCCTCCGGAGATGCTCCGGAGGCCCCAGGAAGGCCTGGGGACGCGGTGGGGAGGGCTGGGGAGGCGATCCTGGGGCCTCCGGAGATGCTCCGGAGGGCCCAGGAAGGCCTGGGGACGCAGTGGGGAGGGCTGGGGAGGTGATCCTGGGGCCTCCGGAGACGCTCCGGAGGCCCCAGGAAGGCCTGGGGACGCGGTGGGGAGGACTGGGGAGGCGATCCTGGGGGCTCCGGAGCATCTCCGGAGGCCCCAGAAAGGCCTGGGGACGGGGTGGGGAGGGCTGGGGAGGCGATCCTGGGGCCTCCGGAGCATCTCCGGAGGCCCCAGAAAGGCCTGGGGACGGGGTGGGGAGGGCTGGGGAGGCGATCCTGGGGACGCGGTGGGGAGGGCTGGGGAGGCGATCCTGGGGCCTCCGGAGATGCTCCGGAGGCCCCAGGAAGGCCTGGGGAGGGCTGGGGAGGCGATCCTGGGGCCTCCAGAGACGCTCCGGAGGCCCCAGGAAGGCCTGGGGACGGGGTGGGGAGGGCTGGGGAGGCGATCCTGGGGCCTCCGGAGCATCTCCGGAGGCCCCAGAAAGGCCTGGGGACGGGGTGGGGAGGGCTGGGGAGGCGATCCTGGGGCCTCCGGAGCGTCTCCAGAGGCCCCAGGAAGGCTTGGGGACGGGGTGGGGAGGGCTGGGGAGGCGATCCTGGGGCCTCCGGAGCGTCTCCGGAGGCCCCAGGAAGGCCTGGGGACGCGGTGGGGAGAACTGGGGAGGCGATCCTGGGGCCTCCGGAGACGCTCCGGAGGCCCTAGGAAGGCCTGGGGACGCGGTGGGGAGGGCTGGGGAGGCGATCCTGGGGCCTCCGGAGACGCTCCGGAGGCCCCAGGAAGGCCTGGGGAGGGCTGGGGAGGCAATCCTGGGGCCTCCGGAGACGCTCCGGAGGCCCCAGGAAGGCCTGGGGAGGGAGGGAGGGCCTTGGAGACCTCCGCGGGGCCTAGCAAGGCCCCGCGAAGGCTTGGGGAGGGAGGGAGTGAGGGCCGGGGAGACCTTCGCGGGGCCTAGGAAGGCCCCGCGAAGGCCTGGGGAGGGAGGGGGAGGGGTGTCGTTATTCGCGGTTTTTTCACATTCGCGGGTGTCCGCGGAACGGAACCCCCGCGAATGTGAAGGGACGACTGTAATTAAAATAGAGGGTGGGCAGCTTCAGTGGGTTCAGGGACCAGTTTTCTGTCCTCTGAGGACCAGATAAAGCACAACAAACAAACAACGTTGAGATAACTAAACGTTCTGGAAAACCATTATTTTTTTATGTTAAAACTGCACAGGGAGCCTTGTGACCTACATAAAAATTGAAATTATCGTTACTGGAGAGGCAATTCACTTTTTCTTTTGCACCCTGCCCCCCCCTGCCCAAGGCAGCCTGCGGTATCAGGCCTCACAAAAGCAACTGTGGGGGTGGCATGCAGCTCTATGCCTGCACTTTGCCCACACCAATGGATACAAATTACCAAATTTCAAAAGTTGCCTTAGTTTCTATCAATTCAATCCAAGGGAGGCGAACTTTATTTTCTAAACTTTAGACATATTCAAACTACTGTATTTCAATAGAAATAATAAAGCACATTTGTATCCTGCCCATCCTCACTGAGCTCTGGGTAGTTGTATGAGGTTCATCCCTTTTTATTGTCTAAACATCCCTATGGAATAGTTTAGGCAGGGCACATATGAATGGTCACTGAGGACGCTTCACCCTGGAATATGATTTGCATTAACCTCTAAGTTTGCCCACAGAAGTGATCCAGTGATTTTCTTCCCAGCCTGCTCCCTTTGTTCATTCCCCATTATCCAGTTGGGCGGGTGGGGGAACATAAGAACCTAGGCGATATGTAAAAAAAATTAATTTCCACCTAGTTCTGGGTGGCTTTGCATTGCTCTTTGTCTCTGTGTGCTAATGCACAGGATGAAGTGAGAAAACATTGCTTCAATGAGAAAGGAAAATGTACTCTCATGCACTTTGTGGGGGTGTGTGTGGAATCCAGTCCAAAATGGAATAGTGGCAGATAATCAAATCTTCATCCCAAGATGCTTTGGTATGCCCGAAGCACAACTTCCCAGGAGTCTGTTTTTTTAAATATTCACCCCAATCAACTGCTACCTCTCCCCTTCACCCAGTCTAAATCTCCAGAAGCTTGTGAGACCTGGGGGGTGGTGTGGAAATATAAGAGGTTGTAGGGAAGAGTAAACTCTCACTGATAAGCAAGAGTCAGGCTGCAAAAAGTTGGATTTAAACTCACTGGTTTGTTAAAATCTTTTACAGTCCGCCCCCTGTATCGACACGTTCTGCACCCACAGATTCAACCATTCCATAGCTCAAAAATATTTGGGGGGAAAAAAATCCTAAAAGCAAACCATGCTCTTCACCATTTTATATAAGGAACACCATTTTACTATGCCATTGTATATAATGGGACTTGAGAATTCACAGATTTTGTTATCCGTGTGTGTGTATGTGTGTGTCCGTGTGTGTGTCCTGGGATCAAACCACAGTGAATACTGAGGGCCCACTGTGTTTAAAAAGTTGATGCTGAGTGTTTGGGGAATTTCTTGAAAAAAAACTAACTGGGGACAGGACAATGGTAGATATAAACTTTGCTTGTTTTTTGTTCATAAAAAGTTAAATGAAGTACATATTGACTTTCCCTTATCTGGAATTCCAAAATCCAAAATATTCCAAAATCCAAAATGTCCAAAATGGGTGGTTCAGCTTTCTGATGGTTCAATGTACACAAACTTTGTTTTATGCACAAAATTATTAAAAATACTGTGTGTAAAATTACCTCTAGGCTAGGTGTATATGAAACAAATGAATTTCATGTTTAGGCTTGGGTCCCATCTCCAAGATCTCTCATTATGTATATGAAAATACAGTAGGACCCCTGCATCCACTGGGGATTGATTCTTGGGTGGGGGTGTATAGATAACAGCCAACACCACTGAAAATAATGGGACTTCTGGTTTAAAATACCATAAAGTTGCCTTGGAGGACCTAGAAAATGGCTAGAGAGGATACATTTTCTCAGAAGACTCTATGGTAGATGTGCTGTTTTGTGTCCTGTGCATAATTGAATCAGTGGATAATGAATCAATGAATAGAGGTTCTACTGTATTCCTAAATCTGAAATATTCCAAAATCCCAAATACCTCTGGTCCCAAGCATTTTGGATAAGCGAGACTCAACCTGTAGGATGTGGGACTATATAGATGTAGTGAATCTATGGACTGGCCACCTATATACATCTTTATGCTCTTTATGCTTGTTCCTAAGAGAAAAATGCATGGAGGGGGAAAACATGCTCCAAATGTTTGGGTGGTGCATATTTTTCAAAGAGTTTTTCTTCCTCTCTTCAGGCTTTCTGAGAGCATATCATAGAATCATAGAGTCAGAAGAGACCACAAGGGACATCCAGTCCAACCCCCTGTCATGCAGGAATAAGCAATCAAAGCATTCCTGACATTTCATCTGAGGAAGTTTTAATTACCGTATGGCAGTATTAATTATTGTAAAGCATTTTGTTTTGACCACAGATCTCTATGAAGAAGATCACTTATTTATAGCTTACTAAGGAGGGCCTGGGGCACTGAAAATGAAGGGGTAAAAATGGTTTTATTCACATCTATATATAGAATACATTTGAAAAAATCAATACTTGCAGAAAAAAGCTTAATGCTTTACTAGACTATCCTACTCCACAAAGTTTTCTAAAGCTAAAGCATCTATAAAATCTATGTTTTACAATCTATACAGTTCTGTGTATTCTGCCTTAATATTTACATATTCATGAATTTCCCAACTTTAAATACTATAGATTATCTCTTATTTCCTTTTCATTTGCTTTCTATAACAATATCAAACCATCCCTTTTAATGCAATCTTTCAATCTTCTTGATCCAAGAAAACATCTTTTTTGTACTAGTCCAAGGCAGCTGTTGCTAGGGCTACTTATTAACTACACAGCAGCAAGCTGTTACACTACGTAGATTAATCAAATGGGAAAAAATTGGTGTTTTGTGTTTTTTTGGCTACTGCTAACTCAAAATGTACCCTTTTCCAAATACATCTCAACAGCTGTTTTGTCATACTGACAATAAGCTTACAAGTACATTGGTTCAAACAGCTGAGAATGTATAAACAAAACAATACAGTTTGGACAGGATGTTCCTTTTAACACCAGATATTCTACCCATCCACAAAACTGTCAACCACATCCAGCCTGCTAATTCCCCCCAAAATCTCACAGTCATAATATCAGACACCAATTCTATGGAGCTCTGCACACAGCCAGCACATGTTATGAGAATCTTCCTAGCCTTCACCACAACACAAATTCACAGAATACAACATATGGAATTAGCTCCAACATAGCAGGCTAGAATATAGCCAAACATTTTTCTACAGGAAAAATAATACTCTATTAAAAGCATTCCTGGAGATCATATTCATATGTTTGCATTAAAAGGTATATAATGCTTTACACTGTCTAATATTAGGCATTCTTCTAACACTGTAAAAAACTACCGTACATGATTTTCATAAAAGCATAGAACTACAAGCTGAACAGGCCCTTGAAACGAAACATATCTGCATAACAAGTTCAGATTAAGCTGTCAAGCATATTCTTGTGCAAGAACTTGTTTTCTGGAAGGAAATATCTAAATCTGCAGCCAGCCAGTGCATGTGATCAAGAATCAAATGGTTACATGGCTTCCTATCTTAGGCCTGGCATCATCTGCTGCCTTTTACACATGTAACCGAACACAGATTACCATTCAATTTCATTTGAACTCTGTAATACACCCCTGTATGTAATCTTCACTGTGCTCAGGGTAAAAATACATCTCTCACATACAGACTCCAGTCTGATTTTAAGCTGCTTCAGATGTAGAGAGAATTCCAGCAGGTTCAATTCCAGCAGGTTCAATTCCAGCAGGTGACTACAAGGCATGGAATGAAATAATATGGGCCAGGAATGTTGTTGGCGTGAAAAAATAAGGCACCAAATTGTTGTTGTTGTGTGCCTTAAAGTCATTTCTGATTTATGTGATCCTAAGACAAACCTACCACAGCATTTTCTTGGTAGAATTTGTTCAGAGGAGGTCACCCAGTGGGTTTCCATGGCCAAGCAGGGATTCAAACGCTGGTTTCTCAGTGTCTGAGTCCAACACTCAAACCACTACACTATGATGGCTTTCAGAGGCACCAAATATGACTCCATAAAATACAAGTGCCTTGCTTATGCACATCCAAATGCAAGAATTCTAACTGGAGAAACAAAGCAGAGCTTGACTACCGTGTAAGAGAGCAAACTGCAACTTCTAGACCTCAAGAACCTGCACTCAATGAAGGCCAATGTTATATTGTTTCCCCAACTTCACCCACTCAAGGTAAATAGGTAGTCTGAGAAAAAGACAGACTGAATTATATCTAGCATAACTTCACCTAGATGGCAACCTAAAAAGCAGGAAACACTCTGAAATTGCGAAGCCTTTAAAAAAGAGAGAGCATTTTAAATACTACACAGCTTTCTAGAACAGTGGTTCTTAACCTGTGGTCCGGGGACCCCCAAGGGGCAGTGATGTCCTCACAGGGGGTCTGCAAAGGCTTGAAGGCTGCTCGGTCCACATGACAGGAGCCAAGACGAAGGCTAGCTGGCTTGGCCTGTGCATTGCCATTCAATCCACTCCAGCCACAAACTTGCAGGAAGCAGCAGGAGAAAAGTCTTCTTTCCCCTCCAGTGCCTCTCAGGGAAGGGTTAATGGATGGTGTAATTGTATTATTATTGTGAAGTTGAAGGCTTTCACAGCCGGCAACCATAGATTTTCCTTGGTTTTTTTCTGGGCTGTGAGGCCATATTCTGGAAGAGTTTACTTCTGACATTTTGCCTGCATCTGTGGCTAGCATCTTCAGAGAATGGTTGGGTAGGAGTGTGTGTGGAGTTTATATACTGTGAACCCCTGTTGGGCAGTATATGTAAATTTGTGTATTTGACAGGGGGATTTCCAGCGGATAATGGGCCATCAACCAACCATTAGCCAAACAGACACTAATCCTCCTTGCATTTCTATACCCAGAAACTAACCATTCAAACACACAAATTTACATATACTGCCCAACAGGGGTTCACAGCATATAAACTCCACACACACTCCTACCCAACCATTCTCTGAAGAAGCCAGCCACAGATGCAGGCGAAACATCAGAAGCAAACTCTTCTAGAACACAGCCTCACAGTCTGGGGAAAAAAAAACAAAAAAAAAAAACCAAGGAAAATCTATGTACAGTTGTCCCTCCACATTCACGGATTTAAGTATTCATGGCTTGAAAATATTCTTTAAAAAAATAATAATCCAAAAAGCAAACCTTGATTTTGACATCTTATATAAGGGACACCATTTTGCTATGCCACTGCATATAATGGGACTTGAGAATTCACAGATTTGGGTATCCATGGGGGGTCCTGGAACCAAACCCCAGTGAATGTGAAGGGACAACTGTATTATTTCTCTGTGTTTTTTTTATAATAATGGGCTTAGAATCAGATTTATTATTTATTACTGTTATTATAATTATCATCTGGTATTATTATTTTTAGGGTTTATTATTATTTTTAGAAAGGATATCTAAAGGGGGTCCCTGGTAAAGAAAAGGTTAAGACTGTCCTAGAACACTATTGATGCTTTATTTTTTAAAAACGAACCTTCTAGCAATGCTAATCAGTTTTAGGAAAACCACCTCCTCCCCACTAGCTGAAGAAGAACTCCTGGCAGCTTTTGGCTAGGCCCAGCAATATCCAACGCCTACCTACCCAATAAAATTGAAAAATGGAGGGCCCCCAGAATGAAGTAAGTGGCAAATGCTGTATTTTATAATTGTATTTTATATGTTGTAAGTTGCCTTGGAGAAAGGTGGCATAGAAATGAAATAAAATAAAATACCACAAGGAAGGGCCCTAAGAAGCTAGTATAACAACCCCATCTCACCAGTCCAAGCATGTGGGGCAGGGTGGGGAAAGCGCCTACTGTACATAGACAGTTGTCCCTTCATATTTGCTGGGGTTTGGTTCCAGGACACCCCCCCTCCCCGTGGATACCAAAATCCGTGAATACTCAAGTCCCATTATATGCAATGGGATAGCAAAATGGTGTCCCTGATATAAGATGGCAAAATCAAGGTTTGCTTTTTGGATTATCATTTTTGTAAGAATATTTTCAAGCTGTGAATACTTAAATTCGTGGATACGGAGGGACAACTGTACATACATGTATCTCCCTCAGGAAAGGTTGATCCTTCCTTCCTTCCTTCCCACCCACCCACATGTCCCCCACCCTCTAGTGGGAAGTTTTTCTGTGGTGGGCTTAATGGGTGGGTGGGTAGAAAGGAAGGAAGGAGCAACCTTTCCTGAGGGAGATTCATGTATGTACAATTGTCCCTCCGTATCCACGGATTTGGTATCCACGGATTTAAGTATTTACAGCTTGAAAATATTCTCCCTCAGGACAGGTCGCTCCTTCCTTCCCACCCACCCACCCATTAAGCCCACGGCAGAAAACCTTCCCACTAGAGGGTGGGGGACATGTGGGTGGACGGGAAGGAAGGAAGGAGCGACCTTTCCTGAGGGAAGATACATGTATGTACAATTGTCCCTCCGTATCCACGGATTTGGTATCCACGGATTTAAGTATTTACAGCTTGAAAATATTCTCCCTCAGGAAAGGTCGCTCCTTCCTTCCCACTCACCCACCCAGTTAAGCCCAGGGCAGAAAAACTTCCCACTAGAGGGTGGGGGACACGCATGTGTCCCCCACCCTCTAGTGGGAAGTTTTTCTGCCGTGGGCTTAATGGGTGGGAAGGAAGGATGGAAGGAGCGACCTTTCCTGAGGGAGATACATGTATGTATACCCCCAAAACATACATGTATGTAATACCCCAAAGGGGGTGTAAAAGAGGCTTTTACCCGAAGCCGAGCTGAGGCTGGTCGGCCTCTCTCTCTTTCTCCTTCCCTCCCTCCCGCCCCCGAGAAGCCTCCCAGGCCGCGCCGAAGCCCCGAGGCCGCCGCCACCACCCGCAGCCCTGCCCCGCCTGACGTTACCCGGAGACTGAGGGGCTGGGTGGGTCGGTGGTCCCCCCGCCTGCCAGGCGTCGTCAGTCTAGCGAAGGCTCCGCGCGGCCCGACGCCACCACCGCCAGCAGCAGCAGCTGCCGCCGCCGCCGCCACCAGCCGAGAGGATGGAGGAGCTCGTGCGTGTGTGTCTTCCCGTCCGCCTTCCTGTCTGTCGGTCCGTCCCTCCCTTCTTTCCCTCCGTCAGCAGCAGCAGCAACAACAGCAGCGCCACCACCGCCGTTGCTCTGCGCATGCGCCGCCCTTCCCCCCTTCTTCCTCCTCCTCCTCCTCCTCTGCCAGGCCTCGAGAGCGCCGCTCCCGCCAACGCCTTCTCCGGCTGTATTGGCAGCGCGAGGCCTGAGGCAGCGCCTCCCCTCCATTACATAACGCGCACCAGGGGGAGGGAAGGATGGAGGCAGGAGAGGAAATGGCAGGGAGGAGGGAGAGGGCCGGCCTGAGGAAAGCGCCTGCGACCCCCCCGCCCCCGTATATCATTATCATTATAGTATTATCATGTTGTTGTTCTCATTATTATCATTTATTTCATCCCGACTTTTCTTCACCCAGTTTGGGACTGCATAATGCAGATGGCTATAGTGCTAAGAGCAGTGCACTGGGTTTACTGGCTTGGAGAGAAAGCTCCCCGAGCACTAAACCTCTGCAAGGCTTTACAGGCTAAAGGTTTTAAAAAATGGACAAATAACCTGAGTGACTCCAAGTAAAACTGAGGTAGAAGGGGCTTGACTTTCCAAGATGGACAGGAGTCCAGGCTTTTCACTGCCCTACCCTTTCAATATACCTGTTTACAGTGTGAAAACTCTGGCAAGATGCAGGTCCCTCTCGCTGAAGCTTAAAATGTACAGTATACTGAAGTGGCAGAAGTAAAATCATGGGTAGTCTTTTTCACCTTCACTTTGGTAGTGTAGTAACATCATGTAAATTCAACTGGCAATTTAAAATTAACTTTAAAATTTCCTGCGTGGCAGGGGGTTGGACTGGATGGCCCTTGTGGTATCTTCCAACTCTACAATTCTATGATTCTATGAAACAACTAAAAAAGTTAAAAACAGCTAAAACTCTACGTGTGTGTGTGTGTGTGTATATCCCAAAAATAGTACTCTACGGTGAACTCACCACGGGTCAGCGTAAGAGGGGCGCTCCAAAAAAGCAATACTGTAGTAGCCATTTTGACTCTAATGTCTATTTGCTGAATGCTGTAATCTTACCATCACTATTTGGGGTCAGACTAGATAGCCCATGAGACTCTGGAACTCTGCAAAGTCTTTTTCCTTTAACTCTCAGGCCTAGTCAATGTTCCTTACTAATCAACCCTATGTTCCATAAACATATGATATGCTGATGTGAACAAATTCTTTCTCTAATAACGGTCGAACTGTACCTAAATGTTCCTAAGTTATTTTGCCTTGAACTATCAACAAATTGTCTCAAGAGAAATTGCTGACACCAAAGAAAGGGAGGAGGGAATTGTTTTTGCATACTGAAATTACTGTATAAAGGTATTCTGTAATCATAGCTCTTGGTTCTGACTCTTTGGAACATATTCCAGTCAGGCCCACCGGTGTAATAAAACTCACTTTCCAATCCGTGGGTCTGCTGTTCCATGATTTCTGCAACAATACAAGGACTCCCTGAAACAATGGACTTTTTCAGATGATCCTTGCAGCGCAAGGATCAAGCGGGAGAGCTTCATAGCTGTGGCACGGCAGGGGGTCCATTTTGGACGATGCCGTCCCTGCGGCGAAATCGTTATTCACGGACAACCTCCGTGAATAAAATCTGGCTGAATATAGCACGGCAGGCTCCAATCCTAAACGGAAGAGACATGGACGATTTCGCTGCAGGAACGGCGTCGTCCGAAATGGACCCCCTGCTGTGTTGCAGCTATGAAGCTCTCCCGCTCGATCCTTGCGCTGCAAGGATTGTCTGAAAATGTCCCATATTTCAGGCTCGGCCAAATTGATCACCAACAATGGTCCTCCCTGGCCTCACATCGGGAGGCATGGAGACATACTATCCACAATGCTGCAGCCTTATTTGAGAACTCACGCCGAACAAGTCTTGAAGAGAAATGACAACGCAGAAAGAATCACAACCCGGAAACATCACCCAAGGAGACTTTCTGCTGTGCTTTCTGCAACCAGACTTGTTTATCTCAGATTGGACTTTTTAGTCATCAGTGAGCTTGCAGAAAGCGCAGGATGAGTCCTTCCTGAATCTTCATTTGCGAAGAAAAGCCAGAAAGAGAGAGATTATCATATTGTTGTTATTATTATTTATTTCTGCCCAACTTTTCACCCAGTTTGGAATTCAAAGTGGCGTACAATAAAAAGACATGGCTAAAATCATCAAAATACAAAAGTTAAAACACAATTGAAACAACTAAAACAGTTAAAAACAGCTAAAACTCTACATGCATCGGGGTGCGTGTGTGTGTATACAAACACACACACACACACACACATAGACAACACTCTTACATGCCCCAGCACTGCCATTAGCAAAGATTGGCAAAGGAAACAGGAAATTTGGGACTCAAAATGGAATACAATAAAAAGACGTGGCTAAATCAGCAGAATACAAAAGTTAAAACACAATTAAAACAACTAAAAGAGTTAAAAACAGCTAAAACTCTACATATATATATATATATATATATATACACACACATACACACACACACACACACACAAACAAACAACACTCACATATACTACAGCACTGCCATTAGCAAAGATTGGCAAAGGCCTCCCGAAACAGGAAATTTGGGACTCAAAGCCCTCTCTCTCTCTGGCTTTTCTTCGCAAACGAATATTCAGGAAGGACTCATCCCGCGCTTTCTGGAAGCGCGCTGATGACTGAAAAGGCCAATCCGAGATAAGTCCGGTTACAGAAAGCAAAGCAGAAGGTCTCCTTGGATGATGTTTCTGGGTTGTGATGCTTTCTGTGTTGTCATTTTTCTTCAAGACTTGTTCGGCGTTAGTTCTCAAATAAGGCTGCAGCATTATGGATAATGCGCTTTCATGCCTCCCAATGTGAGGCCAGGGCGGACCATTGTTTGTGATCAATTTGGCCGAGCCTGAGATGTTGTTTCAGGGAGTCCTTGTATTGCTTTTTTGGAGCGCCCCTCTTACGCTGATCCGTGGCGAGTTCACCGTAGAGTACTATTTTGGGGAGGCGATGGTCCTCCATCCTAGAAACGTGCCCTGCCCAGCGCAGCTGTGTTCTCAGTATCATGGCCTCAATGCTGGTGATCCCTGCTTGCTCAAGGACAGCAACATTCATCACATAGTCAGTCCAGTTTATATTTAGGATTGTGCGTATACAGCGCTGATGAAAGCGTTCAAGGAGTCATAGGTGGTGGCGATAGGTGACCCATGTTTCAGATCCATAAAGGAGAATAGACAGTACAATGGCTCTATACACACTGATTTTTGTGCTTCGCCTCAGGTGTTTGTAACTCCAGACTCTTTTGTAAAGTCTTCCAAATTCGCTATGTGCCTTTGCTAATCTGTGATCGATCTCTTTGTCAATCTTGGCATCTGAGGAGATGATGCTTCCCAGGTAGGTGAACTGCTGACTTAAGCACTGATTTGCTGACGGCAATGTGGGGATGATGGTGTTCGTCTTATGGTGCAGGCTGGTAAAGAACTTCCATTTCTTCAGGTTGACTTCCAGCCCAAACAGCTCTGCAGCTGTTGCAAAGCAGGAAGTTAGGTGCTGCAGAGCTGCTTCTGTGTGGGCCACAAGGGCAACATCATCAGCGAAGTGCTACTACTACTACTACTGATAATAATAATAATACAATTACACCATCCATTAAACCTTCCCTAAGAGGCACTGGAGGGGGAGGGTAGACTCTTCTCCTGCTGCTTCCTTCAAGTTTGTGGCCGGAATGAATTTAATGGCAATGCTCATGCCAAGCCGGCCAGCCTTTGCCTTGGCTCCTGTCACATGTCCACTCCACTGCAGGGAAGAGGTGGGCCAAGCAATCTTCAAGCCTTTGTGGACCCCCTGTGAGGACACAAGGTTAAAAACCACTGGCCTAGAGAGGTTAAGAAGTTCAAGACAAGTTGGAGCAGGTTCAGATAAGGGCAATGAGGATGATAAGTGTTATGGAGAACAAAACATATTAGGAAAGATTGAAGAAGCTGGGCTTGTTCAGGTTGGTGAAGAGAAGACTGAGGGGGCAACATGACTGCATTCTTTAACTGCGTCAAGGGCTGTCACAGAGAGGAGGTGGCAAGCCTGTTTTCTGCTATCCCAGAGGGTAGGACTGGGTCTAATGGTTTAAGTTACAGGAGAGTAGATTTCAATTAAACATTAGAAGGAACTTCTTGACAGTAAGAGCAGTTCAGCAATGGAACCAATTGCCTGGAGAGGTTGTGAGGTCTCCTTTTCTGGATGTCTTCAAAAGGAGGCTGGACAACCACCTGCAGGGGATGTTTTCGCTTAAGATCTTGCACGGAGCAGGGAGGTAGACTAGATGGTCCATGAGGACCCTTTCACCTCTTTGATTCTATGCCTTCTCATGACTCTAAGGCAAACTTGTCATGGAACTTTCTTAGCAAAATTTGTTCAGAGGCTCAGAGAGTATGACTTGCTGAAGGTCACTCAGTGGGTTTCCATGACTGAGCGGGATTTTGAACCTTGGTCTCCAGAGCCAGTGTGGTGTTGTCGTTTAAGTGTTGGACTCTGGAGACCAGGGTTCAAATCCCCGCTGAGCAATAGAAACCCACTGGTTGACCTTGTGCAAGTCACACTTTTGCCTCAAAGGAAGGTATGGGAGCCCCCTGCCCCCAAAGTCTGCCAAGAAAACCGTTGTGATAAGATCGTCTTAGGGTCGCTATAAGTTAGAAATGACTGGAAGGTGCACAACAACAACTCTGGAGTCATAGCCACTACACCATGCTGGCTCTTGTGAATGTATTTATTTATTTGCACTTCAAATATACTTCACACAGAAACAGAAGATTAAAAATAAATTACTCTTACCAACTATGCCAAGTGAGGCAAATGCCTCTGACATTGCCTTTTTTACTGGCAGAGATGGGGGAAGTATTTGTAGATACCTTGTCACATGCCAAAATAACTTGTCTGAGTTTTGGGCAATTGATTTGAAGTGAAGGGTGGAGAGGGATTGCTGTGCCTCAGGTGGCAAAATGTCTTGGACTGACCCTGGCTGACAGGCACACTCAGGAAAGAGGCCCTTTTACTAGTCCTAACTAGAAACATATCAGGGCTGCTTGGAATATGCCTAGAAGATGATCTCAATAGGTGGGCAGGCTGGTACAGTAGAAGGTATCCTGGTATCAGATGGTACCCTCTTCACAGAGCCATCAAGGCCTTAAATAATATCACCAGCACTTTGGATTGCACTCAAAAACAAAACAGTAAGCCAGTGTACTCACGCATGACAAGCCACCTGCAAGTTTCATGTTATTTTCTTATACCAAAAGGCTCTAAATATAAACAAGCCAAATCTGCAACAGCTTACCCCCCACTGCTACCCTTTACTGAGGTAAATGAAGGCTGCTTCCCCCCACCCCATCTCTTCCTCTCTGTCACTTCCTCTATATTAAACTGGGATTTCGGGTGAATTTCTCTCTCATATGTTTGCCAAACTATTAAAAGCAATGGGTACAGTAGTTTAGAATGGATTATCAAAGGGATAATCATGTTGCTCTGTTGTAACCAAAAGTGGGGGTGGAAAGTGGAGTTCTATGGCACTTTCAAACTTGACAACTTTATTATATCACAGTCCACACACCATTGTGCTACAATTTATTTATTTGTTTGTTTTTAGTATTTAAGGTGCATTTGGCCTCAGCCATTGGGATTTTGTTTGCCTAGTTTACAATAGGTATGAGAGACATTGCAGACTGGGCCAGCCAGAAAAATCAGCAGTAGCAGAATATGTGATAAACCAACCTGGACACAACATGTTATTTAAAAACACAGAAATTCTGGACCAGGCCAACAACTATCATGTCAGAATGCACAGAGAAGCTATTGAAATCCATAAACACCTGGACAACTTCAACAGGAAAGAAGAAACCCTAAAAGTAAACAAAATCTGGCTTCCAGTTTTGAAAAACAATAGTATCAAAACTCAACACTTAAAAAGGAATTCCACCCAGAGACTGGGGGGTTTTCAGCAGCTAATGGCCCATCAACCAACCATTAGCCAAACAGACACTAATCATCCTTGCATTTCTATACCCAGAAACTAACCATCAATTACACAAATTTACATATACTTCCCAACAGGGGTTCACAATATATAAACTCCACACACACTCCTACCCAACCATTTCCTGAAGATGCCAGCCACAGATGTAGGCAAAATGTCAGAAATAAACTATTCCAGAACACGGCCTTACAGCTCGGAAAAAAACCAAGGAAAATCTATAGGTATGATTATTGATTCATTGTACAATATTTTACTGTGTGTGTGTGTGTGTGCGTGCGTGCGTGCGTGCATGCATGCATATATGCGTGCCTTCAAATTGCCTGTTGATTTATGGAGACCCCATGCATTTCATGGGTTTTTCTTAGGCAAGGAATACTCAGAGATAATTTTACCAGTTGCTTCCTCTGAGAGCCTACAGCACCTGGTATTCATCGGTCATCTTCCATCTACAGTAAGTACTAACCATTGCTGACCCTGCTTAGCTTCTAAGATCACACAGGAGCTGGCACCTTTAGGGTATATTACTTTAGATTTATATTATTTTTACATATTGTTTTAAGGGGAAAAGATAGGTGCCCACCTAAGGGGAACAATAGAAGAAGGGTGAGAGTGATGCAGAAGAAATTAGGTGTGAAATGTGAGCAAATGCAGTGACGTGTAGTTGTCTTCTCTTTAGTGGGATATAATGAGTATTGAGGAAAGCATCACAGATAAGTTTTTTTTAAAAGGTTTTAATAACAAGAGAGAGATGGTTCCACCTATGTGGAATTTTATCTATATAGCCAGCAAAAGAGAATGGGGAATTATTTAATAAGACCCACAGGCCTTGGCATTTCCTTCCATAGGAGGCCTGATTGGTTCTCCTCTCACTGGCAAAAAATTGTATTTAAACAGGCGTTTGATGATTAATTGGTTGCAGAAGGATCTTTTTAAGGTGTGTGTGTGCTGTACTTTTATAGTCATTTTTATGTTTTTAAATGATTTTTAAATTAAAGGTGTTTAAATATGTTAGCTTGTTTAATTGGGTTTTAACTTTTTTTATTATCAGGGATTTTAGCTCTATCTTGTGTTAACCTTGTTGTAAGCTGCCTTGGGTCCCATGTCAGGGGAAAGGTGGAGTGTAAATCAAATGAAATAATAAATATATTTAATAGACTTCTAGGGCATGTTTCCCCCACCCCCAAGCATCAGTGAAATGGCAAACCTGTGTCTGGACTGTACCACTTCACAATGTGAACAGGAACTCGCATAACAGAATGCTCACTTTTAAAAAAAAGAAACACAACAAAACAAAAACTCTGCACAACTCATACTGTCAAGTCTAATGTGAGGGTACACTACAATAGTTCTCTTAACAAACTAGATCACTCACATGCTAGGGGTTGTAGATGGTGAAAACACTCCGCATAGAATTGGAGGAAAATACTTTTTGGCCCAATGAGATCCTGCAATGATTCTCTGTATTTGGAAGAAGGAGGGCCCAAAAACTAAAAAAACCTGCAAGCGGAATGGCTTTGCAACCTTTTCCGAGGTTTTTTTAAAAAAATATGTGGAAATGCACATTACCACTTGCTTGGACAACCGATTTGCATCGCAGCGCATTCCCGGATAAGAGTGGAAGTGGAAAGCTGATTGGTTGGATGTGTGCAGGAGAATAATAATGTGAGTAAATCACTTGGCTACCATGTTGATTTGCAGGCATGGCTGCATGTAAACTTCAAACACAGATAGCTTTGCATGCCAGCAATTTTGCCAAAGGACCGTGGAAACAAATGAACGCTGCTGCAAATTTGCATTAATGGGCAGCAATCCATATTATATCTTCTCGTCTAGACAAGCCCCTAGTTTTCCATATGGAGATAATTTCTTATATGGAAGAGTGCACTGTTGTATGAGGTCTTCACCTGCAATCTGAAGTGCTCCAGCCCTGATATAGGAGCTTGTCTAGACACCATGGTTTACTGCGAATGGGTGCACATTTTCCCTCATTTGCAGCAAATTTGTTTTGTCTTCACGTTTGTGTGCATATTTGCATCCTGCATTCGTTCGAATTGAGCATCCACACATGCTCAGAAATGGCAATTGAGAAAAAAGGCACAGTGATGCGAATTGGGATGTCCACATGTCCGAAAACTCACATCTATGTACATTTTCCAGGAAACTTTGGGGGAAATTGCAATTTCTTTTACTGCACAGTTTGTGGAGTTTTTAGCCTCCCTCCCCCGAATACTACAAATCCCCTTCAGATCTTGTTGGAACAGTTCAGATTCTCGGCAAATTCTATGAGGAATATTTTCATCATCTAGACAACCCTCGGGTTTACCACTGCACAGAACTGTCTGGGTAGGACATGTCAGAAAGGTTGTATATCTCCTGGTGCATTTTGAAGTGCTACTGTTTTTAGTGCTGTAAGAGCATTTCAGTATTAATTTGTTCAGTCTAATGTCTCTTTTTCAATAATAGTTAATCTCTGCAGCCAAAGGAATAACAATAAATAAAAATTAATGTTCTACAAAATGTCCTTCCTCACTTTCATATAAATGCCATATGAAAACGTGTTTGACAAGCTCCAGGAAAGAGAAGAAATTGTTGAAAGGGATATATCCAGTGTTACAGAAGCAGACATCTGCTTGTTTAATGGGACATCCCCTTCCTATCTTCCCTCACTGATGTTTTGATGGGTGCACTAAAGCTACACTGCAGATTTAGGGGGCAGAGGGGAGGGAGAATTTGATAAACCAGTTGTATAATTTTTTTTATTTTTTTGTAGCAGAAGGGCATAACTGGATGCAACCCTGTTTCTTGTTATTTGCTGTCAAGTCTACTTTAACCTATGGCAACCTTATCAATAAGAGACCTCCAAGGTCCTTGTTCATCAACAGCCCTGCTCAGGTCTTGCAAAGTCAGGGCTGTGCTTCCTTGATTGAATGAATCCACCTGTAGTGTGATCTTCCTCTTTTGCTACTGCCTTCCACTTATGTCCAAAGTGCGACAGCATCAGTTTAGTCATCTTTATCTGTAGTCTGACTTCAGGCTTGGTTTGCTCTAAGACCCATTAATTTGTCTTTTTAGCAATCCGTATATCTGTAGAACTCTTCTCCAGCAACACATTTCAAAAATTCAGATTTTCTTCCTGTTAGCTTTATTCACTATCCAGCTTTCACAACCATACATAGAAATCAGAAATACTACAGCCTGGATAATGCTGACTTTGTCATTTAATGATATATCTTTACACTTGAGGATCTTATCTAGTTCATGCATAGCTGCCTTTCCAAGTCTTAATCTTCTTCTGATTCCTTGACTACAGTCTCTGTTTTGGTTTATGGTTGAGGCAAGGCATAGAAAATCTTTAAACCATTTCTATGCCTTTATTACCCATTTTAAATTTACATAAATAATCTGTGGTCACTAATTTTTGTCTTCTTACTATTCAACTGTAGCTCTCCTTTTGCATTTTCTTAATTTTCATCTGTAGTTCTTCTAAGTCTTTGCCATTTTCTGCAAGTAATATGGTGCTATCTGCATATCTTAAATTGTTAGTTTTTCTTCCTCCAATGTTCACACCTGCTTCCTCTATGTCTAACCTTGCCTTCCATATGATATATTCTGCATTTAAATTTAAAATATAGGGTGATAAAATGCAGCCTTGTCTGACACCTTTGCCAATAGGAAACCTTTCTCTTTCTCTATATTGTGTCCCGACAGTGGCCTTTTGTTCAGAATTCAGGTTACATATCAGGACAATTAGATGTTGTGGCATTCTCACTTCTTTTTGTGTGAACTATAATTTTTCATGATCTTCAGAGCCAAAAGCTTTGCTGTTATCTATAAAGCACAGGCTGATTTTCTTCTGAAATTCTTTGGTCCGTTCCATTATTTAATGTATAATTGCAATATGATCCCTAGTGCCTCTTCCTTTGCTGAACCCAGTTTGGACATCTGGCATTTCTCATTCCATATATGGTAAAAGCTTTTCTCGTAAAATCATGAGCATCACTTTGCTTGCATGGGAGACCAGTGAAATTGTCCAATGGTTACAACAGAACCTGGTGTCCCCTTTCTTGGGGATTGAAATGGTTATTAAATACTTGCAGTCTGTGGGCCATTGTTTTGTTTCCCATATTTGTTGGCAAATTTTTGTTAGAATTTGAATGGATTCCATCTCTACAGCTTGAAATAGCTATATTGGTGTGCTACCTGTTCCTGGTGATTTGTGTTTGGAATGCCTTTTCCACTTTGCTTTCTAAAATTGTGGGTTCATCTTCAGATGACTCTTCCTTGAAAGACTCTGTCATGATTTCATTTCTTTTATATAGTTCTTCATTGACTTTTTATTTTGTCCTGATTGCATAATATGTTTCCTTGTTGGTCATATAGCATCCCCATTCTTAACATGAATTTCCCTTGATTTTCTCAGATCCTGTGGAAGAGATATCCTGTTCTACATTTTTGTTGTCTTCTTCTGTTTCTTTGCATTGATTATTATAATAGTTCTCTTTGTCACTACACAGAAATTGCTGAATAGTTCAGGAGTCTGACCCTGTTTCTCTCACCTTTTACTTTTGTTTCTCATCTGTTTTTAACCATTTCAATGGTTTCATCTCTCATCCAATGAGGCTTTTCTGTCTTTGTAGCTACAGATAATGGCTTTCCGCATTCGTCCCTGACAACGTCCCTGATTTTGGTCCAGAGTTCTTCTGGTTCCCTATCAATTAGGCAAAGTAGTGCAAATCTGTTCTTTACATGTTCTTTAAATTCTACAGACATGTTCTTGAGCTTGTATTTGGGCATTATGATGGCTTTTGATATTAGCAGTTCATGGTCTGTGTCACATTCAACTCCTGGTCTTGCTTTTACAGAGAGAATGGAGTTTCTCCGTCTTCTGCTTCCAACTATATAGTCTATTTGATTTCTGTATTGGCCTTCTGGTGATGTCGAGATCAGATACACCCTAAGGACTTTATTTTTTGAAAGTTATTTTTGAACAGAGATTAAATTTACAGACATTGCATTGCATCTAGATTTTGGAAGCAGATGGTTTACTTTAAAAGGGACAAGTAGAAATACTGAAGTCCTAGATGATAAGATAGTACATAAATTCCACTGAAGTTTTGATGCGTAGTGACAGCATGGAACATTCACAGTTCCAGAGCATTTGTTCCAATGAACTAGCTGTTACATTCCTGCTCAACATATGCAATGGTATTATGAATGCTTATCATCGGACAGATGGCATTGCATTCCAGCATGTTCTTGAGTAGCCTGGTCAGTTTCCATAAACACACACTCTACAGCCATTCCTGAAATAGCTTTTGCTTCCTTCCATTCTAAAGTTGTGACACAATCATATTATTGTAGCTTATACATGTTGTCATAGTCCAAACTTTAACATTCTTTTCAGACTCGGTACTGAACTGAAAACTCTTGGCAGATCTAGATGACAGGAATATCTCTCCTAATACAGGAGACAAGCAAAGCAGAGAAAGGGAATCTAGACCAGTGGCTGTTACGTAGCTTCACGTTGACTCCAACTTATGGTGACCCACCCATAGGTTTTTATTGGCAAGATTTATTCAGAGGAGGGTTGCCTTTGCCTTCCTGTAAGGCTGACAGAGTATGACTTATCCAAGGTCACACAGTGGGTTTCTATGGCTGAGCAGGGATTTAAACCCAGGTGTCAATTATGAGCTATTATAGGGAGGGGGTAGTAGGGCATGCTAACAAAATCATATATATTTCTAGAATACAACACAGGTATCAACTCAGAAACAAACTAGCTCAATTTGTTTGTTCTCATCTACATCTGTATACTGGTTTACATATGCTGGACCCCATCACTGAATGAAAAAACTTATTGATGGGAGGATTCTGTTGTTTATGTCTGTGATGGATTCCCTTTATAGTCTGGCCCCACAATTGCAGCCCTAGGCCTCCTGCCACTCATCTTGTCCCTTTCTGCTCTTAATCCCTTCCTGTATTGGGTACATGGGCCTCAAGGTGACACCCCCAACCGTTGTGGACCAGTGGATGTGTTATTCGGATGGGTTTGCTGTAGTGAGTGTGATGAGACCCTTGACTAAACTTAATTTTAACAGAGACAGTTGTAAAAGTTTATTAAGACACACGGTACAGTAACTCTTGAACTACTCAATCATTCATAGCTCCCTAAAACCATAGTCAGCATTTCCCTGTCTCTATATCATCTGTTCCCTATGTCTGTGTCATCTTCCCACCCCCCCAATGCCTTCTGACAGAGACAAGCCTCAGTTTTGTAAGGTAATGTAATGCCCCCCTTCAGAGCATTCCCTGAGCTCTGATTGGCTTCAGCCAGACTGACACAGCTTCTCTCTTCACAACATCTTAAACTATTTTCTTTGCAAGGTAATTATAACTAATTTACCCACATGTCTTGGATAATTATAATTATCTCAGCGAGTTAAGACATTCATTTCCTGTTCTCACTTGTTATTAATTGCTAAAGATTGTTGTGTGCCTTGCTGGTGACAATGGTGTTGAGCCTAATTCATAATTAACATATGAAGAACTCTGCCTTTTCAAATTATTGATAGCCTTATCTTCTTCCACAAATCTATCTATTCATTTTTAAAAATCATTGCATTCTGCAGAAGTACTGTAAATTCAAATTCTGTACTTTAACTAGGAACTGTGTGACAAAGTTCTTCTTTTGTCTGTTCTGAATCTTCCACCATTTAGCATCATTGAACATGCTTGGTGGCCACAGAATGTGACTGGCTATTGGGGGGGATGAGGAGGAAGGAGACTGAATAGCCATATTTAATTATTCCTACCTGTGATTACTCAACATATACAGGTGTATTTCTCCCCCCCCCCCCCGTATATGTGGGACAGGTATCCACAGTTTCAATTACCCATTGTATGAAAATATGGTCTCTCTAGGCATTTCCTAGGTCCTCCAGCATGATTCTATGGAGTTTACTTTAATCTGTGGTTTCAAGTACTCACACTAAGTCTAGGAATGTACTACTTGCGACCTGTGCATTCATTCCCATTGACCAAGTTGTATGATATCCCTCACCAGAAACAGATCCCCCCGGCAAGATATGTATTCTACAAACCTGATGGTTACTTTAAGACTGCTAGCATCTTCCACATATGCATTTTGGTGACAAAAACATTCACACTCTGAGAATAAATTGTTCTTGTTGGAATAAGAAACAATTTAAGGGATAAAAAGGAGGAATATAATAGGATTCAGAAAGATGCAAACCATGACCCTTGCCATTTTCATCTTTCTGGGTCCTGTTACATGCCCTCCCACTCCCATAAAACTGTATAAATATGCTTTATATCCTGAAGCATGGATACAGTTCTATATTGCATGTGAAATGGGTTTGTAACCTAGAAAGCTCATGCTAAAATAAAAACCAGATAGTTTAAAAGGTACTGCTACATTCCTTCTTTTTTCCCCTCCCCCTCCCTCCCTTCTTTTTATATTGCAAGAGACTGACACTTTGAAAATTTAAGGTATGTAACACCTTGGTCCTTTTCTTTGGAGTTGCTCTTCCTTTTTTTAAAAAAAACAAACCAGAAAATCTAGACTATATTGTTGTTAAATTGTTGCATTCCAGGTCCTTACATGTGGGGATGAATAATTATTGTGGCTTTCTCTCCACTCTGCAGGAAAGAACATTTTCTATACAGAAAACATGCTTTTTGTGCAGGAAGCTAGTTTTCTATGCAGGAAATAGTTTTGCCTTACAAACTATGTGTTTTGCTACAGAGAATAATTCAAATTCAGGGAGAAAATTGTGCAAAATTCTTGCTGCTCTATTATTCTTCCCAACAGGTTCCGAACTGTATAACAAATATTATCCCGGCTTTATAACCAATATTCATTCCATCCCTAACCCCAATGTTTTCTGTGTTATCCTCCCATGTGTTTTCCTACATGACTTGTGATTTTTTTCTTTAATAACAAAACAAAATATTGAGGCATTCAAGGGCTACTGTTCCTTTAATTACTCCTCCTTTAATGTTTGCACTTTTTAAAGCTTTCTGTTCAACAAGTCTGAGATCGGTAATGAACTGCCTTTTAATTAATCAGATTCCGCTGGCAGGAAGAGTACTTTATGTTTCAGTGCTAAATAAACTTCCTTGGGAATCCATTGAAATCAGTTAGACATACATCTGTTTAAATATGTTTATGACCAGACTACTTCATTTGCTGATTTCTCTTCCAACATCTTTTCTTTCTTTTGGAATAACTGCAGAAAAACAAATTGTCCCAAGTGCTTTAAAGGCCTGGAATTGAAGTAATAATTGCATAATATGTGGAACTGTCCTACGTCTTGTTTTATATTCTGAGGAGCACTCATTCTCTTGTGCTGTGTTCCCCACTCTTCTGTGTTCAGGGTATAGAAGTTCTTCAGGAGAAAGAGGGCTTGCTACTCAGTGTTGCTGTAGAACACAATGTACGCTTATAACGGTATCTTTAGTCTCCCAAGCTGCATTTTGTTGATGACATTCAGACATGGAGATTGGCTCTAATCCCATTCCTTCCCTCCCAACAAGTTTTTTTAACTAATGAGACTGTCATCAGCAATGTAACTAATTATGAAATATATTTGAAATCAAGAGTCATCTTCCTGATTGTTGCCGTTTTCCTCAGCCCTTAATACAATCACTTCTGTTTAGCATTTAGAATATAAGAAGTGAGATTTACAGCCTCACTTGAAACCTTGTGTCACTTTAAGCCTCTTCATGCATAGTAGGAACAAATAGGAACAGCGGCCCAAAAAAGCGTAACAAATATTCCCATACCCAGATGTGTCAGTCACATTTATTGGGATGATCAAGGAACTGGAGTTAACCATCCAGTTTCTACACAGTTTATGATAAATGTAGTTGTAGACAGTGATCTCAGCTGAATAATGTGTACTGGCTCAAAGGCTGATTGTAGACCAGTAATGTTTATTGTTATGTGCCTTCAAGTCATTTCTGACTTATGGCAACCCTAAGGCGATCCTTTCACAGGGGTTTTCTTGGCAGAATTTGTTCGGGGGGGAGGGGAAGAGTTGCCCTTACATTCCTTTGAGGCTAAACATGACTTGCCCAAGGCCATCCAATGGGTTTCCATGGCTGAGTGGGGATTCAAACCCTGGTCTCCCAGTGTCCAAGTCCAACACTCAAACCACTACATCATGATGGCTTCCTACCAGCAATGCACCAATGTATACCACAGGATCCACAAAGCAGGACAGTATGATCACAGTGTCAGAATCTGCATGGGATGGGCACAATGTCAATGTCACATCACTGCCCAAGTTTATTGAGAAAAGATGCATGGAATGAAAGCCTGGTCATGATAACCACAAAACAAACAAACACCCTAACACCACAGCTAGGAGGCTTATCACACAAGGCAGTAAAATGGAAGTGCAGTTGGATTGTTTTTCTTCTGTTCTGCCTTACTGCATGATGTTGTAGTTCTTCAGTTCTGGTCCTATGGGAGACAGTTATAAAAGCAGGTCTTTTTTCTAATTGGAAAAATCTGTTAGTAAAAAAGACATGCTTTTACAACCATCTCCCATGGGACTAGAGCTGAAAAACTACAACATCATGCAGTAAGGTGGAATGGAAGGCAAAATGATCTGGTTGCACTTCCATCTCCTCGTGCGATAAGTCTCTAGGGCAGACAGGCAAGGAAGCAAGTAGACACAAAGGACAGGTGGGATTTGCAGTTATTTAGTTATTTTATACCCCGCTCTTCAGCCACAAGGCTATCAGAGCAGCTTACAAATTGTTTTAAGCAATAGCTATTTACACATCTAACTGCATTAAACAGCTTCCAATGTGTGTTAGCTAATTGCCCCCACAAGCTGGGTAAACATATACAGTTGTCCCTCTTTATCCATGGATTTGGTATCCATGGATTTAAGTATCCACAGATTGAAAATATTACTTAAAAAATAATAATCCAAAAAGCAAACCTTGATTTTGCCATCTTATATAAGGGACACCATTTTGCTATGCCATTGCATATAATGGGACTTGAGTATTCACGGATTTTGGTATCCACGGGGGGTCCTGGAACCAAACCCCCAGTGAATATGAAGGGACAACTGTATTTTGGTGACATCCCTTGGGTCCCTTGGTGGAAGAAATGTGGGGTATAAATTGAATGAATGAATGAATAAAAAAATCTCACTCATTATCTTTCTCCTTCTCTCCCTACTTTTCTTAGCTACACTCACCCTTCTCCTCTGCCCTTCAATTCCTTCACCTCCTCCCTAAAAATCCTTAGAACCATGACTAGAATATGTTAGATTCTCAGCATTATAATGCTGTAAGTCTCATTAACAGAGCTTGTCTCTGAACAGACAGACATAAATAGGATTGCCCTGTTGTTCCCTCTGTTGAATGTTGATGTGGTGTTATCATCACCGTCACCATCACTTTCTTCATCGTCTTCATCTTTTAAACTGTCTATCTTGTTAGCCACCTTGAATCCCAGCTTCAGGGAAAAGGCAGCGTATAAATAAACCCGTACAATCATCCCCACCACTATCATCAACATCATCACCTCTCCCTGCCCCAAATATTTCATGATTAATTAGTACCATTATGACTATGGTGATTATTGTTTTTGAGATGATGGAGGATTCCACAACTTGACAGTAAAAAAAAGAAAAAGAAAAAGAAAAGAAAAGAAAGAAATAGTGACCACTGAAACACATTGGTTAGTGGAAGCAACACATTAAAACAAAATTTAGAATTTGTTTCTTTTTGTTTGGTAAGGGTTCTTTTATGGGCTTACAACTCCTATATGTTAAAATCAATGCTTGGAAAAGTATTAAAAACTGAGCTGAGAAATATTTGGAAGTTTTCTGTTCAAAACAAAGCTTAGGGAACTATATTTTTTTGGAGTAAACTCCTATGTGTTGTTAAAAGGAGAACTTGCAAAAGTGGTAAAAACAGAGTTGGAAATAATTTGGGTTTTTTTCTGTTCCATGCAGAACTTGGAAATCAATTCCGACTCATATACATATTTTCTGATCGGTTACACTTTGAGTTCTTTGTTTGAATGACAATCTGTGAACAACTGGGGTTGAGGCTTACTGTATCATGCTGAATAGCATCACCATCTCAGTCACATCACAGAGGTCCAATCCCTGTGACATCACCAGGGGTCTTCCTTGGTCTCAGGTATTGATCCTGTAGTCTCAGAGCTCGAGGTCCTTCTCACCTGGCAACTGTATTTAGAGTTGCTCAAGTAACTCTATCTATCATCTATCTATCTATCCATCTATCAGCTTGGGAGCCATTTTACATAAAAGTATATGGCAATAAAATGGGTGGGAAGCTTTTTCCCTTATGAGGGCTATATTTGCTCAGAGGGATAGGCAGGTCAGTGGCTGCAAAGCTAGAAGTGGAAATTGGCCTTTTCTTTCTTTCTTTCTTTCTTTCTTTCTTTCTTTCTTTCTTTCTTTCTTTCTTTCTTTGCCAACCCACTTCCAACTCTGTCAGTGTTTCAGCATCTTCTGCCAGCAGAATGCTGAAGGAGGGACAGATTGCACAGGGCTTTTGAAATTAGGCCATGGGCTGCTTGTTTTCCTCTTGCCTCCCCCACGCTAAAGTGAAGACTTGCGTTGCAGTGCTAGAATACATTATAAAGCATTTTATTGATTTGTTGGTTTATTTTACATCCTGTCTTCAGCCTGTTATTTTACACCCTATTTTCAGTAGGTCTCAGCTGGACCTACCTCACAGGCTTGTTGTGGAGATCATACCCCCCAACTGTCCTGATTTGGCAGGGACAGTCTCGATTAATCCTCTGTTGACCCACTTTTAAAGCAGTTTTTAAGGTCCGTCAGTTTTTCTTTCCTCCCCCCAACATTCCCCCTTTGTGCTCAGCTTACTTCATTTGCTGCAAACTGAGTTCAAAGTGCAACAGTCATTTGTATTCAGTTAACTCAGCAGGGGAAGAGGAAAGATGGGGTCTGAATCTAGTTTGTATGTTTTTCCTCATTAATGACTTTTGCCATCTTGATCACACCCCAATGTTGCTTAAACACAGTTTTGCATCTGTGAAATGTTGGAAGGTATGACACATAAAGTGGAGAAGAGGAACACTCTGTGTGCTGCCTTAAACTCCTTGTGGGGAAGGAAAGGCAGGTTACATGCAACAAATAAATAAATGTGCCCTGTGCTAATTTAAACAATTGCATTACAATCAAAAGAACAGAAACATTTATTCAGGCTCACTTCCTTATGCCATCTGGTGGCCTTGGCAGAAAATGCAGGAACAGTCCATCCATTGTGCAGTTGCATGATGTATTGCTCTGTTCTTGTATCACATCACACACTCACTTGAGAGATTCCATGTTCATCAGCAAAAGAGCACTGCAGCATGGCAGGCAGAATGGAGGATAGAGATAAGAAAAATCTATATTTCTTTAATAGACCACTTTTTTCCTGAGATTTTTTTTTTTTGGATGGGTGCTCTAATCTTCCTGGTGTGAATCAAGACTGTCTCTGCAGAAACAAAGAAAGAAAAAGAAGAAAATAAATAAAGGCATAATATAAATGCATCCATCCCAGACATTCATATACAATGTAAGAGGCATCGATTAACAACAATAAAATTCCCCAGGCTTTGGAAGCAAAAGATATTTGGCAAGTCTGCTGCTTCAGCACCACTGCAAGGGCAATAGTGGAGGTGTGTGTGGGGTGATGGTGGAGGGAGGGTGGGGGAAGCTGCAGTTGGAATGACCTATATTGATTGTGCTGTTTAATGATAATATGCAACACATTCCAAGCTGTCAGAGGCAATCAGCACACTGTGTAAAATGGGAGAGTAGAATTCTGCATTGCATTGCTTCGGAAAGAAGGCAAATGTAAAAGGATTACATTTTTGAATATCCTGTCTTTTTCTTGTTCTGGGACTCAAGACAACTTACAAAAATTAAAATGGCTACAGATAAACATTTATATCCCTAAAAACACATAAAATAATATTGAATTACCAATAGAATTAAAAGCAATTAAAAATACCAGTTAGAAAGCAACAAATTAAGATAACATAGCACATTATTAAAAGCATTTTTTCCATAAACAGTCAATTTCTAAAGACCTGTTGAAATAGAAAGGTCTTCACTTGCTACTGGAAGGATACCATGGAGGTAGCCAGTTTGGCCTCTCTAGAAAGGGAGTTCCATTTAACTTGTTCCCACTAGGTGTACTATGAGGTTTCTTCCAATAACCCTCCCTATAAGCATGTTTATTTGGAAAAGATTCTAAAATATCAATTATCCCTGCCACACAACTCTTCTCTACCTGCCACAGACACATGCTCCTTCTGCCTCAAAAATTCCAACACTTCTTTCTCAGAAAGGTGTAAGGCTGGCTCTCAAGTTCCTTTCTCATGCTACCCTTGGGGAAGACAATTTAGAACATCTCCTTCTACTTTGGGCCAGGTCAGCAGCTGCTGGTGGCTTCCATCTCAGTGCAGCAATGACTCTGTTCTTGGTTTTGGTCTGAGTTGCTGTCAAGCTAGGGCCTCTCGTCAAACAGTTAAAGAAGGCTCCCAGATTATTTGTACAATCTAAAAACACACTCCCAAGGGTGCCAGTTACACGACAAAAATTGTCGCGGGGCTTACTGTGACTTCCTGATCCCGTATCCGTCCCTCGCTGTTTATACAATTTTTGTCACTCTTTAGGAAATCCTGGAAGATCCCGTGATTGATATTTACACGACAAAAGTCTTTATTGGTCCCGCACTGTTATATCCTGTGCTTTTGCTGTTTACACATGTTTAGCTTACTGGGATTTTTTTTTTTTTTTGGCTGTCAATCAAGGATGCGATTACTTGTGTTTTCACAACCTTGGTGATGCACTTCCTTTAGAGTTCCGTGCCATGAGCGATGCTATTGGCTGGCTTGGGGGGAGAAAGGGGCTTGTGTTTATCCTGTCTCTTAAAAATGTTAATCCTTTAAGCAGAGGCAGAAGGCATTTTGAAAGACCTCAGACAGAGGAACAATTAAACCATGTCCTTTCCTTCTGAAATCAAGCCGAGTGGGGGGAGGAAAGGCTTGGAGTTTCTTTTTAAATCTTGATGCTTTAAGCAGAGGCAGAAGGCATTTTGAAAGACCCAGACTGAGATCTTTTGCTCAGATGCAGGGAGTGCTTTCCTTTTGAAATCAAGCCGAGTGAGGTGGGGGGGGAGGCTTGGGTTTCCCCTTGCCTCTTTAAAATGTTAACCCTTACAGCAGAGTTTTAGCAGCAGAGTGAACTTGCTGATTGAATGATTTCAAGCCAGTGACAGACAGGCATTTTGATTGACACAGACACAGAGAGGAGGAATTAAAGGGTGTTCATTCGCTCAGAGGCTGGAATATTTTACTGTGCCTGTTCAGACCCAGGGAGGTGATCAAGGCAGGGGATGAATGGGCGACCCTCTGCCCACCACGATCTCTTTGTAACATGCAGTTGAGGAAGAGGTTAAAGCTGAAGGGTTTGCAGTGTAGAAATCCATTTAAAAAGGTGATTGAGTACATGCGCGCGCACACACACCAACCTATGTGCAGCTGAAAGGGATGCCTTTGTTTTCGGCTGGTGAGGCTGGATCTGTTGAATGGGTGACTGACGGCTCCTTTTCTGGTCGCTGATCTCTAAGCCCGCCCCCAGTCACCATTTCCGGTCATCCCCTAGTACCGAGATATTTTGTCCCAGGCTGTTTACATTTCCGATTTTCCGAATCCTCCAGTGACTTTTTAAAAAAACGGCACAAACCGTGGGACTGGAAATCCCGCAGGTTGAGGGATAAAAGGTGGCCCCCCTTCTGAAAATCACGTACCCGACCTGATGTATGTGTAAACTGCCAGGGATTGACACGAATTCTTCCCGGGACATTTTCATCGTGTAAACGGCACCAAGGGTTCCTCTAGTCTAGAAATCCCTTTCTAAGGTAGGCCACCACCACTCGCTGAGTTGACCCTTTTGTGTCTGGTGCAGGGAGAAGCCAGACAGGTTGTATTAAAATATCAATAATAACCCCTTTCTCTATCCCAGATAAGTTTAAATAGCTGACCGAGGAAGACGCACGAGGCAAGCTTATAGAGAGAAAAGTAAATAGACTTTAATTTTAGTCCCAAAGGCTCAAAGTTAACAGGGAGGAAAAGCACTCCCCCCAGGCTTCAGCTTAGGTTTACAGAATTATACATTCAGTCCAGAGTATTAAAACAAATCATAAAACTAATGCAAACTAGCTAGATGGTCCCTAAGCTAAGAATAATGGTAACTTACGATTTAGGATGTCCATCATCATCAGTTCTGTTCCCAAAGAGCAGCTGGCCCCGAGCTCATCCTAGCCAGCCCATTTAGATGGAATTCAGAGTCCTTTTTGGATTGAAACTTCCTCCTTGAAGTTTCAAGTATCATTTTAGGGCCTTGGGGTTATCAAGCCCTTAAGAAAGGTTGGCTCCGCCCCCAACCTTTTGTTATCACAGTTTGCATCTTGTTGATTACTCCATGTGGTTCCAACATGTGACTCCACACATGTGGCACAGAACAAAGGAAGGTCAGAACTTTTGAAGTCTTTGTGGTTTTCTCTGATTGGGTCTGCCTTTTCCAAATCAGATTGGCTCTCTAGTCAAGTGATGTGATGTCATGTTTAGGAAATGAGGTTCCCACCCCCTTAGCCATACCTGATGATATGGAATCCAGGGAATGGGATTCCACTGCTGTGAAATAGGTTTGGAGATGGAACTCCATGATGGCTGGCTAGGCCATCATGACAGTTGCTCTGCACCTTTGATAGCTCCTTTGAAGTTCAGACTATAACCCAGAACAGATTCACTACCTCACTGATGTGAAAGCCCTCAGCTGCACTGGGGCATGAGGACACTCTGGTTCCTATTGGTGTCATACATGGCCTTCTTGGAAACTTCGATAACACTGGCATGGATGGAGTTACTGCACCTTACCTGGGGAGCACCAGCTTAAGGAAGGCTGCTCCACTTCCTCCAGGAAGGGGCCAGGCTACAGTGGCTCCTTCAGAGCAAAGGTAATGCAAGAGAAAACTTTCATTCTTAAGTGTATGCAGTTAACTGTGTATGCAGTTCATGCAAGATACCGTATCCATATAACAGAAGCCATTGCTTACGGTGTTTCATCTCATCACAGGCACATCAGTAAATATACAGAATATTCTTAGTAGAACTTGTTTGCACTAAATCACAGAACTGGGCTTAAATCCTATTGTTAGTCCCAAGTAGAGTAGAGCTCTTGAACCAACTAGATTTACCTATGTGTTGATTCACCATTAACAAATTATTTAATGGGATTGATCTAGCTGAGACTGGCCAACATGGTTGTTGCTTTTCTTAGTGTATAGCACTCATACAGACCTTCACTAGAGGGGGTTCCTAACTTTCAGGCAAAGGCTTTGTGCATTTATTTGTTGTTGTTGTTTGCCTGCAAGTCATTTCTGACTTATGGTGACCCTAAGGCAAACCTATCATGGCTTTTTTTTGGCAAGATTTGTTCAGAGGAGGTTTGCCTTTACTTTCTTCTGAGGCTGATTCTCAGAGTCTTATCACATTATACTGCTATAGCACTATTCCACTTTACAGATATGGCTGCCTCCTGTGGAATTCTGGAGTTTGTAGTTTAGTGAGGCCTAAGAGCTCTCTGGCTGAGAGTTCTAAATGCCCCTCCCTAAACTGCAAATCCCAGGATTCCACAGGAGGCAGCCGTAGAATTTAAAGTGGAATAACAGTGCTATAGCAGTGCGATAAGGCCCTCACGAGAGAGTATGATTTGCCCAAGGTGGATTTCCATGGTTGAATGTGGATTCAAACTCTGATCTCCAGAGTCACAGTCCAGCTACTGTACCATGCTGGCTTCCTGCTTAAAAGGCAAAGTGTTATTATGGCTATAGCAAGGTCATAAAATGCAAGGTCATGGATTTAATCCTCCACATCTCTAGGCAGGGCCAGGGAAGACTATTGCCTAAAATTCTGGAAAGCTGATGCCAGTCAGATCAGACAATATAGCCTGAGAGAGATCAATGGGCTAACTCCATATGATCCATCTTCCCAAGCTTCTATTTTGCATAATTGTATTTTTGTGCCAGGGAAAAATTCCATTGCTTCATTCCATGCCATCATTAAAGGTTAAGGAGTCTCAAAATTTGCATATGGAGTTTTCAAAGCCTTGTAATCTGAATTTGTAGTCACTGAGCCACAGAATCTGAAACAACTTTACTGAGAAATAAGTTCCACCAAATTAACATGGCATTTACTCCCAAATACATATGTGTAGGATGCAGACACAATGCTATTGGCTGCATCTGAGATGAACCCAAGTTCCATGGTTTGTGGACTTTAGCTATACCCAGTAAACCTATTTGTACTTGCAGGGAAGTTAGTCTCACATTACTCTGGGGAACATATTTCTGAGGAAATCTGCATAGGATCAGATAGTTCACTCACTCCAGAAAACATGTTGCAATGGCACATTGGTGTGGTATGAGTTAAAACTTGTTAGTGGCAGTGTGAAAAAATGGATGCAGATGCAATGATTTTTGATGAACGCATCCACAAGCTCTTGGCTTAATTAACTGGCTTTATTTCAGGATTACGACATCCTTGTGACTGCTAGTGGATGACCCCTAATATTTACTGTTTAAATTTTGTTTAGAGTTGTGCATGAAACCAAGACAGAAGCCAGATTCTTCTCCCTTTCATACACCCACACCTACAACCCTTCCTCCTGCAGCAGAGGCCTGTGCGCTATAGTGACAGAGGCGCATTTTAGTCTTTTTACCTTTCAATCATGGAAGAGGGAAGAATAGAAAGCAAGTCATAAATATTCATGAGGCATAATCATCAACATTCCAAAAGCATCTCCAGACACTGGCTTAAAGGAACTAGACCCACCCCAGAAAGGTGAGAGTTGCTCAATGAGAATCCTTTTATCTCATGGATTACAATAATCACACAGAAACAACTTTGGTTACATACATTATGGGGCAGTGGGTATCTTCCATTTACTCATTCTGAGCAATAAATGGAACCAAAAAAGAAGTGCCAGCCCTACTCTCAGGGAGAGAAAGGCTACTGCTTTTGGTGGCAGTTGCTGGGGAGCAGCCGCCGCCGCCTCCCAGTTCTTCTTCCTGATTTCCCTGGGTATTCCCATTTTTCAGAGGACAGAGGGCTCTGTGGGCCACAGAGCCTCTTCTGCACCCCTTAAACTGGGCTCTGCTCTCAGGTGTCTCAGAGGCCCCAGTCCCAATGCCAGAGTTCAACAGCCAGCTTCTCTACAAAGGAATGGAGGGGGTACCATCTTGTCCTTTGCCTCAGGCAACATAATATATGTGCTGTCCACATATGCTGCATCTTCACCCATCCCTCAGGGGAAAGGGAGACTCCTTTACTACCTCCTCAGACAAAACCTGACTGCTCACTCACTTCTCTTGCTCTTATTCTAGTTCTCTGCTGGTAAGAGTGGGAGGAAAGGGCGGGTCTTAGGGTGGTACCTGCATCTAACCTGGCAACCAGATGCCCCCCTCCCTGCTTTCTTTTCATTGGCGGTTGAAGGCATTTTTATTTAGGCAGGCATTTGAGAAGTGAATTTTAATCAGTGTGCTGCTTTTAATGTCTTTATTGATTTTATGTTTTTAATTCATGTTGTGTTTTTAATTATGTTGAAATTCATTTAATGCTTTTAAATTTTTTTTGTACATTGTGATATTTTAGCTGTATTTTTTTAATTGTCGTAAGCTGCCTTAAGTCCTGTCTTGAGAGAAAGGTGGGGTATAAATCTAATAAATAAATAAATTTGTGTTGAGAATGCCTCCTTTACCTCCACCCCTGCCCTATCCCTCCCCAAATTGGGACGCAGGTGGTCAAACAACATCAGCAAAATTGCAAAAGTTATTAATGAGGAAGACTGCAGAAGCTAGGAGGGGCTACAGCAGTTTGCTTTTGCCTGAGTCTATTGGGAAGGGGAGGATTTGGACATCTCCTCTCCTCTCTTCTCCCCCTGCTGAATAAAATGAATACAAACTACTTTTACACTTCCAGTTTGCAGCAATGCAAGTAAGCTGAGTGGAAGGAGGTGATAGAAACTAGAGAGGGAAATGAAGTTGAAAAAGTGGGGCAACATACGATTAATCTGTACTGTCATAGAATCATAGAATCATAGAATTGCAGAGTTGGAAGAGACCACGAGGGCCATCCAGTCCAATCCCCTGCCATGCAGGAAATCACAATCAAAGCATCCCCGACAGACGGCCATCCAGCCTCTGTTTAAAGACCTCCAAGGAAGGAGACCCCACCACACTCCGAGGGAGTGCGTTCCAAGTCAGGACTATTGGAGAGTATGGAAAAATCAGGATCTACTCCAGCTTGAGTATTATTGCCCTTTCTGAACCAAGGCAACTGGTGGCTTCTATGTCAGTAGAAAGATGAATCCACTTCAGGTTTTAGTGTACACTTTAAAGCTGCTAACCAAGGTTCTGAACCATACCTGCCAATAGGTTCTGTGTCTTGGATAGCTACTTTACTGTTCAGACTAGAACCCAGAATGGATTCACTACCCCACTGAAATAAAAGGCACCTGCCACCAGTGCTCCTGCGACAGCAGCCTCCAGAAAGAAAACTTCAGTGCCTGTTCCTCTTCCAGATGCTCTGCCTCCCACCCTCCCCATAAGGAGGATCATGGAACAGGGGAAAGGTATCAAATATTCTTTGGAGTACATCCTTGTGATGTCCCAGGTGTTCATTCTGACAGTGCTGTGCTCCTCTGCCTGTTTTTCCTCTGCTGTGACTACACAAACAGCTGCAGCACAAAGTCATGATCAAATCCTAAAATCAAGAGTGCCTATTGCACTCTTGATTTTAACAGCTGATGCATTTATGATAGAGACAAAGCTCTCTCTTCACTAGCCAGATCTTCTAAACAGGGAAGAGAAAGCCACTGTGCTAATAGAATCATGGTCATAGAGTCATAGAGTTGGAAAGGGGCTCATGGGCCATTGAGTCCAACCCCCTGCTCAGTGTAGGATCTCCAGCTAAAGCATCCCCAGCGGGTAGCTATCCAGGCTCTTTTTGAGGATGTCCAGAGAAGGCCTCTCAAATCACTTAACAGGTGTTGGTTTTGTGTTTTAAATTGCTTCCAAAATATATTTTTTTTATTCTTACTGTTTCGGTTTTAAGAAGCACAACTATAGTGTACCATATGTGTTTTAAATTGCTTCTAAAGTACTCTTTCTAGCCTTACTGTTTTATTAGGTTAGGAAGCAAAACTGTAGTATCTCTTATTCATTAACAAGACATTGTGTCTGCAGGCCAAAATCATTGGATCTGGGAAGAGGCACTTAACATTAAACTTTATCCCCTATATTCTCATTTTTTACAAGCAAATTAAAGACCAGACTTCCACCAGAATAATTCATGATGAAAACAAAAATGATTTAAAAGCTTTGGTGAGGATGTTTGGGGTTTAGGAATCCTTTAGGTTGGCGTGTATGCAAAGTCAGAATTTCTTACATCTCAGCTTTTTTCTTCTTAACCGGCTCTAGTTTTTCACCACTTTCATAACATACAGCTTGTTCTAACCTTATACATACATGTAGTGCAATCCTAACCTAAATTTTTTGGGAGTAATGTTCTCTAATTTCAATAGGATTTATTGTTTTTAAACTGTATTGAGGATTCCAGCTTTAAATGTACAGAGCACTCAATAAATCAGTCTGTAGTTTCCATTCCATGTCACTGTTTCTCCTTATCAGTAAGAGGCAAGAAAATAATTGAGAATGGAGGAGAGAAATGCAAATGTCATTACCCATTAATGGCTGTTTTCAGAAGGATTACAACAATACTGTATCTAATTGTTTTGTTTCCAGCTGTATTAATAAAGATCAACAACCAGGAAAATTGTAAGACATATTTTAACAAAACCAAACCTATTATACTTATCCTATGGAGAAGCTCTGACCTGTGCCAAAAACCATGTCCAGCATTTGTGTGCTTTGGAGGAACATTTAAAAGCATTGTACTTTATGGATATTTCCCAGTACAAGCAGTGCTGCATGCATTTTTTCATAGCTTATACCTAAGTACAATAAGTGATATTTAATTCGTCTTAATCTGGTCCTTGTTCTACCTCTGAGCTATGGGCCTTTCAATGGATTATCACCACCACATAAAGAGTCCCCAGGGCTACTATCTGGAAGTATTTTAGAGTGGTGGTGGCAAAATAGCCACTCTGCAAGATGGTGGTGGACATTATACTTCCTCTAATTTCATCAATGCACAATATTTTTAAAAGCACATCACAAAAGTTTTGGTTGTATGTGTGTGCAGGTGAAGAGGTTGGGGAATGAACATGTGAGTGTGTCTTTTTATACTGTTAGAACATTGGTCCATGTAGTTCAGTATTGTTTTCTCTGAATCAGCAGTGACTTTCAACGAGTACTTTCACACTATATACAGTTATAGCACTGTGATTCCACTTTAACTGCTGTGGATCCATCCTATGGCATCCTGGGATTTTGAGTTTGGGAAGTATTAAAAATTCTCAGCCACAGAGTTCTATTGCCCCACCAAACTACAAGCCCCAGGATTCCACAGGAGGCAGCCAGGGTAGTTAAAATGGAGTCATAGTTCTATAACTGCATTGAGTGAAAGGGCCCCTGGTCTCAGGACGAGGTCTTTCTCAGTGCCCACTACCTGATTTTTATGGTCTGCCCTCTGTATCCATGGATTTGGCATCGGTGGATTCCACCATCCATGGCTTGAAAAATATTAAAAATAAAAAAATTCCAAGAAGCAAACCTTGATTTTGCCATTTTATATAAGGGACATCATTTTACTATGACATTGTATATAATGGGACTTGTATATAAGGGGATTTTGGTATCCACGGGAGATCCTGGAGCCAAACCCCAGGGGATACCAAGGGCCCAATGTAATTTAACTTTCTGCATACACAATACCGCCACCCATGGGAGGTTGAGTTTGGATGAGTGTTAGTTGTCTTGTGTGACAATTGCATGAAAAAATACTATTTCAATGCAGAAATATTAATTTGTGCACAGAAAATGCCGTCTTCCATGCAGAAAATGCTGCTTTCTATGCAAATCAACCACATGCGAATTTTATGCAGAATAAATCCCCAATTATAGTATTTTCTGCGCAAAAAAATAGCATCTCAGGGGCTGGGTCTCCAATTTTCATGGGTCATCTCCAGTTCATTCTAGTTATAATCAATTTAGTATCTGTACACACAGCTATTCATCATAACAACCATAAAGGACAAATTAGAACTCCAACAACTGCAGTCCTTACCAATCTTTCAAAAACATAACCTGCTAAAATTCTTAAAACAGTTAATAGTGTGTTAATAGGCTCTAGTTAACAGGTTCTGGTAGCCACAATGGGATTTCATTTAGCCCTGGTGGGAGACCAACACCAACAAAAAACCAGGTGCTGTAGACTATATTCCAGAGGAAGGGACTGGCAAAACTATCTCTGACTGTTCCTTGCCTAAGAAAACCCTATGACATTCATGGGGTCACCATAAGTTAACAGGCGACTTGAGGGCACACACACACACACACACACACATTGGTAAAGTGTCCTAAGGCATTCTAAGCAATGGCACTTTCTTGAATTTAGTTTGTTTTAGGAGGAACAGTTGGAGGGTTACCATACCTACACCCTCCCCTGCCTAATGGCATGGTTCACACTGCCGTCAGGTTTCTTTTGCATGATGATGGCAATAGCATTTATATTTATGATGGTGATGATTTATTCATTTATATCCTGCCTTTCCCCCCAATACTGAATCTCAAGGCAGTGCACAACAATAAATAAATACTGTTAAATAAATAACAGTATTTATTTAAATTAACTTGCCATGTAAGAAAAGCAGCTTTCCGTCTCACATGTAGTAAACTTCAACAAAAACTCCGAGACATGCAGAACAAGTGGTGGATCAATATAGGAGAAAAGACACAATGCTGTGCAGATCTGGGGGATTCTAGAGGCTTTTATGAAGCTCTTAAGGCAGTGTTTGGACCTACTTGTCAGGTCCAAAGCTCCTTATACAGTACAGATGGTCAAACATTAATTACTGATAAAGCATCCATCCTGAATCGATGGGCTGAACACTTTCAAAGTCTCTTTAGTGCCAACCGGGTAGTCCAAGGCTCACCTATCCAAAATATGATACAAAAACCGATGAAAAATGATTTGGACATAGCTCCCACTTTGGAAGAGACCCTTAAAGCCATGCAGCAGATGAAAAACGGCAAGGCAGCTGGGATTGATGGAATCCCACCTGAAGTTTGGAAACACGGAGGTCATGTACTCCATGATAAATTCCACAAACTCCTTGTGAATTGCTGGGAAAAGGGGGAACTGCCATAAGATCTCTGAGATGCAGTCATCATCACCCTGTACAAGAAAAAAGGAGCAAAATCCGATTGCTCGAACTATCGAGGCATAACACTGCTCTCTATTGCTGGAAAAATCCTTGCAAGGATACTCCTGAACAGATTAGTTCCTGCTATTGCAGAAGAACTTCTTTCTGAAAGCTAATGTGGCTTCAGAACCAATAGGAGTACTACAGATATGGCATTTGCCCTTAGACAACTGCAAGAGAAATGTAGAGAGCAGAACAAGGGTCTCTACGTAACATTTGTTGACCTCACCAAAGCCTTTGACACTGTGAATACGAAAGGTCTGTGGCAGATCCTGGAAAGACTAGGATGTCCCCCCAAATTCCTTAAAATGATTATCTTGCTACACGAGGGCCAGCGCGGTCATGTCAGATATGGCAATGCTCTTTCAGAGCCCTTTCTAATAACTAATGGAGTGAAGCAAGGTTGTGTTCTTGCTGCAACTTTATTTACAATCTTCTTCAGCATGATGCTCCAAAGGGCTACAGCAGAGCTCGAAGAAGACGACGGCATCTATATATGTTACCGTACTGATGGTAGCTTGTTTAACTTAAGCCATCTGAGGGCTCGCACTAAGACTCTAAACTATCTAGTCCGTGAGCTGCTCTTCGCTGATGCTGCTGCCCTTGTTGCCCACACAGAAGCAGCTCTGCAGCGCCTAACATCCTGCTTTGCAACAGCTGCAGAGTTGTTTGGGCTGGAAGTCAACCTGAAGAAACGGAAGTTCTTTACCAGCCTGCACCACAGGACGAACACCACCATCCCCACATTGCCGTTGGCAAATCTGTGCTCAAGTCCGTTCAGCAGTTCACCTACCTGGGAAGCATCATCTCCTCAGATGCCAAGATTGACAAAGAGATTGATCACAGATTAGCAAAGGCACATAGTGCATTTGGAAGACTTTACAAAAGAGTCTGGAGTTACAAACACCTGAGGCGAAACACAAAAATCAGTGTGTATAGAGCCATTGTACTGTCTATTCTCCTTTATGGGTCTGAAACATGGGTCACCTATCGCCACCACTTACGACTCCTCGAACGCTTCCATCAGCGCTGTTTACGCACAATCCTAAATATACACTGGATTGACTATGTGACGAATGTTGCTGTCCTTGAGCAAGCAGGGATCACCAGCATTGAGGCCATGATATTGAGAACACAGCTGCGCTGGGCAGGGCACGTTTCTAGGATGGAGGACCATCGCCTTCCAAAAATAGTATTCTACGGTGAACTCGCCACGGGTCAGCATAAGAGGGGCGCTCCAAAAAAGCGATACAAGGACTCCCTGAAACAACACCTCAGGCTCGGCCAAATTGAGCACAAACAATGGTCCGCCCTGGCCTCACATAGGGAGGCATGGAGACACACTATCCACAATGCTGCAGCCTTATTTGAGAACTCACGCCAAACAAGTCTTGAAAAGAAACGACAACGCAGAAAGAATCACAACCCAGAAACATCACCCAAGGAGACCTTCTGCTGTGCTTTCTGCAACTGGACTTGTCTATCTCGGATTGGCCTTTTAAGTCATTAGCACGCTTGCAGAAAGCACGGGATGAGTCCTTCCTGAATCTTCGTTTGCGAAGAGAAGCCAGAGAGAGAGTTTAAAGTATTTAATAAATTTAAATTTAAATAAATACTGTTAAAAGTTCTTACAAAAAGCATATTAAGAATTATTGTTAAAATGCAATTAAACAATGTATAGAATTAAAACAATTTAAAACAAATCCATTAAAAGATTTTTTTAAGAAGTCAGAGAAACAGTGCACAATTAAAATCCTTTTGGATTTAATTCCTAAATGCCTCTTGGAACAGAAAATTTGTCACTTGCCAAGGAGAGGACAACTAGGAGGAAGCCATTTGAGCTTCCCTAGGAAGGGATTTTCAAAGCCTGGGAGCTGCCACCAAGAACACCTTCACCTGTGTTCCCACCAAAAGTGACTGTGAGGGTAGTGAGACCAAGAGAACAGCCTTCCCCAAAGATTTAGGACTTTATCAGCCCACCCCCCAGAAAAGTTCTCTTGCTGGCATAAATTGTGGTGTTTTTATGCCGGCAAAAGAACCCCGCACCACCACACTTACCTTGAGCAGTGTCCATGAGGCTTCGCCAGCAGCAACAGAGCTCAAATGGAGCTTTGTTTACTTCCGGGGTTGAAATCTCCTGGATTCTCCTGAGAAGACGCTCATGTGGGAAATTTAAAAATAAAAGGGAAAAAACCACACAAAAAGTACATCAAAGCACTAAAACACACATAAAAAGTCCCAAGTAAATGGGAGGGGGGAGGATAAAAAGAGCATACCCTTCCTGGCTATCAAAGTCTCAACTGGAAGTGTTTGCCCATTGACACTGCATTCATGTAAGTACAATGGCGCATGCTGGCAGAAAAGCACCACAGGAGATCAATTGATGGCTTCAGCTGACAAGAAAATAAGACGGGTTTTAAATGATATATGATCACGAAAGGGCAATGTTGTCTGGTACGCGTGCCCTTTCATGATCATTAGGCATCCTCACGATGCTGTATTTGCTGCATCTGATAAAGTCCTTAGAGTCTAGGCATGCTCAGATAGGACAGCATTTCGATGCCATCACTGATTTAAATCCTACCCTGTGGTACTGAAACAAAGTACAAAGACAGCCCACAGCTCCGTTCTCTGGCCATTGGTCCAGAGAGTAAGGAGCCAGGATGGTCCAACCACTTGAGGGCTGATTTTGATACTTTGCTACTTGCTGCTCCTCTTGAAAGTTCCCATGGGTTCTTTGTCCTGCTTAAAAAACTAGCACTTGCTGATTCAAATTTACATTTTTTTTTAAAAAAATCTGGGATCCTTGTGTCTCTCTTAGTCATAAAATTATGACTGAGTGGCCTTCTCTTCTTTATCCCCCACTGGACATTAAAGCTATTGCAGATACTTTGCCAGCAGCTTTCCTGGAGCTTAGTGAATTATCTGCGCACAATAGATTCAAATGAAAGTCTGCTGGAATCCTCTTGAGTGGAGGCATTAAGGATGTGCTTTTTCCAAACACCAAGGTGGTTTAGCTTGTGTGACAAGGATTATGTTTCTATATTGCATTTCAACCCTCTGCTGACATCCAGAAGGTACCTGCTTTAAATTTTATCACTGGGGACACCCTTTTCTTCATACACCTGCAGTGGCATTGTGTCTGATAATCCAGAATCTCTAGGTTTTGATTTCCAATGCAGTGAGGGCATGCTTATGCTTCTTCATTTTAATCTCATAGCAGAAATAGTCAACGTCTGTGTTTGGAACTATCCTGTGATCTTCAGAGAGTCGTTTGGGAATCATGAATGTATTTTGCCATATTAGCCCAATCCTTTGCAGGCAGCTACAATACAATATGCCATCACTGCAATCTACTACAGGAGTGGGCATAGTGTGACCTACAGGCCTCATGTGACCCCTGGATCCCACTTATGTGGACCCTGAAGCCCCCACCCATCCTCCAAAGACTATCAACACCCCAGTTTTCCCAACAAATTATTTGACATGATTCCAGGTGGATCACTGTTATCCTTTTGGGAGAAGACCAAGGCAAAGAAGGTGTTGAGTAGCTCTGCCTTTTTTCTGTCCCCTGTTAGCATTTCGCCATCTTCTCCCCGCAGTGATGCTACCACTTCCTTGTTCTTTCTTTTGCTACAGACATATCTTAAAAAACCCTTTTTATTGTTTTTAACCTCTCTAGCAAGCCTGAGCTCCATCTGTGCTTTTGCTTTTCTGATTTTCCGCCTACATGAGCTGGCTATTTGTTTGAATTCTTCTTTGGTGATTTCTCCCTTTTTCCATTTCTTGTACATGTTCCTTTTAAGTCTTAGCTCAGTTGACAGTTCTTTAGACATCCATCCTGGTTTCTTTAGACACCTGCCATTTTTCCTCCTCATTGGAATGGTTTGAAGTTGTGCTGTCAATATCTTACTTTTCAGAAACTCACATCCATCATGTACTCCCTTCTCTTTTAGTATTCCTGACCATGGGATCACCCCCAGTAATTCCCTACATTTCTGAAATCAGGTTCCTTAAAGTCTAGAAGGAGTATCTGACTACGTTTGACTTCCCTTTCCTCTGTATAACAAACTCCAGGAGAACATGGTCACTCCCCGTAAGGATCCCACCACTTCCACCCCATTAACCAGAACATCTCTGTTGGTTAGGATCAGATCTAAAATAGCTGTTCCCCTTGTTGCCTTTTCCACCTTCTGGACAATGAAATTGTCTGCTATGCAAGTGAAGAATTTGTTGGACCTTAAACTTTTGGTAGAGTTGGACTTCCAACAAATATCAGGATAGTTACCCTCCCCCCGTTATTACTACATCTCTCCTTCCTGTATGTGTGGTCATCTCTTCTAGGAAGTCATCATCCAAGTCCTCAGTTTGATTTGGAGATCTGTAGTAGACCCCCACAATGACATCCCTGCTGTTTCTCTCCACTTGATTTTTACCCAGATGCTCTCAACCTGGCTCCCAGGATTTAAGTCATGGATCTGTTCATAGGTGTACACATCCTTAACATATAGTGCTACTCCACCACCCTTCCTGTTTGGTCTATTTCTCTGAAATAGGTTATACCCTTCTAGTACTACATTCCAATCATGAGACTCGTCCTACCAGGTTTCAGTGATGCCTATTAAATCATATTTGCTTTGCTGTGCTAAGAGTTCAAGTTCATCCTGTTTATTTCCCATGCTCTGTGCATTAGTATAGAGACATCTAAGATCATGGGCCAATCCCCCTATCTGCCATTTAAAGGTTTTATTCCTCCCATAGTTGGGTTCTTGTACTATTTGCCTTGTTCTCTGTATAACATTTGGGCTATTACCTCCAGCACTTGATGAACTCCTGCCCTCATGAATACAGTCTCTCTCCCCAACACAACTCAGTTTAAAGCCGTCTTGATCAGATCTTTCAGAGTCTTAGCAAAAACTTTCTTGCCAACTGCTGTGAGGTGCAACCCATCCCTTGCAAGAAGTCCACCTCCATAAAACCATAGGAAGCCAAACTGTTCCTGGTGGCCCCATCTGTGCAGCCAGTTGTTCACCTCCACTAGCTTTCTCTCCCTTCCTGGGCCATGCCCTTCCACTGGAAGGACAGACAAAATGTTTATCTGTGCATCCAAGTCCTTCAGCTTCCTACCCAGAGCCTCATAATCCCAGAGCAGAGATATTTGGGTTTGTTGTGGGAAGGGTGCTCAATGTGGAAAAAATAATCTACAAGTAAGTTTGATCTAGTGGCAATTTTTCTGCATATTGTAGTGGCTCAACAGCTCTCTTCAAGCTTACTACTTCATCGCTTAATTAGCCTTTCCTCCAATCTAGGAGTTGAGAAGACCTATTTTAATCAGAGGCAGATGTTGTTAACAGCACTGGCATAAAATTAATTAAAACACATTAGTTTTATACTGATCTCATGTGTATACAAAGGCAGAGGTGCCGTAGGGATTTAATTACCAGGAAAAAGAAATTGATTCCTCTTCTTACACAACAGGTAGCTGATCAATGTCTGAATGAAGTGCCAGCTCCAGGGATCTGTGCTTTCTGGGAGGCTCTTACTTTGTGTTGGCCTTGGAAGGCAAGCTTATCTGCCCTGAATAGCAAACAGAGACTATATTTCCAAACAAAGAGACTCAGTATTTTAAAAGGGAAAGTCATTCTTAGCAATGCTCTTCCCACTGTTTATGATAGAGCTTTTATGCAGAACCCATGGCAACGTGAATAAAATAAAGTGTTTTTTGTTGTTGTTGATTGAAACCACAGTCTTCCTTCTCCTTTCTAGAAAAAAAATGTTTCTCAAGGAGCTGACATTCAACTTAGGGCTCTTCCAGGTCTAAAGAAGTGTGAGTGGTCACAATATAACTCCCTGGATATTGCAAGGTTTTGCTGGTTATTGTCACCACCCCATCCACCCATTCCATTTTTTGGAGATGGGTTGTGGGTGACCAAAAGCTGTTTGAAGCAATTTCTTGGATTGACACTAGGGCTCTTCCAAAGTTTTTTTTTCAATGGGAGGTATGATTTTCTGAGGCGATCCTATGATTTGAAAGGCAATTTTCTCCTTTCTTTTTAGATTCCCTCCCCTAGAGTTATAGTGCCATAGTGTAAAAGTGCCATTAATCACTAATGCACTGTAGCACTTTAAGAAAAACTTTAAAAATAAAAGAAAGAGAACAAGAGGAGACATTCTCTTCTTGTTCTTCTATCAGAATCTTCTATCTTCTATATATATATAAATCTCTTGGGTATATTGCCTTTCCCAGTGTGCTGATTGGCTGCTCAGGAAACACACCCAGCCAATCACCACCCACATGCAAATTCCCTCTCCACCTCACAATCCACTCCTGCCTCTCAGTCTGTGGCCCAGATTCCTGCCACTCAATGTGTGGCCCAGATTGAGACTCATGCATTAAACTGGTGGTGGCAGTGGTGACAGGCTGCTTTTGATGGGGCCCAGGCAGTAAACTGGCTGTGGTGGTGGCACAACACAGAGCAAGTCACCCTCAGAAATTCCAGGAAAAGTGTGGAATGCTGAGAAGGGGGAAGAGGAATTTAAAAACCCAACCAGCCTACCTTACAGAGTTGTCGTGAGGTCTACCGGGTGTTTTTGGGGGAGTTTTTCAATGGCGTATGGTACGCCAGGTCCAGCTAGTTAAAACGAAACCTTCTCAAGACTGGAAATAAAATGTTGCTCAGCTGGTGCTGAGAACTGCCAGAAAAAATAATCCAAAACAACAGAAGCAATATATATTGCTTAAAAATCTGAGAACCACAGTTGCATGTCCTAACAGCGCGTGAAGTCAGGTTGGTGAGTACATGTAACAGGGCTTTCTCTGTAGCAGTGCCTTGACTGTGGAACTCCCTACCCAAGAAAGTCAGGCTGGCCCCATCTCTTTTAAGCTTCTCTTTAAGTGGGCGGCCAAAGCAGTGCTGTTCTGCATGGCATCCAGTGTTTGAAATTGCTGTTTTAACTGTTGCAAAACTGGATTTTGGGATTGTTTTTAGATTGCTTTTAGATTGCTTTTAGGAGTTTTAAAAGAGTATTTTAATGTGTTTTAAAATGTTTTTATCTTTGTATTGTTTTAATTGGTTTTTATTTGTTCATTGCCTCGGGAGCTCTTCTAGGCTAGGAAGTGATACAGAAATACTTTAAATAAATAAATACAGCAACTATTACTGCAAATCCATTTGGAAGCAGTATTAGATGGGGAAAGGACTTCAGGAGAATGGCAACATGACAAAGCCAGATTTAGTTAAATTTTGTATAGGCCCATTGACATTACTGGATCTACCATAGGCATGACATAAATCTGGATGTAGCCTAATGATGTCAAGGGGTCTTCTGTTGTATTGACATACCATCATGCAGACACAGGATCCAGCATAAGAATTAACTTCTGGGCCCCTTCTGCAAACCACTTAGAATCTATTTTCTCTTCCTTGATCTGTAAATTCCTTCTTTCACTTTCCTTTTCTCACTCTTCTCACATCCCCAAAGGCTTTAGAACTCAGAATCTGATTGGCCCACAGCCCCTACTACTACCTGGAACTAAAACCCACCCCTCTATAGCCATATCTTGGAATGTTACTTTTCAAAGTAATTTGCTCTGTTGCTCATTACTGTGTCTTAAAAAGTAACCTGTTCCAGTTACTCACGATGATGACGAAACAAGTTAGCTTGTTGCATTACTTGCTGTACTCCTTGTCACTTTTTCATTGGCTCCTGTGACTTTTTCTGAGAGGAAAAAATCTCTATAAGGTTGATATGAAAATGCTGTAAAACCTGAAAACCTCCTTTCAAAATGCCTCTTAGGGGCTTATAGCATCTCAAACAAAAGCGGCACTCAAAAAGTATAAACAATACAGTATTTAGAAGTGATTACATACAAAATGTATTTACTGTACATTTTTCTATAAACATACATTACTTTCAATCAGCAAGAATGAAATGAATAACTTTCAATTTAACAACAATGAAATAATTTTTATAATTTTTTTTCAGGACCATATCCTTAATATCCCAATAAATAATATACAAATTCTTGGTAAGTACACACAGAATAATGCGTCTTGTTTCTGTTCTTAATACACACACAGATACTTGCTGAGTAAATGTAAAATGATGCATCTTGTTTCTGTTCTTGATACACAAACAATTGGCTCTAGAGAATCCCTGTTTTGTTTCGTCTCTTCATCAGTGTGTATCTCAAATATAACAATGTTTGACGGAACCTTCCTGCTGCACTGCTGCTTTTCTTCAACATGCGGCAAGCCCCTTAAAATGTGCTAGAAAGAAACTTTTTTGGGGGGGGGACCCTTGAAACTGGTACTCTGAATATTAATAAATACATTTGATCTTGTTACATATTGCAAACACAGTTACAAAAGTTTAAACAATTTGCAGATTTAGAACTTTTTTTAAAAAAACCCCAATAAAATGCAGTAACAATAGTATATATTTTATAGTGAAATAGGACATATACACCCTCACAACTTCCATGCACCTCCCAAAGCAGGACTTGCTTATGAGAAGGTATAGGACCTGTCAGCAGAAACCTTGCTTCTAGGGCCATATTTTTTGCCTGGCAAACTTTTGAAAATTGAACTGAGTTTGTAGCAATTGAAGTAAGCTGAGGACAAAGGGAGAATCGTGGGGAGGAGAACCTGGTGGCGCAGTGGTTTAATGCCAGTACTGCAAAGTCACCAGTCACCACATTGCAAGTTTGATTCCAGTGGGCTCCAAGGTTCACTTAGCCTTCCATCCTTTCATAGGTCGGTAAAATGAGTACCCAGCTTGTGGGGGCAATTAGCTAATACACATTGGAAACTGCTTAATGCAGTGTAGATGTGTACAGTAAATTGCTATTGTTTAACAATTTGTAAGCCGCCCTGATAGCCTTTGTGGCTGAAGAGCGGGGTATAAATACCTAAAAACAAAACAAAACAAAACAAAAAACAAGGACATCTTAAAAGCAGCTGAAAAAGTTGGATGGCAGAGGATTAATTGGGACTGGGACAATCCTTGCCAAGCCAGTCCCAATTAATCCTCTGCCATCCAAATTTGCTTTCTGATGAAGTTTTAAGTTTACTTTTGACACTCAAAGGAGAGGCTCGAACACTGTAAGAAAAGATTTGTTTGAACTGGGCAGAGTCATGCAATTTTATCTAGCATATAACATTGTTTTAGTGCAGAGTTTGGAATCATGCAGACTTCTAGTTATTGGATTGCGTTCCTTACCATTGGCTATGTTATGCTGGCTAAGGCTGCTGGGACTTACAGTCCAACAACACATGAACATCTGAAATCTGAAACCGCTTGGAGAGAGTAAGTTCTGGTTCAGACAGAAAGCAGGAATGCAGCTGGTGGATGAGTCTCCCTCCTTTTCTCAGGGTAGCAGTGAAAAGTGTGTTTTCTCTCCTCATCCAGAAGATGACAGCATTGCACCAGTAGTAACCGATGGCTGTTTTTACTTCCAACCAAACACAAGATTTGTTTCCACAACAGTTCCTCTGTTTGTAGATATAACACTAAAAAAAGACATAATATGGGACCAGGGTAGGCTACAAAGCCTTCACGTGAAAAGGCCAATGGGACCTGAGCTGATAAATCAGATGCTTGTTGGGGAAACAAACTTCATTCTCTTCCCCTATAATTAATTGATCCTGGAATGATTCAGTGCTATTTGAATTGTCTGCAGCGCTCTCACTGATGTTTCTAAATCATGGATCAAAATGCAGAGAGAGCAAATAAGGCAGCCTCTTTCTTTTGACTCTGTCATATTTGCAGCAAACTTCTGAGTCATACTGAACTCTTCCTCAAGGGAGATATTTATAGAGAGGAACATCCACCTCTTTTGTTTCAGACCCCTTGTGAGATTATTCAGTAGGAACCTATGTCAGCTCATTAGTTCTCCACACTAACGATTGAAATATAAAAATAATTACATGGGTCTATGCACTAGGTATAGCTGCCAAAAGGCAGAATATCATTTGCTTTAACTCTGTAGATGGGTGGATAAGAACATCAAGGAAAAGCTTTCATTGTGCAACCACCCTTGCTCATTTACGGAGTTTTATGGAGGGTCCGGACTTCCTAAAAGCACCAGATCCCATCTGATCTTGGAAAGTAAGCAAGATCAGCTTAGTACTTGGATGGGAGACTGCCAACGACTACCAAGTGCTGTAGGGTATATTTCAGAGGAAGGAACTGGCAAACCACCTCTAAGTATTCCTTGCCTAAGAAAACCCTATGAAATTCATGGGGTCACCATAAGTCGACAGGTGACTTGAAGGCACATACATAAACACACCAGGCTACAGAGAGCAATCTTCCATTGGTAATTTTCCTGTGGTGCATTTTCTCTTTGGGAACAAGGCATGTGGCCACCATCACCATGGTGCTTCAGCTGACGTAGGCATGGGTTTCTGTCAAAGACATTTGGAATCTATTGCCATCTACATTGGCCCTTTGATGTTTACCATGCCACACACAGTGTGCCTGCTAAAACACACCCACCCACACCTTAACAAGGCTAGTTAATGCAGATGCTCTTAGTGAGGTTACAAACATACTGTACATGGCTTGTAAAGTTACAAAAAGTGACTCCAGAAACAAAAACAACACATGTATACAATTTAGGAATCTAGGAAGTTGCCTTGAACTAGATCAAGCTTCTTATTCTTCTAACCTGAACTAAAGGGCATTATAGTTCAAATTCATTTATTACAAATCCATAGATCCGTCACAAAAAAGAACCAAAGCATAAGACAGAAAATAGACAGATTATTTTTTAAAAACATCTAAACAGCAAAACATTTACAACCGTTTTTTACCTAATACACTGTAAACTCTAATCCTGGCCACCTCTGTAAGAAATTTAGCAAACAGCCAGGGTCACTTTTGGGGATTTGTCTTCTAATAAAAACCTGTCTATTCTCCTTTATGGTTCTGAAACATGGGTCACCTATCGCCACCACTTACGACTCCTCCAACGCTTCCATCAGTGCTGTTTACGCACAATCCTAAATGTACACTGGACTGACTATGTGACGAATGTTGCTGTCCTTGGGCAAGCAGGGATCACCAGCATTGAGGCCATGATATTGAGAACACAGCTGCGCTGGGCAGGGCATGTTTCTAGGATGGAGGACCATCGCCTCCCCAAAATAGTACTCTACGGTGAACTCGCCATGGGTCAGCGTAAGAGGGGCGCTCCAAAAAAGCGATACAAGGACTCCCTGAAACAACATCTCAGGCTCGGCCAAATTGAGCACAAACAATGATCTGCCCTGGCCTCACATCGGGAGGCATGGAGATGCACTATCCACAATGCTGCAACCTTATTTGAGAACTCACGCCAAACAAGTCTTGAAGATAAATGACAACGCAGAAAAAATCACAACCCGGAAACATCACCCAAGGAGACCTTCTGCTGTGCTTTCTGCAACTGGACTTGTTTATCTCAGATTGGCCTTTTTAGTCATCAGTGCGCTTGCAGAAAGCACGGGATGAGTCCTTCCTGAATCTTCATTTGCGAAGAAAAGTCAGAGAGAGAGAGAAAAAACCTGATGAAAATTGACCTGAGTTTCTTGGAAATTTGCTCAATAATGGATGGATTGTATAACGACGGACCTGATTATAAAGGCTACAAGACAAAAGAATAATGTTTCATTGACCCAACTACATATTACTGCATGGGATACTGTCTTTCCAAATATGGTACACCAGAAAATCTGCCTCGAAGTAATTCAGTAGAATAGACATTACATCTGGCCTTAGGAAAAAATCTGTGGTTATTAACCACCGACAGGTTCTTTAAATAGTCAGCTAGTTGGAAAGGTCTGATGTAACGGACATTCATTACACTAGGGGAACAGGATATGTATGAACGGTAGCGCAGATTGCAAAAAGCTTTGTCCCACAATCTTTGCTTAACAGATTTGAGGGCAATATTCAAACCTAGATTGGAGAGGAGGGAGGAAGAGAGACCAATTGAAGTTGCTTTTTTGGAAGAAGCTTGGACCAACTGCCTACATAGTCATCCTGGGACAGATATAAAAGCAAGGCTGAACTCACACCAAAAACACTAACTTCCATCCAGAGTTTTTAAAGCATACCACCATGCCCTAGTTGAAAGAAGGCTTCCCCCTGTTTCCAACAGGAGTACAGAATTAGGAACACAATTAGGGAGTTGGAGAAAGGCCCTTAGGAACTTGGTCTGTTGCTTATCTATCTTGGGTGTCAGTCCCCCTATCCAGATATTGGAAGCATATAAAAGTTGTGCAGTGGACTTGGCGTGAAGCACTTTGATGGCAGGTGGTATATACAGAAAAGGGCATTATAAATAAACATTATTATTATTATTAAACTAAGCTCAAAGTTTGAAAAAGTTAATTTTTGGGGGCCATGCTGAGTGCAGGATTCTGGGAATTACAGTATATTCAAATATTTCCCAAGCTCTGAGTATGGACTTGCCTGCTCCTAGGGGTAGCAAACAGAGGCAAAGTTCTTCATCACCTGATCCTTTGTTTGTTTGTTTGTTGTTTTGTGTTTTCCAATCAATTTCAACTTAGGGAGACAATACCACTGGATTTTCTTGGCAAGATTTATTCAGAGAAGGATTGGTATTGCATTTCTCTTAGGCTGAAAGAGTGTGACTTGCCCAAGGTCACTTGGTGGGTTTCCATTGCTGAATGGGAATTCAGACCCTGGTCTTCCAGAGTCCTAGACGAAATTCAGCCCACTACAACACACTGACTCACACCTGATCCTTTTGCCTGGGGAGACTGAATTGGGAATCTTCTGTGTACAGGTTGTGGACTTGCTTTTACCACTTAGCTATAGATAGGCACCAATCCAGTCTAAAGCATATGTACATCTCCATCATCTGGCTCTTACAGAATATTTTGAATGGCAAAGGACAAAGCATGCAATTCAGAGATGTATTATGTAAACTAGATGTTATCTTTATACATGCTCACGCACACAGGTTTGGAAGAGGAATAATAAACCGCTATACACAGTGAAACTTCTAAGTTGTGTGTTTTGGTATCCCTGAGCTACTTGGAGAACTGGTATCTGGCTATATGTTGCTAATCTTTGTAGACCAATACAGTCCCCCTGCAATACACTGATTATAAGGTGACTCAACCTCAGTATCTCTAAGGTACTGAGGTTCCTTTGTTCTGCTACCACAATCTGAAATACTATTTTTCATATTTGTATAACCCTCAAAAACAAATCCAACAAGTGTCCTCTTTAACTTTGGCACATTTCCTCTTTTATTGAAAGAGAAAACACCACATACAGTACTGCCTTTTGCCTTACTGACATACTTTCACATCCCAGGCTAGCTGGATGGAGTGCTCTTTGATTCCTAAGTACATTTGTAGCACACATCTGATAAAATCCTGCCCTTGCCTCTCAGGAATCAGCAGCACTGTTTAAATATTTGGACCAGGACTCCCCAAATATTGTAGCCAGCATGGCCCCTTAGCTAGAGGATTCTGGAAGTGAAGGTTCCAAGCTCCAAATAACAAAAAACAGGGTTGTATGGAGTGATGTCCTTCTGCTCCAAATTCTGGAATAAGTCCCAGTGAGCTCAATGGGATTATTATATCCAGGCAGTTAAGTAATCCCAGGAGGACTGCAGGTTGAGACCTCGCAGCCTTGCTTTTTGAAAATACATGCTTCAGAGCTAATGATGTGAACAGGAAGGGAGGTGAGGTGGTGGAGGCGGGCTGGGGGAGGGAAATGAAAGAGAAATAAAGAAGGGTGGAGCCTGGCCATCTCCTTTTGCAAATCTACAGGGCAAGCAGCATATAATCCACACTGCAGCTCCTGCCAGCTGCTCTGAGGAATCGGTAGTTTGCAGCTAATAGGGTGTGTTATGTGCTTTTGCTCATGAAAAGGGATGAATCAGAGTTGCGGTTTCCAGGTTTATTATAATGGGACAAAGAGCTTTGTTTTGAGCAAACTGGTAGAGGCTGCAGCTGTAAGCAAGGATTTTAAACCAATAGCTACCCCTACTCCTGTTTTGCTGCCAATAGCCCCTTCCCTACATATTCTGTTTGCTGTCCTGAGCTTTAAAATAAGTGATATCCCTAATCCCTGCAAAGTATGGCAAAATGATCCAAGAAAAGGTAGATCAAGAACATTCAAAATAGGTGAAAATATACACATTGAAGTTAACTATAAGACTGGCAAAATAACTAGGGAGTGGTGGCGGCATACCTGAAGAGAGACATAGTTTTTGGGATTTCCAGGCTAGAGGAATCCCGAGAGTGTGTCTCAGAGGGAACAGCTTCAGGAGTTCACAGGCTAGAAGGACTTCTTGAACTGTATCACAAAGGTAGCCTTGCCTCCCAGGTGTGTACATGCGTGTGTGCGTGTGCACACAGAGGCGAGAGGCTATATCACATTTGCCATGTCTCCTTCCTATGGAATCCTGGAATTTGTAGCCTTCTCTGCCAAAGAGTGCTGGCGCCTCACCAAACTACATATCCCAGGATTCCATAGGAAGGAGCCATGGCAAATAATCCAGTTTCATAATTTCAAACTGGATTATTTGTGTACTGTTCATGCACCCCTTGGGTCCCTGACACGCCTGGGGATGACCCAAGACATTTTGCTGCTAGAGACAAGGGGTGGGGGCATTTTGAGCCTTAGGCCCATTCATACTACACAATTATAACACCATGGGGTGGTTTACACGGGCAAATATTCCCCTAAATATACCGCTAAGATAGCTCATAGTTCCCAGGGATCGCAGCACAGAATCGCCTCATTCAGAAGGGGGGAAGGTAAAACACCCAAATATAGCGTGGCAGGGCATGTCGCTATTTTTGCCGGTATATTTGCAATGTAGTGCTTTATTTGCAGTGTAAACTAGCATTCCGCTAAGGGTTAAAGCAGAGCTGCATTGTGATTGGTTGATGATGCAGGGGTGGGCTCAAAAGAGGGGCAGGGAGGAAGGAAAGACTGTAGCGTTTAGAGGAAACTTGCAAAAATCCTGTCTGCTATTTTGCAAGCCAGTTTTCAAACAAAAAGGATTCCCAGCTATTTTCATTCAGGGAGCATTCCTTCTCACCTTCTCTGCTGTTTCAAAAGTATGTAAAACTTTTTTCCTGTGCATGGGGGAGGGAGAGAAACGATTTCACGAAGGGCTGTAGCAAGCTGAACTGCTCTCCCCCCCCCCTCTCTCTGGCTTTCCTGTATTTGGAAGGAAATGCTGTTTCAAGCAAGGAATAAAACTTTCTAAGCTGTTCAGCATGGAGTTGGGGCCAGGGCAGGCATTCCTATGGCATTCCTTTCCCTCTCCAGTGCTTGGCCATGCCCCCACCACATTTGGCTGTGGGAACACCACAAAATATAGCTGTGTAAACAATTACCGTATAAACTACCCACCACTGATGCGTGAAAGCACTACAGCGCAACTTAACGCAATAAAACCTGCCGTGTAAACCAGCCACTCGATTCCAGTTTAACTCCCATTGTGCCTTCCTATAAAATTGTGGGATTTCCAGTTTAGGGAGGGTGTTCAGAATTCTCTACCAGAGAGCTTCAGTGCCTCACCAGACAACAAACCGTAGGATTCCATAGGATGGAGCCATGGTAATTAAAGTGGAATCATCATGCTATATTTATATAGTGTGAAAGGTCCCAAGGATAAAAATGGTCCCTCTTCTGTTTCATCTAATTAGAGATGGCAGTTGAATCCCACCTCAACACTGGCAACAGGATAGCATCATTCACCACATCTGAGGGCAGCACTAGGAAGTCTGTGTGGCAGGCACAGCTTTGTCCTCAAAGGGTCAAAGGGGCTCAAGTCTGGACAAGTGAAGAGTCATCTGTCATGGTTGCTTCTTACAATCCGCTGTTACTTGAAGTGGTTGCTTCCCTCTCTGCCTCAGAGTAGAGCTGGGCATGTTGAGGTGTTCATTTTATGCAGAAGATGCTATGGCAGCTGCAGAACAGTGCTGGAGTGCAAAGTTGTGTCTTAAGTCATTAGTTGTGGTGTGGGACTTTGAACGCCAATACAAAAGAAAGGTTTTTAACTGCAAATCTGATGAGCTTCTCTATGTTCAATGAGAGGAAGGGCATCCTCTCCTTCACCTCAGGTAGCATAGTATCTTGGGCTAACCTGTCTGCTGATAACAATATTCATTCAGTCAGTGTTGAGTAATATGTGGAAAATGCTAAGTGACTTGGTTAAAAGAGAGAGATACAGAGCTTAGAAAAATTACTTTGTTGTACTAGCACTACCATTTCCTATTTATTATTTTTATTGTGCTGTTGTGCATTTAAAGCTTTATCCTTTTAACTGGTTTTAATTTTTTTGATAGTTTAATTGCATTTTAACTTTTGTTTTCTGTGATTTTTTTTAAAAAAAATCTGTTGTAAGTGTTACCTACCCTGATAGCGCCCATTTTGGAATATAAAAATTGGCTATATTTAATAATTTGGCTTAGTGTAGCCATCCACGTGGTTACGGGTAAACCAGGACCCCCTAATACAAAGGCTGGATTCATGGATAAACAAGAGAGGGGCCTTTGGAAATTCTTCACACAAATACTCAGGTCAGAGAGTTAACACTTGGAGGTGAGTCATTCATGAAGCCACTCAATGATAGCAGAGACCTCAATGCTTGTAAAACAGGTTCTTCCTCTCCTGCTCCCCTCCAACAAAAGACCTCGCCTGTTCCTATTCAATTCCAAAGTATAGCACCCATCAATGATTGTTAACTCTTCTGGAGTATCCTTTGTTTTAGCCTGGGAAACTCCAAGCGACATTGTATTCCACTCAAAATCCCAACCCTTCAGGGGAATTATTTCATATGAATAACACCCTAAAACACCACCAAAATGTCCACAGTTCTTCCTCCTACATCCATGGTGCCAGTTTGCTGTGAGACCCTCAGAATGCATCTTTGAGAACCTTCTGCTGCACGAATCTCTGCTCCTCCGAGAGGCATTGTATCACCCACCATCCCCACACTCTATTACTCTATCCAAATACTTCCTACTTTCTTTGTTAGCCTTGTGTGGTTGCTTGAAGCCTGAATGTTTGAGTAAATGCTGTTGATATTAATTTCCAATAAAGATAATTTATTTGTACCTTTTGGCTTAGCGTCTCCTCCGTTATTACCAGTATACATAGGTTACAAGGTCCTGCTGTTGCCTGGCCTCTTGCATGCCAAGTTGAGTTAATTAAATCCCTCAAATTAATATTAGGACATTAGATGGTCCCCACAAACCCCAAGCACTTTGGATAACAGTAAGATAGGGTCGCCATAAGTCAGAAATGACTTGAAGGCACACTACAAACAAACAAAAGTTTCCTTGAGTCCTGAACTGGGGAAAAGGTGAGATAATACTAAGAACAACAACAACAACAACCACTCCCAGAATTTTTCCAGCTGGTGGAATCTGGGAATTTAATTTATTAAAAACCTGCTATTCTCCTGATATGGGACCAAAGGTGGTTTACACTATAAGTTAAAACAGAATACAATTAAAATAAGGCACAATAAAAACAATTAAATACACAGTTACTGTATATTTAAAACATTAATTCACAACAATTTATAAAGACATTCAAATGTAATAATGAAGATTTTAAAAAACCCCACATAGTATACCCTACTTAAAAGACCCTCTGCAGTGGGAAGGTAACAAAGACCTGGCTAAACAAAAAGTTTTTGCCTACCTGCAGAAAAACGGCAGCGAGAGAGCCGACCTAGCCTCACAAGGGAGAAAATTCCACATGTGGCAAGGAGGACTCCACAAAGTCTCCCTTAGCTTTTTGGGGAGTTGTAGTCCAAAGAGTAACCATTCCAAACTCTGTATAAGGATTCCTGAGAAATAAATAGTCCCAAGTCTGAAATGCCATGGCAACTAGGAGTAAAGAATTATCCTCCTGTCCTCCAAGCATGGCGCCCCAGATGGCTTTTCTAGCAAACAAACATTTCCTATGGAAAGAAAGGGAAGGGACTTGGCAAATGAAAGAGACCTACCCTGATTTTGCACCATTCCTCCTTCCCTTAGCTGGCACAATAAAAATGCCTTCCAATGACTTATTTCTTAATAATAATGCCCAGACACTGTAGAGAAAAAGGAGAAAGAAGTGTGACTCATTCATTATGACACAGTTCTGAAGGAGCAGTGAAGGGGAGAGGTGGAAACCAGGAGTCTTTCAGAGGCACACAGGAAAAATGAAAGGGAGTGGGAAGATAAATATGTATTGGATGTCCTGGGACTCTCTCCCAATATAATTATTCTCTCAGACAGAACTAATTCATAATGTAGCCATGTTTAGCTCAGAGAGAAAGGAGGCAAAAGTTTAAACACTTAAGACTCATTACAGTGAAGGAAAGCAGTAATGCTGGAGGCAGCTGTAAAAAGGCAGCTCTCCTAATGTTAAGCCTGAGAACACCAGGGGGTTGTCCAAATGGTGAAAAAACTCCTCACAGAATCTGAGGAGAATCCTACCTGTCCTAATGGTATTCTGTGTGATTTCACCCTATTGTGAAGGAGGGGGCAAAAAAGGCCAAAAAAACTCATCAGAAAAGCCTTCACGGCTTTTCTTGTCTTTAAAAAACAACAACAATAAGGTCGGATGCATTTCTGCTCATTAGGAAAAGCGAATCAATCTGATTTGCTTGGCCAAATGAGAGGAAGCACGCCCCTGATTGACCAGACAAGCGCAGGGGGCAGGGCTTGCTAGCAAGGCAAGAAGCCTGCAATCACCATCCCCCCACCAAGTGATTTGGGGATGGGGGGAGTACGACTGTCATTCCCACCACCACCCGCCCCTGTTGCCAGCACCGCTGGGGGTGGAGAAGGGAGGAGGGCTTTTTCCTCCTCTTCATTCTCCCCTGGTTCCCTCCCACCATCCCGCCGCTTCCTGCCCGCCTGGTTTCTCCGGCACCTATCTGTGGGGCTGAGGAAGGGGGAAGAGGGTGAAAGAGTCCTCTTCCCCTCTCAGCTTCTCTGCTGTCTGCCCACCCACCCTTCCATGGGGCTGAGGAACGGGGAAGAGGGTGAAAGATCCCTCTTCACCCTCCCTTGGCTTCTCCACCATCCGCCCACTCACTTCTATGGGGTTGAGGAAGGGGGAAGAGGGCTCTCTCGCCCTCTTCTCCGTTCCTCAGATGTTATCTGGGATGCAAACCTTATGGGGGCTGTTGGGAATAAAACCACTGTTAAGACAATGTGGAGTCGAAGGATTTCACGGCTGGCATCCATAGATTTTCCTTGGTTTTTTTCCGGGCTGTGAGGCTGTATTCTGGAAGAGCTTATTTCTGACGTTTCGCCTGCATCTGTAGCTGGCATCTTCAGAGAATGTTTGGGTAGGAGTGTGTGTGGGGGTTATATACTGTGAACCCCTGTTGGGGAGTGTGTTGACCCATACACGGTCAACCCACCACCTTAACACTCTGGCTTTAGGATGGCAGTCCTGTGGGTTCTCTTGCATCCCACTACTGCCCCCAAAAGAATGTGTGAAGCACCAACCACTTTCTATTGGGACAGCCCTTTGTGTCCCTGATATCAGGTAGCGTGGTTTAAATTAAACGGAGGCCAAGCAGCTTTAAACTCTAACAAACGTTTATTGAAAAAATGTAAAACAAATAAACTGTAGTTGAATATTAAAGTTGTTAATCCTCTTAAGGCTTAGTTACATCAGATTCCTTTTAAAATAATAACATCAATCTAGTCACACCAGCACTACTAACTCAGGAACAAAGTCATAAATCCCCTTTATATCCCTGACTTGCTCTGAGCCTCTCCCTACTAGACTCTCCAAGTCTATTCAGTCCCTCTCTGGACCCTTAAGACCCTTCTGTGGTCGTCAGACTGAAAAGTTCCCTCAGGAACTCTAAGAGCACACCCTCCCTTTGGTGTAACTCTTTCTTTCCAGTCAAACCTCAAAACAATTAATCCCCTCTCACTCTCTGTCAGGCCCCTTTTATAGCCGTGCCCAGCTGCCTTCCTATTGGCTGGGCACCTGCTGCTCAGAGATTGGCTAAAAGAGAGGCCTTTTCATCACGATTTTCCTTTGTTTTTTTCCGGGCTGTGAGGCTGTGTTCTGGAAGAGTTTATTTCTGATGTTTCACCTGCATCTGTGGCTGGCATCTTCTGAGAATGGTTGGGTAGGGGTTTGTGTGGGGTTTATATACTGTGAACCCCTGTTGGGGAGGATATGTAAATTTGTGTATTTGAATGGTTAGTTTCTGGGTGGAGATATGCAAGAAGTATTAGTGTCTGTTTGGCTAATGGTTGGTTGATGGCCCATTATCTGCTGGAAATCCCCCTGTCCCTGGGTGGAATTCATTTGCAAGTGCTGAGTTTTGATTTTATTGTTTTTCAGGCCTGGCGGCCAGATTTTGTTTACTTTTAGAGTTTTGTCTTTCCTGTTAAGTTGTCCAGGTGTTTATGGATTTCAATAGCTTCTCTGTGCATTCTGACATGATAGTTATTGGCCTGGTCCAGAATTTCTGTGTTTTTAAGTAACATTTTGTGGTTTATAACATGTTCTGCTACTGCTGATTTTTCTGGCTGGCCCAGTCTGCAGTGTCTCTCATGTTCCTTGATTCGTGTTTGCACACTGTGTTTAGTGGTCCCTATGTAAACTTGTCCACAGCTGCATGGTATGCCGTAAACTCCTGCAGCTGTGAGAGGGTCTCTTTTGTCCTTCGCTGAGCATAGCATTTCTTGGATTTTCTTGGTTGGTCTGTAGATCGTTTGGAGGTTGTGTTTCCTTATCAGTTTCCCTATTCTGTCTGTGACTCCTTTGATGTATGGTAAAAATACCTTCCCTTTGGGTGGTGTTTTTTTTTTCATTCCTGTGTTTTTTTCTGGGTCTGGCTGCTCTTGTGATGTCTGATCTGGAGTAACTATTTGCCTGTAGGGCCCAGTTTAGGTGCTTCAGTTCGTCCTCCAGGTAATGGGGTTTGCAGATCCTTTTTGCACAGTCTACCAATGTTTTTATTGTGCTTCTTTTTGTCCTGGGTGATGATTGGAGTTCTTGTGTAGGTATCTGTCCATGTGTGTGGGTTTTCTGTATACCTTGTGGCCTAACCGTTGGTTTGTTTTGCGGATGACTAGGACATCCAAGAATGGCAGTATTCCTTCCTTCTCTTTTTCTATCATGAATTGGATATTTGGGTGGATGCTGTTCAGGTGGCTCAGAAATGAGAACAAATCATCTTCTCTGTGGCTCCAAATTCTTTCACATGCAAATTTAGCAAAGTTTCTTACTTAGAAGTAAATGGGCCTCTTTCTAAATGCACAAACCTCATGTTACCCCATGCTTCTCCATCGAGTCAGGAAATGAGACTCATGCAAAAGAGTCCACACAAGCTTTCCCGCCACAATTAATACCATGTTTATTGTTAAGTACTGTAAAGAAACAGTGCATGAGAGATAATCTAGTGATGCCCCATTATATGTCTTAGGAGGATATGACAGCATGAGGAGATGACAAGCCCAAGAGGGAACAAGTGCTTTAGAGAGTTAGAAAGAGCCATGTAACATATAATGGGCAGGGGCACCTGTAACTTGGAGCAGTCAAAAAAGACAGCTTAGTAGACAGGAATGGATGCCATAAGCATCTGTGGTCTGGAGGTGAGGGTGCTGTGCAGGTTGGCTGGCAGTTAGGTGGCATGAATGCTTCCCTGCCCTGCAGCTGACCAAAACCAAACCCCACCACATGGAGTGCCTCCAGGTTCCAGCTGAGCTGAACTAGCAGCCTCTAGGGTGGTGACATGGACAGACAGGGATGTCACTCCCTCCACAACAGCCATCCCCAGCTGCTCCTGGGGTGCTTCTTTCTCTCCCCCCACAAATAGTGTGCTTCTCAATGCTGTCCTCTTTACACACCTTCTGTGCTAACATGAGTTAGCAGTGTGATGCAGCAGCAAAAAATTCCAATGTGATTCTAGGCTGCATTAATAGGAGTAGTGCATTAATAGTAGATCAAGGGAAGTAATAGTATCACTCCATTCTGCTTTGGTCAGACCTCACCTGGAATACTGTTTCCAGTTCTGGACACAACAATTCAAGAAAGATACTGAGAAGGATGGTGGGAGGTCTGGAAGCCATTATGTTCCTGCAGGGCAGAAGCCGATTGGATGGGATGGCTGTTGGGGTCCCTTCCAGCCCTATGATTCTATGATTCTAGGCTACATTCAGAGCCTGGGAAAGTTACTCTTGGATTACACCTCCCAGAATCCCCCTGCCAGCACCCTTCTCAAGGTCTGGTTGCATTTTCCTTTACCAGCATTCTCTAGCCCAGTGGTTCTTAACCTGGGGTCCACAATGTCCTCCCAGGGGGTCCACAAAGGCTTGAAGGCTTCTTGGCCCACCTCCTCCCTGTAGTGAAACAGCCACGTGTCAGGAACCAAGGCAAAGGCTGGCTGGCTTGGCCTGTACATTGCCATTCAATCCACTCCAGCCACAAACTTGCAGGAAGAAGCAAGAGTGCCCCTGAGGGAAAGTTTAATGGATGATGTAATTGTATTGTTATTGTTGTTAACTATTATTATTAGCTATTATTGTTAATATTATTAAGGTTTTAAATCTTGAGTTAAGTCTTGGGACAACAAAAGATATTTAAAGGGGGTCCCTGGTAAAGAAAAGGTTAAGAACCACCGCTCTACCCAAAGGCTCTCACATAACACTAATGGGATACTGGTGTGTTTTAGTGACCACAATAAAACCATTGTTCCCAGTAATATTACTCCAAATTTTTATTTATATTCTTTATATTCTTTTGTTAAAAGAGCTAGAGTGTTGTAGAAGTTTCAGCATTGCACTATGACTGTAGAGACTAGGGTTTGAATCCTTACTCAGCCATGAATACCCAGTGGGTGACCTTGGGCAAGTCACACTCTCTCGGCCTCAAAGAAAGGCAAAGGGACATCCCATTTGAACAAACCTTGCCTAGAAAACCCCATGGTAGGTTCGCCTTAGTCAGAAATGACTTGAAGGCTCATAGGCAAACACACACAAATTCCTTTTGCAGGTTAAACTCTTGCATTTTGCAGCAGCAAACTCCCTCCAGCTTCTGCCAGGGAGGGCTGCTGCTTCTTTCTCTTTCTCTTTCTCTAGTTTGGGAGATGCTGGTTTTTTTGTTTTGTTTTGTTTTAAAAAAGCCAGGAGGAGGTTTTTAGAGAAGGAGGGTGAGCGGGGGGCCCTGGCTGGGTGGGCGGGGGCCCCTGGCTGTGAGGCCCTCTGCAGATGCTGATTTGGCGGTATGGTTAAGCGAGCCCTGACATCACCAATACAGGAGGCGGTGAGTTGAAGGCACATACCATACACATACAAAGGTTCAGTCCTCCACAGGCATGGATCTTCTGTTCAAAGGGCTGCCCAGAGTCCAGGTGAAAGCAAAAAACAAACAAAAACACTAAGAAGGCTGAGTGAGAGCTTTGGAGTGGTCTCTCTGTGTGTGTGTGTACACACACCTTCATTATGGCAACCCCATGAATTTCAAAGGGTTTTTAAAGGAAAGGAATACTCAAGAGGTGGTTTTGCCAGTTCATTCCTCTGAAATATAGCCTACAGCACCTGGTATTTGTTGGCAATCTCCCATCCAAATATTAACCAGGGCTGACCAGGCTTAACTTCCAAGATCAGACAGGATCTGGTGCCTTGAATTTACCCATAGAAAATTAGGCCTGGAACACTGCAGAGGGAGCAGGACACGCACAGGACAGGTCACCATGTTACAATCTTCCCCATGATGGTGTGTCTATACAAAATTACATGAGTTATTTATAGATTTATAGATTTGCATCTATAATTATAAATGAGCAAGTACATCTTTTCAGTTTACATCCTTTTTTGGTAACATGTGTCCTCTTTCTTCTAACATTCAATTTAGAGTCTTTTTGGCTTGCTTCTTCACTCCATAAGTATTCAAGGTAATATGTTGCCTCCTTTTCAATCAATATAACAGTATGCATCACCTTTGCTTTCTTACATTTCCATCAATATATCATCCCAATTAGTTTGTGGACTTTAGACTAGTTTGTAGACTTTGCATAGTCACTGATTGTATAAAGTCACATATTCTTTGAGTGTGTTATGCTCTGCATTATTGAGGCACGTTCCTTCAGTATGTCAGAAGAAAAGGTATAGCATTGTTTTGTTTGGACAGGGAGCTGTACATTCCTTAATAGGTCCCTGGATCCTTGAGCTTCAAGGAGGTCACAATTTGTATCTGTGCTGGGATCTCCAGAGCTTGGTTCTAAAATCCATCTTTCATATTGAGACAGAAGTATGTAATGTCAGTAAGCAGAGGCCTCCAGAGCAGCCTTCACACAACTTTACACCTCCAGATGGGTTCAAGGCCAACTCCAATCAGCGTCAGACACCATAGTCAAATGGGAGGTGACAGGAATTGTAGGTCAATTGTAATTGAAGTCTACAGCTTGCCTGTTCCATCATAAAATGATGAGGCCAATGAAAGGGAGATAAGGTAACTCCTGTCCTAACATTAACTAATGAGCATGGCTATGTGTCCAATGCATTTCAGCTGTCTCTTAAAAAGTCTGCTTTTCCATCTTTTGTCCCTGTTTTTTCCCCTTTTGTTGTTGTTGTTCTGTGCCTTCACTTCTGACTTATGGCAACCCTAAGGTGAACCTATCACGGGGTTTTCTGAGGCTGAGAGTGTGTGACTTGCCCAAGACCACCCAGTTGGCTTTTCATGGCCGAGTGGGGATTTGAACCCTAGTCTCCAGAGTCATAGTCCAACACTCAAACCACTATAGCACACTGGCTTTTTTCCTCAACCTCCTTCAACAGATCCCTGCTTTTAATCCTCTTTGCTCAATTCCCTTTAACAGATCCCTGCTTTTAATTCTCTTTGGTCAATTTTCTTTAACAGATCCTTGCTTTAAATTCTCTTTGTTCGATTTCTTTCAACAGATCCCTGCTTTAAATCCTCTTTGCCCAATCCTCTTTAACAGAAATCTTTTATTGCCTTCAAACATATCCACCCCTCCTTCCTGTAAAGATAATAGTCAATTTTTTTAAAAAAAATTTTTTTTTCAAACAAGTGTGGTCCTCAAGTAGTCCCACATGCCTCTAGGCCCACTGTAGCTGTCCACCTCTGCTTTAGAGGAACTACAGCCCTGTCCCTTATTTCATCTGGCAACCCTATCCCCATAGCAAGGGATTTCCAACAGTTATGTTTTTGCAGAGCAAACTTTTTTTTTAATCCATAGTCTTGAATAAAATCTGACCGTTGGCAGAATGGGGCAATGCCAACTGGCTGGTTCAATCACATTTGCAACCTCCTCCCTGGAAAACCAGTGTGTACCAATTTCCTTGTTCCTGCAGAGGCATTCTCCACTCTTCTGTAGGCTTTCAGCTTGAAAGCCATTGCTCTGTTGACTCTGCCATTGCCCCCTGGTAGACTGCTGTCCGTTAGCCATACCTTGCTTAGTACATCTTTAGGGGCAGCCATTATGAAGTGGTGGTGGTGGTGGGGAATAATGCAAACAAGCATACAGTACTGTATTTGCTTTAGGAGTTTGGCTCAGGTTTAATAGAGGATGTTTGCAATTCTCTCAGTCCTGTTTGGCTCACAGGGCTTAGATGCTGTACACACTAAACCAGAATGCTAAACACAACAGTTTACTTAGTGTCACTATTTATCTTCCATTTATTAATGTATGGCATTTATTGGTTTGTGAAGCCACATCACACAGAACATCTTTTCCCACTGGTAATGCTGTGAATTCCTTCTGTTTGCATGTCATATACAAATGCATAGATTTAGATTTGTGGAAGAAAAGTTAAAAGTTTACAGCTGCAAAGATACAAGTAAGGCAACTGTTTTCATGTGCACATTTGCTATTTTAAGAAACATTTTAAAAATGGCACTCATATTTTTTCATTTTACCAAAAACAAAAACCCTTAACAGCCAATTTGAACCATCTTTAGTCATAATACCCCTGTGATCTTGGAAGATTACACACCAGGAAGCTGAATTGTAATTGTTTTTGTTTTAAATCCCAGAGACATGAATCATATACTGTACAGCATTATTGGAGTGCCCCCATGGGTCTATCTCTAGTTTGCTTCTCCATTTCAGTCCCTGGACATTTTCAGACAGTGTTTTAGTGTGCCTACTGCGGGAGGAGCTCCCGGTAGAGGGACGGCGCTCTTGCGCAGCAGGGGGTCATTTTCGGATGCCGCCGTCCCTCTCCTGAAACCATCAGTGTCACTTCCGTGAAGCTTCGGAAACCGCAGAGCCATATTTTAATCACGGAAGTTGCCCGTGATTAAAATATGGCTCTGCGGCTTCTGATGCTTCACGGAAGTGACACTGATGGTTTCGGGAGAGGGACGGCGGCGTCCGAAAACGACCCCCTGCCGCGCAAGAGCACCGTCCCTCTCCCGGGAGCTCCTCCCGCGGTAGGCACGCTAAAACGCTGTCTGAAAATGTCCCCTATTTCTTCCTTCACTGTCACAATTTTAAAAACTGCTGTGGAACAAGGAACAATCTAGAAAAGAATTATAGTAGCATTTTGATACTTCCTAAAACTAGCCAGCCAGCCAGCCAGACATAAAATTAAGCCTACAACACCCCATCTCTACAGTTCTTTGCCTGGAGGCTGCTGTGGAAAGCATTTACCCAGACATTGAGGCTCTACTTTAGTACATTGTGACTCTATTAAATTGTGGAGTGAGCAGTCTGTCTCCTGACCTACTGCTCCCAAAAGGGAGCACAGATGCTCATGGTAGATGATAAAGCTGCTTTCCAGACAACCGATGAGGGGAAGGATTTGGGTGACAGGACTGCCTATTAACACACGCAGGAGACAACGTAGAACTTGAATGGCCACATCTTTATTGGTAACAGCTGTTAGGGTCTCATAGCATACCATAGGTTATGGATGCAGGCACCCTCCTTTTGGCCAGTGACACATTTGATAAAGGGAAACTCATGGGATGGCAGTTATTTGGAGCCACATGGGTGGAAGCCACTGTATGCTTCCTATTGTCACTGGGAGGTGAGGCAGTGATGACAGACAAGCTGGTTGATGTCTGAGGATGATGGGATTTGTAGTAAAACACATCTGGAAACTGCCAGGTTGGGGAAAACGGTATAGGAAGCCATGGAGTCTCACAATCTGATCCATTAAGTATTTCCCTTGATTTGCATCTTTGTTCAACCCTACCAGCATGTATATTGTTCACTTACCTTTAATATTCCATGGATTGTTTATCTGGATTGGAAAAGATAAATAAGATATGAAGTACCCATTCCAGGTAGAGGATAGTGATCCAGTGCAGTACAGAAGTCCTGCCATAAATGTCTAGACAGATCGGTCAGTGAGGTTAGGAAATTCTTCATCAGAAGTATTTTGAATGCCTCTGAACTTCTGCAGAATATTTTTCTTTACTCCTGAATAACTGCAGCCTTGTCTGACCATATTAGATAGGCTGATTAACACATCATGTTAAGCAACACATCTGTTAAAATTGCCATCTTTGTGTGGGCAAAACAAACAGCACCAGTTAAAGTTTTGTGGTTCATGCAGCTGCTTGTAAGTACTGGAAGCCTGCAAGAGGGTGGACAGCCCAAAATCATTCAACACTAATAATAATTAGAGTGACCCCTTAAAACATGGATCTTTTGCTGACAGAAACCTACTTCCCTAAGGTGCATGATGTGCTAATCCTCTGCTAGAAAACAATATGCAAAAGGGGGGAAGGAGGAATTGAACAGTGAGGTGAAAAGGCCCTGAGAGAAAAGGTGCACAGTTTGCAGCTAATGTTTCCAAGGCTAAATGGGGAGTGGCATTTTCAATAGCAGCAATTAATTGCTGTGCTTGTTAGTCTACAATACCGGCTGCATGCATCCTTAAGATATGGAGAGGCAGTGAGAAACAATAGCTATTAATTGGATTCAGTTGTGAGAAACCTGATTTAAATCCCTGGTTGAACTCTAGCAAGAGTGAAGCATTTATATGTCTGCCCTCTGACTTGGGAACAAGTCCCACTGAATTAAAAACAAATTAAGCAGAATGATATATGATTTCTCCATCAAATAAATACATACATTATGCAAAATTATAGAGGTTTATTTCATTCACAGAAGTTGTAGTATTCAGCTTTTTTCCCCTGGCAGGATACATGTGTGTGTGTGTGTGTGTGTGTGTGTTTCCTCATGTAGTACTGTTTGCAGTCTTACAAATATCTACTCATGCATACTGAGCTGGCTTGGGTCCCAATCAGGAGAAAGGTAGGATATAAAAGAAATAAATACCCATACTCACAAGGAAATAGGTAAATGTGAGAACCAGCATGGTGTAGTGGTTTGAGCATTGGACTATGACTCTGGAGACCAGGGTTTGAATTCCAGCTCAGTCACGGAAACCCACTGGGTGACCCTCTCAGCCTCAGAGGAAGGCAAAGCCAACCCCCCTCTGAACAAATCTTGCCAAGAAAACCCTGTGATAGGTTTTTCGGAAACAACTTGAAGTCTCCTTCTTTGGAGGCTTTTAAACAGAGCCTGGATGGCCATCTGTCGGGAATGCTTTGATTGGATGTTCCTGCATGGCATGGGGTGGACTAGATGACTCTTGTGGTCTCTTCCAACTCTATGATTCTATGATTCCATGAAGGCGCACAACAACAAGTGTGTACAGGGTTGCAGAACAACGAAGTTTTAACTGCAGCATGGCCAGTTTGACTGCAAGGAGAAGAAGATGTGATTCTCTTCAATATATTTAAGTATGGAGGGAGGAAGAAGGAAAGGCAGGCAAACTAGACCTGCCAATTTAAGTCAGGGGGAGAAAGGCAAACTGACAAGATTGTCTCTTTTTTTCCCAGTCTCTCTTTCTCATACACTCCAGTCCACTCCCAGACTCTGCAGTCTTTCTCCAGCTCTTCATGCTCTGTCAGACTACTTTTTCTTTAGACACAGCAAAATGGTTGTGAATCCTATGATCCTCTTCATACCAGTCCCTGCAACAAATCAATTGTGAGCAGGGTTAGTTATGTTTTGTTGGGAGAAGGGGGAAAGCAAATTAGCACATACATAATTCAAATTGTTATTTTCTGTGCTCTGATACCAAACCAGCAAATTAACTTGTTAGGCTTTCTTAGGGATAGAGGGTTATTAATTAGCATATTTTAAAGAAGATATATATATATATAAAGCCTTTATTTATTGCCTCTCAGCCCCTAAGGCAATGTACAACAGTCAGTAGTGTACCTACAGGAGGGGGCAAATGGAGCCATTGCTCCTGCAAAGAAGAATTCTGCCCTCCCCATGAAATTTTCCTTCACTTCCTGAGTTTCTAGCATTGCAGTAATTTAGAACTTCAGATGGGCATTTAGAAATACAGTTTGCTCTGTTTGCATTCCTTTGGTAACTTTGTCTGATCCTTTTCTTTGAATTCCTAAACTGTATTTCTAAATGCTCAACTGTAGTTTTAAGTTGCTGTAATACTAGAAACTTATTGTAAAGAATGGTTTAGTGAAACTTACTGCTTAGGTTTGTCTCTAGAATGCCTGAAACATGCTACACGTAAAGTTATTTGAGCAGAACTATATACTTGGAAAAATTTCTGGAGTAGAAGTATATACAGCCAGCTCTCAACTTTCTCAGGGTTGGGGGCACAGCAGCGCTACAAAAGTGGAAAACCTGCAAATATAGGCCCACTGGAAGTTGACCATAGAATAGTGCTTGAGGACCTACAAATGCATAGAGAGAACATATCAAATATGTGAACAATCAAATAATAATCAAATCCATGAATGCTTGACCCACAAATGTGGAGGGATGACTGTACTTTGGAAAGTTCCTTGTCTGACCTATAACTTCCAGAGTCTCCCAGCTAGCACAACCATTGGCCATTTCCACAGTTCTGGTTATGTGTAGAAATAACTCTTGGTAACTAGAATGTATTGCTTCAATATGTGAAGACTAACAGGCTAGCTGCTTAAAAAAACTGGTATCACCTTATACCTGTTTAATGGTTTGCAGTGTCACAATTTGTATCAACATGTATCCTATTACACTCTGTACCCACCCCCACAAAAGCTCAAATACCTGTGGCATTAATATTATACTCCATCAGTGCATCTGATTGAAATCTACAAAAGTTCATGCTAAAATAAACCAGTTAATATCAAAGGTGCTGCAAGATTCCACCTCCCTCTTTCCTTTTGATACTGAAACAGACTAATACAACTAACTTTGTTGAAGAGCTGTGTCTCTTGACACATAGGACTTTTTCTGATGGGGGGGGGAACCCCCAAGGAGGTTGGGAGAAGAACGGGGCTCTTGCGCTTACACAGCGCCCTGTTTCAGACAGCCCTGTCCTCCTCCTGACCTTCCCCCATCCTTCCTCCATGCTGTGGGCTCTGCTTTTTATTGATGGAGGTTTCCTGTCAATAAAAGTGGTGCCTTTCTCACACAGGCAGCATGGAGGAAGGACGGGAGAAGGGTGGGAGGAGGATGGGGCTGTCTGAAACAGTGTGCTGTAAGTGCAACAGCCCCGTTCTTCTCCTGACCTCCTCAGGGGGTCCTCTCCATCTGAAAAAGTCCATAGACAATAAGTGAAACTGATGGCCAGAGAATAGAAAGTTTGACTAGGGATGACCATGGAGATAGCTCAGTCACATACCTTCTGACATTTCACAAATCAAAACTGGGACACATGAAACCAAGCAATATCAGAGTGTGGTCAAGATGGCAAAAGTTGTTAATGAGAAAAAACAGACAAGCTAGGAAAGGCTGCAGCAGTTTGCTTTTCCCTGAGTCTACTGGGAAGGCCAAGATTCTTAGTTTGCAGCAATTGAAATGAAGGAAAAAGTGGGAGAGGAGGAGAGGTACTGGGACTTTTTAAAAGCAGCTGAAAACATAGGATGGACAGAAAATTAGTCAGGACTGTCCATGTCAAATTGGACAGTTGGAGGGTATGGCACCAGAGAGAATGCTGATATTCTAGAACAGGGATGGGCAACTGCAGCAGGTGTGGAGGCCACTTTTATACTCTGGGAAACCCCAAGGGCTGCATGGACTACTGTAATATAAAATGAAACCCCCATAGTGGCTGGAAAAATTATGTTAAATAGTATAGGAAAGCCCTGCAACCTATTTAAAAGGTAAATAGTTGCACTGGGAGGCTCCTAGAAGCAGCAGCTTGCCACCCCCTTTTTTTGAACAGGAAAAGGTTGGTCTGGGGGTTCTAGATGTGTTGAGGGGAACAAGAACATCCTCAGGAAAATGGAGATCACAGAACCAATGCTGAGCTTTCAGTTACAATACCAAGCAATTCCATCCATGAAAATTGTCATCAGTAACTACATCTTTCCATCAAAGGCCTCTTTGCCTCCACCACCTCCTCCAATTCAAGCATAGGCAACTTAGAGCCCTCCTGTTCATTTGGGTGACAGGCCCTAAAAGCCCCAGCCACCATGGCCAATGAAGATGGGGATTAAAATCCACAATATCTGGAGGTCTACAGGTTGTCTACTACTGATATAATTTAACATTTATCTTGGCATTCTTTACTGTCCAATTTACAGGCAGGAGTTTTGCTTAAGTAAGTAGATAGCAGGAGATTACAGTGGGTCTCAGTAGCTTTCATTAAAGGGGAAAAAATGACCCTGGTAGCATCAGTAAATAGCACAGGTTTCATGTAAACATCTCTGCTATGTTTTCCCCATGTCTCTAAGTGCTTTACTGAAAACAAATGAACTGCAGAATGAAAGCGATGCACTGACATTCCATGGAATACACTGCTCAATAAAGTCACTTGGTTTTTTTCCCATTTAACAGGGAGAGTGGAGTTCAGTTTCCCAACATGATGGGACATTAAAGTTTGCTCATTCAGGATCATACCTAATTTATCAGGAGGGCTGCCTTCTCTTGGATGAGACTGTCTGCTTATTATGTTTGAAAACAGAGTCCTCTGTGCAAGTCCAAACAGCCCTAACATTAGGGTGGCCACTTATGCATCATCCAAAAGAGAAAATGAATTGCCAAAAAAGAGGGGGAGAGTGGTGAGGATGCAGACTCATGTACATTCGTCTGCAAATTTTCCTGTGTAGATGGAAATTTGGAAATAATAATTTAAATAGAAACCCCATGCATCACAACATAGAAGACTGTGACCACCTGACTAGTGCGCTTTATTGGTCTGCTGCTCAGGTGCCCACTGTTGATGGACAAATTCACCACCTCTGCTCTCACTTCCAAACTGTACACATACCACCAATTCTAAAGAAATTGAATTATTTGTGCCAGGTGTCATTTTAATTATTTCTTTTAAAAAACAGTTATGTACAGGTATTACCTCTTAAACCCACCAGGGCTCCCAAATGGTGTGCAATGAATAGAAACATTTTAAAATGTTACAGCATGAATTAAAACATGCTTAAACCACCCCTGAAAACTGATTTAAAACCACAGACAGTTAAAACAGCTGGAGCAGCCATCCCTGATTTTAAAGGCTGAAGCTCAAGCAAAATAACAAGCCTTAGCTGCCCACCAGCCTGAGATGGAGCCAGCCTGACTTCCCTCGGGAGAGAGTTCCACAGTCAAGGGGCTGCTACAGCGAGAGCCCTGTTGTGTACCTGTGTGTGACTGTGTAATCTAGATTTCTACTCTGTGAGAAGATATTCCCTTGCAAAGGTTCTCTTCTTGTACCCTGCTCTTTTCCCTTTTCCACTAAGAAAAGGAAGAACTAATTAAGGGACTTGTCTATACGAGGGAGGGGGGATGTGCACTGATGTGCACTAACGCCAATTAGTAGCAGCTTTGATTTGTCTTAATGGTGTTTTTTTTGTTTTTGTTTTTTTGCAAAATCACAGGCACGAGAAGCTATCCGCTTTTGCTGTCCCAACAGGCAAGCCTGCGAATCATGATGGTGGGTGCAAGTGAATTACTTGTGGTTTTATTTTTACCAGTTGTCACTACCAAACAGTTTAAAAAAAAAAAGCATATCCAAGGTGCGAAAGTGTGCTATTCCGCCTAAATGAATAAATAAAAAGAAAAAATAGGCTGTTTCATCACCTCAGCATATGATTGCTAAGGCAAAAATCCAACATGGCGATTCTGGGCGCTTGCCTTGTTAGTAAGTTCCCCCCCTCCCGAGCATGTCCAACCAATCAGCTTCCCACTTCCTCTCTTATTGGAATGCGAATGAATGTGAATCAGATTGTCCGAACAAGTGGGGATGTGCATTCCCCAAGAAGTTTTTAAAAAGCTTCAGGAAAAGGAGTTTTCAGTGGATTTCACCCCCCTCCTTCCGAATACTGTAGATTGGTGTGGGATGACATTTAGACAAATCGTATTCTCCTTGAATTCTATGAGGAAGATTTTCGCCATTTAGACAACCCCAAGGTTTAGTAAAAAGTTTGAGGGATTCCTAGACAAGGCATCCTCTCAGGTGCCACAGTTCTGACTGCTCCTCCCACCCTTGCTCCCCTCTCCCTCCCTCTACCAGTTTCTGATTCTCACTACCAACTTATCAGCAATGGTGGGGAGTGCTATTTCCTTTTTCAAAACATTATTTAGTCTTCCCACTTGAGGGATTCTAAGAAAATGAAGGCACTGGGTAACAGCAGAGCTTCATTGTGCAGATGCTCTAGCACGGTTTGTTCGGTTTTTTCTTTTTAAAACTGCTGTGTAGTAACTGGCACAGAGCTTAGAAAAGTTTTTATTTTTGGAAAACAACTCCCTGAATCCATGCTGGCTGGGAGAATTGTAGTCTAAAAAAAACTTTCCTAAGTTTTCCTTATTGTGTCAGCACTGACATGTGACAGCCTGTTCTGAGTGTTGAAAATGTGCCTGTTTCCTGAGGCTGCCCCCCATCATCAGCCACTGTTGCCTGTGGTGATTTGGAAAGCCTCCGGGCTAGGGAGGGACATCAGCTTGGGCCCTAATGGAGTCACAGTTTGTGAAAACTGTTGCCTGGGCAAGCAACATGAAGGATGAGATGCTGAAGCATAAGAACAGAAATGGGGCAACCCATGCTTTGAGCAGGGTGAAAGAGTGGTTTATTCCCAACTGGTGGGTTGAAGTACACACACATCCTCCTCAGATTGCACAAACAGAGCTAGGAGCAGTAATTAATTCTACTTGTATGGGCAGTTGCTCCAGATGGTAGCAATGAAGGCTGCTGACACACTGCAGAAATAATGCCATTTGACATTGCTTTAACTATCCTGGCTCCATCCTATGGAATCCTGAGATTTGTATTTTGTTGTGGCACCAGAGCTCTCTGACAGAGAAGGCTAAATATCTCACAAATACAAATCCCAAAATTCCATAGCATTGAGCCATGGCAGTGAAAACGGTGTCTAACTGCATTATTTCTGCAGTGTTTCAGCAGCGAGTGGTAACAAAGTGGGGGTAACAAACCTAATCCATAAGTCAAGGAAAGCTTGAATCCAACACCTTAAACTAATAGAAAGAACAAGGCATGGAAAATGTAAGTAGGACATGAAATGCCTGAGTTATTCTCAGTTCATCTTTATTGAAGGTGGGTAATTGACGAGATAATCCCATACATTGTAGTAGCGGTGGAATATTTGCTAAAGAATTCAAGTACAATTTTTATTATCTCAAAAGTGTGGGGAGTTAAAAGGCAGCTTTGGCTTCACAGTGACTGGTAGATTAAACAATTGATGATGTCTTGCAGTGTTACCATCCAGTTGTACCTCAGTAGCTGCCAAAAACACAGGCCATAGAAACTTCTTGTTATAACATTGTCCTAGAATAAGGATTGGGAGAAACAGCAATGCTCACACAATTGAGGTCAATCAGTCAGTGAGATTTAAAAAGTCAAAGATATCCCACGCATGCAAATTCACCCATCAATATGAAACTCAAACAACTTTCTTGAGCCACCAAATCCTACTTTCCCAGTCCACCCCAATAAAAGGAGCAGAAACTGTTTCTAACTATGCAAATACTGCCCTTTTCTTGTTAGCTTTTTCTCCAACAGTCTTGGTTAGGATGATGGGGCAACTTGAAATAAATATCAAAAAAGAAATGATGGAAGTTAGCTGGAAATGATCTTAAATGCAACCCGTTTCTCACTTAGAATATGGGAGCAATATTGACAGAATTTTGAAAGTTGAAACTTTGAAAGTTGCCTCTAATGAGTTAGTATTTTTTGCAATGGAGGTGTAATAACATTACATTTCAAGCCTAGCCCAAGTAGGAATTACCGTATGTTACTCTGTTGGTGGCCCAAGTAACATCATCAAGTTAACTTTTAAACTTATTTTTGAAGATCATTTTAAGAGATATTTTGACAGATTTTATGCCCTTGTTTCACCAGTCCTAAGGGTTTTCAAAGTAACAGAAATAGCAGATAACTCACTGTGTTATCTGTTAACCATTTTAACAAGTAATAGTAATGAACTGCTTTTTAAAACAAGGCAATGACTAATGGAAATGAATTACTTTTGCTATATAAATCTGTATCCTCTCCTAGCATGTGTGTCCTTCCTCATTAATAGTTTTGCCATTGTGACCACACTCTGATTTTGTCTGGCTATACATGTCCCAGTTTTCATCTGTGAAATGTTGAAAGGTATGGTGATCTGAACTAGATCAGCAAAAATATTTGACTCCCAAGTGTCAAACAATGTCAATAAAAATTTGATCTTTTTTAAAAATTGTTAATTAGTTATCATTTTTACATCAATATTCCACCTTTCCTCTTTAGCGAGCTCAAGGTGATTTATATTACAGATGTAAATATTTGCACATTTCATTATGCAAATAATTTTACCATTTTTCTCCCTACAGTGAAAAAGTCCTTAAAAATTGAGTAGTTAATGAGGACCATTGCCAGATATCCTGATATATTCAGTGCAAAAAACATGCATGTTTTTTTTAAATGTAGGAAATGGCAGTTTCTATCAATGTATATGGTATTTTAGAAGTAAAACAATAAAAAACAGTGGGTCCTGCCAAAGCCATACAATCTAAAATATATGTAAACACACACACACACACACAGAGGGAAAGAAGGAATAATGAAAAAATATAAAACTATACCATACAATTATAAAAGGAATTACCCAGATAAAATAAAATGTCATATTGTAGTAGCCATTTGCACTCTATTTGCTGAATGCTGTCACCTAACAATCACTATTTGGGATCAGACTAGATAGCCCATGAGACTCTGGGACTCTGCAAAGTCTTTTTCCTTTAACTCTCAGGCCTAGTCAATGTTCCTTACTAATCAACTCTATGTTCCATAAACATGTGATATGCTGATGTACACAAATTCTTTTTTCTAATAGCGGTAGAACTCTACCCAAATGTTCCTAAGCTATCTTGCCCTGAACTATCAACAATTGTCTCAAGGAAGAGAAATTGCTGACACCAAAGACACCAGAGAGAAGGAGGAGGGAATGGCTTTTTGCATGGTGTCATTACAGTATAAAAGTATTTTGTAACTATAGCTCTTGGCTCTGACTCTTTGGAAGGTATTCCAGTCAGGCCCACTGGTGTAATAAAACTCACTTTCCAATCCGTGAATCTGCTGTTCCATGATTTCTGCAACAATATAATATAAAGCCAACTGACAAATACATATAATCAAAATATGCAAGATTTAAAAACAATATTAACTTAAATGTCAAAACTCCGGAAAACAAGAACATTTAAAATTGAGATTTAAAAATAATGAGGGAAGGAACAGTCTGCAAATGTTCAGGGAGGCAATTCCAAGAGTATGGAGCAGTAAGTAAAAAATGACAAAGCCAAGCCAAGGAAGAGGAAACCCTTGGCTGGGTGAGAAGACTAGAGTTTCTAGAATGCAGAACTTGAGCAGGTTGGTAAAAAGAAATAGGGCCTGTGAGATATTGGGGAGCTGGGTTGTGTAGTGCTCTGAAAGTTAAAAGAAGAAGCTTGTAGTGAATCCTAGAAGGAATTAGAATTTGGTAGTTCTGTAACATCTGTGTCCAGTAAAGTCCAGTAAAGGCCTGTTGTTACGCTATGACATAGAGGAGCCAACAAAGTACCAGATGTGCATTGGGACCAATGCGTATTGGTCCAGTTGTTTATGGGGCACCTGCTAGGGAGTGCTGATATGCATCTTACACATCTTTGGAATTCAAGAACAGGGTTTCTTAGAGTCTCTGCTACATAGGTAAGTATTCATAAAGTTATGTAAGCAAACATTGGCACCTCATTGACTATGTTCTAGTCTGCAAGAGAAACATCTGCGATGTCCATCATACTCGAGTGATGCCCAGTGCAGAATGCCAGACATATCATCGCCTCGTAAGATGTAAACTAAACCTTCATCTTAAGTTCAACCGTAAGAGGGGTGGCATCTTAAAGAAGAGACTCCAAGTCAACAATCTTCAACAAGCTACCATGAGAGACACATTCCAGGCAAACCTGCAAACAAAACTTGAAGACCATCCTACAGATCCTTCTCCTACAGTGCTTTGGCAGCATATCAAAAACAGTATCCTCCAGTCTGCGGAAGAATTCCTTGGGTTCTCCCACAAGAAAAATCAAGACTGGTTTGATGAAAATAACCAAGAGATCCAAGAGCTGTTGGCAAAGAAGAGAACTGCTCACCAGGCGTACCTTGCCCAGCCAAGTTGCCATGTAAGAAAAGCAGCTTTCTGTCTCACATGTAGTAAACTTCAACAAAAACTCTGAGACATACAGAACAAGTGATGGATCAATATAGCAGAAAAGACACAACGCTGTGCAGATCTGGGTGATTCTAGAGGATTTTATGAAGCTCTTAAGGCAGTGTTTGGACCTACTTATCAGGTCCAAAACTCCTTAAACAGTACAGATGGTCAAACATTAATTACTGATAAAGCCTCCATCCTGAGTCGATGGGCTGAACACTTTCAAAGTCTCTTTAGTGCCAACCGAGTAGTCCAAGGCTCAGCTATCCAAAATATGATACAAAAACTGGTGAAAAATGAATTGGACATAGCTCCCACTTCGGAAGAGACCCTTAAGGCCATACAGCAGATGAAAACCGGCAAAGCACCTGGGATTGATGTAATCCCACCTGAAGTTTGGAAACACGGAGGTCATGTACTCCATGATAAATTCCACAAACTCCTTGTGAATTGTTGGGAAAAGGGGGAACTGCCATCAGATCTCCGAGATGCAGTCATCATCACCCTGTACAAGAAAAAAGGAGCAAAATCCGATTGCTCAAACTATTGAGGCATAACACTGCTCTCTATTGCTGGAAAAATCCTTGCAAGGATACTCCTGAACAGATTAGTTCCTGTTATTGCAGAAGAACTTCTTCCTGAAAGCCAATGTGGCTTCAGAGCCTATAGGAGTACTACAGATATGGCATTTGCCCTTAGATAACTGCAAGAGAAATGTAGAGAGCAGAACAAGGGTCTCTGTGTAACATTTGTTGACCTCACCAAAGCCTTCGACACTGTGAATACGAAAGGACTGTGGCAGATCCTGGAAAGACTAGGATGTCCCCCCAAATTCCTTAAAATGATTATCATGGTACACGAGGGCCAGCATGGTCAAGTCAGATATAGCGATGCTCTTTCAGAGCCCTTTCTAATAACTAATGGAGTGAAGCAAGGTTGTGTTCTTGCACCAACTTTATTTACAATCTTCTTCAGCATGATGCTCCAAAGGGCTACAGCAGAGCTTGAAGAAGACGACGGCATCTATATATGTTACCGTACTGATGGTAGCTTGTTTAACTTGAGCCGTCTGAGGGCTTAAACTAAGACTCTAAACTATCTAGTCCATGAGCTGCTCTTCGCTGATGATGCTGCCCTTGTTGCCCACACAGAAGCAGCTCTGCAGCACCTAACATCCTGCTTCGCAACAGCTGCAGAGCTGTTTGGGCTGGAAGTCAACATGAAGAAAACGGAAGTTCTTTACCAGCCTGCACCACAGGACGAACACCATCATCCCCACATTGCCATCGGCTGTTTTTGTCATGGGGAGAAACGGGATACCCTCATCCCGAGTTGATCCCTTGTTGTTTACACGATTGATCACAGTAGCAGAAGTCCTGGTATTTTATAATTCTTGTCCTTAGTGCCTGCATCCTGGTATAGGGGCACACAGCTGAGAAGTATTTTGATTGGTCAGACTATTGAGGGGATGGACTTACATCAGAAGCCTGGCAAGGCTTGATCTGCCATTTTGGAAATGGTCAAATCCACCCTGCCAGACACAGTCCCCTCCCATTGGGTGCGGCTTCCCCACCCCTTGCAGCCGTGGTGTGTGTGTGTGTTCCATGACTATCAGTCACAGACAACACCCCTCCCACCCTGTGCGGCTCCCCCATTCCCTTGCAGCCATGTGTGGTGTGTGGGGGTCTTCTCCACGACTGACAGTCAGAGCAAAGATCACCCCCCGCCCGTTTGTGGCTTCCCCCTTTCCCTTGCAGCCACGGGGCGGGGGGGGGGGTTCTTCTCCATGACTGGCAGTCATGGAGAAGCCCTCCCTCCCCGCACGGCTTCCCCCACTGCCCCTGGAGCCACACAGGGAGGGAGACGCTTCTCTGTGACTGCCAGTCCTGGAGAAGCGTCTCCCTCCCCGCGCGGCTTCCCTCCTTCCCTTTCAACCACATGGGGTGGGGGTGGGGTCTTCTCCGTGACTGCCAGTCATGGAGAATCGTCTCCCTCCCCGCGCTGTTTACCTCCTTCCCTCTCAGCCACGCGGGGTGGGGGTGATCTTCTCCGTGACTGTCACTCATGGAGAAGACCCCCCTGCCCCACGCAGCTGAAAGGGAAGGGAGAAGATGCGCAGGGAGGGAGGGCTTCTCCATGACTGGAAGTCACAGATAAGATCCCCACCCACCCTGTGCGGCTGCAAGGACGGCGAGTGCTCACATGGCAGGGAAAGGTGCGTGGAGCAGGGGATGGCCTTCTCTGTGACTGCTAGTCACGGAGAAGACCCACGCCCCGAGCGGCTGCAAAGGCTGGGGTATGGGGGGGTAACTTCTCAGTAGTTGCTTGGCCGTGGGCAGAGGAGGGGAGAGACCCTGCCTGGCACTCAGTTGGCTTCTTTGGAGCCAGCGGAGAACTCTGGGGGGGGCATAACAAAATGGCGATATCAATAGAGGGGTGGGAAGTAACGGGTTAACTGGTCTTTTTGCTACCCCCTCCTTCTGAATAGCCCGTGATGTGTGTAAACAAGCAGGGATCAACATGAATTCTTCTCGGGCTTTTTTTGTCGTGTAAACGGCACCTGGGAGTGGGAAACCTCTAGCTCTCTGGATGTTTTGTCCTACAACTCTGATAAACCCTTACACTAGCTATGCTGGGTAAGGTTGATGGGAGTTGTAGTTCAAAACATCTGGAGGGCAAAAAGTCTATCCATTATCCCATTGTGATGCAGGTCTTCTCCTTTTTAGCTTCAGAATTTTGTTCTCTTGGTGCTGTAAATTCTCATGGGATAGAGATCATATTCTACAAATTTCTGGCGAGCCTACAGCTGCAGTTCTGTGCACTACTTATGTATGAGGTCTGTCTATTAAATAACAGGACTGATACAATAACCCATCTTTATTTATATGTATTACAATTCTGATGCTTGTCCCCTTCAATATACTCCCCATTCACACTGACACACTGATGCAGTCTTGATTTCCACTGGTCAAAGGCATGGAGCAGATCAGTTTCTGTCAGCTGTTTTAACATAATTGCCATTTTCTTCATACTGCATCAATTGACTCAAAATGTGTTCGTTTAAGCACCAATTTCACTTTAGGTAAAAGAAAAAAGTCGCATGGTGCCAAATCTGGCAAATATGGAGGATGTTCAAGTGTAGTAATGTGTTTATCAGCCAAAAACTGCTTTATGGAAAGTGCTGTGTAAACATGCACATTGTGTTGATGAAGACTGAAACCATTTCCCCACAGTTCTGGCATTTTTTTTTCCTGACTCTTTCTTTTGGCTTTGTCAAATCTTCTTTATAATAATGCTGGTTCACTGTTCTTCCTTCTGGAACTCATTCTGCCAAAATTACGGCATTGATGTAAACAAACAAGCCAATGAGCATGGATTTGAATGTGGACTTGCTTTGATGTGCTTTTTCATTCTTGGTGATGATGATGTTTTCCAGTGTATTGACTGTCGTTTTGTCTCAGGATCATACTGGAAGATCCAGGTTTCATCAAAAGTGATGTTTTTTTTAAAGGTTTGGGTCTGCCTCAAGTTGCTGCAGAATGTCATGTTGCTCAGCTTTTAAACTTAGCATTTTTCTGTCACACAAGAGACAACACAGGTGCTTTAAATGACAACTGACATTAACTGAACGGCTGAGAGTGTTGATGTTTATCAGGCAGGTTCAGACATGTTCAGGCATTCACTATCAGTTCTCCCTGATTTGTCTGAAAGGTAGAAACACAGTCTGATTATTTAATAGACAGACCTTGTATATTCTGCTGAATTAAGTGGGATTTACCTCAGCATACATTGTGGCAGACTTCTGATGGATAACAATGGTCTTAGGTCATGCTGCATAAGAAATGGATAATAAAGTACTATACAGCTCAATCTGACACATGTCTATTCAGAAGCAAGTCCTGTTGAGCTCAAAGAAGCTTTGTCCAAGATAAATGTATAAAAGACTGTAACCTTAGTTTATTCCTCTATGCATTGCTTAGTTATAAGTAAAGTAAAATGATTGCTCTGGCTCTGTTTAGACCAGGGTGGGCATGTCCTGAGGGCCAGAGAGCCATGTTTGTCTCCTACAGTCCCTTAGTGGACCCAGAGGCAACCAGAGTGATGCTTTACATGAATGGAAATCACTTCTGGTCACTTTCTGTTTTCATTCCCTTTCTAGTTCTACCTTCCACATGCTTTGGACTTTAACTACCAGGTTCTCTGAGCCTTAGCCATGCTGGCAGAGGTTTCTGGGCACTGAAGTTAAAAACATCTGCAGGACCAAAGACTGAGAGCCACAGTTCAAGATAACCTCATCTCCATGCCCTAAGCTAGCACAGTGCCCTTAAGTAAGATGGAGGATGCTGTCCCATCACTAGTGCTGAAGTAAAATTCAAGTGCCAATTTAGTTGGCTTCTGTAGCTGGATTGGGAGAAGATGTCATCTGGTCTTTTCCCTCAGGTATCAAAATATTCTGGCTGAACCCTAATTTAGTCCTCTGAACTCTTCAAAAGGGGACTAATATTTCAGGAGGTTTTAGTATTTGTTGCTCTAGTTCTAGCTCTTTTGGAAATATCCAGACGGTATTACTGTTGTCCCAAACTTTTTCTGGCAATTCCCAGCACCAGCTGCAACATTTTATTCCCACCCTGGAGTGGGTTTCTTTTAAATTCTTAGACAAGGGGCTCTTAAGGAAGCATGAGTTTTCACAATATAGCTTCTTGGATTTTGCCAGTTGTTGCCTCTTCCACATCCACTCCTTTCATTCTTTTGGGGAGCTCTTTGTAGCAATTTCTTCAATCTGTATTAGGCATCTTCCAAAGGTGTTTTTAAACTGTGGTCATGGGAGAGTATCACACCAGGCTAGAAAAGTGGAATTAAAGCAGGATAGTAGCATCTATGGCTGAACCTTATCACACAACATCGTGACTGTCCTGTAGGTGGTGTATATTCAAACCGTTACTGTGATGTCCCTTCTAATTGATGGGAAAAGTCCATCAATAGCTCTAAATTTCAGTATGGTTCTGCTGCTGGCCCTGGTGCGATAGGTCCCTTCGTTTCAATTCCGGCATTACAGCAGTCAGTGCCATGAGGGGGCCTTAATCTCCCCCTCTCCTCTGTTTCCCCCCTCCCACTTGCTAGTCCAAAACAGGCTAACTCCTTGCCTGCCAGGTATTCTTTTATTTTTATATTGCTGTGTTTGCATAATTATGGCAAAAAGGATTATTTTTTTTTATTTTATTGTTTGCTGTAAGTACACAAACACAGCAAAGATAAAAATAAAAAATTCCAACAGGCATGAAGTTAGCTTACTTTGGAATAGTGAGAGGTACAGGGACAAGACAGGAGAGGAGGAGATTAAGGCCCCCTCATGGAGTTACTGTGGTGATGCTGGAACTGCAGCAAAGAGAATTGCCACACTGAGGGGAGTTCAAAGCAGCACAGTTGCGTGAAAGAAGAGAGGTACAGTTGGCCTCTGTATCCATGGATTTGGCATCCATGGATTCCACCATCCACAGCTTGAAAATATTCCCCCAAAAATAAATTCCAAGAAGCAAACCTTGATTTTGCCATCTTATATAAGTGGCACCATTTTACTGCACCATTGTATATAATGGGACTTAAGCATTCATAGATTTTGGTATCCACTGGAGTTCTGGAACCCAAACCCCAGTGGATACTGAAGGCCAACTGTATGATAAGAGATGCTTTCAACATGGTATGTTCCTGGTTCCTTTCATAATGTGATTGACCCAAGATATTAGCCTCATGTGATAATCTCCATGGTTTGGTGAGGTGATCCTATGGACAAATTTCCCCCTCTTTTCTTTTTTTATTAAAAATGAAATGAGAATGAAAAAAAGGTGAGAAAAGGAAAGGGGACAGATAAAGAGCACTGAGATGGGGAGGAAAGAAAGATCACTTCAGTGAGTGAATAGGTGACGGAAGAATGAAGAGCATTATCTCTGTGGGAGTGAAACAGTGCTGGCTTAAGTGGACAGGGAGGGGAAAGGATGACTGTTATCTATATATGCCTTAACTTTGTACACCACCTTGAGTCCCACTTGTGGGGAAAAGGTGGGATATAAATGAAACCTGGGTCAGTTTATGGGTGGATAAGGGGAGAGAAAACATTTGCATGGCCAAGAAAGGAGAAAGGGCACATACCTCCAAGGGGGAGTAAGAAGACTGATGTAGATGGGTAGTGAGAGAAGAGCAGTGCTGCCTGAGCTGGTGGCAGGGGGAGTGAGACAGGAGAAAGAACATCAGTGTAGTGGCTAGGGAAAGAACAAGAGGGGCAGACAATAGGGTAGGCCATCTGCTCACAAATGTAACTGAACAAATTTAATTCAAGAAAGCACCCAAGAGACTGGGGCTGGCTTATCTAAAGGACTACCCAGTCCCTACATAAATCTGCTCATCAATTTAAATATTTTAAAGGGAAACTTTTCCTAAGATTCCTACCTTCTCAGGCTCAACAGCTGGTTAAAGACAAGGCCTTTTCTGTGCGGCATCCAAACTGGCATCCTGCCTAAACATATTCATTTGCCATTGTCTGTTTTCCTTTAGGTGGAGGGCATAGACCATTCTGTTCTATATTTTTAATAGTACCGTATCTGAAATTCCACCCTCCACCACAACTTAGCTTCTGGATTATCCATTGTTCTCGTATTAGTGATTATACTGATGGTTCACATTGTATCTTTTTTAGATTGTCCCTATTTATTTGTTAAATTTATATCCCACTTTCCTCTTTATAGAGGATCCAAAGCAGCTTACAAACAATTAAAAACCGGTTACAATTAAAAAATTAATTATTTCTACAAAAGTTAAAAAACAATTAAACTACAGATTGGTTAAAAACACAATGAAAACACAACACAAACCCATCAAAACCCTACCTGCCACCAAAGGATAGGCCAAAGCCTAAATAATTGGTTCATTTGTCAGGAAAAGGTGGATATAAATTGTTAAAGTTACAAATAAAAATTCCAGATTCTAAATACTATAATATCATGGCACTGGTAGAGCAGCCTCAGTGGAAAGTGTATATATGTTGTATGAAAAACAAGAATCAGATGAGATGTGCTCTTCTTACAAGAGAGTTTAGGAAAGTTCTCTCTTTTTTTTTTTTACTATTTTCCCAGAATACCCATCCAGCATGGCCAGTGTTGCTACTGGCTATGGGATTCTAGTAACTATGGTCAAAAATTATCAAGCTTTATCAAGCTCTGTGTATCAACTAATTGTCTATAAATTCCTGTAGAAACGTACAGACACAGATTTCTGACTTCTTCATTATTATTTGATTTCAGTACAAGTTCCACATGGATGATCCTAATTTCTTCCTGACTCTTCTTCCCTTGAGATCCTCCTGAAGTAAACAAGGGGATCTTCAGTGCATTTGGAAAAGAATGTAGAGAAAAGGAACAAAAACTGGTTGAGGCATCATGATACAACACGCAGGACTCAGGTATGCATAATGAGAGGTGAGGGAAATTGGCAAAGTGGGATGGGGCAAAGTTAAAAATGCCCCAGGGAGCTAAAACAATGATTTGGGTTGGTTATGCAATCATGAAGTATTTACTACTGGAGATTGTACAGGCCTTGATGTTCCACAGAGCTGTGAAGAATTTTCTCTTAAATCATGTTGAGTCATCTGTCCTGTAATCCTCTACGTGGGCTTCTTTTGATGTAGCAGCATTAGTTGCTCAGAGATGGAACTTGTTTTGTTTTGAGTAAAACAACTGTGCAACAAAAACTGAAGATCCTGTTCATCTGTCCATACATCCTGGAAATATTAAATAAATTTCCATGTATCTGATTTCTAAGTCAATCAGTGAGCACAAAGTATTATGTTGGAAATAGTTCTGAGATGCACAGGAAGATCTAATGTTGTTATTTGCCATTAGGTTTACTCATGGTGACCCTAGGACTCATAGAATCATAGAACTCAAAGAGGCCACAAGGGCCATCCACTCCAGGCCCCTGTCATGCAGGAATACTCAATCAAAGCATTCCTGATAGATGGCCATCCAGCCTCTGTTTAAAAACCTCCAAAGGAGGAGACTCCACCACACTCCGAGGCAGTGTATTCCACCTCTGAACAGCTCTTACTGTCAGGAAGTTCCTCCTAATGTTTAGGTGGCATCTCTTTCCCTGTAGTTTGAACCCATTACTCCGTGTCTTTCTGGAACAGCAGAAAACAAGCCTGCTCTATCCTCAGTATGATATTCCTTCAAATATTTAAACATGGCTATCATGTCACCTCTTCACCTTCTCTTCTCCACTCTAAACATACCCAGCTCCCTAAGCTGCTCCTCATAGGGCATGACTTCCAGACTCCCCACCATTTTGGTCACCCTCCTCTGGACACACTCCAGCTTTTCAATATCCTTTTTGATTTGTGGTTCCCAGAACTGGACACAGTGTTTCAGGGGAGGTCTGACCAAAGCAGAATAGAGTGGCACTATTACTTCCCTTGATCAGGAGTGACAGACCTCAGATAGACATCAGATTCCTGGTCATTAACTGCCCTGCTCAGATCTTGGAAACTCAGGGCCATGGCTTCCTTGATTGAGTCAACCCTCCTGTAGTGTGGTCCCCCTCTTTTCCTACTGCCTTTCACTTTACCAAGCATTATCGTCTTTTCCAAGGAGTTACATTGTTGTCTCATGATATGCCTGAACTACTACAACCTCGGTTTAGTCATCTTCACTTCTAGTGAGAGTTCAGGTTTCATTGCTCAAAGACCCATTCATTTGTCTTTTTACCAGTCCATGGTATCTGTAGAATTCTTCTCCAGAACTATATTTCAAATGAAATGATACTTGTTTGATTTGTTTCAGCATTTATATGACACGCATCAGGATAATCAATGGCAGGGCAATTTACCACAGTATTCAGTTATGACTCTTGTAGCACCTTCTACTTGCAAAAATATTGTTTGTACACTAAGTGTGGGCAACTGCGGCCCTCTAGATATGGTTGGATGGCAACTCCCATCATCCCTAGTCAATATAGGTACACACGAGAGCCAGCGTGGTGTAGTGATTTGAACACTGGGCTACAGCTACAGAGTGCGAATCCCCGCTTGGCCATGGAAAACCACTGGGTGACCTTGGGCAAGTCACACTTTCTCAACCTCAGAGGAAAGCAAAGAAACCCCCCTCTGAACAAATCTTGCTAAAAACAAACAAATCACCTCCATAGATTTACCTCAGGGTCACCATAAGTCAGAAATGACTTGAAGGCACACAACAACAACAAGGTACATATAGTTGTGAATGTTTCTGAAGCAGTTTAGTCAGAGGGAGATGAAATGCAGAAAGTACAGCCAATGATAATTAGACTTAACAATGGCCTATTGTTGGGTGAAAACACAAAGAACCTTGCAGTGGTGAACTAATTAACACATACCATTATGAGAGGGGGAAAGCCCTTTCTCTATATTCAAACCACAAGAGATCCTTTTGATGAATTTCTTGATCAACTTTTCTGCTGTTTTGCATTGTGATCTGTCTTTGAAGTTCCTTTGTTCAAGAACAGTTACCTTAAGGTCAGTGACAAAGAAATGTTTTGGGAGTATGAAATGTTTCCCCACTGTTTTTTTTTAAATGACAGATTTGTGTCTAGTATTCAAATGGTAAAAAGTCCCATTCATGCACCAACCATGGGCCCACTCTGGGAACATCTAGGGCTTGGGAGGGTGTGTGTGTCTGATTCATATGGGCAGATTGATTGAAAACCTGAATCTGCCTTTGTATTTCATTTCCTTATAATCAAATATTTGATTCTGATAAGATAGTATCACTTTATTTTTATTTTATATTATATTCACTTCACCTTTATAACAAACTCAAAAATGAAAAGAGAAAAACAGAGAATATCCCAATTAGAAAACTTTAAACTGAGGCTTAAATTGAGGTTAAAGTAATTTAGGAAAGAAAAAAGAAAAGAGGAGAGAGATAACAGAAAGAAAGAAAGAGAGAGAGAGAGAGATGCTGGAGAAGGGGACTTCCTAAATTTTTAGTTCAGCAAATATCTATTATCTATGTATCTAGAGAACAACATTTGCAGCAGGAGAACAAATCTTCCTAAATCACTGGAGTGGAAAAATTACTGATGAAGTTTTTCCTTATATGTTGTTTTTGTTGTTGTTGTTGTGTGCCTTCAAGTTATTTCCAACTTATGATGTCCCTAAGGCAAACCTATCATAGGGGTTTCTTGGCAAGATGTGTCCAGAGGAGTTTGCCTTTGCCTTCCTCTTAGGCTGAAAGAATGTGACTTGCCTAAGGTAACCCAGTGGGTTTCCATGGCTGAGCAGGGATTCGAACAGTGGTCTCCCAAGTTGTAATGCAACACTCAAACCACTATACCACACTGGCTCTCTACCCCCCTCTATATCTATATCTATATCTATATCTATATCTATATCTATATCCGTATCTGTATCTATGGCATTCTGTATCAGCTGCTTAGTTAAGTAGACTTATCTAAGTAACCTCTCCTGGCCCGACCACATGAAACATGATGGAAAAGTCATTCACTTCTGCTCTGATCATTGGCAGAATGGACCTTCTTCTCCCCATGCTGATGCCTGGTAATGTAAGTTGGGTGGTTGGGTGGGTGGGGGTTATGATCATGCCAGTAGTGTCATAGCCATGACAAGATAGTGATTGTGAATACAGAACAGTTATAGATGAGTATCTAGGTAACTGTTCTCATCAGCTATTCTATGGGGCTTATTACCGCATTATCAATTTAATAATTTTCCATTGCCATTCCATTCTCAATATCATGGCCTCAATTAGTCTCAAGGGGTAATGTTGTAAGTAATATAAAGGTCAGTCTTGGTAATATTACTTTATTTACTGCCACTAGTCCCTCTAACCAGAACAAAAGACATATTTCCTAATTACTAAAATTTCTTAAAATTTTATAATTATATTCTTTAATTCATTTAAAATCTGGATGGATCCAGATGCCAATCTTATTGGCATTAGTTTTATTTTTCCAATTCTGTTTTTTTTTTTTTCTTGAAGGATTCAGCATAATTCTTCTGGGATGTTCATTCCAACAGATTCTGATTTTCAAATATTGATCTTACAACCTGAAAATTTTCTGGAATATACTGAAAGTTTCTAATTGATTGTTCCTGATGTGATAAGAAAAGAATGGTGTTATCAGCATACAGAGGTATTTCTTCCCTCCCAGTTTCTCTAATATTCCTGTTTGACCTTATAAGATTGGCCCAGGGTGCTAAAAAATTAGCAAATAAAAGATGGGTAGTGGACATCTTTGATGTGTTCCACTGCTTAATTCAAATAATATTTACATATGATTAGCGACAAACACCTTGAATTACTAATCTTCATAAAAAAGATCAATCCACCTTTTAAAAACACTCCCTATGTTTCATTCTAGTTCTGGAGAGAAATTTGCATTCCACTCCACTAAAAGAATTTTCAGCATCCCCAAACTCAGAAAAAAAGGAGAATGACTTCTAATTTTTTGCATATTGCCCAGTTCTGTGCAGGAGACTAGATTCTTTACATTCTACTGAAGCCTCTAAGTTTTGATAAATCTGTACTCTAATAATATACATATTCTCTCTCTCTCTCTCTCTCTCTCTTTCTCTGGCTTTTCTTCGCAAATGAAGATTCAGGAAGAACTCATCCTGCGTTTACTGCAAGCGCGCTGATGACTAAAAAGGCCAATCCGAGATAGACAAGTCTGGTTGCAGAAAGCACACAGAAGGTTTCCTTGGGTAATGTTTCCAGGTTGTGATTCTTTCTGCATTGTTGTTTCTCTTCAAGACTTGTTCGGCGTGAGTTCTCAAATAAGGCTGCAGCATTGTGGATAGTGTGTCTCCATGCCTCCCGATGTGAGGCCAGGGCGATCAATTTGGCTGAGCCTGAGATGTTGTTTCAGGGAGTCCTTGTATCGCTTTTTTGAAGCGTCCCTCTTATGCTGACCCGTGGCGAGTTCACTGTAGAGTACTATTTTTGGGAGGCGATGGTCCTCCATCCTAGAAACATGCCCTGCCCAGTGCAGCTGTGTTCTCAATACATGTCCTCAATGCTGGTGATCCCTGCTTACTCAAGGACAGCAACATTCGTCACATAGTCAGTCCAGTGTATATTTAGGATTGTGCGTAAACAGCGCTGATGGAAGCGTTCGAGGAGTCGTAAGTGGTGAAACATAATATAATATAATATAATATGTATAATAATATACATATTATGAAACAGTATTCCATTTTCTTTGCAAAGATGTGGGCAAAAAAATCACATCTTGATTTAACAAAGAAATTAGTTGTTAAGACTATGAGTGGACCAGATCTTTATCTGTTTTTAAATTACTTTTATAATTATCTCAGAATAATTTTCAGGCAGCTTTAAAAGATGCAGTAAATCATTAATCACTGCTGTATATTTTGGAGTTCTTAATTCTGTGTGGGGGAAAAAAATCTCCAGTGAAACCATTTGGCCCTGGAGCTTTATTATTCTTCAAATTTAAAAATGCTACTTTAATTTCATTTCCAGATGTGGGTGCTTCTAAGAGACAGACATGAACCTCAGAAATTCTTGGCAATGGTGTATTGGTAAATACTTGCTTAATATCTTGCAGTAAGATTTGCTATTAAGGTTTATAGTTCTTGATAAAACTTTTGAAAATGTTCAGCTAGCTCAATTGAGGTTGTAGCCATTTTGCTGTTATAAGTCATTGCTGGAATTAATCTTTGTATTCGCTTAACTTTCAAGTATTTAGAAAACTATTTAGACAAGTTTTGAATCATATTAAAGCCATTTCTGCTCAGCTGTGTTAGCAATTATTGAATCTGATTTCTTAATATGTTTGGCTGAGTAAAAATTTAACATCCTGAGATTATCTCATTTCAACTATTTAAAAGTAATTTTTGTATAATTCCTTACTTTGTTGTTGCGTGCCTTGAAGTTGCTTCCAACTTATGGCAATCCTAAAATGAACCAATCACAGGGTTTTTTGGGGGGCAAAATTTGTTCAGAGGGGATTTGCCTTTGCCTTTCTCTGAGGCTGAGACAGTATGACTTGCCCAAGGTCACCCAGTGGGTTTCCATGGCTGAGCGAGGATTCAAATCCTGGTCTCCAGAGTCTTGGTCCAAGGCTCGAAACACTACACCATACTGCTCCTTATTTTTTATGAGCCTGTTTTCCCTAGATTCTCTGGCCTTTTAGATGAATATTCCCTTTATATAGGTTTTTGCTGAATGCAATAATTAATTTGCTCCAAAAACTCCCAGTTCTAATTGCTGATGAGTACTCTTCTTCACACTTACATTCTGTTGGGTACTATTATTTAATCTCCATGGTTTACCAACAGTATCTTCAATTCAATCCAAAGATGAATGATTCTCTGCTTTAGTTATCCTTATGTTACATTTCACAATAAGGCAAGGCAATAAATAAGGTAAGCTAATATGCTCTGACATGGGCTAAATATGCTAAAGGACCAGATCCCATATGATCTTGGAAGCTAATCAGGGTCAGCCCTGGTTAGTGCTTAGATGGGAGAACACCAATTAATACCAGGTGCTGTAGGCTATATTTTAGAGGAAGGAACTGGCAAAACCATCTCTGAGTATTCCTTGCCTAAGAAAACCCTATGCTATAAGTCAACAGGTGACTTGAAGGCACATTTGTTGTTGATGTGTGCCTTCAAGTCATTTCAGACTTATGGCAACCCTACAGAGAACCTATCACTTTTTTTGGAAGATTTGCTCAGAGGAGGTTTGCCTTTGGCTTCGTCTGAGGTTGGGAGAGTGTGACTTGCCCAAACCACTACGCTATGCTGGCTGTCATTGAAGGTACACACACATACACTATGTTCTGAGGGACCTAAAATCCTATGTCTAATATGTTCTGAGGTGCCTAAAAATCCTAATGAAAACCTTATGAAAGCTATGGGGTCACAATAAGGCAACGAAGGAATATCAGGGGCTATAGGGTATATTTCAGAGGCAGGAACTGGCAAAACCACCTCTGAGTATTCTTTGCCTAAGAAAACCTTATGAAATTCATGGGGTCACCATAAGGCAAATGTGGACTTGAAGGTGCACATGCACACGCGCGTGAATGCACACACACACAATGCTCTGTGGCACAGATTCAGTTGTCTGGCTTTTAATTATTTCCCTCTTTGAATAAGAATGGAGGCCAGTTGGAGATAATTGTTGCCATGTCTAATCACTGCATTGAGCCTAACCTTAGGCAGTAGTATAAGGGCATGTGTGTGTGTGTGTGGGGGGGTGCCAGTTGTTTTAAACTCTTTGTTTACACATGGTAATGATAAGATTGAAACCAAAATTTGCAAAATAAAAAGATCACTAGCTAAATAAAAACTGATGCTATTTGAGATTTCATTGTGGGTGGATTATCATAGCTCTGAAGTCAACAATAAAGCTGATGCTTTCATTGTGAAAGGGACAAGCAGGTTTCAGTAAAGGGGTTAAGATTCTCAGAGCAAGGATGAAAAGGGACACACTTCAGTGTGATCAAGATCCCACTGCAAACAAGAAAGAGGGTGGTTGGAAACAGTACACGTTCAGAACATTTGTTACATTTGATTTTTATACCTCATAAAAGCCTCAGTAATATTATTGTCTGGGTCAAATAGTTAATATGTCCACTTTTGGATTGTTTTCTTTTCTGCTATTTTGATTCTGTATTGTTTTAGCTTGAGCTGAAACCTGCTGTAAATATTTCACAATACAAGATACTTAGTGCATCTCTTTTCAGGGGCTACTGTGGGTCTGTGGAACTCCCTTTTACAGGAGGTCCAGTTGGCCCCTTTCTGCTGTCTTTCTAATGGGATGCAAAAACCTGTTTATTCAAGCAGGTCTTTGGCTCTTAACTCATTTGGCAGAAGGGTCTTTCAGTGGGGTGTGGGGTGCTCTTGCCTTTTACATTGTGTTTTAAATGTATTTTAAATGTATTTTAAATGTTTTAACTTTATGCTTTTAGAAGAATTGTTTATTTTTTTAAGAAAAACTTTTGAATTTTTTTTTACCTTTACTTTGTTTTAATTTGTTGTAGGCCACCTTGTGTCCTGTGTTGGAGAAAGCCAGAATCTAAATGAAATCAATCGATCAATCATTTTAAAGGCTGAGGAAGCTGGCCATACTGGCTGGGGAATTCTGGGAGTTGTGATTCAAAGAAGGTAACTTTCCCCACCTCTGTTTGAATATGTTAGTATAAATACTATAAAGACATATTTGCAGATATATACAGGACATCCCTCACACGTATCTGCAGAACCAATATCCATGGTTTCCATTATCTGCGGCTGAAAAAATAGGGATACATACCAGAGAGTTGTGCTGCAAAATGTCTAGAGAGGTGTCCTCTCTAGGAATCGCTAGGTACTCCAACACAACTCTATTGCATGTTTGTACCCAAAATCCTTTCTTTTAATAGGATTTCTATTATCCACAGTTTCATTTATAAAAGGTAAGTCTGGGAATGTATCCTCCCCAAATATGTAGTATAAAAACTATAAATAAAGATGTATTTGCAGACATAAAAATTACCATATAAATGCACATTCTTTTGACTGTCTGATTATGGCTCATAGTAGCCAGTTATGATTCTGGTTGCATCTTAAAAGAGTCACACGAATGACTTGACCAGTGAAATCATCAAGGGGCAGGTTTCTCCTTTTTCCTCTATTTAGTGGCTCACATGATTGGCTTGATGTGTCACAGACATATTAGGACGTCTAGAGTAGTGGTTAAATACCATGGGAATAATTCTGAAAATATTATTTTCAAAATAAATTATACAGCTAACAATTTGCTACCCTTTCATGAGCCTCAGTATCAGCTGCTTGTGGTGCCTAACCCAGGAGATTATCAGATGCAGCAAATATGGTTTGATAACGACCCCAAAAGAACGCGAAAGGGCACCCGTATTGCATGACGTCGTGCTATGGCATTATGCTGTTGTTAATAAGGTGTTCTTTTTTATAGATGTCCAAACCCGTCAATTGATCTGCCGTGGTGTTTTTGTTACGGAATTGCAAGCATCTGAAACTGTGCACCATTCTGCTCTTGTGAATATAGCGTCAATGGGCAGTCCCCACCAGAACACTTCTGGGTGAGAACACAAAAACTAGGTACGGGACATTCTTTTTATAAACCTCCCCATTTTGCAGGCATGTTTTTAAGTGTGTTTCAGTGCTTATGTATTCATTTTTAAAATTTAGCTGGTTTTAGACTTTTAAATGCATCTTCTCGTGAGAACTACGGAGATCATGTGACCTGGCAAACGCAGAAGTAAACAGCGCTAGCATTTGTGCTCCGATAATTCTGGGGCTGCTCTTTCATGTTATTACAGTGACGTGTGATAAAAAGGGCTATTGTGCCAGGACACTTATGCTTTAAAATATAGTGGGACAAGAATGTTTTTAGAGGCTCGTCTGATAATTTCCCCACTCTAGTAATTGGTAGGAACTTATTGGTAGTAATTGGTAGGAACTTAGTAAGTTGGTAGGAACTAACTTATCATAGCATGCTTACATCACAGGCACCATGTCAAAAGCATCCCTATATGGCTTCCTCACTGCTGTTCATCAAAGTCCGTTCATGTTTTGAGCAGATCTTAACTGATTACTGAAGTTACTGCAAGACATCTTGGGTAAAAACTGTCCCATTATCCTTTAGGCCTCAGATCAAACCACTTTTCATCTTCCCAACATGGCCAGCCCAATTATTAAATAGAATGTACCGTAGTATCTGATGCCTCAAGCAGCAGATATTGGGTTTCACAAAAAGGTAGCAATTTGTTAGTTATATAATTTATTTTTGTTTTTAACTGTCAGGAATGGAAAGAGATGCTTATGAAATTTTCTGCCTCATGTGCCAAAATTATTCAGTGGACTTTGGGCATTCTATACGTTGCCATGGGTGAGTTGGGTGGGGTGCTAGCTGTTTCTCCCTTACAAGCATGATAATTCTTTCAGGTGGCCCTGCTCCCAACCATTTTAGGGACTCTAGGGAGATTATCAGATGACCTAGATAATGATGCCAGGAGATTGCTAAAGGGACTGAATATCTGATGTAATCCCCATCCTGTTATGCTCCCATGCTGCTTCTGTTCTTGTGGCACTCCTTTTAATTCATGGGCTAAGCCATGAATAGATTGCTCATTTCGTTTCTGTAACAGAATGACAGGTGAGTGAAAAGGTGCCCCGTTATGTTAGCGCAATGCCAGTGTCAGTGGGAGGTCCATGCCAAACACTTCTGGGTGCGCTCGGGACAATGAGGTAAGTGACACACTTTTTTGTACCCTCCCTGGGTTACTTGGAATTTTAAAGTGTGTTTAGGTGTGTTGTGGATGACCCTGGAGTTTCTCTGCCTGAAGTCCCAAGGTTGCCCCTTTGCCAGTCCCAATCCTGGGAGATTTTCTCTTCGAAACCGCCACCGCTTGCTGAGTTTAACCCTTTCTTGTCCAGCGCAGTGAGAAGCCAGACAGCTTGTGTTAAAAGATCAGTAATACACTTTCCTCTATCCCAGAGAAACTCAGATAGCTGACCGAGACAGGCGTGTGAGGCGAGCTTATAGAGAAAAGTAGATTTTATTTTAGTTCCCAAGGCTTAAGGCTACATGGAGGAAAATCACACCTCCAGGATTTCAACTTAGGTTACAGAAGAAATACATTCAGTCAGAGTACTAAAATTAAATCATAAAAGCTAACACAACTAGCTACATGGTCCCTAAGCTACAAATAACAGTAACTTACATTTCTGATGGTCATACAAATCAAATTCAGGTCCCAATTGGGATGGTTAAGCTAGGTTCTCATAGCCAGCCTGGTTTAGTCTCTGGAGATGGAATTCAGAGTCCTTTTGGATGGAAGTCTCCCTTTAGACTTTGGATATCATTTAGGGCCCCTTTGATGTTATCCGGCCCAAGAGAGAGGTTGGCTTCCCCCCAAACTCTGTTATCACAGTCTAGCATCTCTCTACAAAGGTATGTGCCTTTCCATCTGGCCCAAGGCAGATGGCTAAGCCAGGTGGTTCTCCATGTGCTCTCCAACATTCCAACAAAGGAATTTAGAAAACTTAAAAGTCTTTGTGATCATCTCTGATTGGTTCTGCATTGCCAAATCTGATTGGCTCTCCAGTCAGGTGATGTGATGTCATGTTTAGGAAATGAGCTTCCCACCCCCTTACCATACCTGATGCTATGGAACCCAGGGAATGGGATTTTCCCTGCTGTGAACTGTACATTTTGAGATGAACTCCCCATGATAGGCAGAGCAGACCATCATGACATGCCTCCCAAATCTCAGGTGGTCTGGAACGCTGAAAGTAGGACCAAACCAGCTGGGATTTCCACCTGTTAGCTAAAGTAAAAGAAAAAAGGTTAAACATGCAAGCAAATCACACAGTACAGTGAAATCATAAGCACAGACAGTATGGAACAGTGCCCCTCCCTACCCTCCCACCAGTCCCTTGCATGAGAGAGAGTCAACAACCGTGTTGGAGGTGCCTGCAACATGCTGGATATCAAAGTCAAAGTCTTACAGAGATAAGCTCCACTGGAGTAACTTGTCAGTAGCTCCTTGGATCATGTGGAACCAATGTAGAGCAGCATGGTCAGTCTGAAGAGTGAAGTGTCATCCCCAGAAGTATGGTCTCTGTTTGTCCAGCATATAGACAATGGTATAGCAGTCCTTCTCCGGGATGGACCAAGTTGACTCCCGGATATCCAACTCCTGGGCAAGGAACAGGATGGGATGCGAGACGCCATCTGGACAGTCTTGCATCAACACCGCACCAACTCCTCTGTCAGAAGCATCTGAATCCACGATGAATGGCTTATCGAAGTCTGGCGCCATCAGGACTAGATCAGACATGAGAGCACATTTGAGGTGGTCGAAAGCTTCCTGATAATCCACTGTCCACTTCACCAGGTCAGGTTCCTTGGATCCAGGCAAATCTGTACGTGGAGCCACCACCTGGTGGTACTGAAGCCCAAGCCTCTGGTAGTCGCCCACCTGACCGAGGAAGAACTGCACAGACTTCTTGATGCGCAGGGTAGGCCAAGCCTGGCTAGCTTCCACTTTCACTCACAATGGAGGGATGGTCTCTGACCCACCCCATGGACAAGGTAAGCCACTCTGTCCAACTCCTGCCGGCACTTCCTTGCCTTGACAGTCGTACTGGCGTCTTGGATCCGCTGAAAGGCTGTCACCAGGTGATGCGGGTGATCACCCCAGTAATCAGGGAGGATAACAATGCCATCTAGGTAGGCAAATGCAACAGCCCCGTCTCTCAGCAGAGAGGTCACGTATTTGGCTTTTTATTTTTAAATTTCCCGTGTGATCATCCTCTTGTGAGAACGGCTGGGGTTTCCATTCCAGGAAATGAATGTAGCCCTGTTTGAGCTGCATTCACTCCTGGGTTGCCGACGGAGGGGAGGATCACTGTAAAGGTAGGTCTGAAAATTTTTCTTTTTATTTCATTACAGGGATGGGAGGGGAGCAGAAGAGAATGTAGCGAGATGGGGACACTTTTTTTGTCCCCATCTGATAATCTCCTAGATCTCAATCTGAAGTTTGAAACAGTCTTGTTACCTTTAAACGTGCAGATTTAAATATATATCTTAATTGACATTTTTATGAAACGACCCTGGAAGAGGTGATCACAAATTCTCAAAATAAAATAAGTGGGAAAGACTCAAATCTATCTGTCTGTCTGTCTATCTATCTATCTATCTATCTATCTTTAATGAACAAACTAGTAAGAAAGAAAGCTTTCCTGGAATGCATAGTTGTGCATGAGACCAACATCCTTCCAGGTCCACTTTCTGGGAGTTATTTTGAAATGTTACCTCCTATAAGAGCCAGGAAGTTGTTTTTTACAGACAACTCCTCCCAGAATACTCCTGCCAATTTTGCCACGTGGCTTGGAAATTCTAGGAGTTGCAGTACAAATGTAACTTTTGCAAGCTTTGCATTGTACTTATTTCGAAAATCAAAGCCTTGCCTAACTAGCTTTTTAATTTGAACTAGTTAGTCAATTGAAAGGACTCTGCTAATAAAATCTGCTGCCAGAAGGATTGGTTCTTCTCCTCCCCCATTACTTCATAGCAAGGAACATGTTCTAGCTCTTACCCTAACCCTTGCATTCCTTTGGAACAAGATGAATGGTTTGTGGAATCATTCTATTTGCATTTCCAAGCTATTTTGAGGCATTACTCCCTCTAAACAAGAAATGTAGATCCTAAGAGTTAACCATATTATGAGGAGGTAATAGTACCCTAAAGTTACCAGCTCCCATCTGATCTTGGAAACTAAGCAGGGTTTGGTAGGTGCTTGGATGGGAGACTCTCAATGAATACCAGGTGCTGTAGGTTATAACAACAACAACAACAACAACAACATTACAACATTTATTAAACCTTCCTGCAGAGGTACTGGATGAGGGAAGACTTTTTTCCTGCTTCTTCCTGCAAGTTTGTGGCTGGAGTGGATTGAACAGATATATGCATCTACTTCCTAACTGTCAACTCTGCATGTCATGAATTTTGACTGTCTATCACTGCTACTTTGAAAACCTGGCAACAGTACTTCACTTACATTTACCTATGTGGTCAGAAGAACATATCGGGACTTGGAAGCACTGCAATCCTAAGCATGTCTATTCAGAAGCAAGTCCCATTGGGATGGAGCTTACTCACTAGTATGCGAGTATAAGAGTGGAGCCTAAGGACTGTACCCATATATCTGTGCTGGGTCCTAGCAGATTATATTTTCACTCATTCCCCCGATCTCACACTCACACACACCCCATACCACCACCCAAGTACTGGGCTGAATGTTTCATCCTTTGAGAGGACTCCATCTTTAGTGCTTGGCTGCTTGCTCCTTTGGTGTTCTTTCACTTTAGAGCAGATTTCTCAAACAGTCTGTAGCACTGTCACTTTAAAACTGGAGCTTGAGTTTGATTACCTTGTCTTCCTTCCTCCCTCTTTTTGTGTTGTCTTCTAGCCTGAGGGCAGGGGCTGTCTTTTTTTTAAATTGACCAGTAACCTTCTCTGCGAGGCATTTGAGTTTTGAGCCAAGTAAAAAGACTTTAAATAAATTGATTAAATTATTTAATTGGATTGGGTTGGAGAACCTTCCTTCCAGGAAATGCTAAAAGGTTTGGGGCAGTTCAGATAAACATTAATTACAAACTATGTTGAGACATAATTCCCCACCACCACCACATTTTCCCTCTCTCATAACTTCAGAACTCAGAATTACCCAGTGATGCTGATGGGCACAAATTTTAGGACTGAAATGAACTACTTCACAAAACAGGCAATTAACTTGCAAAATTTACCACCCCAAGATAAAGTTGATGCTCTCTAATTTTGGAGGCTTTAAAAGAGGTTTAGATAGATTTGTACAAGACAGGGCCTATTATCAACAGGTATTAATCATGACAACTAAATGCTGTCCTTCTTCACAGTGTTTTTGACTATACTTCCCATCATAACATCAGTTTGGCAAAGGATAATGGAAATGATAGTCCATAACATCTGGAAGGCACCAAGTTAGGGAAGACTGTTATACGGCATTTCAATTGACAGAGACAGTATGAGGTCTGTCTGTTAAATAATGAGACTGTATTTCTGCCTTTCAGACAAATCAGGGAGAACTGATTGTGAATGCTTGAATATGTCTGAACTTGCATGACAAACATCAACACTCTCAGCCGTTCAGTTTATTGTCAGCCATCATTTAAAGCAGTTGTGTTGTCTGTTGTGTGCTGGAAAAATGCTAAGTGTAAAAGTCAAGCAACATGACATTCTGCAGCAACTTGAGGAAGACCCAAACCTTTTTAAAAAAATAATCACTTGTGATGAAACCTGGATCTTCCAGTATGATCCTGAGACAAAACAACAGTCAATACAATGGAAAACACCATTATCACCAAGAATGAAAAAAGCACGTCAAAGCAAGCCCACATTCAAATCCATGCTCATTGGGGTTTTTTACATCAAGGGCGTAATTTTGGCAGAATGGGTTCCAAAAGGCAGAACAGTGAACCAGCATTATTATAAAGAAGTTTTGACAAAGCCAAAAGAAAGAGGCAGGAAAAAAAGGCCAGAACTGTGGGAAAATGGTTTCATTCTTCATCAAGATAATGCACCTGCTCATACAGCACTTTCTGTGAAGCAGTTTTTGGCTGATAAACACATTACTACACTGGAACATCCTCCATATTTGCCAGATTTGGCACCATGCGACTTTTTTCTTCTCCCTAAAGTGAAATTGGTGCTTAAAGGAACATGTATTGAGTCAACTGATGCAGTAAAAAAGAAAACAGCAAATGTGTTGACACAGCTGACAGAAACTGATCTGTTTAATACCTTTTACCAGTGGGAAACAAGACTGCATTGGTGTGTGAGTGTGAATGGGGAGTATATTGAAGAGGACAAGCATTAGAATTGTAATACATATAAATAAAGATTGGTTATTGTATCAGTCTCATTATTTAATAGACAGACCTCATAAACTGGGGGTGGGGGACCTTTTGGCCTTCCAGATGTTGTTGACAAGTCCTGGACTCCCTGACCATGGGTCAAGCTGGCTGTGGCAGATGGGTGTTGGAAATCCAACAATTCCTGAAGGGCTTTAGGTTTTCCATCCATATAGTATACCTCTGATGCTGGAACAAAGAAGTAAGTACTAGCACATTTGGCTAACTCCTTTGGAAAAGAGAGTATTGGTTTAGACCAGAGGTTCCCAGTCTTTGGCATTCCAGATATTTTGAGCCAACTCCCAGAATCCTTATTCATTGGTCATCTAGCTGAGGTTTAAAGTTCAAAGCATCTGGAAGACCAAAGTTGGAGAACCATTGGTCTAGGCCATGGATGGGAACATGTGGTTCTCCAAATGTTGGACTGCAACTCCAACCAGTCTTTATTATAGTCTGTGACCAGCACCAGAAAAGAAAAAAAATGTGGCCCTCCACATGTTGATTGGCTGATTGGTCTGGTCTAAGCAGTTTCTCAATTCTCACGGTCCTATATTCCAAACACTGTTTCTGCGATCACCCTCCTCAAGTTTAAAATTCAAATTCACCAAAAGGTAACAATTTGTCATTGTTTGTGGCTTCCTTCTAGTTATTAGAACAATCATACTCATATTGTTATCAACCACAAGGATGTCCATGGTTCATGGCAAATTTAATTAGTCTAGACAACTGACTAGGAGACAATGCAACTGACACTACTTTGTGCCTCGTGGTGACACTAGCAAATAACATGGGATTCCAGAATGGACAAGTATATCATTTGTAACAAGGATATCAAAGGCATAGCTGTGTTAGTCTGTTTCAGCATAAAAAGAAATAAAGCAATCTTGTATACTTTTGAGACTGAGAAAAAGAAATTTCTAGCATTGGATGAAGTGGACTGAAGTCCACAAAAGCTTGTGCTAGAAATTTGTTCTTCTCAGTCTCAAAAGTGTTTCAGGGTTCTTTTATATCTTTTTAAGCATATCAATGTATGTCTTCTGTGGGCAGATCTGGGTCTTGCTACATCAGACATAGAATGTTCAGTCCAGCATTCTGTTTCACATGGTGGTAACGAAAACAATTCTTTTGGCTTATCTGCAAGAGCCAGGATATGCCAGTGGGGATCTTGTCCGCAGATCAGGACCGTTCCTCCCCCGTTACCTCTATGAAATGGGCCAGAGTCCATACAGGCACGCTGGCCCATCTCTGCAGCCGCCACCACCACTACCATCTCCCTGGCTCTTCTGCAAGTGAGGAAGCTGGCCTACAACATGTGACCAAGGCCACCTTCATGTGACCAAATGCTGCACGACCCCTTCCTGGATCTGGAAGAGCAAGGCACACCGGCAGCAGCAGTGACCAGCCAGCCTGCTGGGACAGACTCCTGCAACACATGGGGCCTGATCCGTTTCTTCCTGGCAGGACCGGGTTCTCCCAGGTATTATTTTATAATGGTTTATCGGGTCCAACCCTCTTTTATATTTGCCCCGGGGGTAGTGCAGACTGACCAGGGGCAGAACGGGGCAAAAGCCCTGCAACATCAGGACTGCAGGGCTCTAAGACAAGAGCAAGATGGGGTATATTGCCCATGTAGAGAAGGCCTGTGAAATGTGTAGGAAGGCAAACTCCACATACTAGCAACTGGTATTCTGCAGTGTATTACCTTGACTCAACTTAGAAATTTCATTTTAGTTATTGTGGCTAATAACCACAGATAGATTTATGTGCCAAGAACTTCCCTGAAGCCCTTTAAAACAACCCAAGACAGAAAACATCTCAACACTTTCTGGTAAATAATTGTATAAATCAAATCTATACTGTGTCGAAGAGCTTTTCTCCCTTGTCTGCCCTGACAGGCACTAGGTATAGAAATGGAAGAGAGAAAGACAGAGCTTAGGGGCAGGGTGGGGAGATAACTCCTCATTATCTGAAGGAAGTGAAAAAATTGTACCCTACCTATTAAAGAAACAGAATAACCTTTCTTGGTTAAAAACAAAGGCCAGCTAGAAAAATGGGAATGAATGCTTCAAATCTGGTTTGAAAACAGATTTCATTAAGCACAAGCCCCTGTGGTGAGCTTTGTTTTCAGAAGGAGAATGTTTACATTAAGTTTCTGCCTTCTTCTAGTCATTGTGGGTTTCATGTTGGAGCATGCCAAGTGACTCCTCTTGCATCCTAGAGATTTTTTCCCCAACTTCAGTTCTTGGGTGCCAGTTACACGACAAGTTTTGTCGCGGGGCTTACCATGACTTCCTGATCCCGTATCCGTCCCTCGCTGTTTATACAATTTTTGTCACTCTTTAGGAAATCCTGGAAGATCCCGTGATTGATACTTACACAACAAAAGTTTTTATTGGTCCCGCACTCTTATATCCTGTGCTTTTGCTGTTTACACATGTTTAGCTTACCGGGATTTTTTTTTTTTGGCTGTTAATCAAGGATGCGATTAGTCGTGTTTTCACAACCTCGGTGACACACTTCCTTTAGAGTTCTGCACCACGAGCAATGCTATTGGCTGGCGGGGGGGGAAGAGGGAGCAGAGATTTGGTATTCCGCTTGCCTCTTTAAAATGTTAACCCTTTAAGCAGAAGGCATTTTGAAAGACCCAGAATGTGAGCTTTTGCTCAGAGGCAGGAAGGAGTGCTTTCTTTTTGAAATCAAGGCTGGGGAGGGAAGGCTTGGGATTCCCCTTGCCTCTTTAAAATGTTAACCCTTAAAGCAGAGTTTTAGCTGCAGAGTGAAGATTTCAAGCAGCGACAGACAGGCATTTTGAAAGACACAGATGCTGGCATTTTTTTTTTTTTTTACTGTGCATTGTGACGGGGGGGGGGATAAAAGTGTGTTCATTCACTCAGATGCTGCAATATTTTACTGTGCCCATTCAGACCCAGAGAGGTGATCAAGGCAGGGGATGAATGGACGACCCTCTGCCCATCACAATCTCTTTGTAACATGCAGTTGAGGAAGAGGTTAAAGCTGAAGGGTTTGCAGTGTAGAAATCCATTTAAAAAGGTGATTGAGTACACGCGTGCGCATACACACCAACCTATGTGCAGCTGGAAGGGATGCCTTTGTTTTCAGCTGGTGAGGCTGGATCTGTTGAACGGGTGACTGACCCCTCCTTTTCTGGTCGCTGATCTCTAAGCCCGCCCCCAGTCACCATTTCTGGCCATCCCCTGGTACCGAGATATTTTGTCCCAGGCTGTTTACATTTCCGATTTTCCGAATCCTCCAGTGACTTTTTTAAAAAACGGCACAACCTGCGGGACTGGAAGTCCCACAGGTTGAGGGATAAAAGGTGCCCCCCCCTTCTGAAAATCACGTACCCAACCTGATGTACGTGTAAACTGCCAGGGATCGACACAAATTCTTCCCGGGACATTTTCATCGTGTAAACGGCACCTTGGTGTAACCTTGAAAGCACTGGTTTAAAGGCGATGAAAGTGCACTGGAACAAAAATGAGCAGTCGCTATAGAAAGCTTGCAAATAACCATTCACTTAGGGGTTGTCTAAACAGCAAAAATACTCCTCAGAAAATTCAAGGAGATTATGATTTGTCTAAATGGCATCCCACACCAATCCACCATATTTGGAAAGGGGGGCAAAACCACCAAAAATTCTGCAGGAAATGCCTTCACGGCTTTTCCCGTATTTTTAAAAAAGCTCTGTGGGGAATGCACATTCCCACTCACTGGGACAACCAGTTTGAATTGGTGCTCATTCCTGATAAGAGTGGAAGTGGAAAGCTGATTGGTTTGATGTGTGCAGTGGGTGGAGCTTTCTAACAAGGCAATTGCCCAGAACCACCATATTGGATTTTTGCCTTAGCGATGGTGTGCTTTTTTCCCTATTTATTTAGTTGGAATATTGCACTTTCACACCTTAGATATGCTTTTTAAAAATACTGTTTGGTGGGGGCAAATTGGAGAGAATAAAATGGTGAGTAATTCACTCGTGCCTGCCATCTTGATTTGCTGGCATGCCTCCATGTGAACATCAAACACAGATAGCTTTGCACACTAGCAATCTAAAGACTGTGGTGACAAATGAAAGCTGCTGTGAATTGGCGTTACTGCGCACCAATCCACATTTTATTCCCTCATGTAGACCAGCCCTTAGTTGCTTGTATCAAGTAAGGTCCACTACCCAGTGGCTTTCTGTGTTAGGGGCATCCAATTTCTGTTTGAACATTTGGGATCTGAAACAGGTTTGACTTTAGCCTCTCTAAATATTATGCTGCTGCTTATTTTTATGTTTTAAAAATCTTTTGCTGTATATTTTCACAATTTCTTCTTTCCATGATGGCAACTTTGGTTATTTTTTTAAAAGAACAGTAGCTCATCAGATGGTATAGTGAGGCTGCAGATTGCAAGAAAATACTGACATGAAGCAGTGAGATTAATTCCACCCCCTCTTGTAAATGGATGCATGGCAGCCTCTTTCTTTCCTGAAGTACCAGAATTTAAGCCCATGTGAAACAATATAAATTACAAGACCAATATGGGGAAAACAGGTTGGTTTTCTGGAAAAGAAAAGAAAAGAAAAGATGGTTTTAGAAAAGGCAAGAAAAAGCAAGTGTGCCACTTTGCTCTTTGCTACAGGCATTCCATTCTATAAATTCAAGCTTGTTCAACACTCTTCAGAAGGGATTAAGCAATACATAGATAGCATGATGTCTCTGGGGCAGAGCTCCATTGGAAAAATAATTTTAGGGGATTACAACTCCCCAGTAGTCTGGGGGAATCTGGGAGTTGTAGTCCAGCATGGCATGGGCAGGTTATATCCTATATTTTTTAAAGTAGAAATAATAATAATAATAATAATAATAATAATATTTATTTATTTATACCCCGCCCCTCTGTTAAAACAATCGGGGCGGAAAGAAGGTGGGCAGACAGTGAGCCTCTTTATCTCAGGAGTTTGATTTTCTTCTCACTTAGGCCAGCTGGCCTGCCACAAACTTAATTAACTCACTGTAAGGCTACAGCCCTCCTAACCATGCCTGTTTGTGACTGGAAGCAGTGTTGCAATAGAGATGCAATAGTAACTCCAGTACTAGGATGTCATATTTACGAAGCAGAAAATGAAGGGTCTTAATAAACTCCAACCGCATTATTCAATAGTGAGCAGCTTGGAAATATTACTTTTTTGGACTGGTTTACAGAATTCACAACCAGCAGGGCCAATACTCTCCATGTATGCTATTATGTCATATCTTGATGGTTATAACCTATGAAAACCCTAATTGAGGATGGGGAAGATGACAAAAATAGTTTGTCATTTTAAAAAAAATTGCCTTCAAGTCTACTCCAAGCTATGGTAATCATCTCATAGGGTTTTCTTGGCAAGATTTCTTCAGAGAAGTTTTGCCATTGTGTTCCTTTGAAGCTGGGAGAGTGTGACTTGCCCAAGGTCACCTAGTGCGTTTCCATAGCTGAGCAGGGATTCGAACCTTTGTCTCCCAGAGTCCTAGCACAGCACTCAAACCACTATGCTATGATGGCTCAAAAACAGTTTAGGCCTAAAAATAAGAATTAGTCTTTATCATGTTTTTTTTATACACCCAGTTTCCATTGAGATGCCCCATTTTATGCATTACAGCCAGCCCTCCATATCCACAGATCCTACATCCATGGATTCAACCACCCACAGCTTCAAAATATCTTTTTTTTAAAAAAAATCTTGATTTTGCCATTTTATATAAGGGACACAATTTTACTACAACATTGTATATAATGGGACTTGAACATCCATGGATTTTCAACTCTGGAACCAAACCCCAGGAGATACCAAGGGCCCTCTGTACTTTATTTATTTTTTTTAAAAAAAAGATCAGTACTTTTTTAAAACATAGGATCCAAGTATACAAGTACAGCTCAGTTAACAAAGTAGATGTTTTCCTGAGCATTCCTTCTTTAACAGAAAAATTAGGGATAAATTTCTACACCACAAAAAAGAAGAGCTGTTCAACGTATTTACCAAACTTTTTTATCCAAAACTATCACTATGCACATGTAAAATGAAACAACCAGGTCAGGTAAGCCTCGAGACGAGGTAGCTGGTAAGGCAGGATATATACTTCCAAATTTATAAATCTGTAAGTTTGGCTATTGAAATGGAAATCACAAGAAAAATGGAGGTTGGTGGAATAAAAAGTTATTTCTAGATGCATTTTGGAAGAAGCCTTCAGGGGATCATTAGAAGGTTCAAAATGTTTTTGTTGACTTATGCAAAGGTTACCTGACCTAGCTGTTTCATTTAGAATCATAGAATCATAGAATTGCAGAGTTGGAAGAGACCACGAGGGCCATCCAGTCCAACCCCCCTGCCACGCAGGAAATCTTGATCAAAGCATCCCCGACAGATGGCAATCCAGCCTCTGTTTAAAGACCTCCAAGGAAGGAGACCCCACCACGCTCCGAGGGAGTGTGTTCCACTGCCGAACAGCTCTTACTGTCAAAAAGTTCCTCCTCATGTTGAGGTGGAATCTCTGTTCCTGGAGCTTGCACCCATTGCTCCATATTTCACATGCACATATTGTTAGTTTTGGATATTAGCTGAAACATGTTGAACTGCTTTGCTGTTTTGTGATGGAGGGAACTATGCCTATTCTTTCCATGTTATTTATCTGACACCAAATTTCTGTTAAAGAAGGAATGTTCAGGAACACATCTACCTTGTTAACTGAGTTGTACTTCTATATTTCAGTTCTTTTTTTAAGTACTGATCTTTCAAAGATATTTTGTTATAAAATAAAGTGGGTACCAAGTTTTCTATTAAAGAAGAAATGCCCAGGAACATGTTTACTTCATTAATGGAGTAAATGTATTCTAAGTGCATTTATAATCTAAGTGCATCTATAATCTAAGAAGCACACATATTTGTATAATTGTGCCTTTAGTTTAAAGTTTAAATTACTCATAGCTCAGAAATGGCTAGACATCTACTTCAAAGGGAGATGTCAGATGAGATACATTTTTAATAACTAATTGTTAAATAAATAATTTACAAAGGATTTTAAAAAAATTAACTGTGGTATGTGTGTTTTGGTTTTGGTTTTAAAACCAAGTACAAAATGTAAAGAATTTTTCTTTTTTTCTAGTGTATTTTAGAAAAAGTGGTAATAAAACCCACTCTTTTCCAGCTGATGTAGCAAAGCAAAGCAAAGCAAACAATCACTTCCACCCTTCCTTCCGAGGCAATTAAAAGGTGAAGCCAAGTCTCAAGTGGCTTTGGAGAGGCAATATGAAATGCACCAGTGGTTCATTTAGCTTCTAAAATGTACATTTAGAGAACCACAAGCGTCCCCACCCCCATTTTAATACTGTGTTGCCCAGGCTCACAGGGAAGCTGACAGGAAAAAAAAATCAACCCATTTCAAATGTGGTGAAGATTTCTGTGGAAACTTTGGACTGTCAAAATGACCAATAAATAGGTCTTGGAGCAAATCAAGCCGGAATCCAAAATGACCAAATTGAAGCTATTGCACTTTGAACATATCATGAGAAAACAAGACTGATTGATGTGTGATGACATGACTTATTATTAGTCCCAACTAGAGAAGGCCCATTGAACCACTGAAAGTTACCTACATATTGACTCACAATTCAACAATTGATTCATTGGGTCTACTCCATGGACCCTAGAACAGGAGAGGCAAGTGGGCTTGAGCCCCCCACGCCCAGATGAGTCTGGGAGGGTTGGCCCCTTTCCCCAAGATGATCTGGCCATATTGGACCACCAAATCAATGTAGTTGAGGGTCTTCAGGCATTGTCAATTGGAAGGGTACTAAATAATTAAACAGTAAGAAATATTAAGACAGCTATTGTCTTTGAGCCCTCTCAGGAATAATCAAGGCTGCCTGCAATCTATCCAGCACACACTTACTTTGGAGTAAGCTACACTGAACACATGGAGGACACTTTACACACTGTGCTTGTAAGAGTCTTCATATTTAAGGATATTTCAGTGATAATGGTAGGAAAAGTAATTTGCCCCTTTCCTACTGGTCGGCAAACTTATCAATAACCTGCCTGCTAAAGTTGAGTCCCTCCCACCTTAAAAACTGTTTGCAGATTCTTGGTCTACTAACAGGATTCAAGCCAAAGTCCCCAAGATAAGAGCAGGAGAAGTTCATGCCAGTCAATGCAAATTCATGGGAAATGTTCACGGACTGGTGAAAGATGGGAGGAAGAAAGTATCATGTAAACCCTGTGCATGGTACATGAAAAGCACTCTGAGATCACAATTTGTTACAATCACTAGCCAAACATTTGTTCTCTTACCAGACAAGAAGGAAAAGAAGAGGGGGAAGGGAAGATAGAAAGGACCCTTGTGCTGCTGTCAGACCTTTTCTTTTGCTTATCTTCCGTACCACTATTTATTTTGCTTCCTTGCCGTTCAAATAACCAACCATCTTACAGGGAGGCTCAGCCCAGCCCTTTTGTGCCCTGCAGCCATGGCTGTGTCTTTTAAGAGAAAATTGATTCTTTGGAATGCTGTGTGTGCACATACTTATCTGAGCCCTACAGCCCACACCTGCTGAACAGGTAAACCAGATCCTCAGCAATGGGCCTCAGCAGCAACATTCCATCTTGGCAAGCTATTACTCTCTAATTGCTACCTGTCAAACAGGTAAACTAAGCTCTTGGGCCAAGTCCAAACAAGCGCATGTTCCCACGAAATCCTAAACCTCCCAAACTTTGACCTCAACTGGTGCAGAGCTACAAATGTTTTGCAACCAGGGCTGGTTGCAAAATATAGTTGGGCTCTTGGGCTTTGTTTCTGTCTGTGGCAAAAAAATAATAATTAAAAAATGATCCAGCTTTGCAAATAATTCATGTGGCAGAGTGTGGCATGACCACAAGATGCCAGGAAGGAGCATCCATTTGCTAAATGCAGTACTAACAGGCAACTCCAAAGTGCTTTGTCTATACTGGTGACTGTAGCTACCGGCAGGTTATCCCACATCTGATTCACTGGCATTGCGGTACAATGCTGTCAAACTCTCTGTGGCTGAACATGTTCTGCTACAAAGCACTGTTTGGGAAAGCTGGAACAGGCACTTCTTGTTCTCTTTCTTCCAGTTCAGGCTTGCCCTGCAAGTAGCAGAACAGCAGGATCAACTTGCTCTCAAGAGCTGGGTCTTCAAGCAGAAGTTACGCAATCACTACGCTATTGTACACCTAGTTTAAAAAGGAACCTCAGAAGGAGGAGTAGAATCCAATCATGGCATCTGGCATTTAGGGGTAGTAAGGTGGGTCCCTGCCTATAAAAGCTTTGTATGCAAATCTAGGTCCTAGCTGTTGTTGTTATATGCCTGCAGGTTGACTCTGACTTTTGGTCACTCTAAATTAGAGTATTCTTGACAAGATTTATTCAGGGTTGGTTTGTCTTTGCTTTCCCCTGAGAGTGTGACTTGCCCAAAGTCACCCATTGGGTCTCCACGGCTGAGAAGGGATTCAAACCCTGTTCTCCTGGAATCCTAGACTAGAACTCATACCACTACACCATGTTAGGTGTTAAGCAGGGACCAAAAGGTCTTTAACAATTGGTGAAGACACCATGTATATGAGACAAAGAGCCAGCATGGTGTAGTGGTTTGAGTATTGGACTATGACTCTAGAGACCAGGGTCTGAATCCCCAATCAGCCGTGGAAACCCACTGGGTGACCTTGGGCAAGTCACAATCTCTCAACATCATTGGGAGGCAAAGGCAAATCCCCTCTGAACAAATCTTGCCAAGAATACCGCATGGTAGGTTCTCCTTAGGGTTGCCATAAGTCAGAAATGACCTGAAAGCACACAAACACAAAACCACAAAGTAATGTGCATTTGTTTAGTAACAACTGTCAAAAAGAATGGGTGACCAGTCAGTAACAGGTTCCTTTTTTCACTGAAATGAATACCAAGAGTAACAAATATAGGTTTTGGTTTGGTTTTGCTATGCTGTTTGTCATGCATTTGAGCAGAACTTGGAGTGTTACTTTTGAAAAGCTAATATGTTAGCATTAGAGTTACTTTAAAAAAGGAATGTGTTACTCTGTGAACAACTGCAATGTTTCTTTTAGATTCTTATTTTCCACTCTTTAAAAAGTTAGAAAATAGCAATGAAACAAAAATAATTCCTCTTCCAACCCAACATTTTGGAAGTAGTGACAAAATGTTACATGATACACACATGAAATCCCCCCCATATTACTGGTCACTGATTTTTTTTTTAGCTGTTCAACCATCATTACGTTGAAAAGTAACACATTACATATAACGTCATTACTAGTAGTATTGAATTACAGTACTTCCAAGCTCTGCATCTAGAAGTGGGCGAGCTTACTTCTGGTGACCGGAAAAATCGTTTGGGTGGCTAAACTGCCAGTGTGGCTACTTCACAGTTCAGCCTTTCCCAGCCTTTTGCCTCACAGATTACTGGACAACAACATACATCATCATTACCTGAAGGAATGACAGCTCCAGTCCAACATGTTTGGAGGGCAACCAGGTTGGACATTAGCTTATGCACTTTTCACAAAATATGTAAATTAATCTATTGCAGCAAGTAGATCCAAATCCAATGATATGCTACATTTGAAGACAAGGTTAAATAAAGGTAAAGAAGTCTGATCCTATTTCTTATCAATTCAGCCCTAAAGTATTATTTAGTTTTCATGTAAAGAAATAATTTCTTATGAAGTTGAAGGCTTTCACTGCCAGCATCCATAGATTTTCCTTGGGGGTCGGTTACACGGCAAGATATATCCGCTTAGAATTCGCCAAGACTCCCAATAGTTCCCACATGTTTCGGTTCAAAGTCGCCTTATTCAGAAGGAGGGGAGTCAAAAAAACCCAAAAGTCATGCAGTAAAAGCTTTCGCAGTTTTTCCCAACTTTTAAAAAAAGTTTCGTAAGTTTGCGCAGTATTGGCTGTGTGAATTACCAGCAACAATTGTGAAGCAGGGGCTCACAGTAGAGCTGAGATCCCATTGGTCATTGGTCAGAGGGGGTGGGCTTGAAAGACCTGGCTTGCAAAACTTTACTGACATTTTTTCACCCCAGCGCTTTCCCCTTCCCTGTTCTGCTGCTGTCTAAGGCAAGCACCTTCGATGTGGGGGAGAAGGGTGACCGGAGGCCCAACAACAGCAACAGCGCCATGTCTTTGCTATCCTTGGATCTTGTCTGAGCCCCCACCCCACCCCAGAGGCCTCCAAGGCCAGCGGAGGCCCAATGACAGCAACAGTGCTGTTGTTGGCACTCAGCCATGCCCCTACCCATGCCCCAGAGGCCCAGGATGATGCTGCAGGAGGACAGGCAGCCAGCGTGACTGTCAGTCCCATTGTCACCCGTCCTTTCCCCCTCTGGTGCCCCTCCCCTCCTTACTTGCCCTTCTCTTCCCATTTGCAAACAGGGAAGAGGGGAGGGGATGGAGGAAGAAGCTGCAGCCCAGGAGAGTCAGTCGTTGGGACTCTGAATCCCATCACCTGCATTTCTCTAACTGCTGCCTCTCCCTCCTGCCTCTCCCTTCTATTCGTTGTTCGTTGTTCACAAGCAGCCAACGGGGAAGAGAGAGGGGGGACATGGAGATAGAGGCAGCAGCTGGGGAAAGGTGGGCAGTGGGACTCTGAGTACCATCATCCACCTCTCCTCTGCTACAGCCTCTTCCTCTACTTGCCTCCCCCTCTCTCTTCCCCGTTTGCTGCTTGTGAACAGGGAACAGAAGGGAGAGGCAGGAGGGAGAGGCAGCAGCTGGGGAAAGGTGGGCGATGGGACTATGAGTCCCATCCACCGCCTGTCCTCCACTGCAGCCTCTTCCTCCATTCCTCCCCCACATTTTCTTCCCCGTTCGCTGTTTGCGAATGGGAAGAGAAGGGCAAGTAAGGAGGGAGGGGCAGCAGCGGGGGGGAAAGGGCGGGTGATGATGGGACTGACAGTCCCACTGCCCACCTGTCCTCCTGCACCATCTTTCTTCCCAGGGCCTCAGGGGTGGGGGGGTGGGGGCGCGGCAGAAAGCCAACAATAGCAAGGGCACAGCACCATTGCTGTTGTTGGGCCTCCAGCCACCCCCCCCCCAGAAGGTGATGGCCTTGGAGGCCTCTGGGGCTCGGAGAAGACCCAAAAATAGCAACGACACAGCACCGTTGCTGTCATTGGGCCTGTGGCGCCCCCCCCACACACCTAAGGCGCTGGCCTTGGAGCCCTGGGGCTGCATACCCAACCACAGGAACGGAGCAGCACCATTGCTGTTGTTGGCCTCCGTTCATTCGTTCGCTCGCTCGCTCGCTCGCGCGCGCACACACACACACACACAGGCACTGACTTTGGAGGACTATGTTGTGCCGCAGTCCTCCTTTCCGCCCTGGCAAGAGATAGGCCTGCGTGACTGTCAGTCACAGAGACCACGCCTCCCCATGTGAACTGCAAATTCGGAAAGCTTTCTGATATTATCAGAGAAATGACTTTCCGGAGAAAATCGTGTGAACTAGTAGGCACTGTTTCGAAAGAGGAGTAAGCCGGCATTTTTCGAATTAAAAACTGTCGTGTAACTGACCCCTTGGTTTTTTTCCGGGCTGTGAGGCTGTGTTTTGGAAGAGTTTACTTCTGATGTTTCACCTGCATCTGTGGCTGGCATCTTCAGAGAATGGTTGGGTAGGCCTGTGTGTGGAGTTTATATACTGCGAACCCCTGTTGGGGAGTATATGTAAATAGGATTTCCAGCAGATAATAGGCTATCAACCAACCATTAGCCAAACAGACACTAATCCTCCTTGCATTTCTATACCCAGAAACTAACCATTCAAATACAAAAATTTACATATACTCCCCAACAGGGGTTCACAGCATATAAACTCCACACACACTCCTACCCAACCATTCTCTGAAGATGCCAGACACAGGTGCAGGCGAAACGTCAGAAGTAAACTATTCCAGAACACAGCCTCACAGCCTGGAAAAAACTGAAGAAAAATAATTTCTTGCTTGTTTATCTATAAATGGGACTTCAACCCCCCCCCCACAACCCACTACTTTTCTTTGCAATCATAACTGATCATAATATATTCCAAAATTTATTCTGACAGTAAAGGAGTTAAGAGTTCTGTGGTTTTCAATTCTCACATCCTAAATTAAAAAAAAATGTCAGACAGAATGAGAAGGAAATGAAACATTGCACATCTAAGGTTTGGCAGTTCCATATAAAGTACCAGTGTGTTCCATTGCATTCAATAGACCTTAGTAAACTTGCCTTAACTTAAATGACTTCAGCTGAACTATAGTCCAGTATTGTATCTGCTCAGATGTTAAGTCCCATTGAGTTCAGTGGGATTTGTCTCAATGTAAGTGGATATTGTGCAGATGGAGAATTTGTCATCCTCCAGATATTGTTGGAATTCAACTCCCATCAGTCCCAGGCAGCATGGCCCATGAGCAAGATGATGGGAGCTGTAGCCCAGCAATATCTGGACAGCCAGATTATATAGTGCTATATAGGACTGTAGCCAATAATTCCCATTCAGCACTACAACAGTTATTTTATATTAATGCATCAATTAATGTTGTCATCGCCTGGGGAGCAATGACGACTGAAGCTCAGAACATATGGTGGGCAGCCATCCAGGGAAAGCTGCTCTGAGTTGAAGAAGAAGAAGAAGAAGAAAAATTACATACATTACCAAGGGAAGGCCAGAGAGCCGTCGTGGTATAGTGATTTGAGTGTTGAACTAGGACCTTGGAGAACAGGGTTCAAATCCCCGCTTGGCCATGGAAACACACTGAGTGATCTTGGGCAAGTTACACTCTTTCAGCCTTACATAATGGCAAAGGCAACCCCACTCTGGATAATTCTTGCCAAGAAAACCCTGTGATAGGTTCACCTTAGGGTTGCTATAAGTTGGAAACAACTTGAAGGAACACAACAACAGCAACAGCAACAACAACAACGGATCTAAGAGGTCTCATAGCAGTTAAAAACTGTGACTCATTATAGACTTTAGATGCTATTTCTGCCTTATCCTTAATACCTTTGAATTTTCATATATGGCTGGCATCCTACTAGTGACATCTACAGATGTAAATTGTGCTACAGATGTGGAGTGCTTTTTGGTGGGCAATGCATAATGCTTGTATCCATTTGATAGTAGTGCAACAGAGTTGTGCATGTGGGGTACGCAGATCAGGGTGTGAATACACATTGCCTCTATGCATTGTGTTTGTACATTATACATTGCAATTACACTGCATTGTCAGTCATGCACATTGCCCACTGATCCACAAATATGTGACATTTATATTCAGTATAGGGGTTGCGTAACGAAACTCCACTGGCAGATATTTATATTACGCTGAATCAGTGTAGGATCTCAGTCTTGGTTTTACTTTCATAGGAAACTGCCTTACAACACATCAGAGCACTTGTCCATTTAGTCTAATATTTGACAGATGGGATTTCAGCTTGGTCTGAAGATACCTAGGATTGTATCTGGGACTTACCACTGAGCTATCACACTTTCCTAAATATATTCATTGGCTGATGGACTTTTTGGAATTGCGGAGCCCTCTAGATGTTCTGTTAGCTCTCTGGAAGCCACATATTTCTGAATAGCTCCTACATGACTGGGAGAATGTTGAGAATGACCCAATGATACAGGAAGGACTTCAGTCACTGAGTCTTTCCCATTGAATCAGCACTGTGCCTACAAAAAAGGATGTTGTCTATGTGGGAAAGACCCACAATATCAAGTCCCACTTGTGTGGTTGGCTCATTTAAGTATCTCTTTAGCTATGCAGGAACCTCTCATGGATAAAAACAAGTAGTCTTGAGATACCTTAAAGATTCTCAAGTTTACTGCTATAATTTTCTGGCAGAGCTATGCCAGAATAAATGCACTAGCCTTGAAGGTACCACAACAGATTAAGATGGTTACCCCTCTGGAAACTCTCTCATAGACAAACAGCTCTTAAAGGATGGCTAAAAGTGGACTTCAATTGGGTTCTATTTTTCCTCAGTTGAGTGAAGTACAAGTATAGGAAGGCTAAAGCACTCTGTGAATAGCAGACAGAAGTGAGACTGTAAAATATGAGACATGATGGAAAGTGCCTAATGCTCACACAATTATGCCTAATCAGATACTTCAAAACAACATCTCTCATGTAACTTCCCTCCCCCATTTTTACTAAGGATCCAGACTATTGCTTGTCTGCTGCTTTGTTTCATTGAAACAAAGAGCACTTTGTAATTTTTAGATCATCTTTGCTGACATAGCAATAGCCTTAACCAAGAGAGGGTGACATAAAACTAAAAAAAAACCACGAAAAACCTATACAAACTATTTTTATACAGAGATAGGATCAAAACCAAGCAAGTTTTCAGGCCTTTTAATAATGGTGGATAGGGCTGTATACTCCTTTTTTCATCCATGAATGCTTATGCTGGTACTTGAATGTCATTGTGAGGGCTCTATAGTCATTTAGTAGAACTGTGTCTATCCAGTGGCTCCAGAGGCAGTGCAGATAATCAGATTCAGACATTCAAGAGTTCAATATAATTAATAATGTTTATAGAAGCGTCACTTGGATGTAAGTTTACATGCGGGTGTGGGAATTTAAACAATCTTCTAAAGTGGAACACATGCATACAGAACTGAGAATGGAGCATACTACTGATTGCCCATTTTTCCAGTTGAATAAGAGTGAGACTTGTTTTCAAAGTGCTACTTAGCATGCAATGAAAAAAGAAGATCTGTCCAGGGCTACATTTATTGACTGTCAGCCCATGTAGTGCTGACACCAACAAAGCATGAACCTCGGCCATGTACCTCCTCTCATATATAATAGCATGCAAAAGTGATTATTAACCTGCTTAAAATATAACATTGGCCAGAGGGGTAGGGTCTTCTGAACTTACAATTTGTTTGGACAACAGTAACACTTTTTATTAGGGTTGCTTGCTAGCTTGCAATTTCCCTAGAAGTCAATCATTCAGGTACTGGGAAACACAAGAAACCCTTTGGTAAACATGAGGATCATATTTTCAAGATGATATTTTTAAAATTCTGGATAAAAGGCTAGTGGATAAAAGGTTTTTACTGTATCATACTTTGGGATTTAGATCCTTCTTTCTATTTTATAAATGTGGTTCTTACACCATGAAATAAGGAAGAAAGAGAAAGAGCAATTTGGTTTTTCTGGCAAAAAGCATTTTTGTTGTTGCTACTGTGCTATATTCTCCAGTTTCAAAGCTGCAAAATGTCTGTGTAAGCTTTTAGCACCATGTCTAATTATATAGTTCATTGTTTTGCACACTGAGTACTGCAACACACTTTTAATATTCACATAATTGCCCTACAGTTTTCGTGTTGCCAAAATGTGCTTGCTTAATTTGCTCTTAGCAACAGTAATATTTGATCACATGGGGCCTTTCCAAGTGTGCTAAGCTTGGTTTAGGTGGGGACTGGGAGGGGCACAGTCAATTGTCAGCCACTAATTAGTGACTAATCCTGCAGAGTGAAATTCCCACACATCATCAAGGCATCATTTGGCAACTTTCCCAATTAGCATCACAACACACTGAAAAATATGAACAATGCATGCTTCCCCTTCCCAGTTCCCTGGGCTGACACAGAGTAATCCAATTTGGTGACAACACAAAATTCTGTGGTTTACAAAGGGAGTACCATAATCTTTGGCCCTTAGGATGCATGTAACCAGTGGCTACTCTTTGTATTCCACCTGAAGCCAGTCAGATCCCACCCGTTTCCCCCCCCCCACACACACACAGCTGAATTGAGTTGTAATTAGATGGGGAAATGTTCCCTGGTCTCTTTGCTGTTTGCCAACTGCTCTAGCAAATCATGGTGGAAACGAATGGTGAACGGGAGTATACTGAGATGGAGAGGAGACTATGTATGTGTCCTAGGAAGAGAGTATGTGTGTTTTTGCATGTACAAACACATGCATGCATGCGTCCATGGTTCACAGAACATACTGGATGTGGTCCTTACAGTGGAAAAGGTTATGCATCTTGGCCTGCAAGTCTGAAATAGGACACGGCAGCCCTTAACCAAGAGAAGTTGTTATTTTCTCTTCAACTGAGAAGAACTTGTTGCAAATTCCAGAAAGTTAAGTTGTGTTAAGCTGTTGCAACTTGCAACACACACACACACACACCACAAGTAAAACAATCTTATAGTGAATTTCTCTTCTAGGTGGACCTCAAATACATGTGGGTCTTTCCCACATAACTGGAAAGCCACTCCCCTGACACAGCACTGACTACAATGGGAAAGGTTTAAAAGGGAATCAGATTTCATGGAGGATAGCTATGAACCATGATCAGCTGACAGCTGTTTAACAAAATTCAAATGGGAGTGCAGAATAGTTTGTTACATAAATTCTTCATGCTCAGATGTCACAATGCCAGTTTTTTGGGTGTGCACAATAGCAGGGTAAGAGTTTGTGCCCTCATATTCTGCTGCTGAGCTTTCCAAAGTCATCACCTTGTTAGCTATAGGAAGCATGATGCAGAAATATGTGGATTTTTGGTCTGATCAAGCAGACACTTTTCAATACCCCACCAACTTACAATTCCCAAAATTTGTCTGGGGAAAGCCACAGAAGTTAAGACAGTAGGGGGGGTGGGAACCCAGAAATGAGACCATTAGAAAAAGTAGCAGTGGTTAAATCTGTGATTACTATTGCTTCAGTTAAGTGCTCTCCTCAAGCCTGGGGTTCATACCCCACCTCCACTATGTGCAACCAGTGATCATAGGGGTCAGCAACCCTCACAACTAGAGGAAACAAATGCAGGTCTTTTCTTCTAATACTTGGTCCTTTTCCCTGCCTTCCAAAGACTATCACCCTGTATTCCTTCCCTGCAGTAAGGATTACGTTTTCTTGAAGATGGGGTGAGGCGTGGCAGAGAGAGGAAGGGGACTAGAGGACAAATTAGCTGCTCTAATGTTCAAGATAAACACTGGAAAAGAAATAATTGCACAGCCCATCCAATTTTGCAAACAACCAAGGGAGTGATCACCCACCATTCCTATGTAAAACAGATAAATAAAAGCCTGTAGAGATGTCTGCACTGACTAGGAGCCTTACTGTAGCTTCAAAGGCTCTAGTTATCTATGATTAACAAAGCAAGAAGTTGGCTTCTTAGACTGACTGCCAGGATTATGTTATATGGACCCAAAGCCAGGCATTTGAAACATGAATTTTAATTGGTGTGCAGCTTTTATTCTTGTATTTTTATTATTTTATATTTTTAATTTATGCGTTTTAACTATCTTTTAACAATGGTAATTTAATTTCATTCTTTTAAAAATTTTGTAACTTGTGATGTTTTAGCTGTACTATTTAATGATTGGAGCCCAGGTTTTTGCGTCACTGCACTAATACCTCAATATTTAGTATATTTACATGGAGGAAAACTGATTTTGTAATATATGTAGCTTCAACAAAAGCAACAGAAAAAATAATGGAGGGGGGGGGATCTAATATCTTTGGATGGCTGCCAGAAGGTAATGTTGTATAAACACTGTAGGAATACTCTTTTGTTCATGCATGGAAATTCCAAGGAAAGCTTGATCTAACTAAGGTCTACTCTAGGAACAAATATGTAGATTTTTTCTTGCCTAAATTTTCACCATACTGTAGCACAGAACATCTTGATGTTTTGAACCATCTAAGAATCCACTTTAGCCCAAGCATTCCATGGTCCAACTATCACTGTTACTAGTAATGATCCCTTGTTCCTGCTGTGTGGTCTTATCTACATCATCTCTCCCCAGATTGCTTCATTTGCCATTTATACTAGGTCCAGGCAGCTTATCTTTCCAGATGGCTGAAACAATATTAAACTGGGGCCAGAGGCACTTTGACTTCTGAACCAGTGTCAGGCTATTGTTAACTGCAGCTGAGAAGCAATTTCCAAGAAAATTATGATCAAGCCCTTTTAAGGAGTTGTCTTACTTTTTTAAAAAAAATTAAACAGCTCTCACCTCATACTCTACTTGGCTTGAGCAAATCCCCCCTTTAGTCTTACCTGCATGAAAAATGTCCAGTGTTTATCCCCAACAGAAGATATTTTTCCAACAAGGACCAAATTAGGATCTACATACTTTATACTGGATTCTCAGGAATTTCTCTATCATGTAAGAGCCCAGGCTCAGCCATAAGCAATGCATATTCTTTACATACTCCCCATGTCCGTATCCCCCAGCCATAGAACACTTAACTCATCAGGCAACGAACTGGGGCAGAACCAGATTATATTGTAAAGTATTCACAGTAAGGGATAGCTTCATGAAAGAACATTTCAAACAAATAAATCTTTCATGTCTATTCTGACAGAGTATATTTGGTCAGCATTATAGTGAAGAGGAGGTATGTTTGTATGTGGGGGGTATGTGACATCCCAAGTTCATGTTTAAAAGGGTAGTATAGGCATGAAATAAATGACAGAGAAATGAAGCCTGCATTAGCAACCATGCTGTAAGGCTCTAGACAGTAAAAAAGAACACAAGACACTCTAATGTCTAAACAGCCATCAAACAGTGAATTAAAGCACCTGACAATTAATGTCTAAATGCCTTCAGTCAGTAAAAAGCCCTAAGCTAGAGTTGTGTGTTTGTTATATGCTTCTGTCTTCTGGCCAGACAAAATAATTCTAAAACCAACATTTTCATGAGTATGATAGACTTCAAATTAGAAAAACCTGGCTGTACCAGTAAATTATCATGCTTCTCTTATACTGTATGCTGTTGAATGGCAGATGAGTGTTGCTAGAACTGAAAAAAATGTGCAGTGATTCCTTACAATCATCCTAAGATAGTAATTGAGAGGCATCTGATGTACAAATTTATAAGTTCATGCATTTCATTATATGACATGGAATTTATGAAGCAGCATGCCAGATGCAGAAAATGGTCATATATATGGATCACTTTGCTGACAAGTTGATGCTTAGCAATGATGCAGTAAAATGAATGCACCTTTTCTATATGAAATACAAGTTTGTTGTAAGATTTGATAGTATTATGCCTAAGAGTACAGAGAACTGTTCTATGAGACCTTCTTGGATATTTGAACTGGCTGTTTGTTACTCAATCAGAAACAAAAGATAAATGCATACAAAGGATGCTCTAAGGTTTGTAAACCAGATCTATACTTAAGCATCGGCCAGGGAGCTGTATGCAGGTAAATGCAGAGATTATGTGGAGGAGGGAGCGGTTTCATTCATTCTTTGTGCCATGCAGAGAAACTAAGTGGGCTGCCAGAAAAAGGAAGCACTCTCCTCCACAATCAGCATAAAAATACAGCAGATTGATGCAGGAGCTATGGAGTTCTTCAGTCTCTTCTGCTAGCCACTAGTCTCTCTCTCTGGCTTTTCTTCGCAAACGAAGATTCAGGAAGGACTCATCCCGCGCTTTCTGCAAGCGCGCTGATGACTAAAAAGGCCAATCCGAGATAAACAAGTCCGGTTGCAGAAAGCACAGCAGAAGGTCTCCTTGGGTGATGTTTTTGGGTTGTGATCCTTTCTGCGTTGTCGTTTCTCTTCAAGACTAGTTCGTCGTGAGTTCTCAAATAAGGCTGCAGCATTGTGGATAGTGCGTCTCCATGCCTCCCGATGTGAGGCCAGGGCGGACCACTGTTGGTGATCAATTTGGCCAAGCCTGAGATGTTGCTTCAGGGAGTCCTTGTATTGCTTTTTTGGGGCGCCCCTCTTACGCTGACCCGTGGCAAGTTCACCGTAGAGTAGTATTTTTGGGAGGCGATGGTCCTCCATCCTAAAAACGTGCCCTGCCCAGCGCAGCTGTGTTCTCAATATCATGGCCTCAATGCTGGTGATCTCTGCTTGCTCAAGGACAGCAACATTCGTCACATAGTCAGTCCAGTGAATATTTAGGATTGTGCGTAAACAGCGCTGATGAAAGCGCTCGAGGAGTCATAGGTGGTGGCGATAGGTTACCCATGTTTCAAATCCATAAAGGAGGATAGACAGTACAATGGCTCTATACACACTGATTTTTGTGCTTTGCCTCAGGTGTTTATTGCTCCAGACTCTTTTGTGGAGTCTTCCAAATGCACTATATGCCTTTGCTAATCTGTGATCGATCTCTTTGTCAATCTTGGCATCTGAGGAGATGATGCTTCCCAGGTAGGTGAACTGCTGAACGGACTTGAGTACAGATTTGCCGACGGCAATGTGGGGATGGTGGTGTTCGTCCTGTGGTGCAGGCTGGTAAAGAACTTCCGTTTTCTTTAGGTTGACTTCTAGCCCAAACAGCTCTACAGCTGTTGCAAAGCAGGACGTTAGGCGCTGCAGAGCTGCTTCTTTGTGGGCAACAAGGGCAGCCACTAGTAGGCTGGTAACTTTTATGAGCTTCTTTATGAGCCTGAGGTAAACATGGAAACATACTCACATAGATCATTGACTATTGATGATCTTTGAGAATTGCAGAATGGGGACAAAACTATCACTCCTCCACCCCATTTAGGGTAAGTAATGCCCTGTTTGATGAGAGGACAGAGGCATACCTTTAGAATATCTGTAGGACAGAAGCATATCAAACTAATTCTGCTTATTTTACTGGAAACAAGCTATTTCCATGAACCAAACAAGGAAGCCTATGAGATTAAAAATAAATAAAACTGGAGGCACAAGGAGGATTGTGGCAAGTGTAAACAACCTTTATTTGCTTTTTGTACTGGAAGCAAGTCCTTCAATGCAGCCATTGTCTATTTACAAAGCATCTTGAGGATTTATTCAGTTTAAAGGGAAGCTTGAACTGTTCAGACTGCAGAACAGATGCACTTCAGTATTATCAAACAGCGCTCACCATCAGGTTGACCAAAGGTTCCAGGGACTATAGTTCCTCTCAAGAGCACCAAAGGACAATGATTACTCCTCCATTATAACATGCAGAACAGATCTCTATGACAATGACTAAGGGGTACTAGGTAGCCTGCTCAAACCATTCTCTTTCCCATCCTGAGCTCTCCATCTGCAGTAGGGGGATAATAAGACTCACATACCTTACAGGATTGTTGCAGAGATTACAAGATAATGAATGCAAAACTATATAAACACTAACACTATACAAATGCTAGATATTATGATGTCAGCTTTTCAAACTGCAAGTATAACCTTCTGAGAAGATAAGGGGGAAAATGGGCCCGTGGCAAGTAGCTCACACATAATTGGTGTACTATAGTTTGAAAGTTATGAGTACAGCTATATTTTGAACAATTCTGACAATTTCTTCTCATAGAAAAGATAATCAAAAATGACTGTGTAGCTGGAAAAGATAATAAAAAATGACTAAAGGGCTAGACCCCTTACCTTTGAAGGGAATAAGCTTAAAGTTTGAGGTCTACATGTCCACACTGCATTCATTCATTTTATATACTGCCTGTCTCCAAGTCCAGGATTAAACATGGGTTGCAACATAGATTAAAACAGAATATAGCTAAAATGAATCATAATTGTAAAAAACAAACAAACCACAAATGTAACAGATGAAGATAAAGACTTAACTCCCCCATTAAAAACACTTCTGTAGCAACCAGCTAATGACCAAAAGCCTGCTTGAATGAAAATATCTTTGTTGCTAGTTAGGAGTACAGAGATGGTGCCAACCTAGCTTTCTGTGGGAGAGAATTCCACAGCCTGGGAATAGCCACCAAGAATGCCTTCTCTCTTGTTTTAACAAAATAGATCTGTGATAGTGATGAGACTGAGAGAAGTCTCAAAATTTGGGCAGACTCATAATAGAGAAATATATTTTTCAGATAGTCTGGACACAAGTCATATACAAGGCCTGTCTATTAAATAACGATACTGATGCAATGACCCATCTTTATTTATCTCTCTCTCTCTCTGGCTTTTCTTTGCAAATGAAGATTCAGGAAGGACTCATCCCGCACTTTCTGCAAGCGCACTGATGACTAAAAAGGCCAGTCCAAGATAAACAAGTCCGGTTGCAGAAAGCACAGGAGAAGATCTCCTTGGGTGATGTTTCTGGGTTGTGAGTCTTTCTGCGTTGTCGTTTCTCTTCAAGACTTGTTCAGCGTGAGTTCTCAAGGCTGCAGCATTGTGGATAGTGTGTCTCCATGCCTCCCGATGTGAGGCCAGGGCAGACCATTGTTGGTGATCAATTTGGCCGAGCCTAAGATGTTGTTTCAGGGAGTACTTGTATCACTTTTTTGTATTACAATTCTAATGCTTGTCCCCTTCAATATACTCCCCATTCACACTCACACACTAATGCAGCCTTGTTTCCCACTGGTCGAAGGCATGGAGCAGATTAGTTTCTGTCAGTTGTGTCAACACATCTGCCATTTTCTTTGTACTGCATCAGTTGACTCAAAATGTGTTCCTTTAAGCACCAATTTCACTTTAGAGAAAAGAAAAAGTCACATGGTGCCAAATCTGGTGAATATGGAGAATGTTCAAGTGTAGTAATGTGTTTATCATCCAAAAACCACTTCACAGAAAGTGCTGTGTGAGCAGGCACATTGTCTTGTTGAAGAATGAAACAATTTGCCCAACTGTGCGGAAATGGTTTCATTCTTCATCAAGACAATGTGCCTGCTCACACAGCACTTTTTGTGAAGTGGGGTTTTTTCTGACTCTTTTTTTCCTGACTCTTTCTCTCAGCTTTGTCAAAACTTTCTTATAATAATCCTGGTTCACTTTTCTGCCTTCTGGAACCCATTCTGCCAAAATTACAGCCTTGATGAAAAAAAAAAAAAAGCACAATGAGCATGGCTTTGAATGTGGACTTGCTATCACATGCTTTTTTCATTCTTGGTGATGATGGTGTTTTCCAGTGCATTGACTGTCATTTTGTCTCAGAATCATACTGGAAGATCCAGGTTTCATCACAAGTGATGATTTTTTGAAAAAGGTTTGGGTCTGCCTCAAGTTGCTGCAGAATATCACATTAAACTTTTAAACTTAGCATTTTCCCGGCACACAATAAACAATACAGCTGCTTTAAACAATGATTGACAATGAACTGAATGGCCAAGAATGTTGATGTTTGTCATGCAGGTTCAGACATGTTCAAGGTCTCCACTCTAGCATTCACAATCAGTTCTCCCTGATTTGTCTGAAAGTTAGGAGATTTTCACACAGGGAAATGATTCCCTGGGGAGATCGGGACAGAAACGGGGCTGTTCCAGTAGCAGCGCCCCATTTTGCATGCCCCCTTCCTTCTCACGATCTCCTGTCATCTTCCCTCCATGCTGCTTCCATTTCTCTCCTGGTAATTTCCATGATTTTTTACTAACGAAGAACTTTTTTTAGTAAAACATAGTGGGACGGAAATGGAAGCAGTACGGAGGGAAGATGACGGGAGATCGCGAGAAGGAAGGGGGCGTGTGAAACGGAGCTCTGCTACTGGAACAGCCCCATTTCTGTCCCAATCTCCCCGCGGAATAATTTCCCCATGTGAAAATGTCCTAAGGAACACAATCTTGTTATTTAATAGACAGGCCTCCTAGGTCAGAACCAGCACTCTGAATTGTACCTGGAAATAGACCAGTATTCAGTGAAGCTGCTGTTAACAGGGGAGTTACATGTTTCCTGTAACTAGTTGTAGTTTTAACAAGGCTTCCCTAACTTGATCTTTTCCCAATGAGTTGGACAAAACTTCTATAACCCCACAATCATCATCAAATTTATTTGTCTGTGGCACAATGTCCATTATAAAATATTACAAAAACACACCAGAAAAGTATCTACAAAATACAAGGAAAATACAGGAATAAAATCAATTAAAATTACAGGGAGAAATGCTGGGGCAACAATAGGGCTACAACCACTGATCCCCTTTGCAGTCCACTGCTGATGTTTTTAGAAATTTGCAGTGGATTTGTTGGGCTGCTACTGCGAAGGTGGCCACCTTAAGCTCATTTAGTTTAATAGATTTGGAGTGGTCTGCCAATAGATCACAAATAATATCAGGCAGCATGCAACTTGCCCTTGCTTTCAAAAGGTCTCCCAGGAAATGGTTCCTGGGGTCCCTATACAGTGGGCAGTGTAAACGATAATGCACTAGGTCTTCCACCACCCCAAATAGAAGGATGCTATGTGTAAGGGATCCCTTTATACCTTCCCTCTAAATGAGCTGAAGGCATTGTCTGAAAACAGAGGGCAGTAAAGGCTTTTCTCTGAGCAATGAAAGTTAAGTCTTAAAAATACTGCTGGAAATATTGTTCCTTCTTTATAAGGCTGTACCACAGAGAGAACACTTGCTGTTGGCTGGCAAGCATATCTTCAGAGGAATCCAACTCAAAAATCTTATCTCTAATAGAATATTTGTCCTTATGAATGATAGAGGTCTGGACGTTTTCAAAATAGGAAAGGGACAATGTTGTCCAAAAGTGGGTGCATCCTCCCTTAGCAAGTTTCTCAATAAAGCATTGTTTTGCTAAATTACAATCATCCAAGCTCATCAATCTTTTCCCATAAAGTAAAACTGTTTTGTGGATTCTAGCCTTAATAGAAGGGAGATCCACTTCCAACCTTAGCAATGTACTCTTGGAGGAAGAACTAACAGTTCTTTCAAGAGTCTGTTCTGGATGGTTTTAGCTGCTGAAACATGGACCTGTCCCCATAACTCTACTCTGTATAGTAATAGAATAACCCTGCAGTCACTCTATTTTGAGTGTGTAGTGTAGCAACTAAAGAAATGGAAAACCTGATTTTTAAACACCCAGTCAGGCTATATTTTAGAAGAAGGTAATGGTAAACTACTTCTGAGTATTCCTTGCCTAAGAAAACCCCATGAAATGCATGGGGTTGCCATAAGTTGACAGGCAGCTTAAAGGCACACATATGCATGCACACACATAATGCCATAAAAATAATTTGATAGCCTCAGGGAAGTTGCTACATCTTACTCTAAGCTACTGCAGAGAGAGGGTGTGAAGCTAAATAATGCTTGGAGCTCTTGGGAAAAGGTCAGGATAAAAATGTAACCTCTTTCCCTCACCAAAAGCACCCCAAAGCCAAATTATTCAGAAAGTCAACAGCATTGTTAAGATATTTGTGTTCTTTAAATCTGAAGTTAAAATATTACTGGTATCTTTTTGTGGCTGCAGAGGTTGTCTTCTATGATTTTTATAGTGCTGACTGACAGAAGTACAGAGCAAAGAAAGCTTTACTTGCTGGTTGTATTACAGGAGATTATCACACAAGGCTTTATTCCAGAACTACATGAAGGTATTAGTGAATATGGCCCGTACTTATCACACTTGTCTCTATCCCGTTGCTGGTTTGCATTCCAGGTGTTTCTGTGGTACACCTCTTCATTGATGAGGAAAACCCACCAATGGCTCTCAATACTGCTGCCATGACAGTATTCCTCTTTGTGCAATAAGTCCCTTCCATGGCAGTAGCGGCATGACAGAAGTTTCATGGCATGAGGGGGCATGATCTTCCTCCTCTCACCCTCCCTCTCACTGTTCCTAAGTTGACCAAGATTGTTATTTCTCCATGCATGTCTTTATTTTCTTTTTCTTTTTGCTGTGATTGTGCAGTTATGGGGATATGATAGAATAAATATTTTTTATCATTTCTCCATAAAGGCACATATGCACTGAAGATAACGGAGCCAGTGCGGAAGGACAGATGATTGGCAAAGCACCATAATCACAGCATACTCACAAGATTGAAGAGACAGTGTGATAATGAATGATGTTCCTGTTTGCTTTGCGAACACCATTGTTGCAAGAAAGAGGCTGGTGTGATAAACTCCACAGAAACATGGGACACTAGCCTATTGGCAGGCTGGTTTTAAATAATGTCTTGTATCATATAGGCTGGTGGGTAAGAAGTAAGAGATAACAGACTTACCTTTCCCTGCAGCCATCATGGAAACAAAATAGAGTGGTAAACAAGGGATGGAGTGAGCTACCTCTCCTCTACCTACCTGCTCATCTGCCTGCATGGAACTCTATGCACTCACTTGTCTGGAATTCCCGAGGCTCTTTCACACTATGTAGTTATAGCACTATGATTCCACTTTAACTGTCATGGCTCCATCCTATGGAATCCTGAGATTTACAGTTCAGAGAGAGTGGGATTTGAAATTCTCAGCCAGAGAGCTCTAGTGCCTCAACCAACTGCAAACCCCAGGATTCCATAGGATACAGTTGTGGCAGTCAAAGTGGAATCATACTGCAATAATTGTATAGTGTGAAAGGGCCATGTCATTGATGGCTACTAGGCAAGTTGTTAAACACAAAACTAGGATAAAGATAAATCAAGTTTGTTTTAAATTCTATCATAGCAGTTTTCATGAAAGAATGACTCTCTAACGAAAATAGATAGGTAAAAAATGTTTAAAGAAAAGTGCATATTTCAGTCAATTTAAAGTTTTCTTTAAAGAGTTTTCTTTATACAAAGAAACTGTGAGAAAGGTACACAGACATAGAATCATTCAAGTACATTTACAAACACCTGGAGACATACTTTGTATAGGGAGCCTGAACTATTGACTCAAATGATGAACTGGTTAGATGAGCATAAGGACATTTAGTACCATATGTTTGAATTTTTAATCTAGATCTGTCCAAGGAACCATACTACCTAGAATGGCTAACTGGTGAGTAAATCTTGGTATCTGTACCTGCTCTGGCTCAATTTTATTTACTTAAAACCATAGGTTCTTGTAAATAACAAAGCAGAAGCTCATATGTGAACACAAACACACAATTAATAAGCCATATGGATTATTTTCAAGTGAGTTTTGTTTAAACGGGTTCTAAAATGAACAATGTGGCAGTGAAGGAATTGTCCACTGACTATTGTGATAACTTTTTTTCAAGAAAAAAAAAGTGATAACTTTTTTTCAAGAAAGAGATTATGGTGTTTACCAGAAAGGCAAATATAGGGTGTCCAAAATTATCCTTACAATTTTAATTCTATATACAATTGAAATTGTAAAGATAATTTTTGGACACCCTGTACAATTCCAACTAGCTTGCAAAGATAATAATAATAATAATAATTTATACCCCGACCCTCTGTTAAAAACAATCAGGGTGGCTTACAAAAATTAAAATACAAATACAGACTAACCATGTGGTTAAACTGTGGTTTAACTATGACCAAAATGTAGTACCTCTTTTCAGGCTCTACTTCTGTTGTCAACAGCTGTTTATATTAGACAGAAACTATCAATAATTTGCCATAGATGGCAATATTTAAGTTCAGTGTTTGTACTGTTCATATCTTATACTAAGAAAACCAATTTCATGCCAATATTCTCCAATATAAAGAGAGCTGCCAAAATTACCCTGCGCCACCGCTGGCTCATTTGTGGGTCTGGTCTGGTCCCCCCTGGTCCCTTGGTCCACGTGGCTGGTAGCATGGGGGCTGCCACATTTGCCTTCCCCTTCCTGGCCTGACTGGCTGGGAAGGGCATGAAAAGGAGAACCAATCAGGGCAGGTCACCCCTGCCCTGATTGGTTGATCCGAGGGGAGGCGGGATACTGCTGCCTTTTGCAGCAGTTTTATGACAGCTGTTTTACAGCACGGTAGTCGGGTATATATACCCGGCTGCCATGCTGGATTGGCCAGTGGCTCTTTAGGAACTGAAACCCACCTACCCTCTCTCCCTTTATTTCTTGTGGTAGGTTCTTAGGTAATTTTGTAGCACGTATTTACTTTCTGTCACAACTTTGGGGGCGGTTGGCATAGGTCTTGATCCGAGGTCATTGGTAATGGTGTGTGGGGGGTCTCTGTCAAGTACATGGTCATGGTCAAGGTCAGAGAGACCCCACCCTTCCCACTTCAGCTGTTATCAATAAAGTTGTGGCCTTTATTGCCAATATACACATCATCATGTACAATATATCTTTGCAACTGATATAATGTGTCTGTCATTATTTGGGGAAGAGGGATGGGTGGAGAACATCTGGCCTGGATACACAAAGCAAAATATTAGTGGCTAAGCATTTTCTTTGGAATTGAATGAATCATAGAATCATAGAACTGTAGAGTTGGAAGAGACCACGAGGGCCATCCAGTCCAACTCCCTGCCACGCAGGAAATCTTGATCAAAGCATCCTCGACAGATGGCAATCCAGCCTCTGTTTGAAGACCTCCAAGGAAGGAGACCCCACCATTCAGTTACACAAATTTACATATACTCCCCAACAGGGGTTCACAGCATATAAACTCCACATACACTCCTACCCAACCATTCTCTGAAGATGCCAGCCACAGATGCAGGCAAAACATCAGAAAGAAACTATTTGAGAACACAGCCTCACAGCCTGGAAAAAAACCAGGGAAAATCTAAAAATAAAATCCATCTTGACCATAATGAACCATAAAAGCCTCCAATACAGATCATACACATCATATCTACAGATAATAATAGAAGATGCTTGTTAAGTGTTAAGATACAGGAAGGATTAACTATAAATGCTACCTGTTACAAAATTAGCAGCTGGATTTGTGTATGGTGCTCCCAGCTGGAATCTGACACAAGAGCTGACAGTGACATAGCAACACATAAGCACAAACACATGTTAAGCCTCCCCCTGTACAATCAGTTGCTCAGACACCTGGTCTTTCGCACTGAACTTGCTAACAGCACTACTTTGATATAAATGCGAGCCATTAGTATCTGTCATCCCATAGATTTGTTTTAGCAGTTTCCACAACACATAATTTTAGGTACTTGTAATTGGTAACCTTCGTCAAACCCTACTTGAATACCTGATTGTCCTCAACTGGCAAGTCCAAACAATACTGTTATTAAATAGAGCAAAATATGCACAGTAGAGGCAAAGTGAGTTGCATTTTAACTTGGTTCTTCTGTCACAGCAGAATTACAGCTGTTAGTAAAAGAAACCACCCAAAGTGAAAATAAGAGAAATGGTGTGGACTGGAACTAAACCTTGTAACCTGTACCTAAGGAACTCCTAGTCTATTTAATGATGCTTACTTCCTCCTAACATGTGCTTAGGCTTGCCGACTTACTTTAGCTGTTCTTGTAAGCATCAAACAATTTTTAAGTGGACAGACAAAGCTTTGATCTCCCTCAGAACTCTTTCCAATTACATGTTTAGCTCATTGAGTACCAAATACACAAATAATTTAGCAGAGACCTGGTAGATCTCTGCAAAGAACTGTTTTTTAAAACCATGCATAGGACCTTCTTGATTTACACTTTGATCCATGAACAACCAAAATATTTAAATCAAAAGGCAGCAGGATCCTAAATTTTAGCAGGACTTGCATCCACATAGTGTGCCTAAGACTGAACTATTTGTTTGTAAAAGTAAAATGATATTATTTGGAAACATGATATTGCAATAAGAACTTCCACATAAAATGAATTCTGAACAAAGGTTTCATGCATAGAATGCGTTTGTACATTTGCCTTATGTACATAAATTCTATCTATATCAAGGCAGAGGCCCTTGTAGCCCAGTATTATGCCTCTTAACAGGGACCAGCCAGCAGCTTCAAGAAATTTACAAGAAAGATGTATAGAGATGTATTTTCTCTGTTTACCTCCAACATGTAGAATTTTATATTTGATAATGGAGGATCCATTTAGCTACAAAGACCAGTATCGTTGAGACTTTTTCTCATGATATTATCAAATCCTTTTTATTTGAAAACCATCAAACCTGTGTCTATCACCCTTTTAATGGTAGTAAATTTCACAGTTATTTCTGTCTTTTAAGACAGCCTATAAAAGTTAATAACTCACAAAGCATTTTTATTAGCCCACCTAACAATGAATACCAGCTTCTGTCATTTGTGGCACATGAACAGCCTGAAAAGAAAACACATTCTCAAGAGTTTCCCCTATCCAGTTGCCTGTTCTTATAGTGGGCAAGCAAATCAGTATACATAATAAGAAAAAGTTCAAACTATCAATGTTTGTCACATTTATTTCAAATACACTGCTTTCATTGGGGCTTACTCCCATGTAAGTTCACACAGAATGTCAGCATATTTATTACCATGCCACTGGTTAATGGCTAACAATGTAGTAAACTGGGAGGTCTGGAAAGCATTTACTGTACAAAAGACAGAGCTGCAGTCAATGAATACTCTTGAAGGCTAACAAGTGCAGATCACTGAATGTTAGGGAATCCAGTACCCAGGGAATAGGCAGTTTCCTGGATTCTTTGTTTCCCCAACAACCAAACCTGCATAGGTCACCACTGCCTTCAAAAAGAGCCTCATTATTATGCATTAATTTTCAGTTATTGTCACCCACCTCAGAGGCCTGTCTTGAGACAGAAAGCAGCAGGATTAATAATATGCAAAATAAATAATGTTGTCCCCACATTTTATCACAGAGGTTAGAAAACCAGCAAATAAATGGCAGGCCTTAAAGGACGGGAGAGGGGAAGACAGTATATGAAATTACTTAAAAAAAAATCCCTCTGAGCTTGAGAGATTGAGAAGTTTTCCACTGAAGAAACAGGTGGGAGGAAGGTAGATAAATCTGATCTCCTTTTCGCTCCCTTGTCCCCAACCACCTCAAGTCCCCAAAGCCTGCCAATCCGTACAAAATGAGGTTTACAGCTGAGGCTAAGTCTTAATTGGAGCCTTTTATGGTCTGGGGCAGGCCCGTAAATCCTGTTATCACAGGCTTAAAACACACCCTCCCTCATTCTCTTGATACACCAACTGAAAACCACGAGGAATGCCGGTGGTGTAAAACGATAGGTCGCCACTTGTGGAAGAAAGGTGGTTTAAGCGGCCTGTTTGTTTCTGTCACCCTGCCCCTTTTTTTATAGGTCCATAAACTGGCAGGTGCTTTGTGCTCTTTCTCCCACTCTTCTCTGCCCCCCCCCTTTTCTGGAGTCCTCCATGTGAGTTGGCCATTTTCCTCTCCTTCCTCTTGGCTGAGCAGGCGAAGCTGGCCAAGGCGAGGGCGACTGTCCCGGCCCCTGAAAACAGCTCCGTGTGGACACGAAGGTCTCTTGGAGCTTTTGTCCCAAGTTTGAAACGGGTGGGTGGCTTCCTCTCTGGGGTCCACCTCAGCGCTCTAGGCTCCCTTCCTCCCGCGCTTTTTCTATCCCTTCAAGCCAGCGCGGGCGCTTTTGACTCGAGCGCTTTTCTTCAGCCGAGCTCCCTCCCTCGCCTGCCTTGGCCCTTGTTCCCTCGGGCCAGCTGCCCCCCGCCCTACTCCTACAGCCCGCTCTCCCTCCACCAGGCTCTGCGCTCCGCTTTGCCCAAGCGGGAGTGAGTTCGCAGGGAGTTCGAAGCCAGGGCCTTACCTGAGCGCGCCTCTTCCAATGGCTGCTCACCTGAGCGCGCGCTTGGCCCAATCAGCTCGCAGCTCGTCCCTCGTCTTGCCTGGTATCCCTTGAGTGAAAGAATCCAAGTCCTCTCAGGAAAGTTACCTGCGGGCGCCTTTGGGTCTTGGCTGCCGCTTCCTTGCTCGGTGCCCTAAGCAGCCGTGGGAGGGAGCAGAGGAGAGAGAGCCCCGCGCCCAGCCAGCCTCCTTTCCACAGGCGAGGGGCGGGGAGAAGGGGGCTTTACCTGTCCCACTCCTACCTCTGCGGCTGGCTGAGGGAGAAGTAGAGGGGGGGAAGAAAAGCAGAATTACCAGTAGCTCTGGTTCTGCCGTCCCGGGCGCTCGCTCTCGCTCACTCGCTCACACACATACACACACACACACCTTTACCTGCACAGACTTGAAAGTCCAGTTTCACCAGAGAGACTGAGGCACCTGGAAAAGGGGAGAGAGTTCATTGGATCAAACATGTCACAAGAGACGGACAAGTAAGTGATCACAGCCAGCTTGCTACTTTTGCTGCTCCTGAACGGATCAACTGGTTGGTTGTGTTTTCTTTCCTTTAAAAAAACAAAACCAAACCAATCTCGGTGGTGGACCTACTGGGATTACATTTCCTCCTCTGTACAAGGCTCAAAAGAGGCTGAACAGCACCCACAAGAGAGCTGCTGGATTCCACCTTGCTTCTCCCAATCCTTTCCAGACCTTTTATTATTATTATTATTTTTAATTTGCTGCTTCTGAACTTTCTGGGTGTTCCTTTCCCAAACTTAATGGGAAATTCTTTGCTTTTTGTTTTTGCCATGTAGAGCAGGAGTACGAACCATTGCCTTCCATTTGCTTCAGGGCCTAGAGGTGAAAAGCGATTCTTGGCTATTGTGTGTGAATGCAACAAAAGAGCTTTTATATTGGATCAGAAACGGCCATCTTCTCTCCGTTCTCCTGGCACTCCTGTACATGTGTTGTGGGACAGAAAAAAAAAAGTAGAAGATGGGACCCAGTTCTTTTTATTTCAAGCCATTCAGGGAAAAAAAACAACCTGTTTTCATAACTGGAAAATAACCATATTGCAGAAAGGTGTATATGAAAACAATTGCGTATGTGGGTTTTTGCCCCAACCCAGGGAGAGGAAGTGATTTCATACCAAAGTTTCTGTTTTTCAAGATATTGCTTTTAAGTATATGTGCATATGTATGTAAATCTAACAGGAAAAAAATCATATCACTGAGGGCTCCCATTACTAGATGAACACTCCAGAGTTTTCTTTCTTAAAGCACAGAATACTAGTGATTCATAAAAATAGAAAATGTTGGGTTTAATTCCAACTTCTCTAATAATACTGAAAATCATAAGTAGTACGTATATCTTGAAATAAGCAACATTGCTTAGTGTTCACAACAATTCAAGTAGCACTGAAGTTGGAAAAGTTTCCTTGAACCTTTACTTCCCAGTGCTGAAGGACGTCATGATCTCAGGACTTGTGTGTATATGTGTATATGTATACACAAACTAGATTAGCTGTACATAATTCCCTCTCCTTTTGCTTTCTCTCCACTTACAAACATGTGCAAGGTGAAGCAGTTTTGAAATCTTTCACAGGCGGTCTCCTTCCTTCCTCTTCCAGGGTTGTATTTCTCTTCCTTTTTCAGCAGATGTTACTGGCTCCTTGTCGCTTGGCTTGGTGTCTTCAGATCATGCCCACAATGAAGAGAGAGGGCCAGTACCTTGTAGTGGGTTGGGTCTCAAGGAAATAATAGATTTTGCCCTGAAGCCTCCTTCTGGCATGCACATGTGCATTGAGAAGGAAGATCTATACTGGAGTGGTTGCCCCATGGCTGCTGACCCACAACTTATACCTGGAAAGGGAAGGAATTTAATAGAAGAATACATTATTCTAAAGAAAGCGGTGGCACAGCCTGCAGACTGAAGTTGCAGGGTCTGACAAATTTCTAGCATGAATATTGGTAGATGAGGGGGAAACTGACTTGGTTGCACATCAAAACTCATAGTGTTTATAATTAGAAAATAAGAGCATTTTTAAAGGATGTCTGTGGAACAAAAAAGTTGTATGTTTAGTTTTCCTCTACGCAGGGAGAAAAAATTTACTTGTGGCCAGGATAACTAGTAGATCAGTCATGTTGCTTTTTCATGCTGTTAAAGTAAGTTCAAGCATGCATTTTCCTACCCTTTTAATTGATTATGACAACTACACCTTGTGCCAGAGGCTGTGAGCCAAAAAGTGGTGATGGGTCTAGTGTGATAATCTAGAAGAAAAGAGTATGATCCTGACTATTATCCCTTAGGACACTTGGAGATGGTTTTGTTCTGTTGTGGGATTTTTTGGGTTTTTTTTGTTGGTTATGAAACAAGGTGTGCCCATTATATTCCATTAGAAAAGACAATTGTTTAATAGATGGATTTTGATCAGTATCTAAGATGTTGTGTATACACTTGGAGGCGTCATCATCAGTTTAGTCCATTGGACTGAAAGTTTAGTCCATTCTACTTCAGAAGTAGAATGTGAAGCAGCAGTTGTTGTTGTTTTTTAAAAAAACTGTGTTTCATTCTTTGTGACCATATTTGTAGAAGTGCATTTATACAAGCAATCATAATTATGCAGAATAAAGTTTTGGTTTAATGTCAAAACTAATTTGTTTAATGTTAAGGCTGCATTCCTATGAACAGTTATTTGATACTATGCCTTACTGAATTTGTGGGACATTTCTGGACAAAGGCACAGAAGATCGGTCTGCAAGATACAGATATAGGCCAGGCTTTCTTATTTATATGACAAAAGGGCTTTTACCAAGTTTTGAGTTCTTTTTTTGGGAGAAACTTAATGCTATACCACACACATATGTAAGTGCTAACTTTTTGCAATTAGCCCATCAAAGTACTTAAAATTATTTTCATGTGGCATAAAGCACCTTGAAATATTTGTATATTCCAAACTTCAAAAAAGGAGAGAAGAAAAGAAATCACATCACTTTTTTTTTTTTTTTGCATTTTATCCTCCAGAGAGCATTAGGTTTACCAGTACTTTAGGTTATTTTGTACCTCTTACTCTTTGTGTTGTGGATACCACATTTTCATATTGCTTTTAGATGGAAAGCTGTTTACAAGACTTCTGAATTCCTTTTGGAGCTGCACTGAATTACATGGGGAATGAAGGCAAAGCTAGATAGGGTACAGACTTTTTGCTAGGTTTGCACTTGTAGTAGACATCTGAGGCTTTTGTCAAGATCAAACATTCCAATGCAAAAGTTGGTTTAGTTCAATTTCTCATCTTTATTTGCTCTTGAAAAATCCTTTTAAATTGTCTTATGCTATGTTTGTGTTGGTTATATGGATCCTGTGAAAATGCACATTGGTCCACAGTTCCACGAATATGATGTATATTACTTTGTAATTTGGCATTCAAGCTGGTTCCACAGTTTATTTTGTACAAGCTAATTTTTCTGCAGTTTTTAATCTAAGGTTTGGCGACACGTTGCTGCTCATGGAAACTATACAGAAAAAACTGCAGTGGTGAAAACAAAGGCCAATTCATAACAATCCTCTGCCTCAAATGATTGAATCTGACCTGAGTAGTGTTGTGATGTCACACTTTCCCTTTGCCCATCAGCATGTGATGAGACTAACTAGATTATATTGTATTAAACCTACTGAGTACTGATGATAAGTGAACTGACCAGAGTTTGGAAAAGTTTTTTTTTTTGTTTTTTTTTAACGACAACTCCCAGACTTTCCCTAGGTAGCAGTGGGCAAGCTGGCTATGGGATTTTGAGAGTTGTACCTGAAACAGGTAACTTTCCTAAAGTCCAGAACAGACTATCAGCCTACCTCTTGATGTTTGTGGAGTTCTACTAGCATTGTCTTCCCCACTGCCCTAGAATAGCTTCATAGTCTTAAATACTGCATGACCGATGAATTTCTATCACTGTACATGACAACAAATCCCAAAGGGCTTATCCATGTTAATCTATTTTAGCAATAAAATAAAATAAAAAAGCTATGAAGAATCCTGCACCTGATGGGTTAGGTTGGAGTCCATGAAATTTTCTGCCAGGTAAAACCTGTTTGTCCTTCAGGTGCCACTAGACTCTGAAGAATCCTGCAGCACCCTCAGGCAGATGTCAGATTTATTAGTCTTTAAAGTGCTTCAGGATGTCTTCTTGTTGCTTTGGATTCAAATGGTGGGGAAAGTTTGACTTGCTAAATTTCTGCTTGTCATACAGCTGTTAAAGGCATAAGGACCCTGCCCAGAAAAGAAACTGGCAATAAAACCCAAACCTGACATGAAGTGACAACAGAAAAAGATGGCTCTGTTGCCCTTATTGCTTTCTGCTTCTGAATAGATAAGAGGTTGGAAGAATCTGAGGCCAATCTTGTAAAGATATTTCACAGGCATCATATTTTGTCAGTGAACAGGACATGAAGAGATTTCATAAATTATCTCCCTGGTTACAGAATGAGAAGTTGTTCATATACTCTGTTTTGGATGGTTCCAGTCCCAGTTAGCACTTAGCCCTTGATCTGTATTTTCATCTTTGATTTTGCCCTTATGTTTTATTGGTGGCTCTCATTCTAAACATTGTAATATGTGTGATTTTACTGACTTTTAAAAAATTGACAAGCTGCCCTGACAGTGTACGAACAAATCCTGGAGATGTACAGATGTCCTTGAGCCTTCCTTGTTCTTCCAGTATCAACTCCTGCTGACTTAGCAATAGGTTGCTATCAAGATGCCCCTGCTTAATAACTACACTGACTTCTTTCTCATTGCCAGTTCCAACCTGGAACACAAAACTCCTTGTTTTTATCCTCTGAATCTGCCATGGTCTTAGGTGTGTACTCCTCCCATCTCTCCAATCTTCAATCCAGATACATTCTTCCCTGTAATTTGTATTCTACCACCATCAAGTTAAATGTTCCTGGTGCTCTCTCTTCTTCTTTCTTTCTCCTTTGGTGGCCCATATGCCTGGAACTGCCTCCTAGAAGTGAAAACACCTGTGTGATGTCATCTCTCTTCATAATTCAATTTGCTCCTGATTTTCATACCCTTTGTACTATAGTTCCCAGACCCTCTGAGGCACCCTGGTTGGTAGACATGTGGGGGGATTGTGGGATTTGTAGTCCAATAAGTAATTTGTCCAATTACTTGGAGGGGGCATCTACTGGGCCAGGCTATTCAAATGACAAAACTGTCTCCGTGTTGTTCCCTAAACTTTCCATTCACTGACATCAGTTTCATCTATAGTTTATGTGATGGAAAATACAGATCTTGAAAGAGTTGCCTATAATTATAGCCGGAGCTCTGAAAAAATTAACTTGTTTAGACTACAGCTCCCAGAATTCCACAATGAACATGGCATGTTGCCTTTCCTCATTGTTGACTTCTAGATTGTAACCTTCTCAAGCAGAGACATTTCCTCTTGTACTTATTGTATCATCAGGCACACTGATAGCAACATGTAAATAAAAAAGTTTTAAAACGTAGCATGAGGATAACTCTTTTTAACAGGGAAGTGGGTCATAGTTTCATATCATTTTAGCTACTATGATAGGAGGTAAGGAATGCCAGTCTGTACCATGGAGATGTGATATTCTTGTAACATGGACAATAATTTAAAGGAAAGGTGTTACCTATTTAGGGGCAGGAAGCAGCTCTATGGAGTACTGTTTGTTAAAAGAATGCTGGAAGTACGCAAAGTAAAGGTTGTTGGAGGATCCTGAACTTGAATCTCCTTAGTCTGGGAGAATTCTCCATTAGGCAAGTTATGAATAAATTTTTGAGAGAGAGAGGGGAGGGGATCATTCGATTGTTGCTGAACTGAAGTGAAGATACGAAAGCCATTAGAATTTGGTGATCTGATAGAAAAAAAAGTGAAAGAAGAGAATGAAGAGGGGTTTGCAAAGAACTGTTAGCATATTTGCTCTTAAATCAACATTAGGGTTGAAACCTTCACACATTTCTGTCTCTATCTGATTTAATTATTTGCCCCCACCCTGTTTTGATACTCTGTTCTGTAAAGCTAAAATGGATCCATGATCTGTGTAAGATTATGTCATAATAAATGTGTTAGTTTTTACGGTGCCTCAGGATTCTTGTTTGTGTATTTTCTCACATTTAATTTTTCTGTGGAGGTAGAGATGAAAATCTCAGCACTAACTTTGCAAAGGGGAATAACAAAGTACAGTAATATGTCTTTGAACTTGTTACAATTACCACCATACATTACATTACAAGGCTGGCCCTGCTGTTTGGGCAGCATGAGGTGTTTGCCTCAAGTAGTTGGCAGATTCTAGGAGGCAGCAGCAAGATGGAGGAGAGAGCTTTGTGCTCTGCAGCATATCCAGTACTCTCCGATCTAGCCCCTTCAGGTAACAAGGAGGATGGTGTGCCATCATCTGTTCTGAAGAAATATTGATCTGTCAGTCCAGTCAACTTTTTGTATCAAGAGGACGGCCATCTTATTCTTTGCCTCAGCAGCAAAACAGGGAAAGACAATTGCGCTTCCTGTGATCTGTCCTTATTTAACTGCTAGTAGACAAAGTTAGCCTGTCCTCCCAACCTACTCTTCTGATAATTAAATTAATTCATATTGATAATTTCATAACCTTAAAGCATAGACCCAAAGAGTGCAGGCAATCTAAAGGGAAGTGTATCAATCCCTTTGGGTAGTCTAAGTAGCCAATCCACCACCATTTCCCAAATAAATCAAGTTTCTTAAAGAATGTGAAGGGGAAACTGGAGAAAGTTAGTGTGTGGGACGGAATAAATTAAAATGACTTACTGCTAGATGTTGATGTGTCATTCTTTGTAGGGGCCAACCATGTATTTGAGCAGCTTTCGAGTCTTAGGGCTTGTCTACACTGCCCAAAATACGTTGGCTCCCTGCTGGCATAGTCTGGCCATGTATCAGGCCCATTGCTCCCCTGTTACCTGCATGGAACAGGATGGAGTCTGGATGGGCATGCTGGCCCATCTCTGCAGCCGTCTCCTCTGTTGTCTGCATTGCTTTTTTCTGACGCCAGGTAGGAGACCCACAGCACGTGATCAAGGCTGCTTGCATGTGACCAGCCCTGATCACATGCTGCAGGGCTGCTTCCTGGTTGTGGAGAGAGCTATGTGGATGGCAGCTGTAGCAACAGGCCAGTGTGCCAGTATGGGCTCCTGCAGTCATGCAAGGCCTGATCTGTTTTTTTCTAGCTGGAACAGTTTTCCCCAGGCATTTTAATATAGCATTTTAATGGGCTTTACCCTGTCTTTGCCCTGGGGGTCTTGAGGACTGCCCGGGGGCAAAACAGAGCAAAAGCCCTGCATCATTAAGATTGCAGGGCTCCAAGACAGTGCTAATATGCAGTAAATTGCCCATCTAGACAAGGCCCAGCTCTGTTTAACAGATAAAGAATCCTAAGCCATCCCCCATCCCCAGTGAGCACTTGGACAGCAGACTAAGTGGGCATGCAGGCATTGCATTCTCCCCTACTGTGGTAAGATATATTGTATTTCTATTTAAATTATAGGAGTTCTTTCAAAATGTGCTTTTAATCCTGTAAATTAAGATATTCAAATTTCAGGTAAACCTCTTGACCTCTCTTTTGTTGATGACTTTCTTCTTCTTTTTTTGGTAGTGCGTGGCTGGCAACCCTCCATGGTTGTCAACCTAAAACTATATGGATCAACCATAATATAGTAAGCATAATTAGAGCCATTGAATCTGATTGGAATGGCCAAGGTATCAAAGGCAGAGGGGAAGATATTCCTTCTTTTTATGCTATGTAATCAGAAAGGTCTTTTGTAGATACATGTGGGGAGAGGGAGAGAAACATAACTTAGAAAATCAGTTTGTAAACTACAACTCCCAGAATGGCCAGGCCATGTGGGCTGGAGGATTCTGTGAGTTGTAATCTAAGAAGCCTCATCTCCAGCTCAGGTAACCTCCAATGGTCTCGGCTGCCTAAAATAGTTGCAAATGATGTGTATACAGTTGTCCCTCCATATCCACGGATTTGGTATCCACGGATTTAAGTATTCACAGCTTGAAAATATTCTTTAAAAAAAATGATAATCCAAAAAGCAAACCTTGATTTTGCCATCTTATATAAGGGACACCATTTTGCTATGCTATTGCATATAATGGGACTTGAGTATTCACGGATTTTGGTATCCACGGGGGGTCCTGGAACCAAACCCCAGTGAATATGAAGGGACAACTGTATAGGCAATTGCTGTGGTTTACTTCAAGAAGATAAAGATTGATTATCATGTGTCCATTCTTTTCTTCCCAGACACCCTTGAGAAGCTAAAGGAATCTTGGAACAAATGGAGTTTCTTATGATATTGTGGTTTACCTGTTCTGACCAAGGTCTATAAGTTTACATTATATAGTTATGTAAGAAAGCTTTAAAGAAAACACAACATTGCCTAAGGACCTGTCTACACTACAGAAATACAGCAGTTTGACATCACTATATCCACCATAGTTCCGTCTTATGGAATCCTGGTATTTGTAGTTTTGTGAGGTGCCAGAGTTTTCTGAAAAGGCTAAATACCTCACAAAAGCTTTTTTTAAAATAGGGGAAAAGGCACAAAGGCTTTTCCTTTGGAGTTTTTGGTGGATTTGGCCCCTTCCGAATACTGTGGATTAATGTGAGATGGCATTTAGACAAATTGTATTCTCCTTGAATTCTATGAGGTGTATTTTTACTGTTTAGACAACCCCCTGGGTAAAAAGCCCTTTGATTTTGCTTTCAAAGTAAAGCATTTGCCTCCTGCGATCCACCCTCTTTATTTCCTCCCATCTTGCCCCACATGTCTCTGGGCCACTGTGGGCATTCTGGGGAAATAAAGAATATAGGTATGGGAAACAGTACAGTCTGAAGTGATCCTGGCATTTTAGTTTATTTTAAAATTAACTATGAAACTGAGGGAGCAAGGGCCTCATGGATACCAAGCCATGATGGCACTAGAGGGGTGCAGAGAGGCCAAACAGCACCAGGTGACACTGTTGGAAGGAAGGGTGACACTGGCCTTAGTAACACCTTAGTAACAGCACAGGTACCAAGAGCAAGTGGCAACAGGGCACATATTATGGTGCCACACTGAGGACAGCAGATTTAGTAGGATCATGGAGGTGAAGGAAGTTTGAAGAGGAAGCCCATGGTTATAGCAAAAGTTACTGAGGCCTGTAATAGGATGCACTTGAAGAAAAGCTAAAGAACTCAATGGGATTTAAGTTCAGAGTGAAGTGCACAGGTTCATTGGCTTAAGTGGAATCTATATGTGCCTCCAGCTTGAACAAGTTCCTTTTAGGGACTACAATTCTGAGAATCCCTCAGATTTAGTGGATATGTAAACTGGAGAATTCTGGAAGCTATAGTCCAAAAAGTAACTCTTCCAAGCTCTGCATATGCTTATCATTCTCCTGATTATGTTCATATTATGTAAATCAAAAAGAAGCCTTTTTTATATAAAAGTTTTGCTTCATTGTTTCTATATTTTGAATTCTATGAATTGTATTCAGGGGACTAATATTTTTATTTATCTTCAGATAGTAGTGTTTTCTTTATCTTTGGGGGAGGGGGGAATCACCAGGAGGCCTTGTGGCTCAGTGGTTAAATGCCGGCTCTGCAGCCACAATGTTGTGAGTTTGATCCCAGAGGGCTCCGAGGTTGACTCAGGCTTCTATTCTTCCATAGGTCGGTAAAATGAGTACCCAGCTTGTTGGGGGCAACAAGCTAAAACATTATAAACCGTTTAGGGAGTGATAAGCGGCACAGAAATATAAATGCAAACGCTATTGCTATTGCTCAGGGAGTAACAGTTTACCATCCCCACTGCCTTGAAGGCATTTGTGGTGGGTTAAATCTGTGGATCATGTCAGTTCAAGCCCATTTAATCTGTGTTGTTTTTGTGTATTATGAAATACTCCAGGCATTGGGAAAGAGGGAGCAAGCAGCATAGAAGGTATGAATGCAAAGATGTGTTCTTTCTTTCACAATGTTCTGCACAATGTTGGGGTCATAAAAAGGTTGGCAGAGTGAGATTAGCACAGCATTTCAAAAAGTTACAATCTTCTTTAATGTAAAAAAATCACATTGACAAAAACACATATAATTCCTATGTTCTATGGCATCTCTCTCTCTCTCTCTGTGTGTGTGTGTGTGTGTATAAAATGTGCCTTCAAATCACCTGTCAACTTATGGCAACCCTACAAATTTCACAGGGTTTTCTTAGGCAAGGAATACTCAGAAGTGGTTTTGCCAGCTTCTTCCTCTGAAATATAGCCTACAGCACCTGGTATTTGTTGGCAGTCTCCCATCCAAGAACTAACCAGAACTGACCCTGCTTAGCTTCCAAGATCAGACAAGATCTAATGCCTTGAGGGTATTTAGGCCTCATATAGGCAACTATACTTCTTTTTAGTTTGGATCCAATGGAAACCTCTTGTAGAATTTGTTGTTCTTTAGTTAAAGGTACAGAGAGCAACATTAATGTATATGGCATTTTGCAGACTTACAAGGATAAACTCCTGCTCCGAGGAACATACAATTTCAACACAAGGTGACAATAGAAAAAGGGAAGCGTTTATTTCAATTACATTTATTCTGTTTGATAGAGGAGGTGTGAGTTATTTTGAAGTCCTGTGCCTTCAAGTCATTTCCAACTTATGTGACCCTGAGGTGAATTTATCCTAGGGTTTTCTTGTCAAGATTTATTCAGAGTGGGTTTGCCATTGCCTTTTTTTGAGGCTGAGAGACTATGGGGTAGTTCAGATGGTGAAAAAATCCCTCTTAGAATCTGCGGGGAATCCCATGTGTCCAAATGGGATCCCACAGCGTTCTGTCCTTTTCAGAGGGAGGGGGAGCAAAAGTTGGGAAAAGTCCACAGCAGAAGCCTCCGGGACTTTTCCCGAGTTTTTTTAAAACCCCGACGGAAATGCGCACCCTTGCCTGTTAGGACAACTGAATTGCATTGCATTGCATTGCATTGCTGAAGAGGACAACTTATTGGTCAGACATGTGCAGGGGGTGGAGCTTGGTAAGATGGCAGATTACCGAACCGCCATGTCGGATTGTCGCCGTAGCAATCGTGTGCTGAGGTGAGGAAGCAGGCTTTCTTTCCTTGTTTTTTATTATTTAAGCAGAAGGATACCCTAGGATAGATTCACCTCAGGGTCACATAAGTTGGAAATGACTTGAATGCACAGGACTGCAAAATTCTTCCGCATGCTGGAGTTAGTTTTTTTAAAAAAATATTGTTTGGCAGGGGCAAGTTGGGAGTACAAAATGGTGAGTAATTCACTCGCGGCCACCATCTTGATTCAGTGGCATTTCTCTGTGTGAACAGGAAACATGGAGAGCTTCACACACCAGTGGATCTTGCAAAAAAATCATTGAGACAGATGACAGCTGCTGCAAATTGACGTTTTTGCTCCCCAATTCACATTTTATTCCCTTGTTTAGACCAGTCATATGATTTGTCCAAGGTCACCCAGGGGATCTCCATGGCTGAGCAGGGATTCAGACTGGTCTCCTAGAGTCCTAGTCCAGTGCTGAAGCCACTATACTACACTGGCTCTTGTGTTTATTTTATTTACAAATATTTAGGCTTATGTTGTGTTCCTGAATACCCTTGTTAGAGAGTGGGTTCAACTGGACACAGAGGGGCTTGTGTAAAAAGAATAAGATTACTTCCTAATTAAAATAGGTTCATGATGGGAAATGTGTGGCCCTCCTAATGTTGTTCCACTAGAACTCCCATCAGTCCTCATATTAGCTATGCTAGCTAGGACTGATGGGAGTTGCAGTTCAATGACAGTCTTCACCTGTGCAATAGATTAAAGGGAGGGGAACCATGAAGAGGATTCCAATTATACTGGGGGAATATAATTCAGAATGTAATCTCTGCTTTATTGAGCTGCCAATTTTGCAACAACACTAATTATTTGTTATCATCATCATCATTAACTTCATTTCTACCCCACCTTTTCCCCAAAATTGAGATTCAAGGTGACTTGAAAATTAAAATACAATGTATTTAAAACATACAAAATATAAATGTAAAATGAGAGTAAACTATCAACAGCATTTACAAATAATGTAATACAGTTAAAATAATAAAAAGTTGCTTGAAACCAATACAAATAAAGGAATATGGGCAGAATATGGTTTAGTTATCATAACAGATCAACTACGGTATATGAAAGCAGGATATTTTTAAAAATAAATATTCCTCTGTACTTATTTAAGTAGGAGGGGCTGCTTTATTAGGTGTTCTGAATGATGTGTACTGAGTTTGGGCTTCATGTAGTGGAACGTACAAACTTAACTGCTAATTTAGCTTGGCACAGCAGTACTTGGTTTCATGCCTGGAAGCTGAATCTCTCAAGCTCACTAATAAGGTGTACTAAATGTTAATATTTTAAAATTGTCAGAATTCTGATGACTCCTTTATATTTAACCTAAAATAAAAATATTCAGTTAGACTTCTTAGTGTTTAAAAAATTCACTTCTTACATAAAAGGTTTTAAGGCAGAGCTTCAAAATGTTAATTTTTAGATTAGAGTTCCCAGAATCACCAGTCAGCATGGCTGCTCTCTTTCCGACCCAACATAAAACCAGTGTATTTTCTATAGCAACTAATTTTTGAAATGTAAAATTTTACAAACCTGTTGCTCAGGAAGAAATCCTAAACAAAGTGTTCCTATTCTGCCACTATCAGGATAAAGATATTTGGTGTTATACCTGAAGCTATTTTGACTGTTATTTGCTTTGTTGGAGCCCGTCTGTCTACAACCTGTCTCGCCTGAATTCCTTTTACAGATTTAAAGATTTAAACATGATTCCAACAAGTGATCAGGGAGTATATGTGGCTACTGGCCTTCAAAAGGTTTTGTAGGTGTAATTCATACTTCCTAATGTTTAACACTCACAAGCCACATTACTATAGTAGCTATGTGAAGTTGTTATAGCAGGGTATGCAAAGTGCAGCTCACAGGCTACACGGGAACCCCTGGGGCTGATTTTGTAGTCCCCCAGGGTTCAGTTGTTTCATTTTTTTTTCAATATACATTTATTTATTTAGTCCTCAAATGCATGGGGCAATTTCAGCCATTATAAGCCCAGGAGAGGCCATTTTTAAAATAGCAAGTGACCCCAAAGTGATTTCCTGGTCACTTCCTGTTGGATTGTTATGGCAATAAAACAGCTTAAAGGGGGCCAAAACATTGTGAAAATACCCCCATGCCTCTAGAAGGCATTTGTGTGAAAAATCTGATTTTTCCTCCACAGGGGTTGCAGCTGTGGAAGTGTGGTCCTCCAAGATCTATTGGGGGGGCAGTGAGTTCCCCTCCCCCACAGCTGCCCACCCCTGTGCTATAGTGTCAAACATCCTTCCTGAACCCAGCACCTTCCAAATGTGTTGTATTATGGCCCCGTGGTCATATTACTCCAATCTTGAAATCCCTTCACTGGCTGCCTATCAGTTTCTGAGCACAGTATAAGGTGTTGGTAATGACCTATAAAGCCCTACATGGCCTAGGTCCAACCTACCTAAGGGATTGCCTCCTCCCATATAATCTGCCCCGTACCCTTAGATCTTCTAGGAGAGGTTTATTGCAACCAATGAGATCTAGATTAACAATAACCTCCCAGAGATCTTTTTCTGTCGCTGCTCCCAGACTATGGAATGCCTTGCCTGAAGAGATCCATCAAGCAAGAGCTTGGAGAATTTCAAAAAAGCCATCAGAATGGATCTCTTCCGGCAGGCCTTCGTTGAACAGAATAGACCATTTTAATGGATGCTTTCCCCTCTTTTTATGTTTTAAGCTTATGTTTTTATGCTTTGATGTTATAGTTTAAAGTCTTAGGGTAGTCTTTTATGTTACTGGTGAATTCGCCAATTATTTTTAAATATATGTACTATTATATATAATTTTAAGGGGGGTAAACTGCTTTAAGTTATTACTGTTGTTATGGATTTGTTTGTTTATATCCAATTGTTGTGAGCCACCTTGATTGCCTAATAGGCAAAAGGCAGGGCACAAAAATAAAGTTGTTGTTGTTATTATTATTATTATTATTATTATTAATGCTGGCTGAGCAAGATGGGGATTACAGTCTAACAGATCTGAATATTGCACATTTGGGAAAAGTGCACAGAAATCCAGGATATCTATCACTTATTTGTTTACAATATTTATATGACATTTTTCAATCAGGGGTGCATTTACACTGCACAGTTATAGCAGTCTGATACCACTTTAACTGCCAGTGCTCCATTCTATGGATTTCTGGAGTTCACTATTTGGTGAGGTATTTGGAATTCCCTACCAGAGACACTAGTGGACTCTCCTGTACTACAGCATTAGATCTCTAGATGTTAGTTGGAGTCCTCTGCTTGGCCCACCACTCCTGGATATCTATTTCTCAAGGTACCACCAGCCTTGTGTGCCTCACGTCTAGCTTTAATTACTGCCTAAATGGGGTTTAAGTTCCAACACACTGGCATTTTCATTTTCATTTCTGAGTCACAGGGCAGTTTCTTAGTAGCTGGGCTAAGAGGAGTTGTGTACAGAGAAAACGGATATCCACAAGGGATGTAAATCTTTGCCTATTTTGCTCTCACATGCAAGAATGAATAATCTTAACAATTTTCACCCCACTCTGCCAGAATACAACAGTTTTGGTGGAATTTTTCAGTGCCTTTTTGTACTTTGGGATTTTAAGGAAAATTAGTTTGTAGGAAAATGCACATAGTTTTCCTGTGCAGTAAGCATGTTTGGGAACAGAAAATGTATACTGTGCACAAAACACACTGATTCCTGGGCAAATATATTGGTTTTAGTACAGAAAGCACATGCAGGGAACCTACGTGTGATTTGTCTGTACTTGAATCCATGAGTATGTGCATATGGCATCAAATTAATGCAATTTGCAGAAATGTACAGATTAATGTACAAAAAAAACTATGTGCAATTTTCAAGCATGGGTCTTCTGCAGAAAAAAACCCCAATATGTTTGCACAAGAACCAGTGTGGTTTGTTCGAAATATATATTTTTCTGCCTCATGAACTCTTTATCTGTGCAGGAAAACCACATGTTTTGAATGCAAATGAATTTTCGCCAATATTTCCCAACAAACACACCTGATTTCCTCCCCCCACCCCAAGCAGTGTGTCTTGGGGGTTTAAACACCATTTATTCATTGAGAATGTGAATACTAACAAGAATTCTTCACTTCCCTATTCAAGCCATGATAACAACAACAACAACAACAACAACCTTTGGTGTATAATAATCTTTTGGGGTATCTGGAATACCATTAATTTCAGAAACTCTCATCCAGCATGGCTAGTATTTTGGGGGAACTATAATCCAAAATAGCAATGAGAGTGTGTAGTGATTTGAGCATTGGACTATGACTCTGGAGACTAGTGTTCAAATCCCACTTGGCCAGGTAAACACACTGGGTGACTGGGCAATTGACACTCTCTCAGCCTCAGAGGAAGGTAAAGGCAACCCCTACCCCCAAGAAATCTTGCCAAGAAAATTATGTAATAAATTCACCTTAGGGTCACCATAAATTGGAAATGACTTGATGGCACACAATAGCACAGCAGTTCAAAATAACTTATTCAGGTTCTGAAACTGGGATAACTGGGCACCACTCAGGTGGTTTTATAGATGCAAATATTCAGAAAAGGTGGGTTCTTTTCATCCCTCTACCCATTGCAGAGTCAGTGGAAGAGGTCACTGATGCCCCCACACCTTAGAAAGCAGCACTATCAAATCTTCATTTGCTGCTATTTCCCATTGACTTGATCCCCTGCTGCCTCCTTGAGAAAGTGGATGGCTGGAAGTGGGGATGTGGGACATAATCAGAAACCTGGAGTCAGCTCTGGAAGACTAGGTAACCCCAATTAAACTAGAACAGCTGTTTAAATAGGTAGCACAGTACTTATTATTTGCCATCAAGTCAGTTTCAGCTTATGGTGATTGAGAGATCTCTATGAGCTGTAGTAATCAACAGCCCTGGCTGGTCAGGTTTTGCAAACTGAGGGAGGGCTATGGCTTTCTTGATTGAATCAATCCATCTGTAATGAGGTCTTCTTTTCCTGCTACCTTCCACTTTATTCAGTGTTATCATATTTTCCAGTGAATCATATAATTTCATGATATGCCTAAAGTATAACAATGTCAGTTTAGCCGTGTTGGCTTCTAGTGACAGTTCAGTTTTGATTTGCTCTAGAGCCCATTTATTTATTCTTTCAGAGTCTATGCCAAAATTCCCTTAAGGAACCAGATCCCATCTAATCTTGGAAGCTAAGCAAGGTTGCCCTGATTAGTACTTGTATGGGAGACCACCATGAATATCAGGTGCTGTAGGCTACATTCCAGAGGAAGGAACTGGCAAAACCACCTCTGAGTATTTCTTGCCTAAGAAAACCCTGTGAAATCCATGGGATTGCCATAGATTGATAAGTGACTTAAAGACACACACACACACATAGACACAATATCCATAGAATATTCCTGTAGCACCACATTTCAAATGAACTGGTCTTCTTTTTATCTTCCTTTATTGTCCAGCTTTTACAGCCATACATAGAAATCAGAAATACTAAATGGCATTAAAAACTAAGACAGTGGGTGTACTGGATAATATTACCAGCTATGCTTAATTTTATAAGGGGCTTCTCTGTAGAACTCTAATAGACCAAGAGAAATGGATGCTTTCTCTAGTGGTCTGAAAGCATCAATTTGTCTCTCATTCCCTGCAAGGCTGTGTCTCATGCCGCCCTCCAGCTATTGCTGGACAGTAACTCACTGCCCTCACTTTTGGCTATTCTGGCTAGGGCTGATTCAAGTTGTTGTTCAATGACACCTGAAAAGTGACATTATTCCCTCTCATGTTTTACTATGTAGTTGGTGTGAGCAGGGTTAACTAGTGCTTTGAAAATTAATTAATTCAGAGTTTTTAAAATGCTCATGTTGATCTTGCTCTCTCTTCTGAAGCCGTCAGTTCTGCCTTACTGGCCACATGTTTGACAAGTATGTAAAAAGTCTTTTGCACCACAACTATACTCACACTGCTGCATCCATCAACCTGTGGCTCAGGGCAAAGGGATATTCAAGAGATGCTGCTTATTTGCTTCTTCTTTTGCTAAATAGCAGATCTTTGCCTGTTTGCTTTATGAAGAGACCTGAAGGGACACAACCTGAGCAGAACTTTTCTCCATATCTTGCTTTCAGAGTTCCTAATTGGGATCTTATGTGGTATAGTTGCTTGAGTGTTGGACAATGACTCTGGAGACCAGGGTTCAAATCTCCGCTCAGCCATGAAACCCACTGGGTGACCTTAGGCAAGTCACATTCTCTCAGTCTCAGAGGAAGGCAGTGGCAACCCTCCCCTGAACAAATCTTGCCAAGAAAACCCTGTTTGCCTTAGGACAGTGATGCCCAACCTGTGGCCCTCCAGGTGTTTTGGACTCCAACTCCCAGAAGCCTGAGCCAGCTGGACCAATGGTCAGGAATTCTGGGAGCCATAGTCCAAAACACCTGGAGGGCCACAGGTTGGACACCACTGCTTTAGGGTCATCGTAAGTCAGAAACAACTTGAAGGCACACAACAACAGCAAGTTAGGATCTTAGAGTGGTGGTAGAAGCAATGTCTTCCCTTCCCACCACTCTTGAGCACTGCCCCCCCTCACCCCTGCAGGTATCTCACAATTAACAAAAGCACAAGTGAAGGAGGAGATTAATCCTGGCTTCTGGGCTGCATCTGAGTTTCAGGTTGCTTAATTTATAGATTGTATCTGCCTCCTGGGTCATTCTCAATCAACCAACATCAAAGCCAACAAGGACTAGCCTGAGGGAAAAGGTCAAGGCTAGGTTGAGTGTAGCCACATCAAGATAGCTAGCCTTAAAAAGTTTTTTGGGCTTTTAAAAATCTCTCTACAGATCAGGCAAGCCTTGTTGGAGGAAGAGCAAATCATAGTTCATTTTTTGTAGTTGGCAGAGCTATTGAAACACACCAGCAGCATCAATGACTGTGTAATCATTAGACTCTCTCCCCCATGTTTTTATCATCTCCTCCCTGCCTTATCTCCCTCCTCCATATTCCTTCTGCCACTCACTTTCCGGAAATGGTACCTATAAAAAGTTATTTCCGTAAAGTGTTAAGATAAGCAGTGTGATGTTAGCTCTCTTTTCAAACATTGAGGGAAGCGTGTCTGTGTTCAGGAATAATTTTGTTCAATTTAAAAAGTACAGTTGAATGCTATCATGCAATATACACATATATTTATATAGATAGACAGATCTTAAATGCCCTGAAGAAATGTGATCAGGACTACTGTACTAATTGCAGAACGTGGTCTATTAAAAAAAAGTTTTTATTTTCCAGAAAATTACATGGTTGTTTTAGGTGTGATATGTTTAGGAGGACATAGGAATGTTACTACCACTAGCTTTAAATTCACTAGGAAAGACAAAATCAATTACACATATTTTTATAAAGAATTCCTACACAGAGTATCTTGACCTTTTAGTCAAATAACAAAACATTGGTTTGTTAAACATTTATGTAATCATCCTCTAGTTATTTTTCTTTTTTTTTTTACTTGGAGTGCACAAATTATTTAAAAGAGGGCAGGTTTCACACTTTTATACTGATGCCACCAATATTAATATTTCTTGGGATATTTGGAAGATTCGTATTCTTTAAAGCTGAAACAGCCCAGGCCGGGGCTCCTGCTAAACCAGCCTCAGATTTTTCCAGTTTATTCTGAGCATCAATTTGGATTACAATTTCATTCATATTAATCTCCAAAGCCGTTTCACCCATCATTATTTCAGCCAGGATATTATGGACCTTGTCTATGTAGATTTTCAGACTACACTGTTATAGTGTTACTATTCCACTGTATTTGCTATGGTTGCCTCCTGTGGAATCCTGGGATTTGCAGTTTAGGGAGGGGCATTTACAACTCTCAGCCAGAGAGCTCTTAGGCTTCACTAAACTACAAACCCCAGAATTCCACAGGAGGAAGCCAGAGCAGTTAAAGTGGAATAGTAACACTATAACAGTGTAGTCTGAAAATCTCCTATGTGGAAAATTAAATCCAGTTCACAGACGTTCTCAAAACATTTGTCTAATTTTTCTACAAATATTTGTATTATATCTAAAATGCCAAGTTCAATTTCTGAAGAATCAATACAGAAGACAACATACAGTGTCACATAATGTCGATACAGTAGAACTCCCGTATTCACTGATTCATTATTCACTGATTCAATTATCCATGGGACACAAAACAGCACACCTACCATAGAGTCTTCCTAGAAAATGTGTCCTCTATAGCCATTTTCTAGGTCGTCCAAGGCAACTCTATGGTATTTTAAACCAGAGTCCCATTATTTTCAATGGTGTTCACTATTATCCATGGTTTTCAGTATCCACGCTCCCCCCCAGAACCAATCCCCAATGGATATGGGGGTCCTGCTGTGTATCAATTTGTTATCAGATCCACCTATTAATAACCCACCTTCTAGGAGGTTACAAACATTTTCATGCCATTTTGACACTAAATGAAATGTTTCTCTGATAATTTGTTGCTGTGTATCTTCACTGTAGCACTGGTAGAACTTGGAGAGGCACGGCTTGCCATGGTTGTTGAAGATGAGGAAGGCTTTGAGGGAGGGAGGAGAGGCTGGGCTGAGAGAGGCAGCTGGTGAGGAGCCACAAAAAGTCATCTGTTAGAGTGTTCTCTGCACTAATAACAACAATAAAATCCTGCAGTAAAAGCAAGCCACATTCCATGTCTAGAAAACTTGAGTTCCTTCATTGTACACAAATTATGCCAACTGTGCAAAGTTTTAAATGTTAACTTTATGTTCTGGGCCCACTATGGCATTATCTTTCCCTAGTGCATGCTTCTGTCCGGCAAGAGGCTATGCTGCTGGTAGCAGACAAGCTTTTGCTGAGGATCCAGAGTAAATGCATAGAGCAGCTGGTCTGACAAAGACATATCACTGTTGTTCACCTTATTGGCTTGTAGTATTAAAATATTATTGTTTTAATTGTTTTAATCAGCTGAGTTGTAAGCTCCTTTGGATGGTAAACACCCTAAAATGTAGGCTACAAATATATATATATATATATATATATATATATATGGATGAATTACATTATTTTGTGTTTTCTACTTACGTGGAAGTCAATGAGGGACCATCGCTTAAGAACAGAGGACAAGCCTTGCATATAGGGAGGTGGGGTAGGGTTCAGATTTAAATCCAGTCACTGGCATCTCCAGTTAAAGCTGTCATGACCTGCTTCCAGAACTTGGAAATGGACTCTGATTCAGAGACTGAAGCAGTGGACATGCCACAGCCTGCTGAACCAGAGCAAGAGGATGTTCCAGAGCCACAGGCCTCAGAGACAGACAACAGTGCAGTAGCAGTTCTGGCAGAGGGTCCTGCCTCTTCAGATACAGAGGACAACAACAAAAGGAGGGCTTGAGGCTGTCTCAGCATATTTATAGCAAGCAGCAATTAACTAAGTAGCGGCTGTGTTAGCTGTTGAGATATAAATATGCAGCCCTGACCTCCAAGTATTGTTAGAGTTTATCTGATCTACATGTTGACCTGTTGCATTCCTGCTCACTGTGTTAGACAGGGACTCTCTTTGTTACTCTGAACTCTGTTTGCCTGACTTGAATTCTGCTAGACTACGCTGAACTCTGTTTGCTAGACCTATGCCTTGTTATTTGGATTTTGCTTATGAACCTGTATTTGCTTTCTACTAAAGTAAGTGTCTGACTTCACGTTGCCTTGGTTCTTTGCCTGTAATTTTAGCTTGGCTGTGCTGTGCCTCTCCTATCAGCTGTGTAGTAATCAGCCTTTGGCTGGTTGCCCAGACAGTGTTTGGACAAAAACATTAAGTAGCAGGTTATAGGGAAATAACCTCTGCCTGAGACACCAGAAACCCACCACCATTCAGAGTAGGCCAGTGGTCCTCAACCTATGGCCTTTCCAATGTTTTGGACATGTTTAACTCCCAGAAGCCCCACCTGGAGTGGCCAGTGACAAGAAATTCTGGGAGTTGGTCACAAACATCTGGAGGGTGAAAGGAATATTTGAGAACCACTGGAATAGATAGCATTGGGCTGAATAGGCAGTTACATTGGCCACACCACACAAACCTCAATATATAATTACAGTACAATGTACTGTATACAAAATTACAGCATTAACACTGCAAACACATGCTCCAAGTTTTAAATATGACACAGAATTGAAGTCTGTCTTAACTGTGTCAGATCTTCATCAAATCAACATCCAGCTTTGAGATAGTTGTTCCTAGGCTGAAAAGTGACCTTGTGGACTAGAGCTCACAGAATTCCCTAGCCAACAGGGCTACTGCCCATGTTGGCTGGGGGGGGGGAGTAGTCAAAACAGTAGCACCCTCAGACATCTAGATTCCATGCCGTTTAGGACTCAGTACGTTGTGTCCAACAATTTGGACTTGAGCTGAAAGTGTAATGGCAGTACAGTAGGACCCCTGTATCTGTGGGGGGTTGATTCCAGCCTCCCCATAGATAATGAATTCTGTGGATAATAGCAAAGCCCCCCACCGTCACCACTACCACCACAGGAGCCATCCAGGGGGGCGAAGGGAGAAGGGATGCGAGACCTCTCCACCCCTCCCTTTGCCCACCCCCATCACCATTGCTGCCACGACTAACCGCAGATAATTGAATCAGCGGTTAGTGAATCAGTGGATATGGGGGTGCTACTGTAGTATGATTTGTTTAATACTAGAGTCATGTGGTTTCTAAAGTCAGACTCATACAGGCTATTGTATTTCTGATTTCTATGTATGGTTGTGAAAGCTGGACAGTGAAGAAAGCTGACAGGAAGTTAATCAACTTATTTTAAATGTGGTGCTAGAAAAGAATTTTATGGCTACCATGGACTGCTAAAAAGACAAATAAATAGGTCCTAGAGCAAAGTAAGCCTGAATTAAAAGCCAAGATGATTAAATTGAGGCTTTCATATTTTGGGCGTATCCTGAGATGATGTGACTCACTGAAAAAGTCGATAACACTGGGAAAAGTAGAAAGCAGTAGGAAAAGATGAAGACCACACTACAGGTGGATTGATTCAATCAAAGAAACCACAGCCCTGAGTTCTTAGCAGAGCAGTTGATGATGAGGGCTCTTGGAGGTCGGTCATTCATAGGGTCACCATTAAGTCAAAGCTGACATGATGGCAAACACCAACAACATATGGCTTCTATGTGGTGTTCCTGCCAAAGTCTAGCTGGCACATATTGCACCAACTGCAGCTTCTGTGCAGTTTTCAAGAGCACCCCATACAGAGTGCATGGTAATAATCTAAATGGTAAGTAGTGCATGGACCGCTGCAGCTACCTTGTCCCTGCCAAAGTTAGCAGGAAGTATACTGAGGCCTCTTGTGCCTCCAGTGAGAAAGGTTAGTCCACGAGTACTCCCAAGCTTTGCCCTCAGAAGCTTACTCAATGTTCACATGTGGTAATCACTGATCCACAGAGCCTCTGTCTTGTTGGGATACAGCTTCAGTTTCTTGGATTTTCCAGAGCATTACACCATCTGGAAATCAAGTTATGATAGTTTGCCTTAGCATGCTGAAAGCTAGTGTTTGTATTTTTGGCCAAGGTGTTCCTTTTTCCAAGTGTTTTTCCTGTGGTTTATTTCATCACCAGTCATTGTGGGAATTGGATCTAAATCAGCCATAACTGTTTACTGTAGGCTGAGCAATGTTCATTTTCAAGCTCTTGTTAATTGCCGAAGCTGGAAGCTTTTACTGGAGATTCCTGCTTAAAAGGATAAGTTCTTCCAACAGCACTTGCAACTAAAAGCCAGTCAAATAGAACTGTGCAGTGTCTTTAGTCCAGTCTTGGTAGGGTTGGTGGGGATGTACTGTATTCTATCCTTTCCCCATTGTGCAAATACATGGCAGCAGCTTCTATCGTCAGGTATAATGCCAGCCTTTGATCTTGTACATTGGTATGTTTTTTGTGTAAAGGCACCTCTGATCTAGGGATAAGACATTATGGGAAGTTTTGGCTATTTCATTACAATCTTCTGCATTAATAGCTGGTGGGTCTCTCCCCTAACACGTGATGGTGCTGTGGTTGTTCTTTGCATGGACCTTAGAGACAAGAACCAAGAAAGCCTTGTTTTGTTAGTTAACTGTTGCCTTTTTACTTCCTTCTACTTTTGAAATGTATCAAGCACTCAGAGGCTGAACTGAGCTCCACAGAGAGATCATAAGAAGCCCAGTTGCACTAGCAGGGTCTTGTATTGTTTCATAGGGGATCTATTTACCCTTGCACTCAGGTCCATTGCAAAGTTGCCACTTATCTTTAGCCATTGTTTTATGTGTATGTAAGTTAAGTAAGATAAGATTGGCAGTAGTATTTCTGCTATAAAGATCAATGGAAAATAGAGACAGCTTTTATAAGATTGACCCCATTAAGTACTTGCTATGAGACTTTGAATATACATCAGCAATTGTTAATGTGCTATTATCAAAACAAGACTAATTAAGCAATATTCCCACTCCCCAACACATATCTATAAAATTCCACTAGATCTTGTCTGATCCTGGAAACTAAGCAGGGTGAGCTGTGATTAGTACTTGGATCGGAGGCTGCCAATGTAGTGCAGTAGGCTATATTTCAAAGGAAGGAATTGGCAAAACCACTTGCTTAAGAAAACCCTATGAAACTCATGGGGTCACCATAAGTCAACAGGCAACTTGAAGATACATACATTCATAACATATTTCAAAATGATTTACTCATAAATACAAAAAACTCCCTACAGCTAATGAAAATTCATAACTTATTGTGAATTCTGAACTCAAAGTGGACTTTTCAGCTGCAATATGTATGTAAGGCATCAAGTTGTTTTTTAGCAGCATACTTAGAAAGTCCAGTTCCTTGTTTTATACAGTACAGTTGAGTGAAAAAGAAAACACACCCTTTTTGAATTCTATGGTTTTACTTATCAGGACGTAATAACAATGATCTGTTCCTTAACAGGTCTTAAAATTAGGTAAATACAACCTCAGATGAATCACACCACATGACATATTATACCACGTCATGATTTATTCAACAAAAATAAAGCCAAAATGGAGAAGCCATGTGTGGAAAGCTAAGTACACCCTTACTGCCTCCATAGGAATTAAGGTGCTAAGTAGCAGATAGGTGCTGCTAATCAAATGCCCTTGACTAATTGATCATCAGAAAGTGTGACCACCTCTATAAAACCCAAAGTTTTAGCAGTTTGCTGGTCTGGAGCATTCAGGTGTGTGTTAACACAGTGCCAAGGAGGAAAAATACCAGCAATGATATTAGAGAATCAATTGTTGCCTCAGTTCTGGCCACTTCCTTGACCAGTTGTTCCAGCGCACAGATATTTAGGATATATAGAAATTGTACTTCTTTGTTATAATGGACACATGCATTTATCCAGGTGATACGAGGGTAATTAAAGTCACTTGAAGGATTATCTGGTTTAGATATCCCCCTCATCTCATTTTACATCCCAAGGTCTGGCTGAACATTTTGGTTGGGGAAAAGATAGCATGTCCCCATATTCATTACTAAATTGCATTGGCATTGTCACCAACAGAGATTCTGTGAAAGAGTCAGATCTTTCAAGCCTCTTAGCTTATTCCCTGTAATGCTTTCCTTAAATTACAGAGTTATACCACCTCCAGCACACCCTTTCCTATCATTCCTATAGAGTTTTATCTGGAGATCACTGTATGTATTCCACTGGTTCTCTCCACTCTACCATTCTTTTTATGACCACTATATGTTTTCCCTGAAAATGGGGATTGGGAATCATGCAGCCATCCAGATGTGTCTGAACTGCATGTGCCAACTGCATGTGCCATGCATGTGCCATGTGGTTATCCAACATAGCCAAAGTTGAGGAATACTGGAAGAAAACATAAGGAGAGTCACAAAGTCCCACTTGTGCCTTAAGTACAAGGACCCCAGCTCTTCCTTTTTGTCTTGGAGGCTTCTGGCATTAGTATAAAATTATCTGTAATTTAGATGTCTTTGATACATGCATTTTCTATCTAGACCTCTTTGACTGACTATCATATTTGGCTGAATGGTCATGACCCATTTCTACACCCAATCCCTCTTTGGGCAAGAGAAACATTTTTGTGTTCATCCCTTGATGATGATTTGAGACAAAGTGGATGCTTCTCAGCTCCTATTGTCCTTTCCCTAGTGTTCAGTTTAAATGCTCTGCCACCTTTGTAATGTTACATACCAACAATTCAGTCCCTGCCTGGGTCATCCTTATTGTACATGCCTACCTTATCCAGGAATGTTTCCCAGTGACTAACAAAACTAAATCCCTTCTCCCTATATCTGTCTTCTCTATTATACTGAAACTTCTTGACGTCACCTGTTTACCGGTAATTGGTCCCATGCAAGGAATATTAGTATTCCAGAGCAAGTTACTTAGGGGGTCTGGGCTTTCAGCCTCTTAACAACCTCCATTTGGCTTCTAGTATCTGACTACTGCATTCCCTCCCATCATTGCTGTCAATACATGCCAAAACAATGTAGAGCTTGAGTTTTGAACTTGGTCACAAACCCCATTCAGCCATAGAAACTCACGGGGTGATCTTGGGCAAGTCACATTCTGTCAGCCTTCGAGGAAGGCAATAGCAAACCTCCATTGAACATACTTTGCCAAGAAAACCCTATGATAGGATCACCATAAATTGGAGTTGACTTGAAGGCATATAACAACACCTATTTACTGTGCTATCAACCAGGCTAACTAGATGAGTGTCAACCAAAGTGGTGGTCTGTGGGCTGGTGCCAGTCTGCAAGCTATTGGCTATCAGTGTGTGGCAAGTTTCCAGGAAAGAAAGAGGTTGTGGTTGATCATTTGAAACCAAGATAACCAGGTGTGTGATGAAGCTTAGAGATCTCATTTGAATTGCTTGTCTGATGCCTGTGATGTCTCCAACTTTTGCATCTTTTGCACCAATCTAGATAGCATGGTCAATCAAATGATCAATGACAAGTCCACTAGAGGTGTATGTGGAGGACAGGAAGCAATTTACCTAATTATTCAGCCAGGCAGATTCTCCACTTCCACTGCCACCTTTCTTTCAGATTCCCCGTATCCCTTCTTTGGACTGGGGTCTGTCTTTCTGTGGACAGTATATGTGATTGTGTGGACTCAATTGGTATGTGTGCCTAATAGATGTCAATGAGGAAAATAATTCACGAGGAGTCTGGACTTTATAAAGAAAACACAAAGATTGGTTTATTAACTGAATATTTGTAACAGCAATGCTCCAATACTGTGCCTCCAACTTTGACAATTGCTAAATATCTCCTAGTCCCACTCTGTGGTGACGATTACATATAAAAGCTCAGATAAAGCCCTTAATGATAAAACCAGATAACTACCAGACTAAATTACTCTTTATACTCTTAATTTCCAATCACTATATAATCCATTCAGCCTCAACACTCTCTCAAGAACAGACCATACTGTACACAGTCATCACATAACTAAACTAAAAAACAACCAAACAACAACTCCAACTGCAATTTAAACTCAGACTGACTCTCTGGGAAACCCCTCCCATAACATTTTCCTGCTCTGGGATTGGCTCCTTCATGCTCTCTTCCCATTTGCTCAGCAGCCTTCTATCAACTGCTTGTCACAGTGTATCCTTGGCACGAGGTGATATTTGCCCGTCATTTCCTTCTCGTTCCATAAGACCCTTATTTTAAAAAACAACATTTACATTGTTTGGGTTTTTTAAATAATAATATTTAAATAATAATATTTTCAGTGTAGCACTGAAATCTAAATAGGATTCATGGAATTGTAAGGAAAAGCCTTTTGGTTATCCTTGCATGCTTTTATATGTCTCTGTTTTAACCCGTAGTAAAAACCGGCTTGTGACCATAGTGCCAAGTGATGCTCCATTCAATACCAGAAGGGCCTACACCAGTGAAGATGAGGCTTGGAAATCCTATCTGGAAAATCCCTTAACAGCAGCTACGAAGGCTATGATGAGCATCAATGGGGATGAAGACAGTGCTGCTGCGCTTGGATTACTGTATGATTATTATAAGGTAGGAAGCTTACGTTTAGTACTTTGGCTTCCTAGAAAACTGTTTCCCTGTTTAGTCCTGCATTGTTCAAGCTCTTCTGGTTCCTAATACATCTCCAGGCTCTGTTCAAGATGTTGGTTATTATAACCAATAAATCCCTAATGGTTTGGGATTATATTTGAAGGGCTGCATTCTCCTACATGAGTGTGTCTAAAGTTTATGGTTATCTTCCACGGTTTTGCTCTCTGTCTATTAGCCTTCACTTGGAAGACTTCTCTGGAAGTCTTGACAGTTAAATATGGCCTGCCACCCACTAGCCCTGCCATACATAATCAAAACTACTTTGGTCATTCCTCTGGGAAACATTTTTCCATTTTTTAAAATTAACAATACACATTACTGTCATACTCACCTAATGAGTATCCTGTTGTTCCAGATTCCCAAAGATAAGACAAGATCATTGCCTGTTAATAAAGTGAACGATAATCAAGAAGACCAGGATAAAAGGTACAGTATTTTTGAAAATAGCACATCAAGAAAATATACATCTAAAGCAAACAATTTGATTGGGCATGGATAGCAAAGGAGCATGATGCCTTGTGATCATCTTCTTTCTCACCCTCCCACCCCTGAGTTCCAAAAAAACCATGAAGAGGAGGCTGTTAAGGAAAACAGCTGTGACACATAGCTCAAAATAAAATTAGCCAAGTATTTTTTTTAAATCAAGTAACTGACAAGCTGGGGAAAAACAAAAACAAAAGACAGAATTGTGAGGATTGTGGAAGTCTGCAAGCAAAGCAGCTACTTTCCCAATGTGCTGTGAAATCAGATCCACAGGAATTTCTCCTAGCTCATATCTTGAGGTTCTCTGTGAAAGCCATGTATCAAAGCTTTTGCTTCCAATCCTTATGACTGGAGGACTGAACTTGAGGAAAGTCTTGTTAAAGAAGTACATCTAAGTCAAACTCAATGGAATTTAATTAGCAAATGGAACGAATGGTTAATTCTTATCTGAATCCAAATGCAAATGGTTCTTCTGTCAAATAATTGTGGGGATCAGAAAAATACTTTTACAGTTCATTCTGCACCCACCAGATAAAAATATTAAGGTATTATTAATCTGGTACAAAATTTGTAATGCAAAAACTCTGTATGTATATCAGCATAGCCAAACCTTGTGAAAACACAATGGCTTTAATATTCAGCTACCTAATATTAAAAGCAAAATAAGTTAATTTGAGGAAGTTCACAGAAGGAAATTTTCTCACCCCATTTCATCCCACTGCTTCCCCTGAGTTTTGCCTTTGTTTTTAATCTCTGGTAGCCATTTTGTGACCAAGTCCACAGCATGTTCTTAAAATCCCAAATGTGCCAACTGGCCCAAAAAGAGTGGGTCACTTACCTCACCACATTGGTAAGGTGTCTTTTAAAATTTGGTGCATGATTTCTTTGTTTCCTTTTTTCACTCAGAAACTACCTAATATTAAAAGCAAAATAAGTTAATTTGAGGAAGTTCACAGAAGGAAATTTTCTCACCCCATTTCATCCCACTGCTTCCCCTGAGTTTTGCCTTTGTTTTTAATCTCTGGTAGCCATTTTGTGACCAAGTCCACAGCATGTTCTTAAAATCCCAAATGTGCCAACTGGCCCAAAAAGAGTGGGTCACTTACCTCACCACATTGGTAAGGTGTCTTTTAAAATTTGGTGCATGATTTCTTTGTTTCCTTTTTTCACTCAGAAACTGTCTTTCCACCAGTGAAACTCAGAGTAACCTCAGCAACAGTGGTGAAAACAGAGTACAAGTCTTGAAAACTGTGCCGGTAAACCTGTCCTTGAATCAGGAACAGCTGGAGATTTCCAAAAGGGAGCAATTCAGTTCGAATGTATCTGGAAGCCCGACCTCCATTTCTGTGACAGGAGTTATGGTAGTGAAAGCAGAAGAGTACAGCCCTATTTATATGGCTCCATCCGTACATTATGCACGGGGAGAAAATGAAGAACATCGAGGGGTTATATTTGAACATGCACATTATGAAGTGCCAAGCATCACAGCCCATTCAACTTATGTGAAAGATGATCAACGCAGCACACCAGACAGTACTTACAGTGATACTTTTAAAGATGGAGGGGCAGAGGTATGTTCATTGGTTGGGCACTGTTGAGCGTGGAAGTCATTATTTATTTATTTGTCACCTAATGCGGGTCCATTTTTCCTCAAACAAGCTCAGAGCAGTTCCCCCATTTTATCCATGTACAACAAGTCTGTGAGATAGGTTAGACTGAGATATAATGGCTTACAAAATGCTACCCATTGAACTTCATGGCTAAACAGGGATTTGAGGTAAAAACCTTTCCTCAACCCATGCTGGACAAGGTTATTCCAATGGCCATCTTCAGAAATTCCCCTCTGGGTCCTCCATCTTGTAGAATAAACAAGATGGAGCAGGAAGCGACCAGAGAACTTTCTCAGTATTTATGCCCTGTGTTAGTGCTTGGAACCATTATTGCAAAAGCTAATATGTTATTTTAAAATTTGTTTGCATTTGATGCTTGTTATATGTTGGTAGCATGATGCAGCATTGCATTAGTTTTTAATGACTTTAAAATATCACAGGCACTCAAAAAGGCCAAAATGACCCAAGTTAAAACTTTAAGGTAATGTGAGGTCAGCTTAATTTTTTAAAAAAGTAACTTGATTATCCATTTTTGCCTTCAAAGGTAACATGGTTACAAGTAATATTGTTACTTGTAGCACATTACTTTTAAGTTCTGCCCCAATTATGGAATTTTCTCCCCTAGAAAGCACAACTGGCATCAATATTACTATCTTTTCAACAATAGGCAAAGAAATTTATATTCTCCCTTACTCTTTAGTGTATTATTTTAACATGCTATAATTCATGGAATCATAGAACCATAGAGCTGGAAGAGACCACATGGGCCGTCATGGTGTTTTGTGATGATTTTTTGTTTTTTGTCCTAGTAGCTTCACTGAATGTATTATGAGCAATTTGTTCTTTCTCATATAGCTGCCTTGAATCCTATGAGAGAAAGGTGGAATATAAATACAATACAATCCTGTACAGTTACAGTAAAGTGAAATAATATAGAGATAATATTGTTGTTAGAACAGAGTCAGCAACTGAAATTTTTATTTTACATTATAACTGTGTGTGTGTTGGAAATAAAAATAAAAGTTTATGTTAACTTATAAAATTCAGCAATAGATGTGATATTATATTGTCTTACACAGAGGAAAACACTCTTTGATATTAACCTTAAAATAATGGCTTCTGAAAAGTAGTGCACAGAGTGGGTCAGGGGACAGATCAAGAGCCCAGCAGCCTTGAGAGGCCTCCAAATCTAGTTGCTGTGAGCCCAAGTGCCCTTTTAAACTTCCCAAAGAGTTTAGGCATGCTGCCAAATGAAGCCTGTGCCTGTCACCTTCATTGTCCAGGGGGCCTATAGTCTTACCTATGTGCCCTCTCTCCTGGCAGCACCACTGAATCTTTGTTCTAAAACAGACATGGGTAGAGAAGGCTTCCTGCTGCCAATGTTATTGCTTCAGCGGAGACAGAACCGCAGGGACAGTAAAGAGGGATTTGACAGAGGTGGCAGGTCCAATGGTCTCATTCCTATTCTCTCTCCATTCCTGCCCCACAAGTCATTTTAAGAGTTTGGAAACTCTGTTTTTTCCTTCTTATTATAACTTTCAGAATCCCCCCCCCACCAGTATAACCACTGGATGTGGAATTCGTAGCCAAAGCAGTAACTTTTACAGGCTCTGGGTTTTAATTGTGTAGGGATGAACTTCTGAATAGGCTGTAGGTCAGCTCTAAATTTAATTTCATGACTAAATTAAGTCTCAGTGATTTGAGAAGGTATACCCAAAGCATGACTAAGTCTGGAGGCAATCCACTTTAACTGTATGCAAATACATGGAAAAGTAACATGCAGATTAATCAGATAATCATATGAATAATCTTTTGTCTGTCATAGCAATGTCAGTTTATCTTTCAACTCGCCTGCTTTTAGGGTTGGCGGATCTCAGAGCCTGGCCTTGAGTTTTCATGTATTATCTCCAGGTGGGAAACAAGAGTAAAAATTCTCCAGTTTTGGGAGAGCTCAGCTTCAGGGAAGGGGAAAAGGCTGAGTACAAACCTCTAATTCAGCCAGCAGAGCAGCAGTTTACTAAAATTTACAAGGATTAATTTTGTTGCTACAATTTGCAAAGACTCTCCAGGGGGTCTATGTATTTGCTTAGTCAGCTTCCTCTTTCCCTCCCACTCAGTGTGGCACCAGGGCTCACCCTCTGCTCTGCACCCACTTTCTGGCTAGAGGCATGTCTGCTAGATTACATTTTCCTTATCTCATCTCTCTAAACAAATGAGAAGAAATAATCCCCTCATTACATCTTGATCTGGAAACAAACACTTCAGCTAAGATTTCTCTTTTAATTTTAAAACAGGAAAATGTGTTCTGTGTGTGTGCATTTGAGTGATAAACTGTGAGCATAACACTTATAATGTTTAATGACATTACTAGGGGCCATCCCTGAGTCTCAGGCTTTGGTCTGGAAACCTCAGAGACTGAGATGGTCCTGACCTGGTAGCTATGCCTACTTTTGATGCATACTTTTTCTCCTTCTTCCAGAAGTATCGCAGTGGTTCTGTGGGGCCTGAGGAATATATTTATGAACAAACAGCCACGTAAGTAATAGCAATATTGGAAATAGTGGATTTATGGAGGCTGCAGGGTAAAATATATGGCAGGCAGGACTCGAGTTTTGTTCACCCTATAATTAGTGGTCACCTCTTTTATTCAGTTGTGTCCCCTCATGCAGAATATCCACTCCCTATTTTTCATTCATATATCTTTTACGGATTCACTAAGTGGTGATAGTATCAGAATTGTTACTATACTTCTCCATTGAAGTTAGAGCTGGAATTTGGTATGTGTGTCATTCAAGATACAATAATTACAAATAAGTCTGAAAACATTTGCATTTTAGTTCAGTCCTGTCAAATTAAGAAGATGGATGTCACAGTGGCCATGACTGGTGCATTTAATGAACAGTATTTGTGCCACATAGGGGTTAGCTATACTAGCCAGGATATACTGGCTCCTCACTTGCGCATCCTGTCTCTGTCCTGTCCTATCCCCATCACCTGGAGAAAACAGGCCAGCATCCAAAAAGAATGCCAGTCTGTTGCTGCAACCATTGCCATTTTCTCCACTGATGCGGAAACCAGGAAGGGGGCCTGCAACATTTGACTGCAGAGCTCTTGCTTGTGAGTACACTTGGTCACATGCTGAGGGACTCCTGTCTGGCTTCCAGGAGAGCCAGGGAGCTGGCAGTGGCAGCAAGGGATGGCATTCTGGGAAAGGCTCTTGTGGACATGCAGGGCCTGATCCATTGGTACTGGCTTAAACTGGGTATTTCTTATACAGCTGTAAAGGGCCCTATCTCAGCTTGTCCCCTTTCCAGCCACATACCTACCCCAGGGTTTATAAGGACTGCCCAGGGTCAGATCGGGGTAAAATTTTATTTTTTAAAATTTTTATTTATTTATTTATACCCCACTCTTCAGCCACAAGACTATCAGAGCGGCTTACAAATTGTTTTAAGCAATAGCAGTTTACACATCTACACTGCATTAAGACAAATGACCTGTGTCATCTGGACCACAGGGTTCTGGAATGGGGGCAAGGTATTTGGCCTATGTAGTTAAGCCCTTAGTGAAACGATGCATACTTGAGATTATTAAAAATTAGTTATTTATACCCCGCTCTTCAGCCACAAGGCTATCAGAGTGGTTTACAAACTGTTTTAAGCAATAGCAATTTACACATCTATGCTGCATTAAGCAGTTTCCAATGTGTGTTAGCTAATTGCCCCCACAAGCTGGGTACTCATTTTACCGACCTACGAAAGGATGGAAGGCTGAGTGAACCTTGGAGCCCTCTGGAATCGAACTTGCAATGTGGTGACTTGCAGTACTGGCATTTAACCACTGAGTCACCAGGGCTCCTTATGCCTGCCCAATGGGAATTTTTCCTTTACATTATTCCTGCCTACTAATTGCAACCTCCAGCATAAAGATTGGCCTCCCTTCACAAGAAATGCATGCACAGATACACAGAACAGGGAGTGTTTGGGAATGGTTTTCCTATGTTACTGGACTATGTGGCTGCAATGTGTGCATCGTTCTGCATCAATATAGGAAAAACCAGACCCCCATTATCTCCTCCTCATTGCCTCCTCCTCAATAAAAAGAGTGATGATCAAGTGGAAATGCATGACTGGGTCTGTACACATGGTTCCTACATTTCCACACCAGTGTGAATTGTCCCATGGAAAAGCACACTAACTGGCAAATAATAACACAAGTGGAAACCCATCTGATCTTGGAAGCTAAACAGGTTCAGCCCTGGTTAGTACTTTGATGGGAGAATGCCAACAGATACAAGGTGCTGTACGTTATATTTGAGGAAGGGACTGGCAAAACCACCTCTGAGTATTCCCTGCCTGAGAAAACCCTATGAAATTCATAGGGTTGCCATAGGTCAATAGGCAACTTGAAGGAACGTACAGATGCAAACTCTGTATCAGCAGTTCTTTCATATATGGCTAATGTAATATAAAACAGGATCACAGGGAAGCTTAGAGAAATTAGATTTATTGATTTCCCTCATACTTTTAGACCTTGTGGCCAGATAAGAGCAAAATAATATGATTAAGAAATTGGTCTGTATAAATGACTAAATTAACATTTCACTTCTCCTACTCATTTATGTGGGAGAAACTTCCCTTGTGGTTTAGGAGAGATTGCAAAATTGATCAGGTATATTAGGTCTGAGTTTAAGAAAACTGTTGGAATACTCTCTGTTCTCAAACAGTCCAAATTACTATCTTTGTTGCTTTGGCGCTGACAGGCAGTATAGAAATTCAATAAATAAAAATAAAATAAATAAATACTATTGATTAACCAACTGTCACAGCTATTTCTTCTGCCTAATTTTATTTTGCAGTAAGAATTTAAAGACCTTTCCCCATTTTTACTGAGTGATGATTACTCAGTGTTAAAACAATATATTAATAGACCTACAGAAGAATCCAAATTAAAGTTTTTTGTGTTCCAAATTTCCTGATTTTTTTCTTTATTTGAGTGAGTGAAGAATTTGCAAACACATCAAGATAAACCTTAAATTTTAATAAGAGCAATTTAATTTAAGAGCTCATTTATCTGTTAGTCTCTTAATGAGGTACCATGGGTACAGAAGCTCCACTGTGTTTGTAGTAGCTCCAGGTTCCATCAGCCACTACAAGCATCTGCAACTCTGGAGTCATATCCTAGCCCAATGGCTCCCAAAATTTGGTCCTCTAGGTGTTTTAGACCTCAACTCACAGAAGCCCCAGCCAGCTTGGCCAACAGTCAGAAATTCTCAGAGCTGAAGTCCAAAACGTGTCTGGAGGCCAAATGTTTGGGAATCACTATCCTAGTCCATGCTTTACCCAACACAAGCAGTAATAGACACTAAATGTCTTTGGTGTAGCTCTATCACGTGCAGTTCCAGACTTCTTAATCAATGTGATCCAGACTTCATAACCTTAGACTGGAATCGTTTACACACTGACTTGTAATAAGTCTCACTGAACTCAGTGCCATTACTGACTCTCTCATCGTCCTTCACCAGTAAATGAGAGATGGTGCCTCTGATCCTAGAAGGAGCATACAGCTATTATGACTAGTAGCTATTAAAAGCCTTTTCCTCTCAAGAAATAGTCCAATCCCCCTTTAAAGCAGTCCAGCTTGGTGGCTGGCTCTGTATCACATGGTAGTAAATTCCATAATTTGACTATGCACTGTATGAAGTACTTCCTTTTATTGTCCTGAACCTCCCACCATTTAGGTTTGTTTGGTAAATCTGGATTCTGATATTTCAGTGAGAGGGATAAAGACTTCTCTGTATGCCCATCATGCATATATATATATATATATATTTAAATGCCCTCCCCTCACTCCATTCAGCTTTTTTCTACACTAAAAAGCTGTAAATGTTTTAATATTACTTTGTAGGTCTCTGTATCTTTTCAGCTCTACATTATTCCTTTTCTGAGATGCAGTGGTCAGGGTTTTAAACAGATGTTCTAATTTGTCTGCCCTATAGATCTGTACAAATGAGTCATGCTGTAGGCAATGTTCAGTCCCTTTCCTAATTATCCCTAGCATGGAATTTGCCTTTTTCATAACCAACAGCTTACTGGTTGTGTGTTGTAATAGTCTTATCTGCTACAAGCCCAAGATCCTTTCCTTGAGAGTTATTGCCTGCTCAAATATCACCAGTGTGTATGTGTTTTTGTAGTATGTATCTTTTTACAGTTATTTACACTGAAACCCATTTGCCATTTTACTAGTTGTTTACCCATTTTGGAGAGATCCATTTGAGGCTCTTTGCAATCCCCCCCCTTAAAAAAACCCACTCTGAATAAGCAGTGTGGTCCGCCACTTCACCGCTTACTTTTGACTCTGGGCCGATTATGAACAAATTAAAAATATATCAATATACATATTTAGGGACTCTACTTCTTATATCCCTCCACTGTAAGAAATGAGCCTCTTCCGGTATATGCTCTGCAGACTGAATTACAAAGGCATTAACTGCATTGCGTCAAGATATATGGAGAAAATTTTTAAAATGGCTAAGTATATATAAAAGGAAAACCCCACACAGAACCTTTTTTAAAAGCAAGAGAAAAAGACATATATATTTTTAAAAAATATATACAGTAATCAATGTTAGACATTTTGGTAATTCAATTTTGAAAAATATAACATTGACACTTAAGTAATTTCTCTAAAGTAAACCCTAAAGTGTGGTAGTTCTTTTCTGTGCCATTTTATCTCTGGGTTTGCCATAGATTGAAGAGTTTGGGAAAGTTACATTTGGACTAGAGACTGCCAGAATCCCATAGCCAGCTGGGGCTGTGGAGTTGCCATCCCCAAAGTAACATTTCCAAGCTCTACAATTAACTTGGTTGCACATACCCTGTCTTTAACACTTTGAAATAGCAGCTCTTGTGCTCCTTTTCCTGTGGCAGTGACAGGAACATTTTCTTCAAAGCTCAGTTACTCTTAGCAGGAGGAGCTGCAACAAAATACTGCAGAAGAAAGAGGCCTAAAATCTCTTGTCCAGCTCCTTACAGCTGCTGTTCTTTGCTATCGTCCACCCCATGCACACCCCCTCAGTAGCAGAATTTCACTTGTCAATGAAAACAGGTTTCCAGAAAATACAATATTTTTTTAAAAAATCCTCGACAGCAGAAAGCTAGAACTCAGTTCTATAAAATTCTCTGATTATTGCAGTCATGCATTTCAGTCCATACCTGTGCATCATTATTTGGAAAGAGATGTGCTCAAGGCAAGCTCAGGTTGTTAGATATCAGAAGCAGATGACACAACAGACCTCTTTCCCTATTTCATTTAAAGAAATATAATGGAATGACAGTACATCTTTCTTTAAAGAAGGAAGGCACAGCATCCTCCATTGCTCCTGAAAGTGGCAGACCATATAGCACACTCAGCTCGGTCCTCCAAGAGAGGAGAATGGCTATGGGACTCAGGAGGAATGAAGCAAGGGGTACAGTGGCAGTTACCCAGTTGTTTGTGTTTCCAGCATGGATGAGATACAGAAAAGTGCCATCTCTGTCAAATTCTGGCACTACATTTGTATTGTCCAGGTCCAGCTCAAGACAATAGCTGCTGCATCTGGTTGGGTATTGACTATGGCCATTTGTATGGCCGTGCTTCCTACCTGCACAGATAGGCATGATCGAGCAGCTCTAATATCTGCATTTTAGATTGCAAGGGCATTGTGTTCTTGTTCTTGTTTTGAAAAAAACTCATATTTGAAGTGTTTTGTTCTTACTCTTTTCATACAGCAGTACATTCCGGTATACTTTAGAAGCTACTAAATCCCTACGTCAAAAGCAAGGAGAAGGTCCCATGACCTACTTGAACAAAGGGCAGTTTTATGCTATAACTTTGACTGAGACTGGAGACAACAAATGCTTCAGACATCCCATCAGCAAAGTCAGGGTATGGCTGGTCTTTTATGAGACTGATAATATCAGTTTACTGGTGTATGTGTTTGTGTGCATATTCTTTTTCCCGCTGCCTTTCTGAATCTAGTTTGAATATAGCAGTCATATTTTTAGTGGAAACGCATTTCTGTCTGAAAGGTTACAAGGCGTGCAGTTAAAAGCAGGTTTTATTGTAAAAACAGATTTCCTGTAGTAAAATGTGTCAGACTGCTAACTGTATCTCAGTTCCCATTTACTTGAAATATTTATTTCAAATCTTTATTTCAATATGTATTTGAAATATTTACATGTCATCCTTCTTTTAAAAAAACTCTCTCAGAATAGTTTATAAATATTGAACAAGAACAAATACAAGGCAGTACAGTATTTACAAAAGGAAAAGAAATAAAATCTACAGAAAGAATTTAAGACAAGATTACTTAAAAGACCTCCAAACCACTAAAAATCTTTGGTTAAAACAAGTTTTAATTATGTGTTTGAAAATTTGAAGAATTTAAATAGATATTGTTCTTAGGGCACTGGAAGATCTTTAAATTTGGTGTCCAGAAAGCACCTCCAAGAGGTTTGTTCCACACTGAGGCACCAGAACTGAAACAACTGTTTTTTTCTGGACATCACTTACCTGAAGCCAGAAGCCACAGTACTCAAAAGAAGTTTCTCCTGATGACTGTAAGTCTCGGAGAGGCTTTTGTAGGAGAAGGTAGTCTGGTTCTCCAGGTTCCCAAAACAACAACAACAATGACAACAACAACTGATTAATTTATATCCCAGTTTCCCCCCAGAACCAGGACTCAAGGTGGCTGATAGCAATAAAAACAAATACAAATAGACACACAAAGATAGAAGCTTACAAAAAGTTACTTAAAATTTAATTAACTTATGGTATATGTACAATCAAAGCAATTTAAAACATGCACATTAAAAGTCAAGAATAAAAACAATCGGACAGCACATTATTAAAAATCCCTTGCAGTTACTTTTCATAAGCCTGTTGGAATAAGAAAGTCCCTACCTGAGGATGGAAGTGCAGCATGAAGGGAGCCAGTCTGACGTGTCCAGGAAATTAGTTCAAGAGCCTGGAAGCAGGCACCAGGCATAATATTATACAATACTACTACTACTTACTAAACATAAGAAACATAAAACAATGAATACTCTTTTCTAAAGAAGACTCCAGACATCTTAGAATGATTACAATGCACACAAGTTAAGAACAGTAACAATTAGAATTGTCAGGTCAGGTCTATCACAGGCCCTGAAAGTTCAGAGCCAAAACCTGAGACCTGGGGATGACCCCTTGTAGTGTCCTATGATGCAGGCTTTGGGAATGCTGCAAGAGTTATGTTATAAGGGAATGTCATCAAGCATCATACATTTAGCACCAACCAGAGTTCCATAGAGCATGCCATTCGAATAAAAACACACTGAATAATGAGGAATACATACACACTATCTCTCTTCAAGGCAGTACTCTCACCCTGAGATTTTTCCTCCTCCCCCTGAGGACTGAAGAAAAAGGGCCAGGCTCTGAAATCTAACAACCCTAATAAAAATAGGAATAATATATCTTTAATATAAAACTGAATCTTCCCCAGGTAGAATAAATCGGAAGGAAAACAAATTGGCATAATGTAATAAAGATCAACCCCCATATCCATGGGGTATATGTTCCAAAACTCCCCATGGATACCTGACACCATGGACAATAGGGAACCCTATTATTGTCAATGAGACGAATGCTGAAAATTGACCATAAAATCACATTGGAGGACTAGAAATGCCTAGAGAGAACATTTTATTCAGATGTGGATAAGTGAAACCATGGATAACGAATCTGTGGATACAGGGGTTGACCTGTATTTAAAAATCAGCCACTCACATCCTGTTGGATGCTTGGGTCTTAATCTGATTGACACACACACACACACACAAACACACACACACACTATAATTCCAGCCTCTAAGCAATCACTAGGAAGTTCATGGCAGCAAACAACTTGTAATTCCACCATTAATAAGAAAGAGCTATGGTTACTGTAATCTGTTGATACAGATTAAGATAGCCTGAATCTGTGCTAGACTTGTGCTCAGTGAGCAAGGTTCAAGGCAGACACCAGAACCTGGCACCCGTGGAAGTGTGGGCACCCACTGTTGAAGCCAGGTATAGGCACCCTTTATTTACTTTCCTGGCCCAGCTATTCCAGTGGATCTAGCCACTGGCTGGCATTTGCCAGCACACTCCTGATGTATCACCACTCAGGGGCATTGGGAAGCTGTTGTGGTTTTTTCCCTGGTGGAACAAAGCATGTAGAACATTTTTCATTGGGAAAATACCGGTACCTTCCCCTGCCCCACTGCCAAGGTCTTAAACTGAAATGCAAATGATGCCATAATTGCTGTAACAGCAGGTTTTATGCATGGATCATCATCCATGATACATTTTGCCCAAGATGTTTCTTTTTCAAGAAGCTTATAATATCTGAGCTGTTGGTTTTCTGTTCTTTTGCATTTTCATGGGGGGTGGTGTTAGCGAAGTGTTTTCTTCTTTGTATATTATTTTTTCAAACGTACCTGGAAAATGATATAAAAAGGGTTATAAATAAATAAATACAAAAGATTGGAATCTGCAGGAAGGCAGTATTTGTCCAGAGCTTGGAAATGTCACTTTTTTTTTTTTTTTGACTGTAACTACCTGGCTTTTGCTGGGTAGGAGGATTTGGGGAGCTGCAATCTAAAAGGTAACTGTTCCAAGCTCTGTCAACAAACCCACTGTTGCAAATGCTGTGACAATTCTATTTTTGCATGTGTCTTAAACCTTGCAGTTCCCTCTTTACTTGTGTCTGGGCAAGGGAGTCTTACTAGCTTGTCCTTTCTTCCAGAAAAATGAGAACAAAATGCATTTAACATATGTTTGAATGGTAGACTTTAAAGCACTTAAGAATTACATTTTCTAAGTATTCCTGCTTTAGTCCCATCAATGGTCTGATTATTTATCCATGGTCCTTCCAGAGTGTGATCATGGTTGTGTTCAGTGAAGATAAAAACCGGGATGAACAACTGAAGCACTGGAAATACTGGCATTCTCGGCAACACACAGCCAAACAGAGGGTCCTTGACATTGGTGAGTGAAACAGCAGCCCAGGGAGTTTGTTCACTGGTGCCTTTTGTTATATTGGAGACCATCATCAGAAAAACAAGAACGAGAACTTCCAGAAGCAGGTTTTTGCTTTGGGAGAGGAATAATCAGGTGGGAGCCTAAATACCCATATTCCATCTGATCTTGGAAGCTAAGTAGGGTCAGCTCTGGTTAGTTTCAGAGCAAGGAACTGGCAAAACTACCAGTGAGTATTCCTTGCCTAAGAAAACCCTATGAAATTCATGGGGTTGCCATAAGTTGACAGACGACTTGAAGGCACGTGTACACATACACACAAAATCAGGTGGCCCTGGGTCATCTCAGCTGGGTCACTGTATGCACCAGTGCTTTAGCAGTGCAACTGTAAACCCTTTCCATACTCTCCAACATTTCACAAATGAAAATCGGGAAGCATGAAGCCAAGCAACATCAGAGTGTGGTCAAGAGGGCAAAATGAGGAGGAACACACTAGTTAGGAGAGGCTGCAGCAGTTTGCTCTTGCCTGGGCCTACAGGGAAGGGCAAGATTCCACCCCTTCCTCTCCTCTCCCCTTGCTGATTTAATCGAATACAAACTACTTGTGCACTTTGAACTTAGTTTGCAGCAATTGAAGCAAGGTAGGGATGAAGGGGGAAAGTCTAGTGGGACATTTGAATAGCAGATGAGAAAGTGGGATGACAGAGGATCAGGGCCAGTTTAAGGGCCTTGCAGCACTTGCAGCTGCAGGGGGCTTCATCATTGTGGGGGGCCGTGATAACTCTCCTCCTCCTGCAAAAACATTATTAGTAGTAATCTGAATATCCTATACTGTACATTGACCTGAGATAAACACATGCCCCCCCCCAAAATAAAGCATTGCAGGGCCCCCCAAAATTCCTTAAACCAGCCCTGCAGAGGATCAATCAGGACTATCCCTGCCAAATTGGGACATTTGGATGCCGTTTACACGATGAAAATGTAGTGGGAAGAATTCGTGTCCAACTCTGGTAGTTTACACTTACATCGGGTCGGTTCCGAGCTTTTAGGAAGGGGGGCCACCTTTTATCCCACAACCCGCAGGACTTTCAGTCCCACAGTTTGTGGTGGGTTTTAAAAAAGGCACGGGAGGATTCGGAAAATCGGACGTTTAAACAGCCCGGGACAAGTTATCTCGGTACTTGGTGATGACCGGAAATTGATGTGACCAGGGGCGGGCTCAGAGATCAGAGGAGGGGTCAGTCACCCATTCAATAGATTCAAAAGATTCAGCCTCACCAGCTGAAAACAAAGGCTTCCCTTCCAGCTGAACTTAGGTTTGTGTGGTGTCTCTGCACTAAGTCACCCTGTTCAATGGATTTTAAAGCTGCAAACCCTTCAGTTTCAACCTCTCCCCCCCTGCATGGTTGGGTTAGTTTTTAAAGGGACAGCAAAGGGTTTGGGCACGGATTGCTCCTTCCTCCCCACTTTTGCTTGCTTTCAATGGTATTTTTTCAATTTGAAAGTACAGCACAGGGTTTGGGAACGAATTGCTCCTTCCTCCCCACTTTTGCTTGCTTTAAATGGTATTTTTACAAATCAAAGGGACAGCACAGGGTTTAGGGAACAGATCGCTCTTTCCTCCCCACTTTTGCTTGCTTTCAATGGGTTTTTTTTCAGTTTGAAAGGACAGCACAGGGTTTGGGCATGGATCACTCATTCCTCCCCTCCTCCCCTTATCCCCAATGCAACACTCATTCATCCCCTCATCCCCAATGCAGAAGCTTGAACAAACACTTGAGCCAGCCAATAGCATCGCTCGCGGCGGGAAACTCTAAAGGAAGTATGTCACTGAGGTTGTGAAAAAAACGAGTAATCGCATCCTTGTTTGACAGCTAAAAAAGAATAATAATCTTGGGACCATAAACTCGTGTAAACAAAAAACCCCAGAATAGTATATAGTGGGAGAAGATACATATCACGGGATGTGATGCCATGTAAACAATGATCCTGGGATCTCCCAGGATATCCAATTCAGAGACAAAAATCGTGTAAACAGCGAGGGATGAATATGGGATCAAGAAGTCCCGGGACGCCCCACGACAATAACTAGCATCTAATTGGCACCCTGGAGATTATGCCTTTTAGAACTGGGACTTCCCTTTAGCATGGGCTGGCAATACGAGGACCCATTTTTTAACTGTTTAACCTAATGTTCAACCTTTCTTATATCTCACTTAACATTGTCTCTATCACTCATTTTTCTCTCTACTGTACTGTAAGTTAACAAATCAAAGTTAATGGTGATAGTGCTGGCAGTATGATCCGAGTGTAAGCCAGTTGCAGGCCCTGATTTATCAGTTGCAGGCCCACACTTTCATAGATTTGTAGCAGTGTTCAATATGTTCCTGAGTGGGTGAGTGGTTGTTTGTTTGTAGAAAGAGATAGATGTGTATGTGGGTTGACCTGTATTCTAAGTTTCTAAATTTTTAAGTATTCTAAGTTTCTAAAAAAACAACAACAACACCCCATCAGGCATTTCTTCCTGCCACTTTAATCTGTTGTACTTTTAGGGCAATGATTGATGTTCTTCACAGGAATAGGCTTCAGAGTTGGGAACACTCTGAGGAGTAGGCCATCAAGCTTTCTGCCTCCCTTGTTAACCTAACCTTTCCCTCTTTTCTTTGCACATGACTCCTCCCTTTCCAGTTTGAAATGCTTGCCAGTTGAGCAGAGCTGTACTCTTGTTGCCTCTTAAAAGCCAAAGATCCCAAGTGGTGATTCAACTTCTCAAGTCTTCATGGTTCTTCCCACTATTCATGACATTCTGTTACATAGTTGAAGGATACTGTCATACCCTCCCCTCCCTTTTCCCTCAAGCTATACAAATCTTCCATGATCAGCCTCTCCTTTCACAGTGTTTCTCTTCAGTTTTTTTGGTCACATCTTAACTCTTGGTTGTGGTGACCTAAGATAGCTACGGGACTGAATCTAATGTTATTCCCAAACAGAGCACACTGCACTGGAATGAGTAGGATTTATTAGTCACCATTTTATGTGAGTCTCATTGATTTCACTAGGTCTACTCTAGTTTGGACTAACATTGGATTTAGCTTGTAGTTTTTATGTCTTAGAATAATGGAGTCACACACTTGGGAAGGCCTTAGGGCAGTGGTAGCTGGTCACTGCCATGTCTGTGGAGTGGTGAATCTGCTCTGGATTTTAGCCTGACTTTCAAAGACACTATCCAAGGTTCTGGACCTTTGTTGGGGATTAACTCCTTTAAGGGGTTGTCTAAATGGTGAAAATAAACCTCATGGAATTCTGGGAATCTTACCTGTCTAAAGCAGATCCCGCATCAAACCACAGCATTTGGAAGGAGCAGGGCACAAAATGGTAACAACAATGCAAGAAAAGCCTTTGTGGCTTTTCCTGTCGTTTTTTAAAAACAGTAAGGAGGTGCGCATTCCTCCTTGGTCGGACAAGCACTTTGCTTTGAATCATTTTACCATAGGAGAGGAAGCACAAAGCTGATTGGCCGGCCGACACTGGAATCATTTTTATATATAAAAATTGGCAGCGGCAAAGTACAAACGTGAGTAAATCACCTGTGGCTGCCATCTAGCATGCAAAGCTTATGGGGGCAAAAACACTGTTAAGACAAGTCACTGCTGCTGCAAAATGCTATTACTGCAAGGTATTGTGTCCCCTCCTCATATAGACTAGCCCTAAAAGTTCAGACTAAAACCTGTAGCAGATTATCTAAGATCCTTGCAGGAGTTACTTTTTTGATCCCACCACATACCCAGAAATGCTTGGTGGAAACATGGGAGAGGACTTTCTCAGTGGCCACCTCCAGACTCTGGAACTCCCTCTCTAGGGAGGCTAGGATGGCTCTTTCTTTTCTGTCTTTTCAGTGGCAGGTGAAGACATTTTTATTCAAGTAAGCTTTTGGGAATTGATTGTTTTACAAGAAAACGGCTTTTAATAGTGCTGTATTGCTTTTATTCTTTATCTTTAAGATGATATTTTAAATGGTTTTAATATTGTTGTTGTTAGTTCAATACTGTTTTCATCTCAACTTTTAGTATGCTTTTAACCATATGTGTTTTTATTGTACTGCTCTCAGTTTTTTTAAGCCACCTTGAATCCCAATTTGGAGAAAAGGCAGGGTGTAAATAAAGGGGTGGGTGGATGGAGTGGATTCACTGCTCTACTGACATGGACGCTATCAGTTGCCACAACCTCAGCAAGGCAGGTGTCATCCAGTCTGGTGGTTCTCAAATTCTTGTTCTCCAGGTGTTTAAGGCATCACTTCCCAGAATTCCTCAGCATTGGCCTTACTAGCCCGGACTTCTGGGAGTTGAAGTCTAAAACACCTGAAGAACCAGAATGAAAACTACTGATCTAGCCCAAATTCCTGCTTGACAAGGATCTGCAATATAGGACGCAACACATCATCTCTGACAAATGGTTATTTAAGGGAAATCTTTGCAGGGAATAGATAGTATAGTTGAACCTATGGTATGTTCTTGGTCTCCTAATCGTAGGCTGGATATTGCTAGTTTTATGCCTGCATTGGGCTTGTGTCACCTCTGTTGGCCTATGAAGTTCTTTTATTAAGAATTTAAAAATATGCTGAATAACACCAACTATGGGCCAACTAGATGCCTATGAGATGCCCACAAGCATGGCATAAGAGTAATATCTCCCTTCTGGTTGTGTTCCGCAGAACTAGTATTGAGAGGCACATGGCTTCTGATCCTGGAGGAAATATCTCTTTCTGTGTCTCTCTGGCTTTTCTTCGCAAACGAAGATTCAGGAAGGACTCATCCCGTGCTTTCTGATGACTGATAAGGCCAATCCGAGATAAACAAGTCCGGTTGCAGAAAGCACAGCTGAGGGTCTCCTTGGGTGATGTTTCCAGGTTGTGATTCTTTCTGTGTTCTCGTTTCTCTTCAAGACTTGTTCGGCGTGAGTTCTCAAATAAGGCTGCAGCATTGTGGATAGTGCGTCTCCATGCCTCCCGATGTGAATCCAGGGCGGACCATTGTTGGTGATCAATTTGGCCAAGCCTGAGATATTGTTTCAGGGAATCATTGTATTGGTTTTTTGGAGCGCCCCTCTTATGCTGACCCATGGCAAGTTCAACATAGAGTACTATTTTTTGGAGGCAATGGTCCTCCATCCTAGAAATGTGCCCTGCCCAGCGCAGCTGTGTTCTCAATATCATGGCCTCCATGCTGGTGATCCCTGCTTGCTCAAGGACAACAACATTCGTGACCTGATAGTCTCAGCCTCCATGAAGTTGCCTAATCCCTGTTCATATATATGCTGAAAAAGTATTTCTTTTTATGTGTCCCAAATCTCCCATCATTACCTTCAGTGGATAATTCCAGTTTCAAATCAAGTATTGTTAGAAATATTTCTGGATTTCTTGTGGAGTTTTTAAAAAACAAAGCAATTTAAACATCCCTATTCAAAATACATTCATAAGTAACACATATCTCATAGTCAACATGAACAGAAATATCACCACTAGCACATGGAAAATCCCATTCTCTTACCACCCCTTGATTTTCTTTTTTAAAAAGAAACAAATCTGCAACCTTATTTACATGACAGAAGTCAGTCAGATTTCAATAGAAAATATTTGCTGGCTGGGATGCTGCCTGGACTAGTGAAACAATGTGCTTGGAATGTGTAAAGCGCTTCAGGGCACAGAGTTCTGTGGAATTTTCGAATGGGAGATTTGGCTTTTCAGCGGATGAAAAGGATGAGTCCAAGATGCCAGTATTTCAGACTTTCTAGACCTGAACCTCCAGCCCTCAGGGGTTTCTCAACAGGCATGCAAATTTCTTGTGCTGTTATCTTCAAGATAAGAGGGTATTTTATTTAGACCTTTTAAAAGACAGACTTTTGGCCATCAACTGGTTGTTGTGGAATGATTTTTATTGTGTGTGCATGTTATGTTTTAAGTGCTTCTAAACTGTTTTTAATTTAACCCTGTTTCAATATGATAGTGTGTGCAATTCCTTTCTTGTTTTATTTCTCTTACTATTATGATTTATTTTAGTTGTACTGTATTCTGTTTCAATCTCTGTTGTAAAGTGCCTTGGCTCCTACATGGGAGAAAGGCAGACTATTAAATAAGAAAGCTTGAAAAATCAATAACTGTCATTTAAACTATAAATAGCCTCCTCTTAAATAGCTGGCAAAGAAGTGAGTTGTGCTTATAATAAGTATGATGCAGCATTTTTATCTACACAGTTACTAATCATGTGTAGTAGTAACATGACGTTTAGCTTTTCAACAACACAGACTAGAAGGTGGCACTGTCAGGCAGCTGCCAAAGAGTGGCATCACTGCTTCCTCCAGAATTCTTAAGAGCTCTGCACCTCTTTTTGTCCATCAGTGCTGTGACTCATGTTGTTGCATCCTCATCTCCTCGCTGATTCCCTACCATACAAGGGGAGGTCCTGCCATCTACCTGTCCTCTGATAGCAGAGATATATAGGATGGAGGAGAGCTAGTATGGTGTAGTGGTTTGAACATTGCACTATTACTCTGGAGACCAGGGTTCAAATCCCCGCTCGGCCATGACATCCCCCTGAGTGACCTTGGGCAAGTCACTCTCTCTCAGCCCCAGAGGAAGGCAATGGCAAGCCCCCTCTGAAACAAATCTTGCCAAGAAAACTTCGTGATAGGTTCACCTTAGGGTCACCATAAGTTAGAAATGATGAAGGCACACAACAACACAAAAACTTAGGATGGAGGAGCAGGGACCAGAAGGAAGCACCTGGGGCTGCCCATCATTTGGTGCAATGGGGATACTCATTGGCATGGCCACACATACTAGAGCTGGCTTTGCTCTGTTACTTTTTGGACAACAATTCCCAGAATCCCCAGTCAGAACCCCATGACCACTGGCTGTTTTATAGCAATAGCAATAGCATTTGTATTTCTATACCACTTATCAGTGCAAAATCACTGATAAGTTTTGGCTAGGCAATCTGTAGTTCCAGAGAAGTACCATTTCCAGACTTGGGTTTGCACCTGAATTAAAAACTGGTTTGCAAATGCTGAATTAAAGCTCAGCATGTTTAACAGCTATAGATGCTCATGACAATGAAGATGCAACTTTGATTACTTGCCTTGGTCTTCCCCCCAAGTTTTTTTCTCCATGGCTGAGTTCTCCATAATGTTTCTCTATAATGGGAACTGTATTTCTTCCTAAAACTTCAACCTTCAACATATTTCTAATTGACAGAAGGCATTTAAAATCTGGTTCTGTCATGTTTAAATGAGCAGGAAGCTTGTTCACTTTATTTATTTGATTATTTTTTTACATGAACAATAATTCCAGTGTTGATTACAAAGCCCATGTGACAGAGCAAATCATATAAAATCTACAGCACTTCAACTCAAGTACTGTAATGTGGGATGCAAAAATTTGCCTGAGCTTAAGGAAAAACATGTTTTATACAAGCATCCATGATTTATTCTGTTTATTACAGCTGATTACAAAGAGAGCTTCAATACCATTGGGAATATTGAAGAAATTGCCTATAATGCTGTTTCTTTTACTTGGGATGTCAATGAAGAAGCAAAGGTAAGATGGCATCCTATAACAGACCTATTAACACATATTCATGCTGTATTGTTAAAAATGTTCTTGCAAATAGGACTTGGGATAGCTGTTCGATATATGTCCCATATGTATCCTATTGCAAGGCAAAAATATTTGGTATTTTATATCAAGAGTGGACAAGATCCATTCCCAAGCTTTTTCATTTCAACAATATGCTATAATTTGAGGATGGGGGGATGGGGCAGTTACTAATTTTGTTGTTGCTACTGATAAACTATTGGGAGTTAGAAATCTCTCATGATCCACAGCATAGCCCCAGAGACTTGCCAGTAGATCCTGATGTACCACCTGCCCATCGCTGTTTTAAATCTGCCTTGATTGAAGTTGAAAACTATTTGCATTTCTAGTTTCACTGACATTGAAGTGAATTGTGACTTTGCAACTATTTCAAAATTACATTTTTGAAAGGTCACCCAAGAGTTATCTTCCTCCAAGAAGGTAGCATAATGTTTAACGCTGAGTCACACCAATGGTCAATGTGGCTGGAGGACTGTGGGGAGTTATAGTTAAAAAAAGAGCATTATTTCCAAATCCCAAGCTCTGGTTCTAAAGGCCCTGGGCACCTTTCTTCCGTTAGTTATTTTGGCTTCTGACTCTGGTCAGGTAGTAATTTTCCCTAGAAGCTAGGAGAGAGAAGAACAGAAAATCAGCAGGCATCCCTGAAGTTGTGGCTTGCATTACATCCTGTACGGAGTAAAATAAGCTTGTAAAATAAGCAGTGGTGTGAATCTTTTAATTAATGTTTGTCATGTTCTTTGTACTACTTCGGCTCCTTTCATCCAGGAATCTTAACAATGCTTTTCATAATTATTACTACAAATTGTGAGGATTCAGTGAATGCCCATAGCTTGAAGGAAAAGGTGAATTGGCACTATCAACCTGCCAATTTATTTATTTTTATCTGAAAAAGCCCTCTGCACACTTTAGCACTGTGGGACAGAGGTAATTTCTCCAGGTTTACAGCCCTGCTGAAACGTTTAGGCTGGGGTGCGGGTTGCTTTTGTTAAATCCATAAGTAACTATCTGGTCACTTTCTGGTTGAAAAAAAAGCCAACAGGATAAAGTGGCAGCAAAAGCTGATTCAGGGCTCTTCCAGATTGGTCCAAAGAAGCATGAGTTCTCATGATATAGCTCATGGAGTTTTGCAGATGTTATCACCTCTGTATCTATGAGTTCCATTGTGTTGGGGGGTTGTTTGCGATTTCTTGGTTCTGCCCTAAGGCTCTTCCTAAGTTTGTTTTTTTTAAAGCTGAGGATGTGTCTTGCTGAGCTAGTCCTATGCTTTGAAGGGGAAATTTTCTCCTCTCTGAAATTTAATTTTTTCACAATTTTTTAAAACAAAAACTATTTCATTGATGTACAATTGCACTATAAATTTTTAAAAATGAAAAAGGAGTTGTGCACATATAATTGTGTATTATTTTTAAAAAGAATATTATCCTTGTGATTTCCTCTCAATAATGAGAAAGTAAAAGATGGAATGCCACCTTCATTAATAGTTTTGCAGGCCCTAAACTGGTTTTTTGTAAAAATTCTATTCAAATGTCTTTTCTGTCTCTACTCATAATGCGGAATATACGCTTTTTGACTCAATGGTACAATTCCATTCCAATCCAATTCCAAAAAAGCCCTGTAGCGATAGGCGAGGGATGAAACTGCAGGTGTAAAGATGCACTGGAAGCTGCAGACTTAACCCTGCATGCAGGCGGTTCAGGACTTTGGTTGCTCAAGGCTGACCCGGGAGATGACAGTCTTGTTCAGCAGCATCCTGAACGACCAAGCAGCCTTTTTTAAGGAGAGCACTGCTTGCTCCATATGGAGAGGGGCCTAGAAAAGGTGACCTAACGAAAGCTCATCCCCAACTACCTGGTTTGCTAGCCGCGGCCAACGGGCATCTTCTGTTGCGGTCAAACCAAGGCAAAGAAACAAAGGCACACACCGGCCTCCAAAGGTGTAAATAAACTGACACTTGTATGCTGGAACATCAGAATCATGCAAGACTCTGAAGATAGTGGACAGTCTAAGCATCGTTCTGCCTTAATAGCCCATGAACTATCACGACTTAACAGTGACATCGCTGCTCTTAGTGAAGTTCGCTTCCATGAGGAAGGCAGCCTTAAAGAACATGGCGCCGGCTACACGCTTTACTGGTCCAGCAAACCCAAAACTGAAAAACATCTTTCAGGAGTAGGCTTTATGATTAAAAACTCCATTGCCTCCAAACTCGAAACCTTGCCAACAGGACACTCTGATCGCATTATTTCCTTTTGCCTCCCACATGTTGTTCTCTTTAGTATATATGCCCCAATTATGCAAGCTGACCCTGTGAAGAAAGACAAATTCTACACAGACCTACGCCACCTCATACAAAAAGTCCCTATAGAAGATAAAATTATTATCCTTGGTGATTTCAATGCCAGAGTAGGAAATAACTCCGAAGCCTGGAAAGGTGTCTTAGGCAAGCATGGTGTTGGAAATTGCAATGATAATGGATGCCTCTTGCTAGAATTCTGTGCAGAACAACGGCTGACTATTACAAACACTATCTTTCAGCAGAAAGACAGCATGAAAACAACCTGGATGCATCCCCGATCCAAACACTGGCACCTCATTGACTATGTTCTAGTCCGCCAGAGAAACACCCACGATGTGCATCATACTCGAGTGATGCCCAGTGCAGAATGCCAGACAGATCATCGCCTCGTAAGATGTAAACTAAACCTTCATCTTAAGTTCAAACCTAAGAGGGGTGGCATCTTAAAGAAGAGACTCCAAGTCAACAATCTTCAACAAGCTACCACGAGAGACAACTTCCAGGCAAACCTGCAAACAAAACTTGAAGACCATCCTACAGATCCTTCTCCTACAGTGCTTAGGCAACATATAAAAAACCAGTATCCTCCAGTCTGCGGAAGAATCCCTTTTCTTCTCCCACAAGAAAAATCAAGACTGGTTTGATGAAAACAACCAAGAGATCCAAGAGCTGTTGGCAAAGAAGAGAACTGCTCACCAGGCATACCTCGCCCAGCCAACTTGCCATGTAAGAAAAGCAGCTTTCCATCTCACATGTAGTAAACTTCAACAAAAACTATGAGACATGCAGAACAAGTGGTGGATCAATATAGCAGAAAAGACACAACACTGTGTAGATCTGGGTGATTCTAGAGGATTTTATGAAGCTCTTAAGGCAGTGTTTTGACCTACTTGTCAGGTCCAAAGCTCCTTATACAGTACAGATGGTCAAACATTAATTACTGATAAAGCCTCCATCCTGAATCAATGGACTGAACACTTTCAAAGTCTCTTTAGTGCCAACCGAGTAGTCCAAGGCTCAGCTATCCAACATATGATACAAAAACCGATGAAAAATGAATTGGACATAGCTCCCACTTTGGAAGAGACCCTTAAGGCCATACAGCAGATGAAAAATGGCAAGGCAGCTGGGATTGATGGAATCCCACCTGAAGTTTGGAAACACGGAGGTCATGTACTCCATGATAAATTCCACGAGCTCCTTGTGAATTGCTGGGAAAAAGGGGAACTGCCATCAGATCTCCGAGATGCAGTCATCATCACCCTGTACAAGAAAAAAGGAGCAAAATCTGATCGCTCAAACTATCAAGGCATAACTCTGCTCTCTATTGCTGGAAAAATCCTTGCAAAGATACTCCTGAACAGATTAGTTCCTGCCATTGCAGAAGAACTTCTTCCTGAAAGCCAATGTGTCTTCAGAGCCAATAGGAGTACTACAGATATGGTATTTGCCCTTAGACAACTGCAAGAGAAATGTAGAGAGCAGAACAAGGGTCTCTATGTAACATTTGTTGACCTCACCAAAGCCTTCGACACCGTGAGTAGGAAAGGTCTGTGGCAGATCCTGGAAAGACTAGGATGTCCCCCCCAAATACCTTAAAATGATTATCTTGCTACATGAGGGCCAGCGCGGTCAAGTCAGATATGGTGATGCTCTTTCAGAGCCCTTTCTAATAACTAATGGAGTGAAGTAAGGTTGTGTTCTTGCTCCAACTTTATTTACAATCTTCTTCAGCATGATGCTCCAAAGGGCTATGGCAGAGCTTGAAGAAGAAGATGGCATATATATACATTACCGTACTGATGGTAGCTTGTTTAACTTAAGCCGTCTGAGGGCTCGCACCAAGACTCTAAACTATCTAGTTCGTGAGCAGCTCTTCGCTGATGATGCTGCCCTTGTTGCCCACACAGAAGCAGCTCTGCAGCACCTAGCATCCTGCTTCACAACAGCTGCAGAGCTGTTTGGGCTGGAAGTCAACCTGAAGAAAACGGAAGTTCTTTACCAGCCTTCACCACAGGACGAACACCATCATCCCCACATTGCTGTCAGCAAATCTGTGCTTAAGTCCATTCAGCAGTTCACCTACCTGGGAAGCATCATCTCCTCCGATGCCAAGATTGACAAAGAGATCGATCATAGATTAGCAAAGGCATATAGCGCATTTGGAAGACTTTACAAAAGAGTCTGGAGTAATAAACACCTGAGGCGAAGCACAAAAATCAGTGTGTATAGAGCCATTGTACTGTCTATCCTCCTTTATGGGTCTGAAACATGGGTCACCTATCGCCACCACTTATGACTCCTTGAACGCTTTCATCAGCGCTGTTTACGCACAATCCTAAATATACACTGGACTTACTATGTGACGAATGCTGCTGTCCTTGAGCAAAGCAGGGATCACCAGCATGGAGGCCATGATATTGAGAACACAGTTGCGTTTGGCAGGGCACGTTTCTAGGATGGAGGACCATCACCTCCCAAAAATAGTACTCTATGGTGAACTCGCCATGGGTCAGCGGAAGAGGGGCGCTCCAAAAAAGTGATTCAAGGACTCCCTGAAACATCTCAGGCTCGGCCAAATTGATCACCAACAATGGTCCACCCTGGCCTCACATCGGGAGGCATGGAGACGCACTATCCACAATGCTGCAGCCTTATTTGAGAACTCACACCGAACAAGTCTTGAAGAGAAATGACAACGCAGAAAGAATCACAACCCGGAAACATCACCCAAGGAAACCTACTGCTGTGCTTTCAGCAACCAGACTTGTCTATCTCAGATTGGCCTTTTTAGTCATCAGTGCACTTGCAGAAAGCACGGGATGAGTCCTTCCTGATTCTTCGTTTGTGAAGAAAAGCCAGAGAGAGAGAGAGAGAGACATTTCCTTAAGTTGATATTGACCAGATGTTTCTGAGTGAGGGTGTACTGTTAAGATTGTCCCCCCTAGGTATTATGCCCTGTGTTCTCATTAGAAAATATGGGTGTAACATAATCCCTACTGTATTTGTCTGTTCCAAAAGGACCACTTCAACCATAAACCCCAAATTCCAGTTTCATGTAAACCAGGGCTCCCTCTACTTCCCCTATTCTACACAAAAGAATAATAATCTGGCATTAGAAATTACAGTATTACCTAGGGAAAGAACACTTCAACCTCCCAGGATACTCTGCCTCTGACTTTCAAGTAGCTATTGTGCAGCAAAGAAACTTCAAAGGAATTGGAGAGAGAGAGAGAGCTTGCTGAGGGAGACAACAGTTCTTTAGGAAGTTCCAGGCAACTGAATCTGGATAACAGTTTCTTATCACACCACATGTGTTAATCAGCTCACTAGTGTCAAGATGTTTGTTTTATCAGCAATAGTTTTGTGAATGGCTTATGTTTATAATGTAATTGTCACTGTCAGTACTTCGGTGTTTAATTTGCCTGTGACTTCACTATCTTCAGTTCTGTCACCAAAAATGCATGCTGCATAAACATGACTGAAATTCTGAAAAACATTTCATGAGTCTGATGAAACAGGCAAAATTCATGAAGGTTTATTCTATTAAAACAAACAAACAAACAAACACCCTGCTTATGTTCATGGTGTCACAGAACTCTCTGTTGTAGTTTAGTTGCATGCCAGAAATAGGAGAGGAGATGGAGGGAGGTGCCTGCAGTTTTGAAAAACCATGCTCTTCTTTTTGTGTGGTTCCTTTGTTAGATTTGCAACAGCTACTTTTAAAATAACCCTCACAGGGATTATTCCCTTCACTTCAATGAGCTGTGTTAAGTTTGCAGCCTGGTCAGGATGACCCAGGTTACCATGGAGTGAAGCAGATATCCTTTAGGAACCCAAATCTTAGTAAATTGTTCCCACTCACAAAATTGAACAAATTTAAGTACAAGTTCCTTCCTGAGCCAGTTGCTATTATGGCCTTTTGTTCTTTGAAAAAAACTATCTAGTGGAGAGACGGTTGAAAACTGTGGAGTTTAATGCTATCATTTCTTTAGTCTGATATTTCCATTCTGTCATACGTTGTATGTAGGACTGCCTTTGAAGGGTGGGTAGAGTTAGTTTAAAATCTAACTCTTGTGCTAGGCTACTAGCTCAGGTAATGGAAATGTATTGCATTAGTAGTTCACAGGCTGCTGGTTTATTTCTGAGCACAATTAGAAGAGCTTTCCATTAATTGCTGTTGTTAAGTGCCTTCAGGTCAACTCTGACTTATGGCAACCCTGCCATCAAGGGTTTGTGGGGGGCAAGATTTATGCAGAACAGGTTTGCCAATGCCTTCCTCTAAGGCTGAAAAAGTGTGAATTGCCCAGTCACCCAGTGGGTTTCCATGGGATCAAACCCTAGTCTCCCAGAGTCCTAGTCCAACACTTAAACCACTACACCACACTGACTCTCTTTACATTAATACCCTGCATGAAATGGGACATGAATATTTCATATAAACCTGCTCATCACTGAAGTCTGGAGGACTTTGTCATCTGAAGTGAAGCTGAAGAGGGTCTTTTCTGCTGTGACCCCTCACATTTGGAATACTCTTCTCATGGAGGCTTGCCTGGAAACCCTTTGATATCTTGTTGGCACCAGGCAAAGAGATTTTAATTTTCTCAAGCTTATAATTGGGTTTCTGTGTTCCCATTCTATAACTGGATTTTGTGTTCTCATTGTAGTCTGTTCTTTTTTGCTGCTGTATTGATTTAACAACTTGTTAGATTGTGAGCTGCTTTGTGAATAATTCTTCTTAAATGGCAGGATAAAAAAAATATTGTATCTGCAGATAAATAAATGTGTGGCATGTTAGCCCATGAAGAACTAAACTAAGTGAATGAGAAGACATCTTCTAAGATCTGCCTTACCCACTTGGTAATCTCACATGGAACTATCTAGGATAATTTGCTGCACTGGGCAGTGTTCCTACAGCTGCATCAGCACTGCACGCCCTAACCTGTCACCCTCTAGATGAGTTGAGGCACAACTGCTATCATTCCCCAGCTCTTGAGAACCTAAATTGCTGCAGTTACTTTGTGACCAACATATCTTTCAGGCACCCAGATACAATTTACCCCATAATGAGTTTTTGAGTGGCAGTGAAGGATAGTTGCCTGGTCTGTATTCTCTCAGCCAAGTATATGACAATACATCTGCATTTTATCATAGTCATCCAGTTTCCCTCCCCACAGGGGTGGTGTGCAATAATGAACCAGGTATTTTAAGAAGCATGATCTTTATAATAATAATTTGGGATTACAGGTAGCAGGTTGGAAAAAGACTCTCTTTGACCTGCGTGAGCCAGGACAGCATCATTCTGCACCGTAATGTGATCTCCATGCCATGGCTGGCACTCTGTTGGCTAGTCCTAACTAGAGTAGACCCATTCAATCAATTGTTGAATGGTGAGTCAATATGTAGGATAAATCTAATTGCTTCTATGGGGCTATTCTAGTCAAGAGTAAATTAGAATTTAGGCCCATGTATGTCAGAATCTTGAAATGTTAACTTTTGGGGGCTTCTGCTTCCAGAATCCCCTCAAACAGCATAGCCATTGCACTCCAAACATAATTTTTCATTGCTTCGATATGTGCAAATGAAGTATAATGCTTGGAAGTTCACATGAAGAGAAATTTCATTTCTGGGTATGAATGCAGTCCCACTAACCTACTGATTTAAAGCTAAGATTCCTGCCAGCGGAGTTTGCCTTTTTCCTGCCAAATACGTATTTCACTACAGATAGCTCTAATTACAGACTCTTCTAAGAGTAGTTTTTAAACTGGCTCCATTGTTCTAACAGCATTTCCCCTCTTTCCCACAATTTTAAGATTAAAATGAATTTTGCTTGTACTAAGACCTCTCTTGCTGAAATCAAGATTCAAAGCAGAATGTGTCTGAGCAGCTGCCTGGAGTTGGATGTTATAAGAAGCACATGCTTGAACTTAGGTTCTCACAATTTTGCTCACAGTATGTTTTTAAGAGGCAGAGAAGGAGAGGAGAAGGAGAGGAGATTTTCACACTAAATTGTTATAGTGTTACTATTCCACTTTATTTGCTATGGCTGCCTCCTGTGGAATCCTGGGATTTGCAGTTTAGGGAGGGGCATTTACAACTCTTAGCCAGAGAGATCTTAGGCCTCACTAAACTACAAACCCCAGAATTCCACAGGAGGAAGCCAGAGCAGTTAAAGTGGAATAGTAACACTATACAAGTGTAGTGTGAAAATCTCCATAGTCTGTTTGAGTTCCCTAATGATCACAGCTAGACCCAAGTAGAAGTAAGACCATTGAACCTATTGCTGTAAGGCATAGAATCACAGAATTTTAGAGCTGCAAGAGATCACAGGGGTTACTCCTTGCCAATGGGGGAAATCCAGAGCTAAGGGATCCCTGGCAGATTCAGGATTCCCTGTAGGGATCAGTCCTGGACATCCAACCTCTCTTTCAAAACCTCTACCTTCCCATTCCATTGTTAACCAGCTCTTACATTCAGGACTTTCCTCCTAATGTTGGGATTTCTTCCATGTAATTTTAATCCATTTGTTCAGTCCCTACTCTGGAACAGCAGAAAAAAGCTTGCTGCATCTTTCATGCAGCAGCCTGTCAGATATTTGAAAATGGCTATCATATCACTCCTCAGTCTTATCATCTCCAAGATAAACATACCCAACTCCCTTGAACCATTCCTCATAGAACTTGTATTCCATGCCATTTACCAACCTGGCTGCCCTTCTCTGGACACATTGCAGCTTGTCAATATCTTTCTTAAATTGCAGTGCCCGTAGCTAGATGCAGCACTCCAGGTGAGATCTCATTAGAACAGAGTGGTGCAGTTATGTCCCTTGATCTGGACACTACAGTGTACTTCTGTTAATGCAGCTTGGAATCGTATTATCCTTTTTTCTTTTTTCTTTTTTGCTACCACATTACACTGTTGACTCATGTTTACCTTGTGGTCTACTACATGCTTTTCATGCATAACTACTGTCAAGCCAGGTGTCAACTATCTTATATTTTTGCATCTTTTTCCTGCCTAAGTGCTGCCATCAGCAGATTTGATCAACATGTCCTTTGTTACATCATCTGAGTCATTTATAATGATGTTGAACAAAGATGAGCCTAGGACAGAACATAGTAGCACCCCACTGGTCACTTCAGTTACCCACCTCCCATCTTCAGGGACCTCACCTGTTCTCTAAAAATCATCTTAAGAGTAAAGATAGCAATTACAGCAACTTCACTCAAGAGTCTCTCTTTGAAATCTTTCTGGTGCCATATACTGTATATGACAAGTACCAACTGCCAACCAGTCAGATGGATGCCAACACATATGGCATCTATGAGTTCCTTTAGTACCTTTGGATGCAGGTCATCTAACCCTGGAGAATTGAATTTATTTAAAGTAGCTAGGTGTTCCTGTTCTCTTGGAAGCCTGAGTTCACTCTGAGCTTTAGTCCTTCTTGACCTCCTCCCTACAAATACTGGCTACTTTTTGTACTCATCCTTGGTGATGTATCTTTTTCATTATTCAAGTTCGAAATAGCAATTGGATTTAGGTCTTGGACTAGAGTTCCCAGAATCTATGAGCCAGCAACCATCACTGGGGGTGTTTTTCAAAGGAGACCTGGCCTCTTCTCTAAACTCTGACTTGATGCCATTATTAAGCAAAAGATGTATAGGATCACCCTAAGTCGACCGCGACTTGAAGGCACACACACATACACTGTCATGCATGTCGCAACAGAAAGGTTTCAAAGACAGATTCCTGTGTGAAGCTGCTGAGTTAGAGTCCCTTTTCAGAGCAGAGTCAATAAGTAGTTGCCCCTCTTTTTAGATGTTTATGTACAGTATTTCTCTTTCATTGTGAATCACCAAGTAAGAATCGATCCTCCCACTGTTTGGATCTCTTACTTTTTTTAACTGGAGATTTGATTTTGTCTGTATTCTCAATAGAAATGCAACATGTCCTTTTTCCATGGCCAGAGGAGTGCGGGACAGAAGGGAAATCCCTGAATGATTTGCAGCTGAGTTGTGATGTTTTCAGACTCCCATTTCTTTAAACATAAACTTAGTTTTTCTACTACATAAATTAGGCTGCTAAAATGAAGAAGACTTGAAGATCTAGGAATGGGCTTTTGTGCAAACTCAGTTAAGTTTTGTTGTGTGTGTATTGTATGCTTTCAAGTCATTTCTGACTTATGCTGACCCTAAGGCGAACCTGTCACGGGGTTTTCTTGGCAAGATTTGTTCAGACGGGGTTTGCCGTTGCCTTTTTCTGAGGCTGAGAGAGTGTGACTTGCAGTGCAGATATACCTTAAATGTGTATCTTGCTACTCATGTTGAAAAAAGTAAGTACAAATCTTAAAACAGCCCACATAGGGATCATAGAATTCTACAACTGGAAGGGTTTGCAAGGATCCAGCAAAGGGCAGGGGGAGATAAAAGCTATTACTGTGTTAGATATAAAGCAACTGGTGGGAAATGGGGCTATACAGAGTAGCACACCTCAATGATACACATTATGCAGTCTCATCCCTAACATCCTTGCATACAGTATAATATTGGTAAGGAGGGAGCTTTTGCCTGTACAGCTGTACATGTGGAGTTTCTTTCACATGATGGTCTCCATGTAAGCCTCAACCCTGGTTGTAAGCATGGACATTAGGGTCAGGACAGAATGACATATTGTCATTTCATGGGATGCACAGTGTGGCATGATCCCACCATACGCTCCAGTATTTCACAGATGAAAAGTGGGATACACATGACCAAGCAACATCAGAGTATGATCAAGATTTCAAATGTTATTAGTGAGGAAGAAGAACACAAAAGCTAGGAGAGGCTGCAGCAGTTTACTTTGCCTGAGCCTACTGGGATGGGCAAGAGCCTGCCCCACTCCTCTTCCTCTGATGCATTTATTGAGTGTAAACTCCTTTTGCACTTTGAACTCGGTTTGCAGCAGTTGAAGTAACCTGAGGACAAAGGGGAAAGTGAGAAGAGGAGAGAGCAACTGCTACATTTTAAAAGCAGCTGAGAAAGTTGGGACTGTCTCTGCCAAATTGGGACAACTGGAGTGTATGTCTCACTCTCTGCTTGCCTTAGTGAATTTTCCAATAATTATATAATGTGTGCACAGGGCAAGGGAAAGAGGGAAGTCTGACAGTATCTGATAAACAGATTCAAATCCATTATAGTGTCTGGCATAACAATTCATTATCGCAAGGGTAAGAGAGTCTGCCATGGGAAGAGACCATGTATGTGTGTGCCTATGTATGTATGTTTCATGCCCCATTGTCAGTACTCTTAATACAATAAAATTTCTGTTAAAATTCAGTACTTTAAAAATCTGTATTAAGACAAGAAACTAAAAATAAGCATAATTACTGAAACAATTCCAGTATTTGCCTGAGAGATGGGATTCTTTAAATCTCATCTAAAATATGATGTTTAAAATAAAACACCATGGTTGCAGTGCGTTTAGGACCTACATGGTACACAAATGATTGAACAGGTGTCCAACTAGCTTTCACTGCAAATTGAGTTTTTATGTAGTTGCTGGGGCGTGGTGCAGGGTTGAGGAAGCTTCTTAAAGGGAAATGTAAACATTGCTGGAGACATTGGTATTGAGCTGGAACAAAGGCGTTTACTTTGCGTGGAATTTATAAGGTAACTGGATGTCAAAAGAAACTATAAAAGCTGGACTTACTCTGTACAAAGCAGTTCTATTTATTTAAAACCCTGCCCTTTGTCTGGTGTTCAGGACTGACTATAATATCTGCAAGAAACAGGAAGAAAAAATAAAGGGTAAAAATATAATTAGTGCATGGTTCTGCGTTAATTAAAATTATCATGACAGCATTATATACATTGATTTCTTTTATGGCCTGGAAATGAAATTATTTAGGCTAGGCTTTTAGCATGGTATTTAACATATAAACTGGGAACATAAGAACAGAGGGCTAAATCCAATGTCAGTCCAAACTAGAAATGAATGGAATTTATATTATTTGTGCCTATCAAGTCCTCCTTACATTACAAGAGGCTTACTCTAGTTAGAACTACCATTGGATTTATTTCAGAGCCTAGAAATGTTACTTATCTGGGCTGCAGCTCCTAGAATTTCCCAGTCACCATGACCATGCCAGTTGCAAGATTGTGACAGTACTGGTCCAGAAAAGTAAATTTTGTAAGTGGTCTTATTATTTATCCTTTGATTAGACTCCTTGTCACCCAGCTTCTTACTGCTCAAAGAGTTAGCTGTACAGGTCAGAACTGGTTTTTCTTAGAGCACCACCTGGTGGAATGGAAACATATTATTTGAGGTACTTTGGACGCTTGTTCAAATTTCATTAATTAAGGTACAGAACAGCATCAGTACAGATATGAGCATCAATATAAACCCCAATAAAACAGCATTTTTGCTTTTAAGTGTCCCAGAACTGCAGATGTAGTCACTAGATCTAATGTACGTGAAAATTGATATTTTTCATTTCCATGTACTGTAGGTGCTTCTGAAGTTTCTTTAGTCCTCTGCTGCTTCCTTTATCATTTCTGTTGTTGTTACATCACCTTTCTCCCCAAACTGGGACTCGAGGTGGCCAGAACATAGGTGATGGGTATCAAACAGAACTGTGGCCAAGGCACAAGAGGTTCCTTGTGTTTGCAGAAATGGCGTGGAAGGGTAGAAACCACCAGACCATTGAGAACTGAGCATGTTCAGAATGCAGAATAGGGGTGGGCTACAGATATTGTTGAGCTGAAACTTTCATGAGCCTTAGCTACTGAAACCAATGGTCATGAATGCATGGGAGATGCAGTCTAGCAGTGTCTGGAAGGATGTACTCTGCCTACCTCTAATGTAAAGTTACAGTGGAAAAGAAAAATGGAAAAGAGTAGGAGATTGGAATGCCCTGCTTGGATGGAAATGCCTGCTGGCAGGAACCCTGAACAGTGTTTTTAGAAGGGAAAATACTGTACAGGGCAAGGCTGTGTTGCAGATCCCAGTTGTGATTTAAAATTTCTGGTTCAAAGTCCTCTGTATTAAAGTTCCAATGGCCTCACATCGGGAGGCATGGAGGCGCACTATCCACAATGCTGCAGCCTTATTTGAGAACTCACGACGAGCAAGTCTTGAAGAGAAACGACAACGCAGAAAGAGTCACAACCCAAAAGCATCACCCAAGGAGACCTTCTGCTGTGCTTTTTGCAACCGGACTTGTTTATCTCGGATTGGCCTTTTTAGTCATCAGCGCGCTTGCAGAAAGCGCGGGATGAGTCCTTCCTGAATCTTCGTTTGCGAAGAAAAGCCAGAGAGAGAAAAAAGAAAAGCCAGAGATTCGGTGAGGCTTGTTTTCTAGTAAAGTGTTTTAGGGATTGCAGAATTCATACATTCATGCTCCTCCATTACCCCTTCCCATTCCTTGTACATAACTGCACTTCCCAAAGTGCAAGATTTATGCAAAGCTATGTAAACTACAAGGTAAGTCCCTAGATCATTGGTTCTTAACCTGTGGTCTGAGGACCCCCAGGGGGCTACAGTGTCCTCACAGGGGATCTGCTAAGGATTGAAGCCTGCAGTAGGGTGGCTGTTTGACAGGAGCCAAGGCAAAGTATGGCTGGCTGGTTTGGCCTGTGCATTGCCATTCAGTCTGCTCCAGACACAAACTTATAGGAAGAAGCAGGAGAGAAGTCTTCCCTCTCCCTCCAGTGCTTCTGAGGGAAGGTTTAATGGGTAGTATAATTGTATTATTGTTCTTATCTGGTATTATTATTAGGGTTTTAAATCTTGAGTGAAGTCTTGGAGGTCCATGGCAACAAAAGATATTTAAAGGGGGTCCTTGGTAAAGAAAGGGTTAAGAGCCACTGCCCTAGATGATGAAGGGCCTTTAAATAAATGTTAGAAATGCCACCATTACAAGTTTTGCTTAATTGTTAGAATAGTGCACATTTTTAGTAATGCTTTGGGATCTTGACATAGTTTTGGAACTTAGCATATCTTAATCTAGCACTGAGCATGATTCTGCATAGATCTTCTGGAGTCTATTTTAAAGCATGTACTGGTGAATGAGGAGGGCTTTTGGGGATGATGAATATCCCTTATGTAAAGATAATGGTGATGGTGTAGTCACTGCCAGTGGGCTTCTCAGGGGCACCAGGCTGGCCATTGTGTGAACAGAATGCTGGGTTATTAGATAGACCATTGGTCTGATTCAGCAGAATTCTACAAATATTCTTAAGGCTGTAGGCTGAATTTCTGGCAAGGTCATATCACAGGAGGTGTGAAAGAACTCTGCCTGTAACCTTGGTCAGATTAGAAATCAAGACAATCTGAGTCTTGGCTGAAGGTGGGAGAAGTATAATCCTCTAGAGGTTGGGGCCCTCAAGCAGGGGCAGGGAACCTGTGGCCTTCTAAGATGTCAGTTCTCATCAGCTCTTGTCATTGGCTATGCTGGCTAAGGGTGATGGGAACTGAAGTCCAAGAGCATCTGAAGAGCTGCATATTCCCCATGCCTCAGCTGGGGATGGATAAATGGCCTGGTTTGGCATACTGCAGCTTCCTATTCAGAGCTTTGGACTGTGACTTTTTTGGAAAGCACCTCCCAGAATCCCCCACTGGGCAATGGCCATGCATAGTAGGGATTGTGGGAGTTGTCAACAAAGGGGAGGGGCTTTTCCAAGCTCCCTTCCTCTGTTCCTAAGCTGTTTGTAATTTAATAATAAACTAGTCTAACATAAACTTGTCTTAGAAGAAATTTAAGGAGTTTAAAAATTTAAATATGACTCTCTGTGTTATTTTTTCTGTTTCCTTTTTTAAAGAAATGATTTGCTTGTTTTAGGAAATAATAAAACAAGATGGTGTTTTTATTAGCTAGAGGGCTATAAAATATTTTTTAAAAACAGTGGGCCATCACATCCTGGCTGGAGAAAATTTCTGAAAGAAATTAAAAATCTTTGAAACTCTCTTTCTCTGGCTTTTCTTTGCAAACGAAGATTCAGGAAGGATTTGTCCCGTGCTTTCTGCAAGCGTGCTGATGACTAAAAAGGCCAATCCGAGATAAACAAGTCTGGTTGCAGAAAGCACAGCAGAAGGTCTCCTTGGGTGATGCTTCCGGGTTGTGATTCTTTCTGCGTTGTCATTTTTCTTCAAGACTTGTTCGGCATCAGTTCTCAAGGCTGCAGCATTGTGGATAGTGCATCTCCATGCCTCCCGATGTGAGCCCAGGGTGGACCATTGTTGGTGATCAATTTGGCTGACCCTGAGATATTGTTTCAGGGAGTCCTTGTATCGCTTTTTTGGAGCGCCCCTTTTATGCTGATCTGTGGCGAGTTCACCGTAGAGTACTATTTTTGGGAGGTGATGATCCTCCATCCTAGAAACATGCCCTGCCCAGCGCAGCTGTGTTCTCAATATCATGGCCTCCATGCTGGTGATCCCTGCTTGCCCAAGGACAGCAACATTCATCACATAGTCAATTCAGTGTATATTTAGGATTGTGCGCTATAGGCCTTTGCTAATCTGTGATCGATCTCTTTGTCAGTCTTGGCATCTGAGGAGATGATGCTTCCCAGGTAGGTGAACTGCTTTGAAACTATGGGTTGGATTCATACATATAATTCTGTGAACTAAATTTAAAGGGTCTCCTTTAGTTCACAGAAGACACTGGTACCCAGTGGAGGTTCTCACCTGGAGGAAAGAGGCAGTAAAACAGCCCCTTGACTGTTCTCCTTTTCCTAAATGTCTCCTCTCATGATAACCTGGAGACTTGCCCAATCCTCCAAAACAGCTTTTCAAAGAGTTGCAGGTAGGAGGAAGTAGCACTTAGCAGTATCTCATTATGAGTTTCTTGTTGTTAACTATTTTTTTTTTCAGTATTGAAGGTATAACTCAGTCATATTACAGTTCAATGAAGGATAATGAAACTCCTTGTAAAGTGTAATTATACCTCTTTAGGGGTTCTATGGGGTCAGCTCTAATTGAATATTCCAAACACAATCACAGTTTAAGTCCCAATGCATAGTTTTAACAACACCACAACAAATAATATATTAAATTTGACATGTATGCACTGTCCCAAAAGTTCCATATGCATCCAATGAGGTGCCCATGCAGGACTAAATTGCAGGACTCTTTTGCTTTTGCTGTTCAGTTGTATTGCAACATTTGGATGCAAATCTTAAAGCTCTCAATAAAAGATAACAAACAGGTGGAAATGCATAATAGAAATTCCATTACAGACATACCTCCATTTACAAAGCCTCTTACAACGAAGCTCCTTTTTACAAAGTATTTTTATGCCTGCCTACCACCCTTTCCCTCCTTGTCCCTTATCTCTCTGGAAGGTTTTTTTTTTAGCAGCAGCAGCATTGACAAGATGGTGAAGAAGACTTGGACAAACAGACTTTGATGTCAATGTGTCTGGAGTAATCAATGCAATAAAGCTTGAGCTGAGAAAGAATGGGATTTTATTGCAGCCAATCCTACTGTAGCTGTGCGCACCTGGCTACAATGGGCAAAGTAAAAAGCATCTGCCTACAGAATCCCTTACTGGTTGTGTGTAAACAGCAAGACAGAAAGTAAAGGGGAGACCAGCCTGCCTCTCCATGTAGTCCCTAGCATGTTAAAAAATCATAGACCTACTGTATATGTTTGGGTACAGAAATAATAAAAAAGTGGAGGCTGGTGAAAGCAAAAGTCATCCCTAGATGCATTTTGGAAGAAACCTTCAAATGGTCTTAAAAAGCTTCAGAATGTTTTTTGTTCACTTATGCAAGGCTTACTTAACATGGTTGTTTCATTTCACATGCCACATATTGTTAGTTTTGAATGAAAAGGTTGCTGAAACATGGTAAACCGCTCTTCTTTTTTTGTGGTGCAGGAACCTGGCCCTATTCTTTCCATGTTATTTTTGACTTTGGTACCAAAGTTTCTGTTAAAGAAGTAATGCCCAGGAACACATCTGCTTTGTTAACTGAAGTATATCAGTATAAGGAATTTACCTTTTTTTGTTCCTTCCTATACACATAACCGAAAATTTGTTGTCAACTTATTCAGTGTATTGTTTCCATTGGCTTTTTATTTCTTCTTGATCATACAGTGTATTCTCCTGCTGATCTTAGAGCATCCCCACTCTTGGTTTAAATTTTCCATTTGATTTCTCAGATCTTGTGGAAGAAATCTTTTGTTCTACTTTTTTTTGTAGTGGTCTTCTATTTCTTTGCATAGATTGTTATAGTAGTTCTCTTTATCTCTGCACACAAGTAATTGAATAGTTGCATTCAGGGTTATGACCCAATTTCTATCCCTATTTACTTTTGCTTCTTATCTGCCCTGAACTGCTTGAAAAATGCTCAATATATATTCATCTGTCACCCATTGAGGCTTTTATTTCTTTTTGACTATATATAGTGTCATTTTGGCATTCTTCACTCACTACGTAACTGGAATTACTACTACCTTATTCAAGGCGAAAAGGACCTATTCCTTACCCATACAGCTCCTCTCTTCTCCAGCTCTCCTGCTCTTTTGAACTCAGCCAGAAAGTACAGCCTTTCCTTAAGTTTCCCCCTCTCACTGGGCCAAAATAACTCATAGGAGTTACATAATGGTTACTTTTATTGTTATGGAGCTGAGGCACCATTGAATGGCAGAGGAGGAATATCATACAATTCTGATGCTGGTTCGTGCTGCTGCTTCATACTACCACATTCAGATTTTCCCCCAAAATGGGAAAATAACTAATTACTTTTGAGAATTGCCAGTGAAGTTAATTTTTGAAAATTGTAATTAAAACAACTAACTACTTTTGGGCTCATGGAGATCATAACTAATTGCTTTTTTAAAAGTAACTTTCTAAACTAAATAAGAAATTTGAAGATTACGTTCCCCATCCTTCCCCATCCTTAGAGATAGTTTGCTAACTACTTCTTAGATACTACTTAGATACTACTTAAATAGCTTAGATACTACCGCTAGTATCTAAGCTATTTAAAATTCAATACAAAGTAGACAACATCCGCAACTAAAACACAGCTGCAAATTTTAATGATCATAATTGTTTTATAATTATTATTTGTAAATTATTAAAATACAGAAACCAGGGTGAGATACAATAAAACATTCCAGTAGAGTCACATGTTAATAATTAACATAATCTGTAGCCAGTTCCTCAAAAAGCCCAAATACAACAAACATTTCCTGTAAGTGCCAATACAAAATATACAAAGGTATCAAAGAAAACCTATTTAAGAAGAGCAGAGGGGCCATTGCCATAGAATCCAGATAGTCATTTCAAAAAAACCAAAGAAGCACCTGTGTAAAATCTTTAAAGCAACCAAATAGATGGACTCAATATGCTCCCCAAAGAGATAAGTAAATGAGGACCCCCCCCCAATGCTCACAGATCTCCATTGCCCAAAGCAGAAGCCCTCCCTATCTGTCCTTCCATCAGTACAAGTTGTCACTGATTTTTTCTTTTTCAAATGCCAATGGACTTGCTGTCTACCTTAATTTCGCTAACTAATGCCCAAGTGCTGAGGAAATAGTGCTTGGGTATTGATTTTTGAGAGACAGTCGTCCACATGTATCTTTTGGTTATCTCTGCTCTACAAGTGAGATATCATAAGATAGCATTGGCATTATCTTTCCAAAGCAGCAAACAGATTTTGTGCAGTCTCCTCTTTGGTTTGCCAAAAGGCCTAGACCCAGGTTTGGAGGATTTCTGTGAGAAGTCCTTGGGTGGGCTGCTTTTTCCATCCTTTAGCCCCAGAAAGCACAGGTGGATGTAGCAATGGGTCTAGACAACCTTTAAATTTTGCAAATGAAACTTCACTCATCTCTCTCATGTGCTACCATTTAAGAAAAACCTGGTGTTCTTCAGATATGTAGGACTACTGTTCCATAATTCCTGATCGCTGGCCACTGTGACTATGGCTAGTGGGAGTTGGAGTAGGAATGGCTGATTTATTGATAGCGTAACAGAGCAGTTTAATTTCTGCTTGATGTGATTTCTGCTCTCTTCCTACAAACCTCTCTCATTCTGGAATCTCTATCACTATAACATAAAAGTGCCCTTGTATCTAAATCCTATTGCTGAAGTCCAAACAGCCCCATGATAATAAACGATGCTTTCTGGGGCTTCATTGTTCTGGGGCATCCAGATAAGTGATGATCAGCTGGTCATCTTACTGAAGCAAATGTAATGGAGCATTAACACCATCTGAAGCATGAGGCTAAATGAAAGCTAAAAATGTATTCAAGAAATTTTTATGGCTCTGGGTTCTCTGCTTGTAAATTGCCTTTCTTATTTAAATGCCCCCCACTGTGTCTAAAGCAGCCTAATAGGTAGGTGTACTGAGGCATGAAAACTTAACCCAAATCATTGAACTGTCTTAACTCTAATCTTATTCCCTCCTCCCTCAGTGCAAAATAACACAGCATTAATACTGATATGACAGCTTTTTGCCTTTATGGTGTGCACTATGAGCAGAAAGCGCGGGATGAGTCCTTCCTGAATCTTCGTTTGCGAAGAAAAGCCAGAGAGAGAGATGAGCATACCATTATTGATTGTTAAAGAACCTTGATATATTGCCATGTCAGGAGGAGGATGTTCAATCTTCTAAAATGATAGTCTGTTACAGTCACTGCATTATCATTGCTTTGCTTCTCTGTATTTCCACTGAGATAATGTTGCTGCAACTGAATTTATTCCTTAGTCCGCCACCTTTTTAAAGTTCAAGGAAGCCACCTGAAGGTTTTCCTGCTGGACTTGCCTCTTGTTAGTGTGTATTTGAGATAAGGGTTAGCCTATGATACTGTTTTAGATAAGTTGATGCTGGCTGGGGATGATGAGAGTTGTAGTCCAATACATCTGGAAGGTGGCTGCTAATGGAAGGCTGGCCTATCTCATAATTGTTTCCTTTGAATGGAACAATGGCTCTGCAGGCTGAGAATCTTAGCAGGGAGAAGTTACATCATGCATTACTTATTGGGTAGCTTAAGATCTCCCCTTTTGGAGACCCAAGACTATGGCATTTTTAAAAATGGTGAATCTTAAACTACATGATAGTAGTTAGATCCTGCTGAAATTCTACAGTCTAGAGTAAGTTTGCATTGCTTCTATCTAGATCAAGACCAGTACAAATAGGCGTGTGAAGGTTAAAACCAGAAGAAGGCAAGGCTTACATCTAAAAATTGAAGATATTTGTAAAGAAGAAAGTACGGCCACTTGTGTTCATGTACTTTTTTTTCTTCTGTAAACACCCAGATGGGGAAGAAAGCCAATTTTTTTTTAGTGAAAAACCAGGTGGAGTGAATCATAGAATCATAGAATTGTAGAGTTGGAAGAGACCATGAGGGCCATCCAGCCCTACCCCCTGCCACACAGGAAACCTCGATCAAAGCATCCCTGACAGATGGCAATCCAGCCTCTGTTTAAAGACCTCCAAGGAAGGGGACCCCACCTTTCTCACTGAGGCACATAGGTCCTGATCCAGATTAGGGCCATTCATGCTTATGCTAGAGTGGGATAGCATGGACACTCCTGCCCATTTTTGTGGACCCTTGACTTCCCCAGTTGGCTGAAATAGATTGTTTCTTCCCTGAGGATCCTGGGGATGGTTTGTTGTTCTTGTGTGCCTTTGAGTTGTTTTCACCTTATAGCAACCCTAAGGTGAACCTATCACAGAGGTTTCTTGACAAGATTTGTTCAAAGGAAGTTTGCCTTTGCCTTCCTCTGAGGCTGAGACTGAGGGCCAGTCCAGATGGTGAAATAAATCCTCATAGAATCCAGGGGGAATCCCATGTGTCCAAGTGGGATCCTGCAGCATTCTGTCATTTTTGGATGGAGAGGGAGCAAAATTCAGGAAAACTATGAGGGGAAAGCCATTGGGGCTTTTCCCAAGTTTTTAAAAAACTGTGGGGGAAATGTGCACTCCTGCTAATTAGGACAACCAAATTGCAGCACAGTGCATTCCTGAAGAGAATGGCTGATTGGTCGGATGTGCATAGTGATTGTGCACCGAGGAGACAAAACAGCCTTTTTTTGTTATTAAAGTGGAAGATCGCTCTTCTGCACCTTGGATTTAGTTTTAGTTTTTTTTTAAATACTATTTTGTGGCAGCAAGTTGGGGAGTATAGAACCATGAGTAATTCACTTGTGCACGTCATCTTGATTTGCTGGCATGCCTCCATGTGAACAGTAAACACAGATAGTTTCGCACACCAGCTACCTTGCATTCATTGATTATTGATCATTACATTCCTTGATCATTGAGACAGATGAAAGCTGCTGTGAATTGGCGTCGGTGCAAACCAGTCCACATTTTATTCCCTCATCTAGACAGGCCCTGAGTGTGACTTACCCAAGGTCACTCAGTGTGTTTCCAAAGCCAAGTAGGGAGTCAAACCTTGATCTCCAGAATTGTAGTCCAATGCTCACAGCACTACACCATGGTATTCTTTTTTTTTTTTAAGCAGAACCCCCTCCCCATATGCACTTTTTTTTTTGTCCCAAGAATCCCCACTCCAAAAGGGGGTTTGTGAAACTGGAAATAAACTCTTGGCCACTTCTGGTTTCATTTTGGTTGGTTCCCAGGGATAAAAAAAAAAGGGGTCCCTAGAACCCCAGAAATTGTGTACCCTTGCTTTACAGTAAAGAAGAGATACAAAATTGCATGCTATGTGTTTTCTAATGCAACTTTATGGAAAACCAGGAAGATCAGGCAAACAGAAAGTGATTAAAATATACTTGTGTAATAGCTTTTGAGATGCTGCTGGAAGAGGGCAGTCTGCATTTGTTTCAGCTGGATCAGAAAAGTTGCAAAATATGCTTGTAAAATAGAGCAATGAGGTTCACATATTCTGTAATATGATTTTGAAAGTGTTTACTGGATGATGGTTATTATCAGTGAAACACAGTAAAATGAACCAGTATGTGATAGCATTATTTTCGTAGAGAGAAATTGGCTCTCTCAAAAAGGAAAAACAGGGGGAGGGGGGAAGGGAAGGAAGAAACCTAGTAGCGTTTTTTAAGACTGGTTTTATTTCAGCATGGATTTTTATGGATATCAATCCACCTCTTCAGGTATACTGATGGAATATGATATTACAATAGCCACAATAGAAAATAGCTTCTTGCAACTATGTAATCTGTGCATTCAAACAAAACTGGGATCAACTTCTGTTGATCTGAAGATCTGATTAGTTTGAAAGGGTGGCTGAATGCATTGTGTGTGTGCGCGCGCGGGCGCACATGCATGGCTTCAAGCAGCCTGTTGACTTATGGCAACCCCATAAATTTCATAGAGTTTTCTTAGGCAAGGAATACTCAGAGGTGGTTGCCAGTTCCTTCCTCTGAAATATAGCCTAGAGTATCTGGTATTCATTGGTGGTCTCCCATCCAAATACTAACCAGGGCTGGGCCTGCTTAGCTTCCAAGATCAGATGGGATTTGGTGACCTTAGGATATTTAGGCATGCCACTAACCAGTAATTATTTCTTTAAATACCGGTAAGTACATAAAAATAAATAAATAAATACTCCACTGTCAAGTCCATTCCAGTTTACTCACAAGAATAAAAATTAAAGTTGGTTTAGAAATCAGACCATATATTATTAAAAGCAAATCTGTTTTAAAATGTTTTGGGGTGTTTCTTTGGTTAATCAGCAGTTTAAGACCATTACAGTATACAGAAAAAGGAAATTGCAGCATTTTACTCCTGCAACAAATATTAGAAGTTCAATTTAAATTTTTAAAAGAGGGAGCAAAAACAATTACCGGAAGAAAAGACTCTCAAAACAGTTGTACAAGCTGTTCAAGAAATAATCATTGTCAATGAATTCTGTATCCAAAGTATGTTTGTTGTGGGCCATTTCAGTGTCTATTAGCCTGAAGTTTACATCAATCTGTTATCTCTCTCTCTCTCTCTCTTTCTCTGGCTTCTCTTTGCAAACGAAGATTCAGGAAGGACTCATCCCGTGCTTTCTGCAAGCGCGCTGATGACTAAAAAGGCCAATCCAAGATAGACAAGTCCGGTTGCAGAAAGCACAGCAGAAGGTTTCCTTGGGTGATGTTTCTGGGTTGTGATTCTTTCTGCGTTGTCGTTTCTCTTCAAGACTTGTTCGGCATGAGTTCTCAAATAAGGCTGCAGCATTGTGGATAGTGTATCTCCATGCCTCCCGATGTGAGGCCAGCGTGGACCATTGTTGGTGATCAATTTGGCCGAGCCTGAGGTGTTGTTTCAGGGAGTCCTTGTATCGCTTTTTTGGAGCGCCCCTCTTACACTGACCCATGACGAGTTCACTGTAGAATACTATTTTGGGGAGGCGGTGGTCCTCCATCCTAGAAACATGCCCTGCCTGGCACAGCTGTGTTCTCAATATCATGGCCTCAATGCTGGTGATCCCTGCTTGCTCAAGGACAGCAACATTCGTCACATAGTCAGTCCAGTGTATATTTAGGATTGTGCGTAAACAGCGCTGATGGAAGCGTTCGAGGAGTCGTAAGTGGTGGTGATAGGTGACCCATGTTTCAGACCCATAAAGGAGAATAGACAGTACAATGGCTCTGTACACACTGATTTTTGTGTTTCACCTCAGGTGTTTATTACTCCAGACTCTTTTGTTATGTCCATGTATAAAAGTATAAAGAGCCAGTATGGTATACTGGGAAACCAAGAACAGGCATGGCGTAGTGGTCTGGGTATTGGCCTAGGACTCTGGAAACCAGGGTTCAAATCCTTGCTTGGCCATGGAAACCCACTGGATGACCCTGGGCAAGTCACACTCTTTCAGAGGAAGGCAAGGGCAAATCTCCTCAGAACAAATCTTGCCAAGAAAACCCCATGATAGCTTTGCCTTAGGTTGCCATAGGTTGGAAACAATTTGAAGGCACCCATCAAGAACAAAAGAGGATTTCAGGCTTTGCACTGAAGTATCAGTGATCTATATTTTTAACCTTAAAATGGGTACAAACTCAATAGTAAAATGTGCACAAGGTAAAAGGAACAGGGAAAAATAGGACTATTGCAAATTGTTTGGAATGCAAAGAAATACTGTAGATTCAGGGTGGCACTCATAGTCAATCTGGCTCAGGCTGAGACTGAGTAAGAGAACCCAATGGCTGTACAATAAGACACTTACCCAGCTGCAGATAACCTGTTGCAAATTATCCTCTGGAACATGAATTCCTGCTATTAGTGCACTTCCCTCATATACAAGGTTTAAAGTAAAATAACTGCAAACTTCCTAAAGCACCCCCTCTCCCAAATATGCAGGCAGCAGACAGCTCCATGTGTTGAGGCCATCATTGTGGAGGGAATGATAGATAAGAGGTGAAGGTGGAAGAAATGCAGCTCCTTGAAAATGCAGATATAGAAAGATTGAGAAAAAAAAGCCAGCGTGGGGAAAAAAGCAGAAAATCAGAAATGAAGAGAGCTGCAAAACAAAAACAGAAAGCTGTAGAAGTGCTAATGTTACAAACATGTGTTAGCCTACTAAGGTGCAGTCCTATGGTACCTGGGAAGTGGTTGCTGGGTCATTGAGGTCTGTGGATTCATATGCCCCTTTCTCCTCTAGAACTTGGAAAAGATAATTTTGGAGTACAGATTCCAGAATACCCCAGCCAGTGTGGCTATGTATGGAAGATTTTTGGAGATACACCCCCCAAAAGTATCATTTCTGATGTCTGTCCCCTTTCACCATGCATATGTTCTCTCACTGGAGAATGACTTGTCAGAGCTTATATTAAGATGGGGAGTGCTGTGCTGCTACACGCTTGCAAGTCCCAGTAAAACTGCTTTTCTCCCAACTCTTCTCCTCATGAATCAGTTAAAGTTCAACTTTGTTGTTTGTAAGCATGGAGTGCCATGATACCATCAAGCAGAGAAAAACCACTGTGCTGTTAACTCAGTCAAGCAAATGAGCTGAACCAATTCCTCCATAAAATACTAGATAGTCATATCAACCCTAGCCATCAAATGAATGCTGCCAAGTTCTCTGTGCAAGCAAGGCACATTAGCTTTACCTCCTTGTGGCTTGTCAGTCAAGCCAAGTTTCCTTAGCCCCCTTTTCTGAATGAGTTAGGGTTTCCATGAAAATGTTACAAGTAGGATATGAGTTCTCAGTTTATGGCCCTTAAAAAATTATATGGGCATTATCAATACTCTCAGCCATAGTCAAAAAGCCAGTATAGTGTAGTGGTTCGAGTGTTGGACCAGGACTCTGGGAGACCGGAGTTCATCTCCCTGATCAGGCAAGCAAATACACTGGGTGACCTTAGGCAAGTTATTCTCAGCCTTAGAGGAAGGCAATGGCAAACCTTGCCAAGAAAACACTATGATAGGGCCAATGTACACCAGAGTGTACTTGAGGCGCATAACAACAACAGCCATAGGCAAAATCAGGATCAGATGTCATTAGAAAATAAGGAAGTGCACCAGCCTTTACCAGTTTTGTGCCATCCAGGAATTTTGAACTCACCACAACATGGTCAGTGATTACAATGACTAGGGACTGTAGGAGTTGTAGTCCAAAACATCTGGAAGGAATCAGCTGGGGACATCTAGTCTACACTGACTGGCAGTGACTCTGCAGAGCTCCAGACAGGGGCATCTTTTAGTCCTACCTAGAAATAGTAGGGATTTTTCCTTGGACATTTTATATGGCATGTATGTGCTTTACTACTAAGCCATAATCCTTTTCCACTGAGGAATTCAGGAAGAATCAGTTAGATCAGTGAGTGGGATTCTGTTCAGAGCACCATCAGACAAGAAGGGCTTGTCTAGGTGAGAAGAAATAATGGTCATACCTGTGCAATATAGCCAATTTGCAGCAGCATAGTTTTGTTTCCACAGTGCTTTCTTAAAAATGATAGGTTACGAAGTTCCCTGCTCTTGATGTTCACATAGTCACGAACCAAAATAGCAACTGTGTTATTTTGTGGGGGGGGGCAATCAGGGGAGACACTCACAGGAAGGCAAAGGGAGCCCAGCAACACCCAGAGATGATGAGAAAGGCAGCCACAGTGAGGAAGAGGAGGAGAGACTGAGCCACCTGCTCTTCACCTATCCTGGCAGCAGCAGCCTCTGATTCTGGCTGCAAAGGGACACCAAACAAAAGGTCAGCAGACTTTGGAGGGCATGTGAGAGAAGGAGTAGTCCAGCCCAGGAAAGTGAGATGAAGCCGGAGCACTGAAGAGCCACTGTCCTCTTCCTTCTCTGCAAACAGCGGCTGGCCAGGCAGCTCCTCCTGTCCCTTTGCAGCCAGAATTGGAGGCTGCTGGCACTGCCAGGATGGATGAAGGGAAGGCAGCTCGGTCTTTCCTCCTCTTCTTCCTCCTTCTCTGGTGGCCGCCCTCCTTCGCATAGTCTCTGGGCACTGCCAGGTTCTTTTCACCGATTCACAGTTTAAAAAAGAAAGTTAAACAAAGTGCACAATCGGTAGTGTGAAAAGCACTCCTGCGCACCTCTCCTCTCTGGACTGCACAACAAATTCCATCAGTTGTCCCAACAAGCAGGAATGTGCATCTCCTTTGAAGTTTTAAACTTTGGGGAAAGCCACAAAGCCTTTTCCACGGAGTATTTGCAGTTTTGGGGTGCCCTCCTTCCAAATATATCGAATCACCATGGTATCCCATTGGGACAAAAAATATTCTCCGCGAATTCTATGAGGAGTATTTTCACCATTTAGACAAACCAGAAGATTAGATTGTCAACAGGAAGAAGCAGGCTATGCTGGTTCAGGGATTCTGGGAATTATACTCCAAGAGAGATAACTTTTCTAAGTTTTGGCTGTGTGGTGTTTTCTGCAACAAGCTTCCAGGTGAATTGTATCACGTCAGTGAGACAGCTTACAAAAATTTAAGAAGCTTTGTAAGGTCTACCTTTTAAAAGAGGTATGTTCTCTGCATGTACAGAGAACTAACAAAGCAATGAAGTACTGCATAAAATTCGCCCATGCTTTCTAATTATTTAGTTTAAAAACATAATATACCACTAGGGAAACGAAATATATATATATTTAGGAAAAAACAAACCTTTCTGTTTTTACATTCGTTAAATATCTTTTTCAAAAAGCATGACTCACACAATTCAAAAACAAACGAAATCACAGAGCATTCACAGTGAATGGGGTATCAAGTAGTATCTTTTATGGCCCGCTTATTGCCCTGCTGTAATGAAGATGCTGCACGGGATGGAGACCATTTGGGGGAAGCAGAAATGCATCGCTACTTCCAAAAGGGAAAAAAAAATTGGTTATGGCATGGCCGAAATAGGTTAATATTAATGTGGAAACAGTGTTTTCAAAAGTAGTGACCCACAGAGTAAGTAACAGCACAGTAAGATTAAGAATTACATCTTTCTGTGATCAACCAATAAATATTCAATACAGAAAAACTCCATCATTAACTTTATAAAACACACACAGAATTTAAAGTTACAGAGGTGCCTACAACATCTGTAAAATTAAAGTCGCAAAATGAACAATCCTGTTCTTAGCGCTTGATCATGTGTCCCTTCTTTTTTTAAAATGAGTGCAATCCCTTGCTGTAGAAAGGAAATTTTAAAATCCCTACCTCCACTCATCAAAATTACTCTGTTAGGTAGAAATTAAATGCTAAGGTTTAATTTTTTAAAAAAAAGTAGGAATAGAAAAAGCCTTCTAACACTCATGAAAAAAAAAGACAAAGCACTCTTGTTGTCATGAAAAAAAAAATTAATTAAAGGAAGTATAATAACAAGATCGTTACTGAAAGATCAGGTGTAGCTTTCCAAATACATAAATCCTATGAAAATGAGGATAGATGAACACATAAGAATTCCTTCTTACCTCCTTCATCATCAAATAAAGGGGGAGAGTTCTCCTCAGTATCCCTCGATGAGGCGCCAGAGCTGCCGGAGAGGCTGATCCTTGAGCGCTCCGTGGAAAACGATCTACGATCTGCAGAGGAGCTATGAGAAACTCGGTTGGGGTTCAAACTGCAATCCCTGGAGAATATTGCATGCAAAGAAGGGCATAGTAGCCGCATCATTACTGCTCAACGAGTTGTGGTCTTTCACTTGCCTATACTTTGCCTTCAGAGTTTTACTCTTGGATCTACATTCCTCTGCTGTCCGGTCATGCCCTCGCTTACGCATCTCTTCGGCTATCTTTATAAAAACGTCTATGGTACGATGGCTACTGTGGAGCTGCTCTTGCACCTTCTGTTTGCCCCACAAATCTATCAAGTTGAGAGTTTTGGCATGTCCCCAAGCGATGCTGTGGCCACCCTTTTTTGGTCTGAACGTGGGTGTTGATGCTTTCTTCCCATACCAAGAAAACAAAAGCGCTCCTGAGGAGATGCGCAATGCCTATCTTAAAAAAAAAAAACGAGCAGGGAAAAGGAAAAAGCCACTCCCTGTCACTGCCCACCTGGCACCAATTTCCAGTGAGGAACCTTTTTTGGAACTATCTCGCTATGTGGTTAACACTACCAATATAGTGCTAAGTAGCACTACTTTTCAAATAAATCGGCCAAAGTAGCGACATCTCCTGTCACGCTACATTTGGGTATTTTGCCCTCCCCCCTTCTGAATGAGGCGTGATCCGGGGGAACAATGAGAAATCTTAGAGGTATATTTAGGGGAATATTTGCCCATGTAAACGAGACCCAGGTGTTGTTGAATGATAACTGTCCTCAGCTCTAGCTGATAGCATGGCTGTAGCCAATGGTGAAGAGTGTAGACAGTTGCAGTCTAACCATATCTGGAAGACAGCACAATTTATACCCTATTTCAAAACAAGATTTTGTTTTGTTTTTAAAGTTCCCTGCTGTTTGCTTGTTTTTCTTGCTGTGTTAATAGATTTTGATTTTATAGTTGGTTGATAAGAGGAATGCTGGATATTAACAGCTTTCTTAAAATAATCATTTCCATTTTAGATCATGTTGTACGAGTACATCACGTCAAAATGTTGAAGGAGGTGGAGCTAGCAGTTATTTAAACAAAATAAATAAAACAAAATCCCACAAACACAATATATTTTCACTTTTAATGCAGCATTTATATTGCATTGCACTTGTCACAATGAATCTTTTGACTTGTTAAGCTGCACTGGTTCAAACTTCCCAACTGCTCAGAAAACAAAGCTGTTGCAGTTTATCTTCTGTGAAGGAAGACAACTGGATTAAGAGCTCAAACGAGTCCCAGCAGCAAGGAAGCTTAGCTTGGAAGGGCTAAGGCTAGGAGGTGGTTGAGGTCCATGTGCCTGCAGTATTGTGATCTAGCATCCCTAAGGCAGATTTTAGGAATGGTACCATAAAGGCACCAGATCCCGTATGATCTTGGAAGCTAAGTAGGGTGAGCCCTGGTTAGCAATTTGATGGGAGAACGCCAATGAATACCACATGCTATAGGCTATATTTCAGAGAAAGGAACTGGCAAAACCACCTCTGAGTATTCCTTGCCTAAAAAAACCCTATGAAATTCATGGGGTCACCGCAAGTCAACAGGCAACTTAATGGCATACATACATACACACACTTCTTCAAACCATAAACCTCACAATCCCTCAGCCAAGCATGACTAGAAACTAAGGGATTCTTGGAGTCGTGGTCAAAAAGAATAACTTTTCCAAGCTCTGCTGTTAGGAAACAATAAAGACCAAGCAACTTGCAAAAGGGGCTGGAGCTGATTTTCATTTATTGATTTCATTGAATCAATTGGCTGCACATTTTTCACAAGTTTGGCAACAGGCTTCTAGTACTATAAATTTCTTTTATTGATTCTAATGTATTGTACATAAACATTAGTTGAGTTGAAGGAGCCATTCTGTCCACGTTAGATTGCTTTTCCTAAAACCCTGAATTAATCAATGATTAAATAAGGTAAACTAATTTCCATTTCATGGAAGCTCATTTCTCAAGGGTTGCTGCAAATGGAACCTTAAAAATTAATCCCAATTGTGGTTCAGAAGGACCATATTTTTACTAGCACAATTTCTGACTCTTTTCCTCTCCAAATCAGATTTTCATCACAGTGAACTGCTTGAGCACAGACTTTTCTTCACAAAAAGGAGTCAAGGGTCTCCCTTTGATGATTCAGATTGATACCTACAGCTACAATAATCGCAGCAATAAACCAATCCATCGTGCTTTCTGCCAGATCAAGGTTTTCTGTGACAAGGTAAGATGATGTGTGTGTGTGTGTGTGTTGTCTGTGTGTTAAGTGTCTAAAAATACTGATTGCTGAACACAGAACAGTGGTGAGCAAGAAACAGAGCTTAGAAAGATTACTCCTTTGGACTGGCCAAACTGGCTGGGGGATTCTGGGACTCATAATCCAAAAGAGTATTTTTTCTAAGCTCCAACAAGAAATCTTTTCATGTAATAATTATTTTAGTTATTAAATAACTCAATGGTTACATCTGTAAATTGTTTCAGTCAGATTTATTTATTTTATTTCCATTTTGTTATCTCCTCTCTCTCCCTCCTTTCCCCTCTTTGCCAGCATGACTGGCAGCACTAATAGGCCTCCTTTTGGTCACTGTATTATATTCCCAGAATACTTTGGGAATTGCTCCATACAGTTGTCCCTCCGTATCCATAGATTTAGTATCCATGGATTTAAGTATTCATGGCTTGAAAATATTCTTTAAAAAATAATAATCCAAAAAGCAAACCTTGATTTTGCCATCTTATATAAGGGACACCATTTTGCTACGCCATTGCATATAATGGGACTTGAGTATTCACAGATTTCGGTATCCACGGGGGGGTCCTAGAACCAAACCCTAGTGAATATGAAGGGACAACTGTACGTTAAATGTCCACCTACCTATCATGCTGCCATCCTATGGAATCTTATGGTTTGTAAGATATTAAGTGCCTCCACATTTTCTGAGTTGCTTTTTCTGACTACAGCTGCCAAAATTGAGGAGCTATTGTGGTGTAGTGTTTGGTCAGTTGGACTAGGGGGTTGTCTATATGGCGAAAATACTCCTCATAGAATTCAAGGAGAATACGATTTGTCTTAATGAGATCCCTCATCAATCTGCCATATTCAGAAGGAGGGGGGCCAAAACTGCCAAAAACTACACCAGGTAAGCCTTTGCGGCTTTCCCCATATTTTTTAAAAAGCTCCACACGGAATGTACATTCCCGCTTGTTGGGACAACTGATTTGCTTTGATGCGCATTCCTGATAAGAGCAGAAGTGGAAAGTTGATTGGTCAGACGTGTGCAGAGGGCAGAGCTTGCTAACAAGACAAGAACCCAGAGCCGCCATGTTGGATTTTTGCCGTAGTGATCATGTGCTGAGGCGACAAAGCAGCCTTTATTTTCTGTTTAAGTGGAATATTACACTTCTGCACCTTGGTATGCTTAAAAAAAATACTGTTCAGCGGCAGCAACTGGTGACAATAAAAACATGAGTAATTCACTTGCGCCTGCCATCTTGATTCGCAGGCATGCCCATTTGAACAACGAACATGGTTAGCTTCACATACCTGTGATCTTGCCAAAAAAGCATCGAAACAAATGAAAGCTGCTGTGAATTGACATTAGTGTGCACCGATCCACATTTTATAGCTTTATATAGATAAGTACTAGGACTCTAGGAGGCCAGGGTTCAAACCCCCCACTTAGCCATGGAAACCCACTGGGTGGCCTTGGGCAAGTCACACTCTCTTCAGCCTCAGGAGAAGGCAACAACAACTCCCTCCCTCCCTTCCCCAAACAAATCTTGCCAAGAAAATCTTGTGATAAGGGTTGCCTTAGGCTTACCATCAGTCAGAAATGACATGAATGCACACAACAAAGTCTGAAGAAGTAACCCTTCCAAGCTTTGCATTGGGGTTCTTGGCCTTGCTTCTGGCCTTGCAGAAGTTTTGTTGCAGTTAGATGACACCTCTGCATCCGAGCCCATTCACATCCATAAGGAGAGGAAATAGTCAAGTCCTGGTTGCTAAGCAACCATGAGCTCATGTGAAGCAGTAGCTGATGTGGGCGATGGAATGGACGGTAAAGCAGTAGTCTCAGAATGGCTTCCTTGACTTCTCACTTCACATCTTGGCTATCTCTGTTACTTAGGGGCAACCCAAAATATTAGGGAGGTAGTGGAAAATATCAACTATGATCAGGAACTTATCATTTCTCCCCCTCAAGTAATGAATCTGGCTATATTTTAAAGGCAATTTTTAAAAGGTCAAATATTTGCAGAGATCTGAAGATGCAGCTGTTAAGCACTCAGTAAATACTGAAGGAATTAATACTGTCCTTCCCCTGCCTCCTCTCCCACCTTATCAGTTTTTGAAAAGTAATGAGGGGAAGAAAAGAAAAAGATCTTAAGGAGCTTGATCGTCATCCAGGGTGACTTGTTGGTGACAGGGAGCTTAAGCCTTTGAATTATACACAGTCATCACTTTGACTATCTATCTGATACTTCACATTTCATGGTTGAGGATCAGGAAATGAGTGTTGACAGATCTAATCAAAACCATCTTAAAAGTGGCAGCGGGGGCGGGGGGGGGGAGAGAACATAAGTGTAGCTAAAATGGTACCCTTACCAAACCTGGGGGCCAGTTGCACGGCAGAATAAAGTGCGCGAAATTCCGGATTGCTGTCCTTTCGCACCAGCGCTGCATAGTTCACATGATTTATTGCTAAATTGGAAGATCCAGTGAGCTTTCGCCTTTCTAAGTTCACACAGACAAAGGTGGGAGGGGGCATGGCCTCTAGATCACTGTCATTAAAGCCAGGCAGGAGGCGGGGAGGAAGTGAGGAGGGGGCAGTGCAAGGGGGGAAAAGACCGTAGCTTCGTAGCTTCATCTGAGCCAGAGAAAATCAGATAAAGCAATAAAAAAAGAGGGAGACCAGGGGCAGGGGAGAGGAATAATGCTTGCTTTCTAGCATAATTACTGTTCCTCTCTCCCTCTCCTTCTCCCTCTCTCTCTCGTGCACACACACACACACACACACACATATACACACACAAAAGAACGATCGAGCGATCAGCTGGTGGAGCAGATCACTCTCTCTCTCTCATACAGAGAGAGACAGAGAGAGAGAGAGGGAGAGGGAGAGAGGAACAGTAATTATGCTAGAAAGCAAGCTGCCTGGCTGGATCTTTTCGAGCCTCATCTCTTGCAAGTCCACCCCCTCAGTCCAACCAATCACGGCTAAGCTCTGCTGGGGCTGTTCGGAAAGACTGCTGGTAGTTCCCACTGCCATAAGCGAAATGGTTGTTCACACAATCGAAAGTGTGCTAACTTGTGCTACTTTTCAAAAAAGATGGGGGAAATAGTGAAAGCTGATACTGCGTGACTTATGGGTTTTTTTGCCCCCCTCCTTCTGAATATGGCGACTTTGATCCAAAAGATGTGGGAACTATTAGGACTCTTTGCGAATTCTTAGAGGATTTATTTTGCTATGTAAACAGCCCCCTGCAGCCTGAATGGCTCAGTGAGCTTTTCAGAATTAGGACATACAGTCTTCCATACTCAAAACTGGAAAATTTCCCTTTTTCACTACAAGTCCCAGAATCCCCCAGGCTATGCTGCCTTGGATTATGTGGGAGTTATACTTTAAAACACACACACACACACTTTCCCAGCTCTGGCTAAGGCTGACCTGAGGCAACCTTAGATCAGGAATCCTTTCTTCCTCAAACCCATTCTGCAGCTTATTTTCACAGATTTGTTTATTTCCATAATTTATGCCATTTTTCCCCAGACTAGAGCTTTCCAGATGTGTTGGAATACAGTGCCCACCCTTTATTAATAATACTGTCATCAAATGATATGTCTATGAAGTACCATTTACAGTCGGCCCTCTGTATCCATGGATTCTGCATCCACAGATTCAACTATCCATGGCTTGAAAATACTAAAATAATAATAATAATAATCCCAAAATCAAACCCTGATTCTGCAATTTTATATAAGGGGCACCATTTTACTATGTCATTGTATATAATGGAACATTGTATATAATGGCATCCACGGATTTTGGTATCCATGGGGGTCCTGGAACCAAACCCTAGCAGATGCCAAAGGCCCACAGTATTATTACCAACACTTTGCTATCTGTTGATCACTGGCAGCCCTATTTTGATGGTCCCTGAGGATAAACACTTAATGAAGACAGTTTAAAGTTTAGTGTATGCTGCACTTTGGTTCACATATTAAGAGCTGGTGGCTTGGGTGTCACCCTGATATGGAGTATTATTCTAAACTATGTACAACTACAGTTGTGAAGTGGAAGGCTTTCACAGCCAGCATCCATAGATTTTCCTTGGGTTTTTTCCAGGCTATGAGGCCGTGTTCTGGAATAATTTCTTTCTGACGTTTCACCTGTGTCTGTGGCTGGCATCTTCAGAGAAATGAAGATGCCAGCCACAGATGCAGGCGAAACGTCAGAAAGAAAGTATTCCAGAACACAGCCTCACAGCCCGGAAAAAAACCAAGGAAAAACTACAGTTGTCCCTCAATATCCATGGATTTAAGTATTCATGGCTTGAAAATATTCTTAAAAAAATAATAATCCTAAAAGCAAACCTTGATCCTGCCATCTTATATAAAGGACACCGTTTTGGTATGCCATTGCATATAATGGGACTTGAGTATTCACAGATTTTGGTATCCACGGTGGGTCCTGGAACCAAACCCCAGTGAATATGAAGGGACAACTGTATTTATCTAGTAAGTCCCATTCAGAGGTTGAAAGAGTGGTGTTTTTGGACTACAGCTCCCAGAATTCCTTAGACAGCAAGATTTTGTCTTTCCAGGTTGCAGTTTTAACAGATCCTTTGACTGCCTGGGTACCTGTGCATGGACCCTGTAGCTGTACCATCCCCATAGTCTTTCTGGGTTGCATGTTGATCAGATCCGCTGAGTTCTTGGTAGTTATGTTCTCTCTTAGCTGGAGTTGTGAAAATAAATGATGGATCACATGTATGGTTGTATGAGGCTCCTGTGTCAACCAGTTGGTTACAGTGTAGACTGTGTAAGATGGTTATGTGACCTATTTTACAGAGGACTGTTATCTGTTTGAAGGGCTCAGTTCAAGTTCAGTTTAATGATAAAGAACCACAAGGAAGAACAGCAGAGCCCATCACCAGTGAGGACGTGGTCAGAAGACTGGACAGGCACATCCGTCATTTGGTCATTGGGTTGGTGGGTGAAATAAGTTTAATGGTTGGGTAGAGGAAGGAATTTTAACAGGTGTTGTTTGTCATGCAAGCACCTGTACCTGTATATTTGCACTTGTTAACATTAAGAGAACATAAAATAATGACCATGGATGATTTACATAACTTTCAAGGTGAAGAAGGTGAAGATATTGAAATAGTTCAAGATTTTCCATACTTTGGCCCAGTCATTAATCAGAATATAGACTGCAGTCAAGAAATCAGAAGAAGACTAGAACATGGAAGGGCAGCTATGAAGGAATTAGACAAGATTCTGAAGTGTAAAGATATATAATTGAATACCAAAGTTAGAATTGTCCATGCCATCGTATTCCCAATTTCTGTGTATGACTGTGTTTCTGTTTATGGTTGTGAAAGCTGGAGAGTGAAGAAAACTGATAAGAAAATCAACTTATTGAAATGTGGTGCTGGAGAAGAGTTCTAAGGATACTGAGGACTGCTAAAAAGACAAATGAATGTATATTAGAGCAAATCATGCCTGAACTCTCCGTAGAAACCAAGATGAATAAACTGAGACTGCCATAGTTTGGACATATCATGAGAAGATGTGACTCACTAGAAAAGACAATAATGCATAATAAAGTAGAAGGAATAGGAAAAGAGAAGGACTGCATTCCAGAGGAAAGGACTCAATCAAGGAAGCTACAACCCTGAGTCTGCAAGACCTGAGCAGGGCTGTTGAGGACAGGGTAACTTGGGAGGTCTCTCATCCACAGGGTCACCATAAGTCAAAGTCAACTTGAAGGCAGTTAATAGCCAGAGTATACCTGTACATTAACATGTGTAGATATTATGCAGATATGTGTTATTTTCTTTCTTGGTAATGCATTTCCTCTCTTTTGTGAAGTTTAAGTGGCCATTCCACAAGGCTGCAAGGACCAATGAGTACAATGCTGGATCTTGGCAACCAACATCTAATGGCTTCAGCTTTAACTCCCCACCCCCAAGAATTGCTTGAAGAAATAAAGACAGCTTGAGATCATGTGGGTGATTGCAAAGCAGTTGCTTATATAAACAGGGGCCCTTTCACACTTCACAATTGTAGTGCTCTGATTCAACTTTAATTGCCATGGCTGCATCCTATGCAGTCTTGGGATCTGTGAGTTTGGTGAAGCACTAGACCTCTGTGCCTGAAAATTGCAAATACCCTTCCCTAAACTGGAAATCCCACAATTTCCAATGGCAACTAAAATGGAGCTATAATTGTATAGTGTGAAAGGGCCCCTGGATTCCAGGTGCAAGAACAGTAGGAGTCAACTGGACTATGCTAGTCCCAATCTGAGTGTGTAAAACTATTCCACAAGGTTACTTATGCCATCTAGTGGTACAGTATGAAAATAATGCCTGCTTGAGTAAATAGCGAAGATGAACAGACTATGAAAAGCTGGAAGAAGGGGAGGATACTGGGTCCCTCCTCCTTGCCCCAAATTTATAATTGCAACTGCCCTGTGAGAATGAGCTAGGTTGAAAGAATGTGACTGTCCCAAGAGATATGTGCCTGAGTTTGCTTATTTTGTCTTGGGATATCTATCTACTTTTCTAATTTATCGTACCTTTTCCAGCACATATTCAAAATGGCTTGCAACAAAGAAGCAGGGGGGTGGGTGGGGAAACAACCCAGGAGTAAAATCACAGTAGCATCAATTGAATAAAAACAGGATCAGAACATTCAGAAAGGAAAGCTTTATATCCATTTTGAAATGCAAGGAAAAACAAAGAGTTCCCCAGTTCTACAGACAGGTTGTTGTTCTAACTTCTCCACATATTAGCTACTGACATTTGGGTTGCATGAATAGCTGAAATAAATATGTGATATTTCTATATGCTATTTTATATAACCTATCTATATATTTCATATCTATACAATATTTCAGAAATATATGATTTGTTGAATAAAAGTGAACAAGAGGTTTGATAGAAGAGACAGTTAAGAATTCCCTAACCTTTTTTTGGGACTACACCTGCCAAATCCTATAGCATTCTGGTCGATGACTGTAATAAAGATTGATTTAAAATCCTATATCCAACATGCACAGTTCTCAGAAATTTGGGGCTCCTGACTCTGCTGCATGAGGCAATTGCTTGACAGGCTGGTACAGATTTGTTTCTCTTCAGTCTTAATTGAAATGTTGCTAATACCCTTTCACCTTCTGGTGAACACTTATTCCTAATTATCATAAAATGATAGAATTGTTTGAAGTCCCTTAAATAGCATTAAGTAGGTTGTCAAGGAAACATCAGCGGCAACACTGAATCAGTGCAAGATGAACCTATTGCAGGTTCATTTGATGAACCTATTGCAGGTTCCTATTGCAGAATTGTTGTATTGCTTATGTTTTGTTTTGTTTTTTAGAAACAACATGTTGTTATGTGCACTTGCTTGGGAGTAAGCCCACTGGGTATAATGACATCAGTTTTGAGCCAGCACACCTATGCTCAGGCTGTCAGCTGTTTAAGCCTCTACAAGTGCCTCTCTCTCCATGTCACTGATATTCTTTCATGTACAGAGTAGAGCTTGGAAAATTTATTTGTGTAGATTATACCTTCCAGAATCCTTAGTGAGTATGGCCAGTGGCCATGCCAGCTGGGTAATTCTGGGAGCTGCAGATCCCAAAAAGTAACATTTCCAACCTCTGATGTGAAGCTGCTTAGGCTGAATAAAGATCACTAGTCCTTCTCTTATGTTTGACAAGAGAAAATCAAACTGATAGAAGGTTGGAGCTGTCTAGCTGTTTAACCAACTGATGTTTCTCCCTGTCCCTTTGCTTTGGCCTTCCTATTCCCTTGGGCTGCTGATACACTGCAGAAATAATGCAATTTGACATGTTCAATGCTATGGAATTCTGGGATTTGTAGTTTTGTGAGATACTTAGCCTTCTCTGTCAGAGAGCTCTGGTGCCACAACAATCTACAAGTTCCAAGATTCCATAGGGCAGAGCCACAATAGTTAAATAAGTGTCAAAGTGCATTATTTCTGCAGTGTGTCAGCAGCCCCAGTCGTTGCTACCATTTTGGTTAAGGACTGCCAGTGAGCTTATTTCTTTATTACAGTCATTTAGAAAAGCCTGCATTTTGGTAAGGTAGATACAGGCCCAGAGCACACTAGAAAGAATTACAGGCTTCTTCTGGTCCTTCATGTCTTTCCTGCGCTTGTCATCATTTTGAAGTGGGGCTCCCATATGCTCAGCCCCTTCAAAATGGCACCAATAGGGACCTCACCACAAGATGCTTTCCAGAATAGATGGAAAGCAACAGACTGTTGGTTAAGATACAAAAAGATCCAGAGGGTAATCTTACTATAAAAACAAGAGAACAGGTAGAAGAAATTTGCAAGAGTAAGTGGTTTAATTATAATCAATTAAAAATTAGATTCATAGAAGATCAAAAAATGGAAAATATTGAAAGTGAAGAGAATGAATTAGAAAAGATCATATGGGATGAACAAAAAAAGAAGATTACCAAATACTATAAACTGTTGTTATCCAGAAAATTAGAATCAGATAACATCAAAGATTTTATGATTAAATGGGCGCAGAATTTTGGATATCCATTAGATCTCGAAGCATAGGAGAACACTAGGGAAAAAACCCCAATAAATTTACTAAATGTCAAAATTTGAGAGAAAACTACATGAAAGTGACACACAGGTGGTATTATACACCAGTAAAACTTAATAAAATAAACAATTCAATCAGCAATAACTGCTGGAAATGTCAAAAAAGTGTGGGTTCACTACTACATATGTGGTGGAGCTGTAAAGTTATTTTTAAAATTCTGGGATAAGGTGTAAAAAGCAATTATGGAGATGTTACAAATTCAATTTAAGGCTAAACAAGAATTATTTCTATTGAGCATGACTAATACCTTGGAAAAGGAAGATGAACAAAAATATTGGAGAATCATGTTATACTTAATATCTGCTGCTAGGATATTGATAGTACAAAAGTGGAAAACACCTAAAACTCCCACAGTATGTGAATGGATCATGAAAACTCAAGAAATGCTACAAATGGACATTTTGTCAGCTTAAATTCGTAATATACCAAAAGAAAAATCTTTAGAAAAATGGTGGCCAATACTAAAGTATTGGGGGGAAAAGGAAATGGGTTATGATAAATAAAATTTACTACAGGCTTGACAATTTTCTTAAAATATTCAGAAAAAAAGGATCAGGGGAGGTAGATAGAATAAAGATAGGATGAAATACATGAAATATTATGGGAACATGCAAAGGATAAGAAAGACAGATATTGGGATTAAATGAAGTCAAGTATATAAGAATGTTGGAAAATAATCACTCCAATAATACCAAACACTTGGGAAGTCTTTAGTAATTTGTTTGTATATATTCTATAGATATTGTAAATATTGAAATATATAAATTGCTATCTTTAAGATTAAGAAATGTTAGAAAGAATTGTAAAACTTCATAATTTGGAACTTGAGAGACGGTAACTATATGTTTTAATTTCTGAACTGTTAATAAAGAATAAATGGGGGGGGGAACGAAATGGCAGCAATAGCAGTGTGCACTATGTGGAAGGTACAATGGACAATAGCAGACACCAGTTTGTTTCCATATCTCATCCCTCCGGAGCCTGAATCCTGTCTAACACCACTCCAGCCATGGAGTGGCCACGTACACGTCACTAACCAGTAACATTCTGTGCAGGCACACCAACTGCCCATCCTCACTCAAGGCACTCTTTTCATAGGGCTCCAAAACTGGTTGGTAAGACTTCATACTCTATACCAGAGCCACCCAACTTGTAAGTAGGGTGGCCATTTACAAATTGCCAAAAAGGGCAAAGGTGTCACCCCAAATAAATGGACAGAAGAGGACTCTGGTTTGGATAAAACTGGCATATGCTGGTTCATTTGTATATCTGCCGGTTTATAAATAATTAATATCGTTCAAGTATAAAATCATTTCACCAGAGTAAGGAAGACTATAACCAAATGACCTATGTGTCGACTCAGTCTGCTGTCCAGGTGCTCTTAGTTGATGGGAAACTTCTCTGCTGTCTCTTCGTATGGTTCGCTATGTTTAAACTAGACTTTGACAGGGCAGAACGTCAAACAGAGACTTTCCCTATAGAGGAAGACATGTGGCCACCCTGTATCAATGTTGGGAATACAAATCAGTTTGATTTGATATGCCTGATATTAGGTATGCAAGTATTTGATGATTTCATCCTCAGAAGTGAAGATGAATCATTTCCACAGTTTTCCTACCACTATGGAAAAAGTGTTTTTAATGCAAGACAACTTTTTTCTTTGAAAAAAAACCAGTAATCTTGCACACGCGTGCACACACAGAGACACACAAACCCTTGCATAACAAAAGCAGTCTTGCAGCATTTTGGACCCACTGAAGTTTCTAAACAGTTTCCAAAGGTAGTCCAGACGGGATGTAATTCCCTGATCTGCCTTTCTACTGACCAGGAGCACCTCTGTCTTGTCTGGATTACATTTCAATTTGTTTACCCTCATCCAGACCAATACTGACAGCAGACACTGGTTTAGCACAGAAAGAGCCTCCTTGGAGTTGGATGGAAAGGAGAGATAGAGTTGTGTGTCATCAGCATACTGATAATACTGAACCCCAAAACTCCAGTTGACCTCTCCCAGTGATTTCATATAGATATTAAACAGCATGGGGGACAAAAATGTGCCCTGAGGGTTACTGCAGGTTAGTGGCCAGGGTGTCAAACAGGCATCCCCCAGCACCATCTTCTGGGTCCACCCCTCCAAGAAGGACTGGAGCCACTGTAAAACTGTGCCCCCAGGCCCCATCCCAGCAAAGCGACCCAGAAGAATGCCATAGTTGATGGTATCAAAAGCTGCTGAGAGGTCCAGCAGAACCAACAGGGATACACTCCCCCTGTTTAGTTCTCTGTATAGGTCATCCACCAAGGCAACCAAAACTGTCTCTGTCCCATAGCCAGGCCTGAAGCCAGATTGAAATGGATGTAGATAATCCATTTCATCCAGAAATGTCTGGAGCTAGGAGGCCACCACACCTTGCCTGAAAAGAGGACATTGGAGATAGTTCTCCAGTCTGATGAGATCCAGGGAGGATTTTTTTGCAATAGTGACCTCACCACAGCTTCTTTTAGGCTGTAGTTGATTGTAGTGCATATCAGTGTCAGCCAATCAATGGAGGGCAGAATCAACTAACTAACTAACTAACTGAAAAACTATTGTGATCAGTATGTGTAGTTATGAAATTCCTGAGAAAATATATTTTCAACATTACCTTGCTGAGGACAGGAATTATTAAGATGGCTAGTAGAACTTGACAAATACCTTAGGTATTCAAAGATTCAGCCATTTGAAACACATCAGGAAAGAACTTTTGGCTGTTAGAATTGCACTGTGACCCTCACATTAGCATCTTAAACCCAAAAGACCTTCACATCGTTTCCCATTTCACTTTCTACTTAGGCTAAGTGGGAATGAAATGCTACGGAAAACATTCACTGACTTATATACCATAAGCTATCTGCAAGGCTGGAGGATGCAAGCTAATTACAAAGGCATTTAGTGACTTTGGTATCAAACTTGGGAGCTCATCATTGCAAGATGATGGGTGCATAAGATATTTAACACTATCATGTCACTTTAACTGTCATGGTTTCATCCTGTGGAATCCTAGTCCCTAGGGAGATTCATTTAGAATCCTTGGGGCCTCAGCAGACTACAAACTCCAGGATTCCATAGGATCCAGCTATGGCAGTTAAAGTAGAATCATAGAATCATAGAGTTGGAAGAGGCCACAAGGACCATCCAGTCCAACCCCCTGCCCTACAGGAATACACAATCAAATCATTCCCAACAGATGGCCATCCAGCCTCTGCTTAAAAACCTCCAAAAGGAGGAGACTCCACCACACTCTGAGGCAGTGTATTCCACTTCTGAACAGCTCTTACTGTCAGGAAGTTCTTCCTAATGTTTAGGTGGAATCTCTTTTCCTCTAGTTTGAACCCATTGTTCCATGTCCTAGTCTCTGGAGCAGCAGAAAAAAAAGCTTGCTCCATCCTCAGTATGACATCCCTTCAAATATTTAAACATGGCTATCATGTCACCTCTCAACCTTCTCTTCTCCAGACTAAACATGCCCAGCTCCCTAAGCTGCTTTTCACAGGGCATATGAATCATCATGCTGTGATTATGTAGTGTGAAGGGCCCCTGGTTCAAGGAACTGGAACCATGTGTAGTTGATACACCCCACCCCTAATTGTGGAATGTTTCTTTTTGTCTTCATTTGTGTGGATGTTTGTTTTTGCTCGCCTCTTCCTGTCTCATTTGCTCTTTTTATTTCCAGGCCACTTCCTATTTATGTGGCTATTTTCTTCTTGTTTTGGAAGCATTTGTTGGTCCCAATGGGTGATATTCTAAGTGACCATTTTACTATACTGAACAGATTGAAGTTCTGTTTTATTATTAAATTTTCTTTTAGGCACTTGAGTAGAGCCACCTTGCTCTTTAGTGTTTACACCAAACATGCAGTTCCATAGTAAAGTCATTGCATATCACAGAGTAGTGACTGCAACATTGCTCTTATGCCTACTTAGTCAAGAGATACGTTTTACAGTCCCACAGGACACATCTGTGTTTTCAAAATAACTGTTTGCAAGTTTAATTTTAATAGCTTGTGAGCTTCTGTGATGGTCTGAATTACAGCTTTTATCTTTCCTATTGCAGGTATTAACACCATGAGTAAAATAAGGCAAGGTCAGGGAGGGGATTAAAGGCTGGATTAGAGACTGTAAATGATGCTTTTGGGGACAAGAACACCCAGAATTCCCCAGCAAGCATGTTCAAAAAAGTAACTTTTCCAAGCTCAGATGGAAATGAATGCAGTGGTATGATATTGCACACACTTACTCTGTTGATGTGTCAGAATGGTTTCCTACAGATATTTTCCCTCTTCCTTTTATTTTCCATAAAGACTTGCTTAGTTATGTGTCAGCTGTTAAATATAGTGGCTATGGAACAATGTTCCAAAGTATATTTGTTTCTGTCTTGTTCTGTCTTACCTATATGGTTCACCTACCTTTAAATGGGAAATAGAGCCACCAGGTTGAGAAATCCAGAAGTATCCAGATGGAGGTAGCCTCCACGGGTTGTTAAGCTGTGGTTTTGAAAACTTTGCACATTAAAATAAAGGAGCAAAAAGCACCAGTTGTCAGGGAGCGATAGTGTGTGTGTTTACTTCATGCCATGCTTGATGGCTTTCCAGTAGCATGCAAATGACCTGTGATTATAGAAAACAAAGTTATTCTCTTGGATTATAATTCACAGACTCTCTCAGATAGCTTGGTCAGTAGCCATGCTGGCTAGGGGATTCTGAGAGTTGTAGTCCAAAAAGCTACCCTTTCCAAGCTCTGAATAGACGAACCTTAGGTCTGAACTAGAATTATTCTCATATTCATAGGAAATGACCACCATACTTTTCTTCTCCATTGTTTCTCAAGTGGTTTTTTTTTCTTTGTTGCAGTTTGAGGCACAACCATGTGTGTTGTGATGGCTGCCAAACACTTCCTAGCACAATTATATCCTGTAAAACTAATTAGAGTGAACTCACTATTCAGGGCTCTTCCAACTTGATCTAAAGAAGCATGAGTTCTTACAATATAGCTCCTTGGGTTTTACTGTGTTGTACCAGTGGTTGTTACCTCTACACCCACTTGTTCCATTATTTGGGGGGACTGTAGCAATTTTTTGGATCTGCACTAGGACTCTTCTCTCTCTCTCTCTCTCTCTCTCTCTCTCTCTATATATATATATATATATATATATATATATAACTGGGACATGGTTTGCTGAGGTGGTCCTATGGTTTGAAGGGCAAGTTTTCTCCTCTCAGTCTCTCAGAATTAAAAAGAAACCCACATGAATATAGGAATACAGCATTGCATCTGATGTTGGGAATTGCCTGAAAATAGCCTGAAACAACAGAAACATTCTTTGTATATTTTTAAAAACAACTCTAGAAACCACAGCAACAAATATAGTAACATCCTGACACTTTTACCCTATCTGGATTAAAACCTCCTGATGGCTACAGAAAGCCACTGTGGCCACATTTAACAACCCATGGTTTAGTACAGAGAGCCGTAGTGGAGCCAGCCCTACCATTAGGCAGTGTGAAATTTGGGGTGGCCTGAAAGGGCAGCAAATTGTCAGTGTCTTGTTATATTTTTCCTGCTAGGGATTTGTTGTGGGTTTCCTATGTGCCTTTAAGCTGACTCCACTTTATGGCAACCCTATCATGGGGTTTTCTTGGCAAGATTTATTCACATGAGATTTGCCATTAGCTTCATCCTAGGCTGAGAGTTTGTGACTTGCCCAAGGTCATCCAGTAGGTTGCCATGACTGAGTGAAAATTTGAGTCCTGGTTTCCTGGGGTCCTAATCCAACACTCAGACCAACACTCTCCTCCTAGGGATGTGAAGAAGTATTTATGGGACTTTCTGCCTCTGTGCCAAAATAATCTGGCTGGGTATGGTTACTTTGCACCTTAATTTGAGTCAGTAGGGCACCCCTTTTCTTTCTTCTCCTCAGTTGACAAATATCTTGGGCTGTTCCTATTGTTCACATTCGGTTCTGGTGGACCATATTAAAAAAATATACCAAGTTCCAGATTTGATCCTTACTGTGAAGAAAGATGGGGTGCTTTCTCAACAGGGGTGCAATGGAGATCGCCAAAGATCTGGATAATGACTATCTTTAGGAGGAGAAAATTTGACTATTCCAATTCAGGGGGGCATAAAAAACTATCAACCATTTGTCCCTATTAAATGGAAATCTCACATGCAATAGACTCATTTATCTTTATCTCCATGCTTCTCACGACAGGGAGCTGAGAGGAAGATCCGAGATGAAGAGAGGAAGCAAAACAGAAAGAGAGCAAAAGCACCATTATCTCAGCCGCCATGTAATAATGGTGAGGAACATATTCCCTTCCCTCCCATCTATATTTGTTCTCTGCCATACTTGCCATGTTGTCCCAATCATTAACCATACCCTTATTCTCCTACAAGCAGCTGAAGGAAAACTGACCACTGGCCCCCTCCAAAAGAAGAGTGACATCACCTACTTCAAAACAATGGCAGACCTGGAATCTCAGCCTGTTCTGTTCATACCAGATGTTCACTTTGGGAACCTCCAAAGAGCTGGACAGGTAAGTAATGGGGGCAAAGCTGGGGATGTATAGAGTCTTTGCAAGCTTTGTGAGCAATACTTATGGGGAAAGGTATCTATGGCACTGACAGAGTTGGAACTTCAGCAGTGAATAGTCAGGATCAGGGAACAGGCACACCCCAGAGAGAGTAAAATGGTTTTCTGTTCTCTTGATATCAGTGGGAGAGTGACACAAGCTGTCAATAACCAAGCAGAGCTTTGGAAAGTTACTTTTTTGGACAACTCCTAGAATCTCCTGGTCAACCCACAAAAATTACATATATGAGAGTGGCCTTTTGGTTCTGCTGTCCATTGACATCCTAAAAAGAAAGTTACATGACTACAAAATGAAGCAACACAGTAAAAAAGTTATCTCAGTGAAAGGATGGGAATGGGATTATAACAGCAGATTGGAAAGAAACTCAGGCAGCAACTGCAAGAATTTAAAATGTCATAGCTCTGAAAAAACTCACTATAATAAGGTAATCTAAACTGCTCATCTGAAATGAGACAATGATGGAAGGGCATGTGAATGCTCCACAGACTTTCTTCACACTTCCTCCTCATTTCCAGTCATGTACAAAACCTGTGCTACCATAATTTTCTCAGTTTCAGAATTTATCACTATTTGCCAACTCACTTTTAATCATGGCTGGAAAACTGTGGTTTGAGCTAACCATGGTTAACAAAACAACAGATGCAGATGTAATGCTACACTATGGTTAGTTTTCCATGGCAAGGCACTTCTGATAAATATGTCCTTTAGCTTAACAATAGCTAGATTGAACCGCAGCCTCTTCCACTCAAGTTTATACTGGACAAAATTTTTGGGACCATTGTATCTAGCGAGAGATTATAATTAAAAGTAAAATTTAGCATTTATGTGGAGCTTTTGGGACTATGTTCAGAGAACTCAGTTTAATTCTGTTTTAAGGAAGCAGTATATTTACTTTCATTCCCCTCATGTCTCTATGCACATTATCTTAACACCTCTTGGAGTAGAATAGGAGTCTAAATAACATTAAGGCAGACAAAATGATGTGTTGAATGATCAGCATCTTGACTAGGATGCTCAGTGTAACAAAGCTTAAAGTGACAAGGGTAGAAGTTTACAGTTAATTTATTTTAATCAGCCTCCATTTAGAAATTATTAATACCTTAGGCATTGTGATACTAGCTGTCAGCTACAAGACTACTTGCCAGCACTGAAGAGACTAAATGTAGTAGTAGATGTCAAGACAGTGAGAATACCAGGGGAAGGTGAATTTGCATTGCAAACTTTTTTCCGCCAGTATCATGTTTAATGTAAGAAATGTATATCACATTCTCATGTACAAACAATTTAAAATTGTTAGGACTTACATGCTGGCATACCATATACATCTCTCTAATGCATAAATCACTATTCACTGTCCATCATTATCTAACACATAAACTACTATCCACCTATTTGGGGGGTGTAGCTTAGTGGTGGAGCATATGCTTTGCATGCAAAAAAAAAAATAAATCCATGCTACATTCATGCAATCTTCAACTAGGGTTGGCAAAGATTCCTACCTGTTATCAGGACTGTGACAGTGAATTTTGAAGTGCAAGCACTCATCAAGACAGTCCCAATAGCTAAGCCTCCAACAAATGTCAAAGAATGAAGGCAGCTGCATGGATCTGTGTCAAGAAGCCAATTCCATTTAATGACTGCGATCTTGTTGCCTGACATAACTGCAGTGGTATGGCTGACGTTAGCACACTGGCAAGGGTAAAATGGTTGCAAGTGCTATTGTTGGTGGGGTGGGGATTAGGAATTTTTTGGGGATTAGGAAATTTTTATTGGAATAAGACCATTCTACTGAAAAATACACCCGACCGCAAAAGGCCGTAACAATCACGCAAAAATATTTTTTTTCTTCTTTTCTTACTAATACAAAAACAAAACTATCTATCCTAACACGAATATATTTTTCCTCTTAATCTAAACACACTATAATCACATTATATTTACACATTATAATTATACAAAAATACAATAATAATAATAATAATAATTTATTTTAAATATCCTTTTATGTTATTACTGGGGTTTGGCAATTTCTCTTTTTCACTCAGAGCTAAATTTTCAATTATGTTCTTCACATAATAAGCAGTGCCTTTTGCATCCTGCAGATTTTGACTTTTCACCTCCCTTTGTCTTTGGAAAACTAATCCTAACATCACATAGAGGTTTACGAGGTGCACCGTGGACCAGGGCACTTTCCAAAAACTCTCAGCCACGGAACCAGACTCCTTCCTCTTCCTCTTTTGGCCCACTGACTTTCTGGGTCCCCTGACACCCTCTGGAGGTTCAGTCCCCGAAAGCACTGTCTCCTAGGCCTGCTGTGCTAAATCTGGCCAATCCAGGACCCGGGCCACCTCCTCCCATGTTTCCCGGGAACTCGGGCAGTCCTGGACAAAATGTCTGATCGTCTCCTTCTGTGCTACACCACTCAAAATCTCAGCCTTTTTTAACATTTCAGACGAGGACAAGTCGGCTCACCCTCTGTGGTCCACGGTCTCCTTCCCTTCAGATTAAGAACCTGATGGTAGAGTCTCCACCTCAAGTCCCACAACTTTTTGGGGACCCTTTTGTCCATGAAATATTCAATTGGGTTAGTCTGGTGGTTTAGGTACTCTGATAAATCTAGCTTGGCCTGACGTTTTTGCAAACATGGGTTAACATAAATCTCCTCCACTATTTTCCTGTACAAACCTCTCTTGATGCTCTTGATGCTCTGACCTGGTCTGTCTTTCCCCTTCAACTCCTCAGCATGAATTCTATATTTCTTTGTGTAAAAAACAAAGTCTCTCAAATAATCTGGTGCTTTCAATTTTTCAGGTAAAGAAAACCTAAAGCTTAATGAGCCTTCCTCTCACCAAGTCTTTCCCCATCTACTCCCTATCCAGCACTCACAAAACAAAACTAGCCAAGCCTGAGGTTGAATCTGACCTTTTTGCAACTTTCCCAAAATTTTGGGCAGAAAAGATGGTGATGAACTTAGGTCCCAGGTCTGGGAAGTCCAGGCCCCCTTGTTCTACCTGCCCATAAGTCACTGCCCTTGCCAGGGGGAATGTGGCCATTCCCCAAAGGAACTTGAAGAGAACTCAATCAGCTTCTTTAATCACTGAATCCGGAGGCAGGAAAACAGCCGCCAAATTGGCTGCCACCGGAAGCAGGTAGGTATTTACAAAAGTGGCTCTCTGATAAATGGTCAGCTTCCATCTCTGCCAGAGCGCCACCCTCTCCTTCACTTTTTCCAACCAGTGATACCAATTTTCTTTCCACCCCTTGGGAGCCACTGCAAAATTCAGCCCCAGGATCTTCACCCTATCCATCTTTGCCTCTTGCTCTGCTTGCCACCCTTCCTTTTCTTCAACTACGTCCTTTAGAGGAATAGCTGCCATCTTGTCCTCTGCAGCAAAAATCCTGATAAAAAACCTCTTTTCCATGTTATGTTGAGCACCAGAAACTCGACCGTAGGCCTCAAAAGCATCTTTAATCTTTCTAACTTCCATCCTGTCTTTAACCAAGAGGGACACATCATCAGCATGGGCAACAAATTTGAAATCATCTATAGCTGCTCCCAAACTACTTTCTCTGGGAACAGAGATGGCTGTAGCTTTCTCTTCTGTCCTGCTGCTGCCTCTGTGCACTGCTCCAATAAGTGTCTTACACTGCATAATGTGTAACTTACCAAAATAATCCCAGCCAGTGGTTCCAAGTCTTTTGTAGAGCTAATGGGTCTTCAGTGTTCATTCAGGACCAAGCCATTCCAGAATATTTTGCCTTGCAACAGAGATCGTTCTCAATAATGTGTCATTGCTGGGAACATCCATCATCTCAGCCACATACCACCACCTCACATACTTGGGAGGACTGGAGCTAAACTCAGAGATGGCAAGGAAGCTTTGCAATTACTAATCAGTGTGGAGTCAAATACTGAATTTGATGAATCAATGGTCTGATTCTCTCAGACTTCCTATCTGTTATCTGGTATTTATTTCATCCCTTTTCCAAGTAGCTTTGGGTAGCTATTGTTGTCGCTCCCTGATTTTTTCTCCTTTCCTCACAACTGCCCTATGAGGTGGGTTAGATTGTGAGACAGTGAACCAAGATCATCCAGTAAGTTTTGTAATTTAGTGGGGATTTCAACCCAGGTCTTAAGTCTAGCATTCTAACCACTACAACACGCGGGTTCTTTCCAATGTTGTGTTAGGTAGGTGAATTTAAGACTGTTGATTTAACTGGGTACATTTCTAACTCTGTTAGATTATGGATGTACTATTTACTTGGAACTCAAAAACAGGCAACTTATAACCAGATTAATTACATGTGGCCTTCAGATTGATTTAAAAGGTCTCTGTAAATAATGAATGTATTTCTGGCAAGATATATCCAAAGTATGGCAGTCATCTTGGCTTCTAGGGAGAGTTCAGGCTTGATTTGCTCTTGAACCCATGTATTTGTCGTTTTGGTAGTCCACAGTATCCATAGAACCCTCCTGTAGCACCACTTTTCAAATTAGTTGATTTTCTTCTTAGTAGCTTTCTCCACTGTCTAGCTTTTGCAGCCATATATGGAAATCAGAAATCATACTGAGGCGTGGGTAATCCTGACTTTGGTATTTGGTGGTATTCAATGTCATTGAAAGCAGCACATGAGCCCTGTTTCTTTTCTCTTCCATGTGTGACAATGGCTAGTGTGTTGACAAGGTCTTCCTCTGATGTAATCTGACCCAGCACATCCTGTGCTCAGTTGCATTGCAATGCAACCATATTTGCAGAGTGAAAAGAGAAGCTTTGCACTGCAGGCCACTTATTATCTTTTTTAATAAAAGAAGGAAACACTTAGCTTCTGCTACCTCATAAGGTAAGTACACTGTCCTTCAGTGTGAAGTTGAAGGCTTTCACAGCTGGCATCCATAGATTTTCCTTGGTTTTTTTCCAGGCTTTTCCAGAACACAGGCTCACAGCCCTGAAAAAACCAAGGAAAATCTAACACTGACCTTCCATCATTCCACCTCTCAAAATGTGTAATGTGTAAAATCTGTTTCTCTAGGGTTGGGGGAGAGCCAATGCTGTCATGTTTATCACAAAAACAATAGCATCCCCGCCTTCAGTGCAAAAGTAAATAATTACAAGTAATGACTTTTACTGTCTCTAGACTCTCCAAATGAGCAAAGACAACATGGAGACCCGTATACAATTGCTCTCTTTCTTTCTTGTTTTTGCTGTATAGCAACTTCTGACATCATAACAATAACAATAAGTCTGCTTGTTCAATTCTACAGGTTTACTACAACACAGATGATGAGCGAGAAGGGTAAGACATTTATTGCCTTGTAAGTTTTGCTGTCAAAGAGCCCCACCCCTTAACAATAAAATAAAATAAAATAAAATAAAGAACTGAAGATCTGGTGCCATTTAAAGACAAATGTTTAACTTTCTCTTGGCAGAGAAGTTTCTTAACCCTGTTTGAACTTCCTTTGCCTTGTGATAGAAGCAAGTTGATATTCTATCACATAGACTATATTGTGTGTCTTTATGTACATATTGGGTTACTTATGTATTTCTAAATGGTGTATAATTTTTTTTAAAGCAAAGTTACCCCAGACGCTGTACTGTATATGGTAAATCTAAAAAAACTGTGATCCACATGTATCCTGAAAATCAGATGGAAAATTTATGCTAATTTCTCATAATTTATTCTATTATTTTTTTATATGTATAAAGTACTATGGAAAACATGATTTCTCCTTAGCCCCACTCACTCCTCTCAGGATGTTAAGCCTATCTTCTGAGAGCAAGAAGCAAACTTATCACTCTTTATGTTATATATATATATACTGTATATATATATGGAGAGAGAGAGAGAGAGAGAGAGCATCATGCCTTTGTTTACTATTTGAGTTAACAGGGGCATGACAGTTATTTTTTGTGTGTTACAGGTAAAGTACTTATTTGCAATACATACAACATCAAGTAGGTGATATATAATGAAGCATTCTGTGCCTTTCTCATTGTGGCAGCTGTCAAACCCCAGGACGGGTTCCTCCTAATGCTGCTTCCCAGCCAGAGGAGCAGGCAATTTAAACAATGAAGAAGCAGTGGGTCTTGGCCTGGAGAGGGGAAGAAACCAGTGTGTGCTCACAAATAGAATGCATCTTCCTTTTCCTTCCTCTCATCGCCAAGACCAGCCATGTCCTCATCTTATGAATTGTTTCCCCCTCCCTCTCCTTATACATGCATTTGTATAATATACAGAGTCATGTAATTAAACAGCAATTTCACTGTTAGAGTAGATCTGTCAAAATACTAAAGCTTCATGAAAAACTAGGTCATCTATTTCGTAATTAACAACTTTGCTGTCACTCTACATTATTGTTCTTCATGTGTTGAGTAATACCTGTTGATTTATTATGGCTGAAGTTTTAAAAAATGTGCTTTAATCAAGCTGTAATAAATAATGTGTGGGGAAAATATTTATTAGGGATCTGGTTATCAGGGAGGAAAGAAAATACGTGTGGGTTTTTGCTGCCCTCTAGGAATTCTAGTAAATCAACAAACAAGGATATCTTTCATTGGACAAATGCAGGCTTGGTCACTGTAACCCTTACAGAGAGGTTGGAAACATTACTCTTCTGGATTATAGTTTCCAGATTCTCCCATCCAGCATATTCAGTAGCTATGATGGCTAGAGGTTTCTGGGAATTATAATCCAAGAAAGTAACTTTTCCACACTCTGCTCTGACATTGCATAGTCTCTCCTTCTGATTGGGAAGACTATTGGGTAACATTTAGTTTGGTTCAAGGCTATAAGTTTGGTTCCTCTGTTTTTCTTTGCAACAGGAGTATCTTGGCTAAACGGATATTCCGGCCGGTAGAGGAGGACTTTGTTCCACCACCATTAAAGCAAATAAAAGAAGAAGGAGCAAAAAGAGGTAATTATTAATACTCTGGCACTTGCCCCATTCCCTTGATTCACAATTTATTGGAAGGTAACTAGGGAGGGGAAAAAAAATGGAATTGAAATATAGCTCTGAGTAGAGATATTCAGAGGTAGAGGATGGTGAAGAGCAGCATTCTCCCCAATCTGCTGTCATCCAGATCAGTTAGACTGCAACATCCATTGCTATGTGGTCCAATGCCCATAGTAAATAGTGCAATAAAGCTTGAGTTGGGAAAGAATGGGATTCTAGTCTAGGCAATCTTGCCATATCTGTGTGCATCTGCCTACAACAGGCAAGGTAAACAGCAGCTGCCCCCAGAATCCTGTACTGACCACCTTGGAACAGCAACACACACAGAAAAGGGGAAACATAAGCCTGCCTCACCAGCTACCCCATGCATATTTAAAAAGCATAGATCTATAAGTCTGGCCAATGAAATGGCAGTCCTAAGCAAAGTGGAGGCTGGTGAAAGAAAAGGTCATCCCTGGATGCATTTGGAAGAAGCCTTCAAGTGGTCTGTAGAAATGTTTCTGTTTACTTATGCAAGTCTTAGCTGACCTGGTTGTTTCATTTCACACACACATGTTGTTAATTTTGAATAAAAAGTTTGCTGAAACATGGTGAACTGCTGTTCTTTTTTGTGGTTTAGAAACCTATCCCTATTCTTTCCATGCTACTTCTGCCTCTCATGTCAAATGTTTCTGTTAAAGAAGTAGGTCCCAGGAACACACCTACTTTGCCAGCTGAGGGCCAGTCTAGACGAGGGAATAAAATGTGTATTGGGGTGCAAAAACGCCAATTCGCAGCAGCTATCATCTCTCAACAATTTTTTTGCAAGATCACTGGTGTGTGAAGCTCTCCATGTTTCCTGTTCACATGGAGGCATGCCAGCGAATTAAGATGGCGGCCACAAATGAATTACTCACGGTTTCATTCTCCTCAACTTGCCCTCTCTAAACAATTTCAAAAAAGCTAACTCCCAAGGTGCAGAAGAGCGATCTTCTGCTTAAATAATAAAAAAAAGGAAAGAAAGCCTGTTTCATCGCTGCAGTGCACAATCACTATGGTGACAATCCAACATGGCGGTTCCATGATCTGCTGTCTTACCAAACTCCGCCCCCTTGCACATGTCTGACCAATCAGCTGTCCTCTTCAGCAATGTGTTGCAATGCGATTCAGTTGTCCTAAAAGGAGGGGGTGTGCATTTCTGTTGGTTTTTTAAAAAAATTTGGGGAAAGTCCCAGAGGCTTTTGCTGTGGACTTCCCCTGTCTTTTGCTCCCCCCGCCCTCTGAAAAGAATATTGTGAGATCCCATTTGGACACATAGGATTCCTCACAGATTCTAAGAGGGTTTTTTTTCACCATTTGAACTACCCCTCAAATACCTGTATGCATAGGTCTGCTTAATTTCTTTAGACTGCTAAAATTGCTAATTTCTGCACTGGAATATCTAAAAGTAACAGAGAGGGTTACTGGGTGCTAGACAGTATGTGTTTATCTTACATGGAGAAGCATTTACACATTATACAGTTGCCCCTCCACATTCACGACTTTCACATTCACAGTTTTGATCATTCGTGGAAAGCTGCCTGCGCCCCCGCCCGCTTCTCAACACCCCACTCCCTTCCCAAGGCAGCGAGGGGCTTCTTAGGAAGCTCCTTGCTGCTCTGGGAAGGCGGGGTGGGAACCAGCTGGTGTGCTCGCGCTACACCCCACTACATTCCCAAGGCAGCGAGGGGCTTCTCAGGAAGCTCCTCGCTGCCTTGGGAAGGGGGGGTAGGACCCAGCTGGCGCACTCGTGCTACACCCTAGTCCCTTCCCAAGGCAGCGAGGGGCTTCTCAGGAAGCTCCTCACTGCCTTGAGAAGGGACTGGGGTGGAAAACCGCTCACCGGCAGGCTCATTTCTTATTCACGGTTTTTTCACATTCGCGGGGGTTGTCTGCCCCAACCCCCGCGAATGTGAAGGGATGACTGTATTTCCCACCCACCTTGCACTTTCACAATGGATGCATCATGTAGGACTGATCATTTACATTGTCACTAAACTACAGGGACCAGCAAGTGCATCCTTCTACCAAAAAACAACACCAAAGCAAATGCCATAGGTGTGCTGTTTGTTCATGCTGCTGTTACAATACCACCATGGAGGTGATGAAAGGAATAGTATTTTTCTGCATGGAATAAATATTTTAAGGCTCTGCCCAACTTTCTTTCATCATACCCAAATTTTTTTAAACCATCTTTTCACCCACAGAGAAAACTGACTTTTGATGAACACAGTTCTTGTGGCTTTACAAAATGGGGGAGGTAAATGTTGGTTACTCTCCAATATCTGGACAGGAGAGCTGGGCCAAAGCTAACAAAATGAAATTCAATATGGAGAAATGTAAAGTACTGCATTTAGGGCGGAAAAATGAAATGCATAGATATAGGATGGGAGAGACCTGGCTGAATGAGACTACGCGCGAAAGGGATCTAGGAATCCTAGTAGACCACAAGTTGAACATGAGTCAACAGTGTGATGCGGCAGCTAAAAAGGCCAATGCAATTTTGGGCTGTATCAATAGAAGTATAGTGTCTAGATCAAGGGAAGTAATAGTGCCACTCTATTCTGCCTTGGTCAGACCTCACTTAGAATACTGTGTCCAGTTCTGGGCACCACAATTCAAAAACGATATTGACAAATTGGAGCATGTCCAGAGAAGGGCAACTAAAATGGTGAAAGTTCTGGAAACCATGCCTTATGAGGAAAGACTTAGGGAGCTGGGTATGTTTAGCCTGGAAAAAAGACGGTTAAGAGGCGATATGATAGCCCTGTTTAAGTATTTGAAGGGGTGTCATGCTGAGGATGGAGCAAGCTTGTTTTCTGCTGCTCCAGAGACTGGAACACAGAGCAATGGATGCAAGCTCCAGGAACAGAGATTCCACCTCAATATTAGGAGGAACTTTTTGACAGTAAGAGCTGTTTAGCAGTGGAACACCCTCCCTCGGAGCGTGGTGGGGGTCTCCTTCCTTGGAGGTCTTTAAACAGAGGCTGGATTGCCATCTGTTGGGGATGCTTTGATCAAGATTTCCTGCATGGCAGGGGGTTAGACTGGATGGCCCTCGTGGTCTCTTCCAACTCTAAAATTCTATGATTATATGATATCTGACACAAACTGGGCCTACCACTCATTTGTAACGGGACACTTCTGCAGCTGTTTAGAACTGCTATGTAAGTTTACTAAGTTTTGAGGAATACAGATATTCCCAGACTACTTTCTAGAGAAAGAAAAGGACACATTCCTTTCCTCTAGATATTTCCAAATCAACCAATATGCCTCCTGCCCCATGAGATCCTTATTATGCGGGATAGTTTTATTTTTAATATGAGGATCTGGCTTTTTTAACTTGTCATTTTAAAAAAACAATAATTTTCTGTCCAAGGGGAAGTAATTAAGTTCTGGGACTGTTGTGTGTGTCTGTCCCAAAATTTGATTCTCTCTCTTTTTTCTCTAGTGCTGTTATATGTGAGGAAAGAAGCTGATGAAGTGTTTGATGCTTTGATGTTAAAATCCCCCACTGTAAAGGGATTAATGGAAGCAGTAAGTATTTATAGTTCCTATTTTATAAATGTAAAAGTATGCTAAACATGGTGATTCATTAACAAGTAAAATACCTTTAATATCCTAAAGGGACTAAGATCCTGTCTGATCTTGGAAGCTAAGCAGGGTCAGCCCTGGTTAGTACTTGGTTGGGAGACCACCAATATATATCAGGTGCTGTAGGTTATATTTCAGAAGAAGGAACTGGCAAAACCAGCTCTGCCTAAGAAAATTCATAGGATTGCCATAAGTCAACAGGTGACTTGAAAACACACACACACACACACATACGCCTTTTCTTTTGCCAGATGGCGCATGTGTGGAGGGATTGCTTGTCTATTCCAAGGATATCTAGAAGCGGTCATGTTTCACGCTGCTCTATAAACAGAAAAGATCACACTTCTTTGCAGAATTTCTGCCAATGAGGTTTGTGCCTTCTGGCTGAGGAGGGCAGATGCAGCTTCCATCTATACTCTGTGTGTGTGTGTGCGCGCGCGCGTGTGCGTGCATGCATGTATGCATGCATGTGCACATGTGCATGTGTGTGTATGCATACCTTCTGGTTGCCTGTCGACTCACAGCAACCCCATGAATTCGATAGGTTTGTTTAAGGCAAGGAATACTCAGAGGTGGCTTGCCAGTTCCTTCCTCTGAAATATATTCTCCCAAATGTAGAGCTTTCCTTTTTTTTCTTTTTTCCTTTTTTCCTTTTTTTGCTTAAGAATGCATTTACATGGGGTAAATTAAAGAGATGTACATGTGAGTTTGCAAAAGCAATAGCCAAACTCTCTCCTTGTTCCATTAGGTCAGTAAGGATAAGTTCTGTAGGTTTGCTGAGCATTATCTTCTTTTCCAATGAGTCACATTGTCTTCTGAAATGCCCAAAGTATGACAGCCTCAGTTTACTCACCTTAGCGTCTAGTGAGAGAGATTTGCTCTAGGACCTACTTACTGGTCTTTTTAGCAGTCTATGGTATCCATAGAACTCTCCTCTAGCACACATTTCAAATGAGTTGATTCTCTTCTTGTCATCTTTCTTCACTGTCCAACTTTCACAACTATACATAGAAACTGGAAATACTGAAATGGATAGTGTATGTTTCATGTTGTAAACTCCCTAGGAAGATAGCCTTGAAAGGCAACCAAGAGAATACAGGCTAAATCCAATGTTAGAAGAGAAGATTTTCATTTGTGGAAGGGAGTTTCTGTTCCTCTCTGGAGCCTTCTGCATGCCCCCTCTATGCGCTCTAGAGGGGTTCATGGTGCAAAGAGGATATGCCAGCTGCCGCCAGTCCAATGGAAGAAGGACTCTGGCGGATTCAAGTGTTAAAGTACCCTCAAAACTTGGAATTCTATTTTAGATAAGTTATTTGCTCCTTCTTACTCTTTTTCAAAATGGGAGAGAGAGAGAGACTGAGGGTGCATCTACACTGTAGAAATAATGCAGTTTACCACTCTAACTGACATGGCTTCATCTTACAGAATCCCGGGATTTGTAGTTTTCTGAGTGTTTAGCCTGGAGAAGAGAAGGTTAAGAGGTGATACGATAGCCATGTTTAAATATTTAGGGATGCCATACTGGGGATGGAGCAAGCTTATTTTCTGCTGCTCCAGAGACTAGGACACAGAGCAATGGCTTCAAACTACAGGAAAAGAGATTCCATCTAAACATTAGGAAGAACTTCCTGACATTAAGAGTTGTTCAGCAATGGATTGTGCTGCCTCAGAGTGTGGCAGAGTCTCCTTCTTTGGATGTTTTTAAACAGGGGCTGGATGTCCATCTGTCAGGAATGCTTTGATTGTATATTCCTACATGGCAAAGGCTTGGACTAGATGGCCTTGTGGCCTCTTCCAACTCCATGATTCTATCTTGAGGCACCAGCACTCTTTGGCAGAGAAGGCCAAAGACCTTGTACAACCACAAATCCCAGGATTCCATAGGTTGGAGCTACAGAACTTAAAGTGTCAAATTGCATTATTTCTCCAGTGCAGATGTACCCTGAGAGAGAAAAACTTGTTAACATTATTCACTCCTCAAAGTTTTAATGATAGCACATTAATGACTTAATAACACATGACTTTTTAATAACTTCTGAATTTAGAATACTGTACACTTAAAAATAAAAAAAATTGCACCCTCTCCAAAAAAAGTAACAGTTTAGGACTTGGTAACAATGTTACCAGCAATGTTTTAGGTATTTAAAAAGTAAGAGTATTACCAGTCATTGAATTTCCGTACTTTTTTCAATTAACAACATCAGTAACAGTGTTTCTTGTAAAGCAGTACTTTACTTGTAAAGCTACTCTAATATCTTTGCATTATGACCATTAAAAAAAAAACAAAAACACTTTTCAACCCTGCTCTGAGATGTCATCAGGCCACATACGTCAGTGCTCAGATCAAATAACACTACATATTTGGTGCTTTTATCTGGGGAAAAAAATTAAACAAATGAATAGAATAATGAAACTTGATTTTATCACTCAAGGATTTCACCAGGCCATTTTGTGTGACACAACATGTCATTGTGACTTTCATTTGGGGTGACCAGAAGTGACATTGGTTTATCCTAGCTGTTTTTAGGAGGAATTCTGGAGTTTTTGTGGTTGTTGCTGTTTTGTGGTTGTACCCTTAAATTTTGTTTAGCCTTGTATTTATTTAATACAAGTGTGTTTTTAACCAAAAACTTGTAGGTGGACTTTGGGGTTTGGTAGTGGTTCTGAAGGTTGCACTGAGTCCTTCAAAAGGCCATACATTTTAAATTTTTCACTTGGTATCCATTTCAGTGACTGTATGATGTAGTCCAGGAAATACGTGAGACTTGATGCAGAAGTACTTTGACCTGATGTTTATTTGTCAAGTACTGTCCTGGAAGAGTGCCTATGTTTCCATTAAAAAAAAAAAAAAAACTTGGTGTTGGTGTTTGCTTCTGTTTCTGCAAACAAAAAGACTACCTTACAATAATGGCTTTTTCAAAAAGAAAAGAAAAGAAATCCAGTCTAGTTTGTCCAGAGACCAGATAATGTTGCCCTTTAATGACCTTTTCCAGCAAAACTCATAGTCTTTTAAAGACTTCAGGGGACTCAGGGTGGGGTAGGAAGAAAAATATTAATTTAAACACACACCCCAGCTGCATTGTGCATTACTTTATTTCTTCCTCAACGCCCCCTCCTGCTAGGAATAACTCACTAGATATGCATATAATGCTTTTAAAAACATTTTTATATTTGCAGTCACAAAATATGTTCAGATTTTATGGGTTACCTGTGAAATGAAAAGAGAAAAACAATTATATTGGATTCACTTTTAGAGTGTGGTATTCCTTCAGTTCTCAATGTAGGATCCTCCTTTCATATTTCACCAATTAACAGAAATGTCAGAAAGGTTAAAGAAAGCATTTGTACACACTGATAAATTCCATTCAGGTTGCTATAAAAATATCTTTCTCCTATTTTTCTTGCCGGCAGATTAAGAAGTGTAAATTAGCAATGTAAATATGTAATGCAATTTCTTTCAGAAGATCCCAGGTGATAGTGTCACTCTGGATTGTAGCTTTTTGTCATTGTTGTTGCTGTAATTAATTTGGACAAGAGATAATTTGGAGAATGCTCTTTCTCTTTAATAATTTTGAAATGAGAAAAGCTAGAAAATGGAGAGAGAAAGCTAGGGAGAGCCTTTAAAACGATAAATGCAACAGCTAAGTCAGTAGCTATGTATGTCTACCATGTACTGTCATTGGGCTCAGTATATGTGCCTGTAGACCTATCACCCATTTTTATCCACCCTGGCCACCATATGGCTTATTTTAGGGCTCGTCTAGACAAGAGGATATAATGCTGATTCCTGTGCATTATTGCAAATTCGCAGCAGCGTTCTTTTGTCTCCATGGTCCTTTGGCAACAATGATAGTATGCAAAGCTATATTCATTTGAAGTGCACATGTCCACAAATCAAGATAGTGGCTGAGTAAATTAGTGTGTTATTATTCTCCACATGTTGCCGCCACTACACAGTATTTTTTTTTAACTTTAAAGCAAAGGTGTGCAAGTGTGACCTTCTGGTTAAAAAAGTTATTTGGGTACCTCAGTGTTGGGGGAAAAAAGTACAACCGCTAAGGCAAAAATCCAACAGGGCACTTCTGGCTGCTTCCTTCTGGCAAACATACAACCAACCAATATGCTTTCCAATTCTGGCCTTTCCAAGAATGTGCAGTGATGCGAATCGGTTATCTTAACAAGCGCTAATGTGCATTCCCACACATTATTTTTTAAAACTTCAAGTTTTTGGAGTTTTTTGCCCCCCCTCCTTTTGAATACTGTGAATCTTCTGCAGATCCCATTGGGACAAATGGTATTCTCCTTGAATTGTATGAGGAATATTTTCACCTTCTAGACAACCCTAAGTCTCTCTCTCAGGAGTCCAGAAAGGAGCATGTTGTCAATGGCTTTTCATCTCCAGAGTTCTCTTTCCCCCTGCTGGGAATATGAGAGTGGCATGATGCACTGTTCAGATAGACCAATCAGCACATAGCAAAGGAGAGCACTGCAAGAATATGGAAAGAACATCTCTTTCAAGTGTAGTCATAGGACTACACTGGTAATAGGCAACAGTGTTTAGTAATTGGGCACATTAAGCTGGTTGTCTGGGATAATATTGTCCCTTTGCCTCCACTCTGGTGCTGCTGCCCTGAAAAAAAATTTCTGATCCCTGCCAGTGTAATTGTTATTAGGTGGCCTCTGGAAACAAGGAGGCTGAGTAGCATTCAAGGTATCTTAAGACCATAGGAGGGGGAATAAGAGTAATTTTCTTAACAGGTTTCATGGCAGGATTAACACAAAAATAACGATGCTGTTGTTGTTGTTGTTGTTGTTGTTGTGTTCCTTCAAGTCATTTCTGACTTATGGCGACCCTAAGGAGAAGAAAAGTGGTGGTGTTAAAGAGTCACAGGCCTACATTTTGTATCAGATTTGTTTCTGTTGACTTTCACTTGGCTTGGAGGGATCTCAGTGCAGGCAGAGGCCACACTCTCTCTTGGCCATGTGGAGACTGAGACAAAGGACATTAAAAACCTATCATGGTTTTCTTGGCAAGATTTGCTCAGAGGTGGTTTGCCATTGCCTTCCTCTGAGGCTGACAGAGCGAGATTTGCCCAAGGTCACCCAGTGGGTTTTCATGGTTGAGCAGGGATTTGAACCCTGGTCTCCAGAGTTTTAGTCCAACACCCAGGCCACTACACCATGCTAGCTATGTGATATTAATCAATACCCACCTTTCTTCCAATGTGGGATCCAAGGTGGCATACAACCTTTTATAAACACAATGCAATTTAAACTCTTTCAGTGCAAATCAAGTTTCTGTTTTTTGTTTAAAAAACTAATGAAAACGCAGATTAAAAGCAGTTTTTTTAAAAAAAATCTAAAACAGAAACACACACATAAACACACACCATTATGATGTGGTCTGCCACATCATATTAAGAGCTGAAAGTCTCCTTAAATAAAAGCATTTTTACCTGCTGGCAGAAAGACAGCAAGGAGGGGTCAAATTGGACCTTCCATGGAAGGGAGTTTCACAGTCTGGGAGCAGTCATAGAGAAAGGACTCTTCCATTCCTCACCGGGCGTGCCTATGATGGTGGTGGGATTGAGAGAAATCCCTCCCTGCCAATCTTAGAGCTCAATCAAGCTCACATAGGGAGATACAATTTTTAAAAATATTCTGGACCCAAGTTGTGTAGGACTTTAAAGGTCATCACCAGCACTTTGAATTCTGCCTGGAAATGGATTGGCAGCCAGGACTGCAACCACTGCAGAATAGTGCCCCAAGTCCTATCCCAAAGAGGCAACTCAGAAGGTACTGAAATGTGTTGAAAGGTCCAGCAGAGAGACACTTCCCCCCCCCCCATACAGTTCCCCAAGGTGACCAAAGTTGTCTCTGTCCCAGAGCCAGGTCTGAAGCCAGATTGAAATGAATCTAGATAATCCATTTCATCCAGAAATCCCTGGAGCTGAAAGGCCACCACACATTCCAGAATCTTGCTCAGAAAAGGAACATTGGAAACTGACTGGAAGATTCCAGTGGCTTAGGTCTTGTCTACATGAAGGGGAAAAATACAAACATGTCCGAAAGGGCAGGCATTCGCAACAATGCAACCTGTCTACATGGCCAAAAGAGCCCACCTAAACTCCGCATGTCTCCATAGCCAGATAAATCTGCTGCCAATTTTTTTAAAAAATGCCTAGGGTTACACAAGCAATACTTCATATTTACAGACAGAAAGAATAAAAAAAGAGTTACTCGGCAAAACTGTATGTGGCGCTCATATTCTGTAACTGCAAATGACAGGCCACATTTTTTCAACATGCCAGTGTGTATTACAGAGCTGGGGGAATAAAACTAAACCCACAATCCACAATAGAGCAATACCTTTATTGGCCAACCATAATACCCAAAACACGTCATGCAAGCTTTTGAAGCTCCATTGGCTTCTTCATCATGCAAAAGATGTTTAAAAATGTAATACATACAGGAGAGGAAAAGTGATGGTGTTGGAATCACAGGCCTACATTTTGTATCAGATTTGTTTCTGTTGTTGATTTGGATGTTATCTAGATGGTGAAAAAAATCCTCAAGGAATGCATGGGGAATATCTTTTGTCTAGATGAGTTCTCGCCGGGATTTGCCATATTCGGAAGGAAGGGGGCTGAAAGCTCCAAGTACGTAGCGATAACAGCTTTCACTGTTTCTTGCAAACTTTTTTTTAAAAAAAATACATAAAAATGCACATTCGAGCCCATTTGAACAACCAATTGGAAGTCAAAATATGATTGGTTGGATGTGCTTGGGGGTGGGCTTGCTGGCAACGAAGCAGCCAGAGCCACCATTGTTGTTTTTCATGGAAGTGATGGTGTGCTATTTTTGAGAGGCAGAGCAAAAAAAAATATTTTTTTTTAAGCATAAGATCACTCTTCTGCATCTCTCATTTAACAAGGAAAAGGAAATGGAGGGAGCATTTGGGAATAATAATGCACGTAATTCACTCGTGGCCACCATCTTTTCTCACAATCGTGCTCCATGTGAACTTCAAATTCAAATAACTTCCCTAGCCAGCGATCTTGTGAATGCCTCGTGGGGACAAATGAAAACTACTGCAATAGTGAATGAATGTTCTATTTTCTGCAATTAATTCTCCTGCCTAGCTGAACCCTTGGTTTGAAGGGATCTCAGTTCAGGCAAAGGCCACTCCCTTCTTCACCATGTGGGGACCAAGACAAAGGGCACTAAAATGTAAACTCCTTTAGCAGCAGTAAAATAACTCCTCTTGTGATCCAGGATATCTCTGATTTTTGTAAAACGTCCCTTTCTTAGGCAGAGAACGTTGGATGTCTCAAGAAGTCTCTATGTTACTACATCTGGAAAAATGTTTAGGTGCTGTGTAGTTAAACTCAGCCAATTATAGTCCAAAAGAAAAAGTTTTACCATTGTTGGAAGGAGAAGCCTCAAAGAGTTAAGTCCTAGTCCTTAGTTCCCTCTTGTTTAGCATTCCCCTGTTGTGGCTATATTTGGTATCCTCATATCCAGGAAACGTATTCAGGGGTAGCTGTGTTGGCCATACAGCAACATAAAACAAAATCCAAACTCCACAAAAGAGTGAGACCTTTATTGGCCAACTAAATAAAACACATAATATAATTTCACTGTCAGCTGGAGTGTGTGTGTTACTTTTTGAATTACAACTTCCATAACCCCTCACTTAGCTATTTTCCTAATATATTATTATCACAAGTTTTACTCCCTCTCCAGACCTATTCAGGCAGTGTATGCTAGAAAAGATAGCAAACTAGATGCAAGAAGAGATCAGTCATGGATTACTTTTATTGGCAGATCTCCCTGGCTTCAGAGATAATGTGGTTTTCAGTCTACAGGGGAAGTGTTTATCCTCTCATGTATATTTGTTTATCTTTTTCTAAAAATATACACCCAATACCCATGAGTTAGTGGTCTTTCTTCACAATTATGCAGTTTCAACACATTCTTAAAACCTTAAAAATCTCAGCGCTTGGAAACATTACTTATCTGGACTAAACCCCTGGATTCTGGGGCACAACTTGTAATTCCAAAAAGTTAGTTTTTGCAATCTTTGTAAACTACATATTGAGATAGACTGAAATGTTGCCTGGGGGCATGGAGCTCAAGAAGTGAATCTGTTTCACAGAACCCAAAATATTCCATTACTTCTTCTGCTTTGAAATCATCCCCCCTGCCTCACTAGGGTCCTATTCACACTACAGAATTATAGCACTATTATTCCACTTTAACTGGCATGGGACTTTATCAGATGAGGCTAAAATTGCACAATTATGACTATTACAGTAGCACAAACAGGTTCCCACTATCTCATGACATAGTCACCATCCCGTACGCATTGTGTGCCCCAGCAGTCAATCAGGCGTTACTTTTAATTCATGGGTTAAGTTGTGAATTGCTCTCAATATAATTGTTTTTGTGGTATTGAAGACCATGCGAAATCACCTAATTACAGCGTGAATGGGTGGTCCTCTTTCTTCCTTTTCCCAATGAGAAAACTTCTGGATGAGAATGTGCAAAGGATATACAGGATACTGTTTTAATGAACTGTCTCCTGTTTTTACAATGTTTCTGTTTGCTTAAGTGTTTGTATGTGCATTTTTTTCATTATTTACATGTTTCTGGTGTTTTTAAGTGAAGTTGCATCTTCTCACGAGAACCCTCAATATTGTGCCCATGATAAATCACAGAAGTAAGTGAACATTTTCCTTAAAGAGTATGTGTGGGCCAGTACAAAGTGTTAGTATTGTGTTATTAGAAGGTAATGTGAAGACAAGTGTTACTATGGCGCGACCTTTAATCCCGTGATTACGGCGACGTGCAAAAATTACTGTGGTAATGGCACTATGTTTCCCCTTTCCTTACTTGCAGAATTACAATGTTTTGAGATGCTTGTCTGATAAAGTCCATGGTTCTGCCCTGTGAAATCCTGGGACTGGCAGTTTAAGGAGTGGTATTTAGAATTCTTAGCCAGAGAACTCTAGTGCCTCACCAAACTACAAACCCCAGGATTCCCTAAGATGGAACCCTAGCAGTTAAAGTGGGATAATAGTGCTATAATTCTGTAGTGTGAACAGGCCCCTGATTTTTTTTGCCCCAAGATGTCCCTAAGTGGCCTCTAAGGCATATGGGGCAATTTCACCAAGTTTCGGGCACCTCAGAGAGGCCTTTTGTTAGAACAGGAAGTGAACAGGAAATTATTCCCAGGTTACTTCCTGTTACAAAAAAGGACTCTCCTAGACCTAAAATAGCCTACCCACTCCAAATGTGACAAAAGTATCCTTATAAACCCCAGAGAACATTTAGGATAAAACATCTTTTTGGTGCGAGTCAGCCATTCAGGGGCTCATGGGGGGGGGTTGTTAAAGCAGTCCTCAGCCCTCCAACAGTTGCTGCCCCCTTAGCATATGAGAGGTTCTGACTAGACATTATGAACCCTTATGGAAGGAGCAAGTGTTCATGTTCCTGTGCTCAGTAATCACAAAGATTTTCATTTGAGCCACCCTGCTTTCCCTCCTGCCTCACTGGATATAGGTCTAGCCATTATTTTACCTCTGGTGAAATGTGAGAAATACCATTAAAAAAAAACAATGTAGAAGATATTGTACTTTATTACATACGCAGAAACACACTTCCTTGAGTGCTATATGTTCTAAGCCTATAGTTTTTGAAGCTCAACCTACCAAGAACATGAACGCTAAAGGGAAGTTCCATTCTTTATAAGTTGCATGAACTGTGGGTTCCCCCCCTTGTTTATCACATGCTGATCTGTGGCTTTCCATGCTTGCATTTTTCATATTTAGCATTTGCTTGCTTCTTCCCTCTCCCCCTTTATAATTGCATCCCAGAAAACCAAGCAGTTTATCTTTACCGCTACTCTTCCCCCCTCCCCCTTCTGGGAGACAAGAAATTCCTATGGCACTTAGAGAATAAATTGTTTATCATGCCATGAACTCTCATAGGAAACTGCCTGTTTCATTAGACTTTTTAGAAGGACTAAAGACAGGGCTGCTATACAGCAAACATGGGTTTAGGAGAAGAAAGCATTTCATCAAATTGAGGAAAGAGTCAGCATACAATAAAACAATCCTAGTGCCCTAAGCACTCTCAATACCTCATGCATACAGCATCCACTCAGTGTCAACTGTTTTTGCAGGGTCAGAATTTCCTCTGTAGCCTTTTTCCATGACCTGAAAAACGCAATCAGTTTTGTTTATGAATTCAGATTCCAAACTATTCCAATTTTCTCTTTAAAGCCTTCACTATAAAGTCAAAGGGACTTGTTCAGGCAAATTGAAATGTGCCTGAGGAAGAAGGATTATTAATATCAAAAAGATTGGGGTATATATACTCAAGAGGGTGTCAGAATTTCACACAACCTAGGAAGTTGATTTTAAAAAAAAACTTACATAATCGGGAGGGGGGACATTATGGGATGCTATACCCTCCAACTTTCCCAACTTGGCAGAGAAAGTGCTGATTAATTCTCTGTCCTCCCATTTTTCTGTTGATTTTTTTTTTTAGCAAAGAAGCAAAGTGCCTTTTTTTGTGATAATGTTTCTTTCTCCTCTCAGATTTTCCCTTAGCCTCAGCTTGCTTAAATTGCTGTGAACTGAGTTCAAAGTGCAAAAGTAGTTTGTACTCAACTCTGGGAGGGAGCAATAGGACACAACAGGATAGGATAGTGTAAGAATATTGCCCTTCCTTGTAAACTCAGGGAAAAGCAAAGTGATGTAGCCTCTCCTAGCTTGCGTGTTCTTCCTTATTCACTACTTTGTGATCTTCAGCATACTCAGATATTGTTCTTTGGTTACACATGTCCCAGTTTTCATCTTTGAAATGTCGGGAGGATATGGGAGCTGCATAATTCACATTTGGTATTAGCAGATTGCAGATAGTCTCTACTGGCAACTGGAAATTACAATCAGGCAGGCAGGTGGGGGCTGAAAACACTGGTTTCTCCAGCATGTCTAATTCTTTAAAATCTAAACCCATTGGTCTTGTTTAGTTCACTGCTGATTGAAATCTCTTTGATTTTCCAGATAGTACTTTCATGGCAAAAAGTCTTCTTCCTTTATTTTGTAAAGACTTCTGCAGCTTTATTGGTTTGGGAGCTCTGTGAATGTGTTTGTATGCAGCTCTAATCTCCTTCCCCCTTTTTTATTTGCCCTGCAGCTGAATCATAAGGAAAAGTGTGAAGTGAACTCTAATTAGCTGTCTGCATTTGCAACCAGGAAACTGCTTTGAAAACTGCTTTTGTGTGAGGGTTACAGGAAGCTATGCAAACTGATTTATGGTTATGCTGTAAGTAAAAGAAAAGAAAAAAAGAGCCCAGTACATTACTAACTGAGGTTAAAAACAAACAAACAGTATGTTACTGAGTGTCTACAAGTGGGACCTGAGTAGAATGTTCCAGCATGAATTGTTGCTGTACCAGATTCCAGGCACTTTATTATATCTTACTGACACTCCATTTTCTGTTTTCATCTGAAATAGTCAACATTCCATGGCAGCTTAGTACTCAGTCCTTATTGACCTTTATGGTGGTTTTGCCATCTCAGCTCACCCTTAGATTTTATACAACCATTTTTGTAAACTTTGGGGTCCCCCAGATCCTCTCCCTCATGTCTCTGTGTAGTGCTGTTTCAGCAATACAAACATACCTTCAAATGATTCCAATTTGTCAGGGACAGTCCTGATTAATCCTCTGTTGCCCACCTTTTCACCTTCTGTTAAAATGTCCCAGTATCTCTCTCTTCCTGCTACTGCTGCTTTCCCCCTTTGTGCTCAGCTTACTTTCATTGCTACAAACTAAGTGTACTCAGTTAACTCAGGATGGAGGAGAGGAGGTAGTGGAATTGTGCCTTTCACAGTAGGCATAGGCAAAAGCAAACTGTGGCAGCCTCTCCTGACATGTTGCCCCCCCCCACATTCATAACTTTTCCCATCTTGACCACACTCTGATGTTGCTTGGCCACATATGTCCTAGTTTTCATCTGGGAAATATTGGAGAGCATGCATAGGAAAAGGTGTGTAGACCCTAAACATCAGAAACAGAAGAAATAATAATATCACCTGGTCTCTGAGTATCTTTTATTTCACACATACTTGCATTAAAAGAAATCCAGCCTGTATAATAGCCTGCTCAGTTTATACGTGGTGGAGAAGAAAGGAATCTTGGAAATGGGTGCCATTTTGGGCATACATGTATGTAGGATTTAAATTCAGTTGCTAATCCTGATCAGAACAGACCCATTGAATCAATGGGAATTTGACAAACCAATACTCTTGTGAGCTTCATTGATTTGATGGATTTACTCTCACTGGGAATAACAGTTGGATTTATGCATGTTACACTTCTTTTGAAGCAGCAAGAAAATGCTCCTGTACAATGGAAGTAATGATTTTTTTCCTACTTCTTAAAACTATTTGTCCCTTCCAGATTTCTTGTCTCTCCCTTCTTTTAGAACAATATAATTCCAGAACAACTGGCTTTTTAACCTGGACTTTATATTAGGGTGCGTGTCACTGCACATGTTGGTGGATTGTATGTCCCCTTAGGTTGAGCCAGCATAGACAGTGAGGAGTAAGGGGAGTTACAGTCCAACAACACCTGTTGGGCCACATGTTCCTCAGCTTTGTTTTGTGTAGTTGAGATTAGAAGACTCTTAAAAGTGCTTTTTAATTTCACGTGTATGTCATTGTAGGCAGGTTACTATATTTAAAAGCTAGAAATGTATGTGAAATTGTTTGCAAGGCTGAATTGCAAGAATAATTGTACATTTGTCCTCTTAAGTTTGCATGTAATGCAGTCTCCAGTGGTATTTCCACAGCTGATAAAAAGCTGAAATGTGCTACACAGAGCAGCCCAAAACAAACCAACATATTAAAATGGGGAATGTGTGTGTCTCTACCTCCAGTTTTGTTGGTTTGTGTGTAGAGAGGAGAATAGTTTGTAACCAGGATAACAGTTAGCAGAGGACAAATGTGTGAACATAGACAAAAAACCCAAAACAAATGCACTGAGAGCCACTTGTTTAGATACTTGACTCTTTCTGAAAGCAGGGATTTGGACAAGGTGAACTTTTAATCCTTTTTAGGTCTGTAATTTCATTGTGTTGCAACATGATTCTGATCTGGAAAGGAGAAAGACATTTGCTTTGATGTGTTGTCATTTCCTGTTGCCAAGGACAATCTATGATACTGAAGACTCTCTTGACATAATGTTATTCCCCACTTGGGAATGACCTTCTATGTTAATATAGTAAAGTCAGGAAGACAGAGGAATCACGTGGGTTCACAAAGAATGCAGTAACAATTCTGAGACTGACACATCTGTGGTTAACTGACGGACATGCCACAACATTTATCTGCTCCACATCTCTATAAATACAGATGGACACTATCATCAACATGAAAAGAATTATTTAAGTAATATTAACATGACGAGGGGAGAGAGGGAGAAGCAAAGTACTTCCAAAAATCACAGTGGAGTTTTTCTATTTAGCAGGAAACACATCTCCCAGCCTAGGTATCTTTCTGTCTTTCAGTTCTTGATTTACCCCAGAAATAGATATCCACAGATTTTGTACCTGTGTAACACAGGGAACATGGCAGGTTGATAATGTGCTGAGCTACTGTAATACATATCCTTGCATGCACTAGTTTGAATCAGACCTTGTAAAAGTTACTTTTTGGGGAACAACAAATCCAAGAATTGCCCAGCCAGCATGGCCCAAGGAAACTGTACAGTATAGCTGACAACTACCCCAGTCCTCACTGGTACCCAAGTTTGTCAGTGCTTCAGTTTTCCACAACAAGCTTATGTATGTGTTTTGCAGCCTTGTGCAACATTTGAATATTGTCAGGGTTTGATTTTTTTAAAAGGGGGTTAGTATGACCTAATGGCAAACACTAGGCTTTCTAGTGGCACTTTTCCTGAAGTCTCCAGGGAACAATGGCAGGTTTCAGATATTTTTAAGGGTCTGGTGAATCCTAATCAGCAACTGTTTGTTGGGACTCATTGCCCTTTATAAGGTGCTGTTACAGCCTTTCAGAAGTTGGTGCCCTCTAGATGTGTTGGAATACAACGCCCACCATAACCAGCTGGACAAGCTGGCCAGGCATGGTGGAAATAGCACCTCAACACATCTGGAGGGCTCTGAATATGTAATCCAGTTATCTGGAGGGCCAATGGGCCTGATGGCTATGAATAGTGGAAGTTGTCACAACACATCTGGGAGTGCTCTAGTTGGGGGAAGTTTGGCTTGCAATGTCTCTTCCTCTGTCCTTTTTGCCTGCTCATTTTGGAATTAGCTGCTCTTGCCCCTGGGGATCACCCAGGTCACATCCACCCATGCTTCAAGCCTATGTATCAGGCTTTATCCCATAATATTTGTTTTGAAGTCTCTCCCCCTCCCTCTTAGGGAGTTCATTTGTGGTTGTGTGTTTTGTTAGTGGATGTTGGTTGGAGTCAACTGATATTTTTAGCAATCAGTATTCAAACACACTCTTTCAACCTTGAATTCAGTAAAGTATACTGGTCCTTTCCAAAAAGTGAATCCTGCCCAGTATTTAGAGAGATGTAGTTTTACCCCAGTGTTTATTATTCTGCACATCTACATGGTGATTTAACACTGAAACCCTCAATTAGGTTTATGTGGCTCTTGTTGATAATTTTATAATCATGCTTAACTGGGACAGTTTGGTATTGTTTTTTAGATAGATAGGTAGATAGATTTAGTATGGTTTTAAAATGAACTTCTCAATTTTTAAAAAATGAACATAAAATAAAATTATGCATTTTATCAATATGGTTGGACCCCTGTATCCATAGAACCAATATCTGCAGTTTCAGTTATCCATGGGACACATACTATAGAGTCATCCTAGAAAATGCCTAGAGAAGCAGCCTCACTAGATATCTTCTAGGTCTTCCAATGCAACTCTATGGTATGCTTTTGCCAGAAGTCCATTATTTTAATAGGGGTCACTCTTATCTGCAGTTTCTGTATCCACGGTAAGTCCAGGAGCCAAACCCCGATGGATACAGGGATCCAACCATATATATTATATTATGTACATGAATACTGTAAATTTATTAAAATGTATATTGTAGTTTGCCTTTTAAGGATGTTTACTGAGCATATTGACAATGAATTTAAAATGTGAAGAAGTAGTTGAGATAGAATAAAGGGAGGAAGCAAATAAAGAATAAGATAGCTATATAAAAAACTTGGAGTGGACAAAGTAAGAGGAGGTCTCTAACTGATGTGGGAAATGTCTTGTCCTGAGAAGCTTTGAAACTGGATATGTTAGGATTTAGGATTTATTCTGAATCCAGTCTTAAAAGTAAGTTAAAAACAAAACGTGAATGCGCCCAGTCTTGGGTTATTGTGTTTCATCATTGCCTGTGAAACATATGAATAATAATATGAATTAGCATATATTCATATTGTTAATTAATCTGCAGATTTACTGCAAGAAGATCTGCTTTGATCTTAACTGGTTAGCTCTTGCAAAGCTTATTTTTTTTACAAACAATAGATTTAGAGAGAAAAATGCTTTTTGTCAATTTAATTGAGACTTATGAGAAGGAAAACATACAATTTGTATGGTAATAATATAAGATTTATTTTTTTAAAGTGGCAGGCCACTCAGCTGGTGTTGATAAGATTGCAGTTCCATACATATGATTGCAACCCTGTGTGTTGTATGCCTTCAAGTCATTTCCGACTTATGGAGACCCTGAGGTGAACCTATCATGGGGTTTTCCTGGCAAGATTTGTTCAGAGACGGTTTGCCTTTGCCTTCTGAGGCTGAGACAGTGTAACTTGCCCAAGGTCACCCAGTGGGTTTCCATAGTTGAGTGGGGATGCAAACCCTGGTCTCCAGGGTCATAGTTCAATGCTCAAGCCACTACACCATGCTGCATTGCTGTTCCATACATATGACTGCAACCCTATATATGCAAAAGTCTCACTGTGTTCAATAAGATTTACTTCTGAATAGACATGCATAGAATTCTGTTGCAAGTTTGCCCATTAAAATTGGTGGTTATGAGGATGGCCAGTTAACCACAATCTTTAATGGAATATGGTGATAGTGTGTGGAATTTGCTTTTTAACAGATATCTTTTTTTAAAAAAAATATAGATTTCTGAGAAATATGGCCTTCCAGCCGAAAAGATCACAAAGCTTTACAAGAAGAGCAAAAAGGGGTAAGAAGAAGCTTATGATTCATGTTTTTACAAAAGTGCCTTGAGACCCCAGCAAGACTTTGATTCCTCTGTGCTAGCTAGGTGAAGTTTGGTCACACTGTAAGAAGAGATCCCTTCTCTGAGCAGCTCATGAGTAAAACAGGGTTGCAGTAGAGGTCAGAGCAATGACTGAACCATGTGGTTTCTGCTGATTTCTCACCATGCTTTACAGCTACAGAGCTCTTGATAAAAGAGTTGACTCAAACATACTGTATCTTATAGTAGAGGGGGCTCTCACATTACTTTGCAAAGTGAGAACTGCTGCCATGGGGCCCCTTCCTGGACCACACAGGTCACGTAACACTCCCTGGGATCACAAGGGATATGCCCACATTTTAGCACCTTGCCTGTTGGTATTCTCAGACTGGCTTTGCACTGCACATATTATGCAAGCAGGTTGGGCTAGGGCCAGAGTTTGGGTAATTACTTTTTAAGAGTAATCTGTCCACATTTGCTTCTCATTACAGTGTTTTAAAAGTAACTCATAATGTTGCTTGTGGCATGGCTTACTTCATTTCCTCCATTTCCATTCCCCTTCCAAAAATGTCTCTAAAAGTATCTCAGAAATATTACTTATTAAATAAATAAATACATAAAATGGTATTGTTCCCACTTGTCAAAGTATATTTTTGAAATGTACTTGATCTTGTGCTCATTACCAATTTTTAGAAAGAGAATTCATTTCAGGTGGCTACGTAGTTTGTAATGTGCTCCTTCTCTGGTTGAGGACAAGACAACAGTACTTCAGCAGCTCTTGCAACATCAATGTTAACACAATAGGGGCCATTTCTAACAGACATAATATCATTCAGTTTCACCCCAAATTCAGTAGATGGATAAACAGCATTTTATATATCAGTGAGACTGAACAGTAGCAGAAAATAGTCAAGGCATTTAATCTCCTTCATATTCCAAGATCAGAAGGAGGAGAAGAGCAAGATAATAGGACCAGAACATGATGTCTAACATGGGTGGTATGGTGTGGTGTGAGGAGAGACCTGCAGCTCTTGTATTAACTTCAAAAACTGTCTTCAACTGATTATTTATTTATTTATTGGATTTATATCCTACGGATTCAAGGTGGCATGCAATTATTTAAAAATGCAACTAAAACATTACAAGTTACAAAAGTTTAAAAAAGAATTAAATTAGTTACCATAATTAAAATATGATAGTTAAAAACACAACATGGATTAAAAACATAACATTGATAAAAATACAAGATTAAAAGCAGCACAGCAATTAAAATTCAGGTTTCAAGTGCCTGCCTAAATAAAAACATCACCTGCCAATGAAAAGAGAGCAGGGAGAGGGCCAACCGGACTTCCCATGGAAGGGAGTTCAAAAGTTCTGGGAGCAGCCACGGAGAAGGCTCTCTCTCCTGAGTACCTGACTACCAACTGTACCTGTGAAGGTGGTAGGACTGAGAGAAAGTCCTCCCCTGCCAATGTTGACACTCAGATCAGCTTGTATAGGGAGATATGGTCTTTCAGATAGTTTGGACCCAAGCTGATCAGTTGAGGTCTCTGCAAGAGTTGTCTGTCCCATTCTCAGAAACTCAGGATGTAACATCGGTAAACTGTATTTAAGGAGGATTAACCAGAAAGAGACTTTGCAAAAGGAAGGAGATAGCCTTCTAAAATGGGATCATACGTGAAATGCCCTTCACCAGGAGTGGAGGAACTGTGACTCTCCAGAAGTTGTTACACTCCGCCTCTCAGCTTCAGACAGCATAGCCAATGGTCAGGGAAATTGGAATCCAATATGTGGAGAGTCACAGCTTGTCCACCCTTGCCATGCTGCATTAGGATGTAATCATTACTGCTTCTGGCACAGGTGGTATGTGTATTCAGTGCAAATATAGCATAATTCTACATGAATGCAAACAAAGTATAATTTATGCAAAACAGTTGAAGGAACAGCCTAGTCATTTGAACACTTTGTGTTTTATGTTGTTTGGAAGACTAACTTGGATTAGTATGAGTGCAGACCTATGCACATTTACACAGAAGGAAACACTACTGTGTTCAGTGGGGCTTACAGTTTGCATTGGAAGGTGGAACTCCAGAAAGGGATGAATTGCACTGTGCGCTGTGTCAGAACATTAACACACATACAGAAATCCTTCTGTCCACCTGAACTTTACTAATGTGTCACTTTTTAATTCCAGGATCCTGGTCAATATGGATGATAACATCATTGAACATTATTCTAATGAAGACACTTTCATCCTAAACATGGAAAGCATGGTGGAAGGCTTCAAGATCACGTTGACAGAGATCTAGTCTAGATTACTGTGCAGCCCTGGATGTCACAGCATTTCTCCTTTATATCAAGGAAAGGAATGTTCCACTAAGCCCTGAAGACTCACTGGGGCTAAGAAAGGAGGCTGTTACAAAACTCCACTGACCACGTCTTTCATATTTGGCAGAGGAAACAAATCTCTTGGTTACTGACAAGTGCGTTTAACTCAAGATGTACCAACATACCATCACAATGTTCCTTATTTATTGCTCCCCACTTTGGAGTATGTAAATAATCTATGAACCCCACTGCAATCTATGAACCCCTCTCCTGAGCTCACCCACTGCAAGGAGGAAACAATGACTTTTAAAACAGTTTAATATGGAATACAATGAAGTTGAGAAATTGAATCTATTCAATTGGAATTTATAATAAAATGACACCCTCCCAAATAAATAGCTAGAAGATCTGATAACTCCTTTTTCTGTGCAGAACTAGTGATGGCTGATTGTGTTTCCCTCTACCAAATTCCTATCAAGACCTGAGAAACGTATAGCTTAGCCATGTGCCTCCAAGTACTTCACTGTACCTGACAAATAAGGACTGTAAGTAAGATGGCAAGTAATTTGTAAGTAAAATGCCATCCATTTCAACCTCTGTACATAGTGTTTATAATATGTAATAATATATTTTTCCTATGTATGCTGAATTGTTTACTGTCACTCTGTTTTATGCTGGGATTTGATGCTGGCAGGGGCCTTTACTGAGGACCGAGAACTAAACTGAATAGTTAATCCCAACTAGAGCAGACTCACTGAAACAATGAGAATTTGGAAAATCAGCACTTACGTAAATTCTACCGGTTTAGTGGGTCTGCTCTAGTTGAGATTAGCAGTTGGAAATAGGATAGAAGGTCTACCATCAATTATTAGTGGTTAGAAAGATTTCTATTCCTTTTGTATGGAATCCCTATTAGAATATCAAAAATCCCTATCTAGCATTTACACCACAAGCTAAGGAAGCTTTGGAACCTTTGTGGTCTCCTTCAACCTGAAATACCCAGCTGGTGTGCCATGTTGCTGTAGTTTTCCAGTTCCTGAATTATTCTTCCTTTATCTTCACCCTTCAATTTTTCTTCTATTCCTTGTGCATATTTGTTGGGTGAGGCTGCAATAGCAGAAACAAGGCAGTTCCATCATTCCCAACACCACCACAAATATACCTGCTTATGATCTGAGCAGCTTCTTCACCCAGTTTTACTTTACTCTGGCAAAGTGGAACCAAACTGGAATTGAGCCAGAAGGATTTGTTTTTATAGCAGCTCACATGATCATAAATTCATACAAATATAGAGTTGGAATGTGCCATGAATCTGCTTGATGGCAGTACATGCAAAAGGGATCTAGGAATCTTAGTGGACCACAAGCTGAACATGAGTCAGCAGTGTGGTTCAGCAGCTAAAAAAGCAAATGCAATTCTAGGCTGCATCAATAGGATCAGACCTCACCTGGAATACTGTGTCCCGTTCTGGGCACCACAGTTCAAGGAGGATATGGACAAGCTGGAACATGTACAGAGGAGCGTGACCAAAATGGCGAGAGGTCTGGAAGCCATGCCCTATGAGGAGTGGCTTAGGGAGCTGGGTATGTTTAGCCTGGAGAAGAGAAGGTTAAGAAGTGATATGATAGTCATGCTTAAATATTTGAAGGAATGTCATGCTGAAGATGGAGCAAGCTTGTTTTCTGCTACTCCAGAGACTAGGACATGGAGCAGTGGAGAAAAGAGATTCCACCTAAACATTAGGAAGAACTTCCTGACAGTAAAAGCTGTTTGGCAGTGGAATGCACTGCCTTGGAATGTGGTGGAGTCTCCTTCTTTGGAGGTTTTAAAACAGAGGCTGGATGGCTATCTGTTGGGAACACTTTGATTGTGTATTCTTGCAAGGCAGGGGGTTGGAATAGATCATAGAATCATAAAATCATAGAATCATAGAATTAGAGAGTTGGAAGAGACCACAAGGGCCATCCAGTCTCTTCTAACTCTATGATTCTATGATACTTCATTCTCCAGCTCATTTCAGGATCTACAGTGAAGAGTACAAGTACAGCATCCATAATGGATGGTCACCCAGCCTCTAGTTAAATGCCTCCAGCAAAGGAGAGCCCACACCACCTCCCAAGGGTTCCACTAGTGGATAGGTCCTTCTGTTAAGAAATTTTGGTTGAGGGGCAGTGAAAACTTGCTTCCCTGCCATTTCCATTCACTAGTCCCATTTCTGCCTTCTGGAGCAATAGGGAACAAGTCTGTTCCATCTTCTCCATCTTCTTTGGTTTTATGAAGACCACAATCATGTCTCTCTTACCAAAAGAATAGAATTGGATCGGGGTAGCTGCTGGCTTGTTACCATCTTCTCCTTAATGAAATCAAGTAATAGTGAGGACACATTTGTGCAGCATGTGAATTTCAGGAGGATTTCAAGTGATGTAGTCCTTATGTATGTGCACTACATGAATGGTGGCAAGAAAGGAGCTTCACACTTATGAGCATGTTGAGAATCATAGAATCATAGAATTGCAGAGTTGGAAGAGACCACGAGGGCCATCCAGTCCAACCCTCTGCCATGCAGGAAATCACGATCAAAGCATCCCCGACAGATGGCCATCCAGCCTCTGTTTAAAGACCTCCAAGGAAGGAGACCGCACCACGCTCTGAGGGAGTGCATTCCACTGCCGAACAGCTCTTACTGTCAAAAAGTTCCTCCTAATGTTGAGGTAGAATCTCTGTTCCTGGAGCTTGCATCCATTGCTCTGTGTTCCAATCTCTGGAGTAGCAGAAAACAAGCTTGCTCCATCTTCAACGTGACAACGTGAATGTGGGAAGACTTGCATAAAGAGACTCCTTTTTTCCCAGTGGAACTGATCCAAAGAGCTTGTATGCCAACCATCCTAAAAAACCAGGCTGGCAAGGTACTTATTTGTATACTTGTTGGTGGTGTAGATGGTAATCCATAACTCTGCTTATGATCCTTGGCCTCCCTCACGCTTCCTTCCTAACCCCCTTCAGCTTTTTCTTTCCCCTACTCCTTGTGGCTCACCGAGCTCACCTTGTCACTAGTCATAGTCTCCTGGTCAGGGGAAGTAGGAATCTAAGAAGTGCCTTGTATGAATGGATCCTCTGTGGACTTTGTTCATATAGTAAAACTTCCTAGCATCCCTTGATGGGTCACATGCTAGAAAGTAAATGTAAAAATGCACATACCCCTTTCTTGACATGTGTCTAAATGTACATTGAAGCCCAGCTATAGATGTTTGCTTCTGTGTGATTATATTATTCAACCTCTCTTGTTTGTATCTAGTAGGCAATTTTTCATTGCACTTCCATTCATGAAGCTGTTGAGGAAGGACTAAAGCTCAATGGTGGAGTTCCTCCTTTGCAAGCAGAAGTCTCAAATTCAATCCCCAGACTCTCCAGGCAGGGCTAGGAGAGACTCCTTCATGAAACTGTGAAGAGCCACTGCTAGTCAGTGCTAGACCACAATACCCATCTTCTTGGTCGGGGGTGGTGGGAATTGTAGGCCAAATGCCTGGAGGGTGCCAGGCTAAGGAACACTGCTTTCAGATAATACAGAGCTAGCTCAGCCAATAGTCTAATTTGATATAAGGCAACTCATGCTGCCTGCTTTCACATGACACAATGAAATAGAGAATCTCCCAGCAAACTCTGTCATAACCACATTCCTGCAGCTTGAAGCTACGCTGTTGTCCATTAGCTTCCTTGAACCAAAAGTGAGAGAATTGCATTGCCTTTTCTTTTTGAATTTGTTTTCAATTCCCTTAGGCCCGAAAATGTGAACTATAATGTGAAATGAAACCCTTAAAACTCTTCCTTATATAAGCTTTGAGAAGCTGAGCATAGGATGCCAAATTGGGAAAAGGACCTGGGGGATGTGGCTTTTGGGGGACAGGGAGGGGGGACGTGCATAGATGTAAGTAAGTTCAAAACACATTTCTTAGATTAGCCTATATCAAAGCCTGAGATTTCTTCTCTGAATGAGATAACCCCAAAATGGTGCTGTACAGGGAAATGTCTTTTAAAGATTTGTGGTATGTAGATTAGTTTGACCTACATTTCCAGAGAATTTGCTGATGCTTATGCTCTTGTCACATCTTGGGCCCTTTGGGTTTCTGAGAAGTTTCAACTGTTGCACGACAACTCCAAACCCAGAATTATGGAATATTAGGGATGAATTCGAAAGTAGTACAGGTCATAGTTTTAAGTTCAATTTATTTATTTAGGTCAAATTTTTATACTTCCTTATTTAATCAATATTGCTTCTTTAAAATATGAAAAGAACAAATCAGAATAGTTGCCCTATATATTCTGATTTAGCCTTGTCTGAGAACCAATTGAGATTACAAAGCCTTTTGATGGCAGGCTAATATTTTCTGCATTGAGGAACTGCATGGTAGGAAGAGACTGAAAAGATACTTTGAAGGAGGTTGGATCCAGGAGTGAGACACTGCATCCATAGAACATGAATTGGTGCTTGTTATAGATAAGGAGCCTCTGTTTGGAAAGGTGCTGGCAACTGTAGAATATATAAGAGAGAAGGAAATAATAACCTAACTTTTTTCTTCTACAGTATTTATTAGGCTGGGTACTTAGGAGGTCACCAAACAACACCTTTAAATAACACAGCTTCCCCTCTATAGAGATGTTCAGCATGTCCATCCATCAAAGTCTTCCCCCTTCTGGTGAAGGGAGGTCCCTGGAACCGTCTCTCTATGTCCTGTGACTAGGAAGGTAGAGAAAGGGACTTACCTTGAGGTTGGCCTGGGGGATAAACCCCCATCTCAAGTCGTGTGACTTGGGGAAGGAATTTTAGGCTGGCCTTCCAGATGCGGACACGCTGGGGAGTAACCCAATTTTGGGATTATCTCTGGGGCTCAGGTGTTTCGCCCAGGGGAAGCTTGGGAGAAGGTCTGGGGAGAGACCTTCTGCCCCAGCTGGTCCTGCACCAGGTTAATCCCCCTTCATTGCAGTTCCCTAGATCAAACATAAATAGGAGAGAATTTAAATAAAAGTGTCCCATTTCAACCCAACTACTGTTGTCTGTCAGCAAACACAGCTTCCCCTTTATAGAGATGTTCAGCATGTCCGTCCATCAAATGTCCATGCTGTGCTATGACTATTTTTATCTGGCTATGGCAATTGCTTGGGTAATAAAGTATGCTCCATTCCTTTTCCTCTGTGTGTGCAATTTTTTAACTTCCTATTATTATTATTTTTTTAAAAAAATCATCCTTTACTTTTGACTTCGGTCATGGAAGAAGAGGGATTTCCACCAAGCTTAGCCATTGTTTTCTGTCGTTTGTTGTTGGCAACAAATGCCTGTTATTAAATAGAAATGACTGAGATGTATACAGAACATTTGATTTATGAATCCAGCCATTTTGCCAGCATTTTCCTCTTGTTTATTTTCATGAACCTGTTAGAAAGCTGCAAAATTAATCCAGCAGCTTGAGTTCAGTTCAGTTCCCCTAATAATGAGGAAACTGAAAAACTGTGGTTATAGATTCTGCCTAAGTGGACTTATTGAAGCTTTTAAAGTGTATAGCATTGAAAATGTAACCTTTTACCCCTTCCTCTCTTCCTCCCCAACGTCTCTCCCGGAAAACGGTGGCATGATACAAACAAAAGTGTTTGTGCCAAAAATTCTGTGTGTAGTCCCCATCTTTGGAAAGCAAGGAAGTTCTAGGTATAAACAGTGTGTGCTATTTTATTCTAAGAAAATAGTCATGTAACTTAATAGTTTTTTTTAAAGGGAGATGGGAATCTATAAACGTATAAATAATACAAGTTTATTTTATTTTTTGTACAATTTTTCAGAAGGAAAGAAATAAATATTCATAAGCTATAACCACTTCTTGTTGTTTTCCACTTCTGTGTTGTACTTGGTTTTACTCTGTGATTAATATTTGGGATCTTTCGTCACATGTAGGATTACCTTTTATGTGAATCTCTCACATGCTTCCTTGAATTTGCCCCATGGCCCTTCATTAATAGATGTAGAGCTTGAGAAGGTTACTTTTGCCCCTAAAAATCCTCCGCCAGCATAGCCATACAAGATATTTGGAGTACAGGGACATGTTTACACGTTGAGCAAGCAAGCAAACAAACAAAAAATTAAGATGCTCATTCTCTCTCTCTCTCTCTCTCTCTCTCTCTCACACACACACACACACCATGCTTAAGGATGATGTTGTAGTGGAGATTGGAGATGACCAAAGAGTGCCCATTCTCAAATGTTCATATTTAGTTAGGGTTGTCAGGTTGAATATGGGATGGGACCATATCCTCCAACATTTCACAAATGAAAACCAGGACACAAGGAACATCAGAATGTGGTCAAGAAAGCAAAGGTTGTTAATGAGGAAGAACAGATAAGCTATGAGAAGCTGCAGCAGTTTGCTTTTTCCTGAGCCTATTGGGAAGGGCAAAATTTTGCCCTTTCCTCTCCCTCCACTGAGTTAATTGATTGCAAACTGCTTTTGCACTTTGCTTATAGTTTGCAGCAATTGAAAAAAAATGAGGACAAGGGAGGAAGTAGTAGTAGGAGAGAGAAACTGGGACATTTTAAAAGCAGCTGAGAAAGTGAGACAATGGGATTAATCAGGGCTATTTGCCAAACTGGGACAGTTGAAGGGTATAGTGTGCTTGGAACTATAACTGCAACTAATTGTGGTTTAAGAGTAACATTTCAAACAATGTTTTTTCTGCCTAAAATAACTTACAGGATGGGGAGACCATGAATGAGCTCCTTGGAGCAAGAACAGAATAAAAGGTAATATGCATCTCCTATGATTGGAGTGGCCCCTAAACATCACCTCCTCCAGAAAAAGAGAACAAAAGAGTACACCATTTTGCATAAGATTTACTCATGCTAATTCATATATTTAGAGATACAAATGTAAAAGTAATGGCTACAGTTTAAATAGAAATGTGATGCATCTTCCCACAGTGGGGGAAGCAGTGACCTGTGTGCCTGCTCAATCTATGAACTTTATCAGACGTGGCAAAAATCGCACAATTATGACATTATGGTAGCGTGAATGGTTTCCACTATCACACAATGTTGTCATGTTCACGTGGTCAATCTGTGCTCCAGTGTTGCTTTTAACTGACAGGACAGTTCTCAATATTGCTTTTTCGTGCTATTGAAGAGCATGCAAAAACATGTCCCACTATAATCATGGAATTACAGTGTGAATGGGCGGTCCTCCCCACCCCACCCACCCCTGTTCCTAGCAAGAAAACTTCTGGGTGAGAACGTGAAAAACTATCCACAGGATACTCTTTTTTATGAACTGTCCCAGTTTATTTGCATGCTTTTCGTTTTGTTTAAGTGTTTGTGTGTTCATTTACTTTGCAAATTAAGTAGGTTTTGGTGTTTTTAAGCACGCTCACATCTTCTCATGAAAACCGCTGAAATATCAGTCATGCTAAGTCTCGGAAGTAAAGTCCTGTTTTTAAAGTGTTAGTGGTGGTCATGTAATAATTCCATGGTGGTTATTTCATGTGATTACAGCGATGTGTGAAAATAAGTGTAATAATGTCACTATGTTTCCATTTTCCTCATTCACAAATTACAGTGTTTTTAGACCCTAGTCTGATAAAGTCCTAGGTGTTCCCTGTGGATGGATAACTTCAGGATCCCTTCAAGATTTACCCTTCTGATGGTTCTTTATCTTTAAGCCTGATCTGAACAGCACAGTCCTTCAAATACAGCACAGGTAGCCAACCCAGTGCTCTCTGGAGGGTTTGCATTACAGTCTCCATAATCAGGGCCACCCTGGCTCTGACAGAAAAAGACTTCACAGCACTGGCAAGGCCAGAATCAAATAAGGTACACAGGGATCTCCCAAATGGCTACACCACCCCCGCCCCCTGCCTCTCCAGCACAATGGAACCTTCCAAAAACCTAGCTACAGCAGAATGTTTATTAGTAGGCAAGAACATCTAGGAGGTGTTGTGTAGGGCTTTATAGTTGCAAATCTTAGGTCTCCACGATACACTGGTTTTGATAAAGAATTTGAGGTTATGTATCCATATAAGAAAACAGAATAATAATTATGCTCAGGTGCAATCAGTAATTCCAGTATGAAAAAAAGCACCAGGTCACAAAACAGTTTACAATACAAAATTATTCAAAAGCTAACATTTAAAAACAATGTTTGTTCAGCAGTAATACAGTAAAAAAATTCTTTACTTCCTTCAAACAATACTGTTCATATGTTTGGCACTATAAAAGACATTATCACAAATACATATCTTTTCCTTTTTTTTCTTCTTTAAACCAATGCTCTTTGCTGTTTTAAAAATGTTTATATGCTATACCCACTGCAATATATTTTCATATTAAAAACAAATTATTTTTAAAAAACGCAGCAACAACAACCAGTTTCCACAATGGATTCCACTGCCATGCAGTAAGATAGGTAAATAAAAATAACTGACTGATTCTAATACTGCAGAACCAGGTTTCCTACAAGTGGAGAGCATGTGTGTGCAAACGTTAGTCCCACCCCAATTGAATGGGACAAACCACCAGCTCTAAAATTTGATTTTTATGCTGAACGTCAGGCCAACTCCACTTATATTACACAACTATGAAGACACTTTCTGTCAAGTTTGTGAAATAAATATTGATAATGACTTTGATGTATGTTCTGAGTATTCCCCATCAGAGCAAGAATATAGATTTAAATAATCTCTCCAGGTGTGAAGGTCAGTTCAACCAAGGTAAATACAGTCAGACTCCTGTATCCACGGAACCAATATCATGGTTTCAGTTATCTGCAGGACACAAAATAAAGGACACATACTGTTAAGTCATGTTGGAAAATGCCTAGAGAGGCATCCTCTCTAGGCATCCTCTAGGTTCTCCTATGGAATTCTATGGTATGTTTTTACTGGAAATTCTTTATTTTAACAAGGTTTTCTCTTTTCTATGGTTTCCCTTATCCATGGTATGTCCAGGAATGGAACCCCCATGAATGCTGGGGTCCAACTGTATATTTAAGTCAGCATTATGGACTGCTGTTCCCAGAATCCTCCAATTACCATGGCCATTGGGGACATTGGGAGAATTTGGAAGTGATAGTCAACAACAACAACAAAACAACAACTATCACTATTAGTACAATTACTATTACTACTACCATTGCCCCTGATAGCAAGGAGGAGCCAAAGCTTCAGGCCTGACCTGCAACCTCCCCAGGGACAGGGGAACCAGATTGAGTTAAAGAAAGGACAGAAGCTGGTGACATCTGTCTATAACTTTGCATGGTCTTTTAGCATTTTTATGAAAGGGTGAAGACTTTGGGGGATGGACCTTTGCCAGGAACTGGAACTTGTGAGAAACTGCCAGTCCTCAGTCACTTTGGCAGAATCCAAAGGCACTAACTTGCTTGCTTTGGCTATACCAGTCCTGGCTCCTGCTCAGAGTCCTGCCTTCCTTTTGTCCTTCCATTATTTTGTACTGCAGTTCCCTGAAGTCCCAGCCAGCATGGCAAATGGTCAAGGATTCTAAAAGCTAACTGATCAAAGTTAGAGACCCACTGTCCTAGAGGACCTGAACAGCATTGATCTGAGGTATTGTGGGAAATTAACATGACAGAAAACTTTCCCAGATGTATCCACTGCTGTTAGGTAAACCTGCCAGGGGACACATCTTACCAATGCCCTGTCTCAAACCAGAGCTTGGAAAGTTACTTTTTTGAACTACAGGTTCCCACTCCCCATTTTAATAGGGGTTATCTGGGAGCTGTAGGTTTTGTTTGTTTGTTTGTTTTTTAAAAAGATTTTCCAAGCCCTGCCTAAAACTTGGAGTTAGGTTTGAGTAAACATATGAGAGAGGAGTCCATGAATCTTACCCATGTTTAGAGATCACATTTTTTCTGGCTATGACCACTGAGTAGCAAAGAACAGGCATGGTTTAAAAAAGAAAAGGAAAAGCACCAGGATTGTGAGATAATTACAGATAAAAATAGAATTTTCAAGCAGATTATAACAACAAATCCCAGTTTTATAACTACAAATCCCAGTTTTGAAACAAACAAACAGGGAATGCAAGTTTCCTATACAATCCCAAAACAATTGCATCATTGTGCAACTAGCAACAAGGAAAATAATCAGTTTAATGAACATGCAAGTCTGTGAACTGTTTCTATAAGCCAAACACTAATATAAGAAGTCAGTTTTAAGTGGGTTTTTCCCCTTTATGTTCACAACAAATTTGCCACTACCAACACATACTAAGATCACATGTCAGTACTGTCTTAAGAATGCTAACCAACACAGGTAAGACTTTCACAGAATCTGCATATCCTATGAATGTGGGGAGGAAACATCTCAACCAATGGAAACTATTGTGTGCACAGATAGAAGTCATTCTCTGAACAATAAATATGGGTGCATTTGTCAGTATAAGAAAAGTTTATTCCTTTCACATTAAAAACTCTAGAATGTCTTAGCAAAAAGCATTTTTTTTTAAAAAAAGGAAAGAACACTGGCCATGCTTTGGAATATTAACGTTACTACCAACCATCAAATCAGATCTACTCTTCAACTGAATACTGGTTTTATTCTACAGGTTTGCTTTCACTCATCATGCGGAACATTTAGAAACAATGTATTCTGTGAACTGATCTTAAAAGGGAGATGCACCCATAGAAACAATGTCCATGGATGGGTTCCTTAGCTAGATCAGAAACCATGCTACACAGATAGGATAGTGACAAGCAAATGGAGTTGCGGTTGCTTTGCAGTCTGCAAATAGTGGTGTTGCTGATTTGCAGTGCATCAATGGGTACATGGCTGACTTGTAATGCACATTCAGATTTGAGATGTGATGGGGCTACTGTTTACGTAAGACAGGGAGCCTGATCCAGGGCAAGTTATCCCATTCTGCTGTTAGTGGGACATAAGTTAGTCGAGACTAAATTGTTGCATTGCTTTCAGTGAAACTTAATTATGGTCAGCTTTCTTCTGGACTGGGGCACATCTGGATAAGGATGTATGTTCTTGCAGTCTAAAGAGCAGAAATCTCACAATCCATGAAGCAGCCTGCCTTATATCTTCAAATTGGTCCCAAGTCATTTTGTAGCTTTGAAATTTTAGCACTGAGGATGAAGTAAGGAAATACTTCCCCAGATATAACTATAAAACTCAAGGTTCATCCCCATTACCCCCTTGCTTTACATGAGCAAATTTTGAGAGGATGCATACAGAGGAATTGTCTCTGTGTGCATCCTCTCAAAATTTGCCAGAGAAACATTGTACCTGTCATTAGTGTTCTAGATATTGTATTTACTTACAAGCATTAATGCAAAGCAATCAGTATGAAGAATTCAAAATTTCTTCGGTTCTATGTGGCCCAAGTTAGCACCGGCCTATATGAGGGAATAAAATGTGGATTGGTGCACAGTAATGCCAATTCACAGCAGCTTTCACTTGTCTCCACAGTTTTTTTGGGCAAGATTGCTAGTGTATGAAGTTATCTGTGTTTGCTGTTCACATGGAAGTATGCAAGTGAATCAAGATAGCAGGTGCAAGTGAATGACTCATGGTTTTATTCTTCCCTACTTGTCACTGCCAAACAGTATTTTTTTTAAAAAAAAACCTAAATCCAAGGTGTGGAAGAGTGATTTTATGGTTAAATAAAAGAAAAAAGAAAAAAAGAAAGGCTGTTTCATTATCTCAATGCACTTTCGCTACTGCTAAAATCCAATATGGCTGCTCTGGGCGCTGCCTTGTTAGCAAGCTCCACTCCCACGCACATCCGACTGATCAGCTATCTGCTTCAGGAAGGTGCTGCAATGCAATTTGGTTGTCCTAATGATCAGGAGTGCACATTCCCCCCTCACTTTTTAAAAAACTCAGGGAAAGCCATAAAGGCTTTAACCGTATAGTTTTCCCAAATTTTGGTCCCTCCGCCTGTGAAAATGACAACCACTGCAGGATCCCATTTGGGATTCCCCCCTGATTCTAAGAGGATTTATTTCACCATCTAGACGGGCCCTTAGTTTCAATTAGAGCAGACTCATTGAATCAACTGTTGGCTAGTGAGTTGACATGTAAATAAATCTTACTGATTCAATATGTCTACTCTTGTTGGGACTAACAATAGGATTCAGGTCTCTATGTATACATGTTCTTGTAAAGTTGTGTGAAAATAGCTATATTTTTGACATTTAAAAGTTGATGTTCACTCAGAAGCAAGAAGAGGAAAGGACGGTGGGTGGAAGGACCCCCATTGCAACCTTCTAGCCTTTAACCAGTCAATCTCTTTGAGCATCAATAATGATGGATCAAAAATGAAGCACAACTCTGATCATCCAGCCTCTAAGCTTTAACAACACCCCTGCAAGAACAGAGTCCCTTTCACCTTTTACTTTTGGGGATGAATTCTTTTTCTCAGAGGTAAACCTAATCTGTTGATTTTGTGATGTTTTGTTCAGGTACCGAAGTGCAAGTATAGAAGGACATATATTGAATTCATCGAGTAGTTATTCTCCTTGGATTCCCACTTAGCATCTACCCCCACACACCCAGAACACTATCAGTTTGAGCACACAGGGTTTCACATTAGAAAGAGTTCTGCATCACACTCTTGGAAAATAACAGAGATGAAGTGCTTTTGCTAGCTCCTCTTCTATTGATTTCTTTTTAAAACTTTTGCAATTTTTCAGCTAATATATATGTGTGCCATGGGATATATCATATATATCTACAATGAAACAGGTCAGTGAGCCTATTAGTGCAGTGTTGCATTCATTAGTTAGTCAACAACAGATCCCTTCACATCCTATACAGAAGACAGCTGTGTGCAGGGACTAACTGCACATATAGCTTGTGATGTATGAGAGTTCTACATGCCGCTGAATGTACATATTGCAAACTGTGGTTTAACATTTCATACTAGTGTACCCTGAATTTGTATTCTTTGGGAATAAAAAAATGTCAATTCCCATTTTCTGTCTTGTCTATCTGTACTTCTGCCACTAGGAGATCATCACAGTTGTTCCCTATTGGGAACAAAACTGGTTGCTTCCTGGAATTGCATTGATTTGACTACTAGCTTTTGAGTAATGAACGTTCATATAAATGTGTTTAAAAGCCCATGCAATGAGAGCTACAGTAGAAGCAATATTGCATTTTGTTAAATCAAAAATGGTGGTCACATTCAGCTGTGGGTCATTTTTGAAAGGTTCTGCTGATATGTTCACTGACACTGATTGTGAAGAGTGGCACAGTTAAAATGCTCAAGCAATGAAAGACCTGCCTCAACTATGTGTGTTAGTGGCAGCAGTGGACGTGTGCGTATACTGTTGTTTTTTAAAAAATAATAATTAAAAACAGTAACAACACTGATTGAGAGAGTAGGGGCTGGGAGATGGAGTAAATCTAACTCATCACTCCTCTTCTTGAATGGTGGATTATTGCTTTCACCAAATTTCTGACTTGGGCTCCCCCTCTACTGGACCAAGCTAGAAACTATAAGGGTTCTCCTCCAGTTATGTGCCTTTGTGGAGGATGCTCTGGGGTAATACACTGCAAAAGGGGAAGTGGGTATTTTCACATCAGCTGCAATCAAATGTACTGTTAGCGCAGGAAAATAGTGTGGAATTAAAGTCTGGGGGGAGGGTCGTCGTTATTGTTCCACTTGCACAAGTGGTAGTGCATTTGTTCTTGTGATTCCTAGGTTGTTCAGTTGGTTGAACAACCAGTTCTGCGAATCTTGATTTGATTTGTATCTCTACTTCCTCCCAGAACTGGGACTCAAAACAGCTAGCATAGGTTGTACAACTAGGAACTGTGTTGGATTTCTTCTCCCCCACTTTGTGTCTATTTCTTTTCACACTACACAATTATAGCACTTTAACTGCCATGGTGACATCCTATGGATTCATAGCATTTGCAGTTTACAGAGGGGTATTCAGTCCAGTGAGATGGCTCTATAGCTTCATTTGACTGCATATCCTAGGATTCCATGGGATATTGCCAAGGCAGGGTTGGAGAAAGGGGAATGGGGAATTTGGCAAGAATTGTTTCCCTACAGCCTCCAGGGGAGAACTTCCCTCAATCTGTCTCTTTTGTGAATGAAAGTGAGCCCTTCACATCGCACAGAATGCCCAGTCTGGATCCAGCCCATTGAATTCAGTAGTCTCCCTATATATTTTTAGGAATGGGCTGCTGACATATACATACCGCCCCCACCATGGTTAAAATGTCTATTTCTGTTTTGTGCAGCCATTGTTAGATTTCTACATTTTTCTACTTAACAGTCAATGTTTCCCCCTATTAATTTAAAGCATTGGTTCTACCCTTCTGGTTTTCAGTAATCAGAGAAGAAACTACACACATTGTTCTTAAACTGGCTAACTAGGCTCCGGTCCAAATGATTCTCTAAGCATCATGGCAAATGGGTAAACATAGCTGCTTAAACAAAAGGCAACATTTTAAAGAAACATCTGGCTGCTTTTTAGAAAGGGCTAATTGTGACTACAAGTCTATGTGGGCTCAACAAGTTTCACAGAGTTTATTTTGCATCCTGCTGTTTGTAGCATGATGGCCTAAGTCTGAAACCAATACTTTAAAATGATGGTTAAAGCTTTCTTGCGAATGGGACCCTTTCCCCCTACACCAGAACTCTGTAGAGATGGGCCACTACAATGTATTTTGTGAATTCTGACAGTAGAGAAATGGATAAATCTTACCCTAAACATTTATGTACTGGACATACAGCACTGTCAGAAGGGTATAAGCAAGGATCCCAAAGAAAACATTCTTCACAAATCTTGTGTTGAACTGATCCACACCTGCTGCAATCCTTTGGATTTTGCCCCCCCCCCTTTTTTTTGCATTTTATGACACAGTTCTCTGAATAACATAACAAAATGTAGTTCAAAATTGATATTTTGAAATAATAGATGTTTAGTAATGTGTATGCTGGCATAATGCTGCAGCCTTATTTGAGAACTCACGCCGAACAAGTCTTGAAGAGATACGACAACACAGAAAGAATCACAACCCGGAAACATCACCCAAGGAGACCTTCTGCTGTGCTTTCTGCAACCGGACCTGTTTATCTCGGATTGGCCTTTTTAGTCATCAGCACACTTGCAGAAAGTGCGGGATGAGTCCTTCCTGAATCTTTGTTTGTAAAGAAAAGCCAGAGAGAGAGAGATGCTGGCATAAAATAAATTTCAAAACCTGTTGCAGCAAAACCTGGCAAGTCTGCATTCAGTGCCCAAGATCCTATATACATGAATGATTGCACAAGGGCAAGAGAATTGTCCTCTCTGTCCCATCCAAAAAGAGACTTCTGCATGCATAAGCTGCACTTACACACACCCAAGTCACCAACAAGATGTCAGCCAGTATTAGTATAGTGGTGGCATTGTTCTCCTAGCTCTTGTGCTTCTACTAGCAGAACACCTAGTTTGAGCAACACTAAGCCTAATGAAGCTGTAATTACTTGTGCAAGGGCTTGTGGTTGCAATGACATTTCAAACTGCTTCTGGGACCATAGCTAGTTGCACAAGAGCTCAACGACAGCTAGTGCAAAGATTTATGTAACCTTTGGCCTGTTGGGATGGCACTAATTATGTCTGCGCATCTGTCCATTGATGTGTGGCATATAAGCTCCATGCAACTAGCCATTTATTTAGAAGAAGGTCAACATCAGTGGACTTTTACAGGTGTGGCCCTTTCCCCTATTTCCCCTGGTAGCTTCATGTCAGTGGGGTGGTGAATCTTCTCCAGGTGTTAGTCTGATTTACAAGAGATCACTAAGATAGTGATCACTTTGACTTTGGAAAGATCTTAGGACCTGTCTACACTGCAGAAACACAGCAGTTTGACACCACTTTATTCACCATAGTTCTATCCTATGGAATCCTGGTATTTGTACTTGTAATTTAGTGAAGCACCAGAGTTCTCTGATAGAAAAGGCTAAATATCTCACAAAACTACAAATACCAGGATTCCATGGGACAGAACTATGGTGGATAAAGTGGGGTCAAATGCTGTATATCTGCAGTGTAGACAGGCCCTTAGTCAAAATAACCCCCCAAAATGCAATGGTTGACACCTGATTTTGCTATGCTTCACCACTCATTTTCCCTTGCTACATCTCTGTTGAGAATACAATAGCCCTCAAGTATTCACTGGGGGTTTGTTCTAGGATTCCCCATGGATACAAAAATCCATGGATGCTCAAGGCCCATTATATACAATGGTGTAGTAAAATGGTGTCCCTTATATAAAATGGTGAACAGCAAGGGTTGCTTTTGGGACCCCCCACCCCAATAATTTTGAGCCGTGGTTGGTTGAATCCCTGGATGCAGAACCCGTGGATATGGAGGGCTGACTGTCGCTGGAGATAATTCACAAAGCACTAGAGGTAAGATTGCCTAGGCACAAGATTTGTAAGTGAAGGCTGCAGAGCAGCAGAGATTGACGGCGAACATCCATTATATATAGCTGATGTTCCATTGACCTTCACTTCTGGTGCAATTTGGAATACTGTGTACAGTTCTGGCTGCCTATCTCAAAAAAGAAAAAGAAGGAACATGAAGGAACCAGAACAAACTAAGACTGCAATCCTATCCATGCTTATGTGAAAATATGTTCAACTGACCTCATTGGGACTTACTTTTGAGTACGTAGGCACAGGATAACATGGCTTGGAGCACATTCCCTATGAAGAAATGCTCTAGGCCACAATCAAGAAGTAATCCTACTTAAATCCCTCTGAAACCAAATTGATCACCTCATTTAAATAAGATTAAACCATGATTAACATTTTCTGGAGTAAGGCTGCTGCAAGTGAAAATTGTTTTCTTTTGAAAGAAGATGGACACTAAAAATATATTTAAAAAAATAAAAATAAAAATATATTTTTTGAAAGAAGATGGCCAGAAAAGGTTACAACACAACAGAGTAGGAATGGAAAGAATATTTTCAATTTTTCATTCCCAGGTCGAAAAACTGGTTTCTCAACAGCTGGAACATCTGGAACCCCTTTTTAAGGGAAGGATAAATGACCAGTAAGCATTTTGTGCAATTCTCTCCAGGTGTTTGACACCCCAAAGTGTTGCCCAGGAATTATTCTGCAGAGAAAAACATGGGTTTTCTTGTGTATAAACTGTTTTCAGAAAATAGGTTTCCTGCATAGCAAGCTGGTTTTCTATGCAAGAAAATACATGAAAGCACATGTTCTGTAAAGAATAATTTCTGCACAACACTTTGGGGATATTCAAATACAAGGAGAATTCTGTGGAGGGATATTCATGTTCTTCTGCAGCAGGGAAAAACTACTTTAATTATTCATCCTCACATGTGAGAAGAGAGGCGTATGGAGAGGAGAGGGCTTTTCTCCGTCTCTCATGCTACCAGAATTCAGTGAGCTTATTGACAGTAGAATTCAGAGTGATAATCAGGGTATGAATCCTACCATCAGGTAGGCTGAGGCTACTGGCTCAGGCAATAGGAGTTGGGGGGGGGCACAAATGCAGTCAGCCCCAACCATTCCCCTCTTTTGCAGGGCAGACGTCTAAGTGCCACACAGCCCTGCATCCCTTCAGCTGGCTTCCTGTCCTCAGGTGTAGCAGAAGACCCCCTATCCTGTTTTCAGTGTTGAAGACAGATTGAGCTGCCAGACCCATTGGCTTCTATACATGGAATGGAACAGGCATCATTTGTCCTTTGATAAAATCAAAGGGCTTCTGATTTTCTTAGCTAAGCAAATGCTCAGCAAATGCAACAGCCTCGAGTGAAGAGGAGCCAGTACTAGTCCATTTTTAAAAATGCATGTTCACCAAATTCTCAGAAGTGGCCAAGGGATGCAGACCTTTGCCAGTTTTCCTACATATCTCACAGCAGCTGGTGGCTTCTATGTCAGTAGGGTGGTAACTCCTCTCCTACTTTTAGTCTGAACTTCAAAAGAGGTAAAGATAGAGTTAAGCCCTTTGAACTTGGAAGTAAATTCACCGCCACACTGACATGGAGACCACCAACTGCCACTGCACATACTGGAGCAAGATATGGAGCCCTGGCCTACACAAATATTCATGCACAAGGCCTCTGTAGGCCTAGGTATGTTGTAGTACACCAACAGCTCCACTCTACAGTCTTGTTCCTTTGCTATATACACCAAAACTGTTGGCTGGCAGAGATTGCAAAACAGATACTTCTAGAAGGTTTCAGTTGTGCTCATTCTTTGACTCCAACCTCCTTGTTCTACCTGAGGTTTGTAGAGAGGGAGGGAGGAAGCAAGCTGCTTTCAGCCAAAGGGGATAAAACACTCAATATTTCTCTCCTATACCTATTTTTGTATATTTTTAAAAAATACTTTGAAACATATATTATTTGTGATATAAATATATCACAACTGGTACCATTTCCATGTTTCAGACAAACCTAGAAGCTAAACCGAAGCAAGACTGCTACAACGGCAAATCTAAAACAGTACTTGGTGACAATATTCCCTTCCCCATCCCACATGGACCCAAGTGCACCATGAAAAATTCAGGACAATCTTCACAGCCCATTTGCACAATCACTTTTACAGATGTGACCCAGAAGGTCTTGCAAACATGCAACCACCAAGTGAGGCCACATGAAAACTGGAATCCGAAGCAAATTTGAAACCCAAACTAATAAGTTCACAGGATCAAAAAAATCATAACATAATTTTTTTTGCAGGGGGGGATACCCTGGGATCAGTCAAACCCAACTTCACTCAGTTCAACCTTTTGTTCCAGCTGTTTCAATTGTGCTGCTATTTTAAGACTTGAAAAATAAGTTCTTGGGCTGAAGGGACTCTCCACGTTGCTTTTCTTCCACATAACGATATGTCTTTCTGTGCTCCGTCATCTCAAGCAAATGCCAGTTTCCCAGTGGAGGGGCAGGAAATATGAAGGAGAAAACCAGTGGACTGGGGAAGGGGCAATGGGAGTTGGTGATTTCCTGCTGCTTCTCACAGGCAAACAGTGTTTTCTTCTTCCCTTTTCCACTGTTTTTCTGCTACCCAAGCTCAAAGCTTAGAGACACAGGAGGAAATGACCTTAACAGGGCATTTGTAGAAGAAAATTAGCAGGTCTATGAGCCCCCTTCCCATCCACTGATTCTTCCCCTGAAAGTGCATTCTGACTGCACATCAGTTCAGTCATATGCTTAGGAAATATACATTTTCTGCAATATGGTGGATTCAACTGATTTACCTATTTTTTTTTTCTTAAGAGATTGAGAGACAGACTTCCCCAAGCTATTTTGATCACCAAATCATGCCATTTTCCTATTGCTCTCCTCTAGGAGATTGTTCTTCAAGGTGTAGATGTTGGTCCATCAAAACTCTCAAGGTTTGGTTTCAACATGCTTCCAATATGTACCGGTATGTACAATTGTCTGCTCCCTAAATGGTAATCAATGATCAAGATTAAAACTTCTACTTGAAATTCTCTTCCGGCCTCTCCCCAAATGAATATCTTGTTTGTTTGTTTTTTTAAACTTCAGCAGTATAAACCTGGACAGCAGAGCAATTCTTCCTGTCCTCCATTCACCTTATAGATGCACTTTGAGCATGACAATGAGTGCTAGCACTGCCATCAATGAGGATGGTGTGCTCTCTGTGGAAATCAAGGCTCAGTACTGGTTAGCAGCTAGTGCCTTCTACCCTAACCTTATACCTTCACCATTCTGCACAGTGAAATTTGTACCCATTGATCTAGTGGTCCCTTAGACTATGGCATTCCAACTGCACGGGGAGCTGCACCCTCCAAGAAATCATTAGAACTGCAAATTTCAGACCTGCCAGGAACAATTTTGCTAAGGATTTTTTTTTAGTATCCATGAACACATTTCATTGTGTTGCTGTACTACATATTCAGGGATGCATTTTACTTTAGGCAGTTCATCTGTAAGTCACAACCAGAAATCTTTTTTTTTTTTAAGAAATAAGCCAAAATCTACCACTGATGTCTCCCTCTAGCACAGAGCTTGGGGAAAATTACTGTTCTGGACATACGTAATCAAGAATTTTGGGATCTCTGGTCCAAAAAGTAACACCTCTAAGCATTCTGCTAGCATAAAATGGATTTGAGTATTAAACTACTTGAACCTGGATCTGTTTCAGATATAAACAGTAATTGTCCTCCTTCATTCATTGCAATGTCAGAGAATGTTCTCCAGCATCCCCCAGTTTTGAAACAAATGTGGCAGGTGCTTCTCGAGTATTGCTCCCATATCAACCTTAGAGACCTACAGTGTTTGAAAACTGAAGTCGTGCTCCGCCTTCTACTTTCCTCAGTTTTGTTTTGTGGTTGGAACTCACAAACAAAACAAAACTTAAAGACTTCTATCCTGGGCATGCTAGGAAGTAAGACCTCTTAAAAACTCGGTGGGATTTACTCCTAGGTAAACATACTTTAGGACCAGGCCACAGATCTTTACCAAAAACTTGAGAAATCAACACTGTCACATCAGCTGCACTCTTGAGCCTCTGGGATGAGTTCTGGAGAGTGCTTAGTGCAACCTCTGACTGATCTGCCACAAAGAAAGGTAAAGATGCCACAAAAAGAAGGCATAGTTGGCCATACAGAGGCAACATCACCAGGAAATGTTTTGGCAAAAAGGAGAGAATGAAACAAACAAACAAACAAAACCCAGAGACACAAAACCATCCAAGCAATTGCTTTAGAACTGCCCAGCACTGCTGGGATCACACTGCAGGAGACGGACGATGGACGGATCACTCTTGGCTCCTCGAATAAACTCTTCCAAAGAAAGTTTTCCTAGAAAATAAATAGAGATGCTAGTTTGGGGTTCTAATATAAGCACAGCATATACTCTAACCAGAATTTTAAAAGGCACATGGCTTTGCTTTTTCTTCCTAACTGGAGAAAATCTTACCTCACAAAAGCACCCCATAGGTTTCTTTTTTCCATGTGTGCAAAAATTTCTTATCAACCAAATACACTCTTCCCAATGCATTGCCCCTCTCAATATAAAAGTTGTACAGATCAACCCTGAATCGCATGTGGATTTGGTATCCACGGTTCCACTTGTCCAAAAAAAAATATGTTCTCTCTAGGAATTTCTAGGTCCTCCAGTGCGATTCTATGGTTGACTTCCAGCATTTGTATCATTGAAAATAATAGTGTTACCTATTATACACCTTCAGGTATCCATGGGGGTCTTGGAATGTATCCCCCACAGATATGGAGGTCGACCTGTATTTGAAAGTTTTGATATTTCCCTTATTAATTAAAACAAAATATATGTTCTTAACATAGCAATCTTCATGATACCAGTTTGGCTTTACTGTCCCATGTGAGTACAAGCAATGTTATTGTGGCCTACCTGTTATAAAAATATGAACATGCAAACTGAGGGGTTGTCTATATGACAGAAAAAGAAGTGGATTGCTCCGCAGTAATGACAATTTGCAGCAGCTTGTCATGATGTTTTTTTCAGGCATAAACTTCACATGCCTGCAGATCCACATGAGGAGTATTTTCGCCATTTAGACAACCCCATAGTCCTATTAGTTTCAGTCAAAAAATAAACTTCTAATCCAGAGAAGCAGTAGATAGGGCAGAACTTGGAAAAGTTGCATGGCGGGGGGGGGGGAGAATTGTCTTGTGGTTTTTACGTTAGCATAACTTCTGATTGCACTAGCATAACTACTTTTTCCAACATTGTATAAAGATGTATCCACTTCCTCTTTATGCAGCAGTTTTGCTAGGCAATGCCACAACTGCAGGACTGCTTCTGGACACAGCTCTACAACCGGACCCATTGACTGTCCATGGGGTGCACTGGGAAAGCCCCCTCACACCACTGCCTGTCTTCTTCCTCCCTCTCTGTCATCCAGAGTTCCATATAAGTATGCTGGAGAAACTCAACATTCCACCAGCTTCCAATACAGTCTCAGCCATTGACTACAGTTTCCACTGATCATGTGGCTAGGGATCACCTTCTGAAAACTGTCACTTTTCCAGGCTCTGGGACTGGTTTTCCAGGCTGCCAATGGATATGCCACCCTCATTCCGCACTTTTAAATGAAGGATTGAATTGGGAGATGGGCCCATCACAACTTATTTCCCTCATTTCTCCCCACTGGTCCTTTCAGCTATATCTCCCACTACACTGAACACTTAGTGTTCCTTTCACTACACCAGCTGGGAAAAAGAGCAAGATAAAGAATCAGTAGCATAGAAATGGTCTTGCAATTTAAGGCAGATGTAAAAGTACAGGGGAATATAAAAGGTTGTCTTATACTATTTTGTTTAGACAGTTAATCTGGCTAGGTCAAGGATGGGTCACATGGGGTGTACATGCAAGGTGCAACCCTCAGCTGCAGCTTCTGGCTGTTTTTTGTGCTCTCCTCCCACCCCATTTTTGACTGCTTCAATCAGTGTTGCCAGCAAAGTAATACAATTAAAACTGCAAAAAACAAACAAAAAAACAAAAACCCACACCCCACATTCCAGTGTGCCTTCACTTCTGGAACTTTTGCTAGGCAGTGCAATAAGAACAGAAGCAAATACTGTAGTCTGTTCTATTATTCTGCAGGGTTTTATGCTGTGGGTATTTGTCTAGAGGGGCATCTGGAACCTTCCTAAGCCACTGAGCTGCCACTTTTGCTCCCCAATTCCCTGGTATCTTAAAAACCTGCCAGAACCCCCAAAATGGGCACAAAATCAAAACTAGAAGTGATGTCACTCACCTCCTATTTCAATTTTGGCTGATTGTCAGCTGATTTTGCTAGGGTCTTGGTAGCTTTTTAAGTAATATGGAGAGGCTGGGGGTCCAAACCTTCTGCATTTTGCAGTAGTTTTGAACCATTTTTTAGAGTTTGGGGGTAAAAATCACACAGAATTTGGGGGAGGGTCTGGGTGCTTTGGTCCCCACCCTCTCTGCAGTTGCCTACCCCTGCATTAGAGCTATAACCTATGGATAGGGATTCTTGGTGTCTTTTAAGTTCAACTCCTATTGATTCATTGTAGAGCATGGAAATGTTCCTTTATGGACTACAACTTCTAGACTCTTCAGGTCCACTGGGCCAGTGGCCATGCTGGCTGCAGGATTCTGAAGACCTGCATTCAACCCCTCCCCAAAGTGTTTCTAAGTTCTGCTTAGCTGAGAAAATGGCCATTGTACAAGTTTGCAAAGCTAACAATAAACATGGTTTGGCTTGTCATGGCTTTCCCAGCATAACAACATAAACATTCAGCATTTCACAGAACCTTGGAGGCGAGCTGCTTATCTACATATCAGTGCTTCTGTTTACTCCTTCAATCCAGCTCTTTGATAAGAATCTGAGTGACCAGAAAAGACAGGAGTACACTTTAAAAAAACATGGAGACATATCCAAAGATACTTACCATCTCGATTAGTGTCCATCTGGCGGAAGATTTTCTCTGTTCTTTTCTCTGGTGTCGATTCATCCTCTGGCATCTTCATAACTGAAGAAACCATTTTGTAGATTGCCTAAGAAGTAGGATAAGGGAAAGACATTATGGTGGTTTAATTCCACAGACTTCTTAGGGCAGGAATGGGGAACACTAGGGGCCCCCTGCCCCTTCATGAACAGCAATGAGCACAACTGAGGAAGGCACCGTTTTCTTATTTAGCTCCTCCTGTACTTTTTTTATTTTGTATTTTATATTCTGAATCATTTAAATACAATACAGCTTGTGGAAATGTATGGATAAGATGGGTTCTTTGTTCCAAATGTGGTGGGAATGTAAAAAAGTAAAAAAGATACTGGAAAGAAATATATGATAATACTAGCTGGACCTGGCGTACCATACGCCATTAAAAAAAGTCCCCCCAAACTCCCAGTAGACCTCATGACAACCCTGTAAGGTAGGCCAGTGGGTTTAAATTCCTCCTCTCCCTTCTCAGCATTCCACACTTTCCCCAGAATTGCTGAGGGTGACTCACTCTGTTACCCTGCCACAGCCACCACCAGTTGACTGCCTGGATCCCATTGCAGCCCATGACTGATGAGTGGCTGAGGGAGTGAGAGGAGAGAGGTGCCCTTGTGAGGTGGTGTGATGTAGTGGATTGTGATGTGGAGAGGGAATATGCATGTGGGTGGTGACTGGTTCGGTGGGTTGGACGTGTTTCCTGAGCAGCCAATCAGCACAATAGGAAAGGCAACATACCCAAGAGAATTATAGAGAGAGATACAAATTGTTATAAGAAAGCAATTTTTATTCAGACCAGAAATGTATTTGCTGAATATGTTAGAAGATAATGTCAAAATTCATGAAATAATGTTACTCTATTTAATCACTGCCCTAGGATCGTTCTCACCACCAACTGGAAAACTCAGAAAATACCTAGTATAGAATAATGGATTATGAAAGCTGATGAATTAGTGAATATGGATAAACTTACAAATTGGTTAAAAGGAAAAACAACACAGAATATTGGAAAGGGATGGTAAAAATGGGATTTATTTTTAAAGAATAAGTACGATTTAAACTAAGGAGATTATCAGATGACCTTTTAAAATCTGGAACAGCGTCAACAGGAGAGCACCAAAGGGCTCTCTCTTCAGATGACATTGCCCCTGCCCAGTTCTGCTCCCGTGCCTCCTCCATTCTGTTTCTGTTCTCTTCTATTGATGGATTAATCCGTCAATAGATTGCCCGTTCCATTTCCATAATGGAATACGGGCTTGTGAAAAGGTGTCCCATTATGCTGGCGTTATGCCAGCCATGGTGGGAGGTCCCTCCCAAAGACTTCTGGGTGCAATCGGGATGAGGAGGTAAGTGGCACACTTGTTTTCCCCCTCCCCGGGTTACTTGTTTAATTTTAAGGGTGTTCAGGTGTTTAGTTTTCTTTTTGACATTTTGTTTCCTTTTTATTTTTAAATTTCCTGCACAGCGTTCTCTTGCGAGAAGGTGCAGAATTTGCTTTCTGGTACGTGAATGCAGCTTTACGACAACTGCATTCACTCCTGGAGAACAGAGAGGAGGGGGAGCAGTTACTATTGCGGCATAAGGTAGGTGTCTGAATTTATTTATTTATTTTACTGGAACAGGGACAGGAGTGGGGCGGGAGTGGGGGTACCGGGACAGATACACTATCAGACAGTTCATCTGATAATCTCTGAAATAATTCAGAATACAGGAATATATTTAATTATCACTATGGATAGATGTGTTATAATAGTGAAAATATGAGAAACAAGTAAAATTCCTTAACATTCTGTATTTGTGAGGGTAGGAAGTCTATGTTAGTCATCTAATTGTACATAATAATGTCATGTAATTGTGTACAGATAATGAAGTAATATTGCATTTTCATAATGCTGGTAAAACATAAAATAGAATATCACAATTGTAATATATGACTGTATGATTAAAAATGCAATAAAATTTTATCTAATAAACAAATAAATCACAGCTTATCTGCCAATAAAAATAGCATAATAAATAAATAAACAAAAATGTACTACCCTCATGACACTCAAAATCTGCTCCCTGGGGTTGCTGACTCATTCTGCCTAATGGCAGGGCCAGCCCAGGTCTTTATTGTTGTTGCTCTGTGCCTTCAAGTCATTTCCAACTTATGGCAACCCTAAAGTGAACCCATCACAGGGTTTTCTGAGGGCTGAGAGTGTGTGATGTTCCCAAGGTTACCTAGTGGGTTTTCATGGCTGAGCGGCGATTCAAAATCTGGTCTCCAAAGTCATAATCCAATACTCAGACCACTACACCATGCTGGCTCCTACTCTGGGTTTTACCAATCCCTAGAAAATTGTACAGTGGGTCCTCCATATCCACAGCGGGTGGTGGTTCTGGAACTACCTGTGGATAGCAAAAACCATGGATGGTTCAATCCCATATTAATCAATGGGCACCACCATTTTAGTTATGCTGCCATCATTTTAGGTATGCAGCACCACCATTTTAGGTATGGGTACTGGCATTTTAGGGATGCAGCAATGGTCCACGGATGCTTGAATCTGTGGATATTGAACCACGGGCACGGAGGCCCCACTGTACTGATGGGGCAAATGTATCGAGAAATTGCAGCATTTGTTCCTGTAGGTCTTGGGTGGTTTGGTGGTTTTGTTTTGTTTTGTTTTGGTTTTTTTGGTGTTTTTTTTTAATATTCAAATTACATTTCTGTTGTCTTGGACTATTTTCTGGCAATTCCCAGCACCAGCTGCAACATTTTATTCTCACCCTCAAGTGAGTTTCTTTTTATTTCCAAGGCATATCAGAACAAAAAGTCTACTTTTCCTTCTTGCCTTCTTTTAAACATTCTTAGAGGTAGAGTGCATCAGTCTAAGAATTTTTTAAAAAATAACGGGGTGGGGGGAGAAGAACGAAGAAGAAAATTTGCCCTTCAAACCATAGGCTTGCTTCAGCAAACCATGTTCAAGGTTTTTTTTAAAAAAAACTTTCAATGAGTCCTAGTGTAGATCCAAGAAATCATTATGAACAGCCCCCCAAAAGAATGGAACGAGTAAACACAGAAGCAAAACAGCTTTCACAGTGTCCAGTTGTATAGTGGGAGTCCCTGAGTCAAAGCAGGACATCTTGCACATTGTTGCAATTCTTTAACATCATTGTGTATTGTATCAGTGACAGCATTGTGTCATTGCAAACTTATTCATTGCAGCCCATGATGCAGGATCTCAGCCATTATTTATTAAAATAACATTTAAAACACAACATCCAATGAAATTGAACCTTTCCTCTATTGCTCCCCCCACAGCATTTAATGCAACAAAGAAAAAAATGGGGAAATTGGTTCTCATTCGGATCTCCCATTTTCATATAAATACTATCACTGGAATCCTGATGGGACCTTTTGTCTTTGTAGGTGGACTTAGGTCTGCAGGAATTAAAATTGTGCACTTGCACAACACATGTATCCAGTAGAGGACTGTTGTTATGTTACTATGTAGCAGAGCTGGTAAAGTGTCCAATGTGCATCAGTGTGTCATACACATCGGTGCATGATGCACATCAGTATGTGATGGTCATCAGTGTTGATGCGCATTGGGCCCTCTTGCACACCTTTGCAATTCAGTAAAAGGGTTTCTTGATGCCTCTGCTATGTAGCTAGGTATTTGTAAAGTTATGTATTGTATCAGGTCATATAGGATTTGGGCTTGTAATAATAAGAGTCCATAATAAAATAAAGCAACACAAAAATATTTAAATTAATCCTAACCCTAACTGCACTGATTTTTGGAACTATAATATCTATGTTTTCATCATTAAGATTATGAATAAAGGGGTACCAAGTTTTTAAAAATGCAATAGAGCTTATAATTTAGCACAGAGATGACATTCCAGGTGACATTCTGCTACCCATTACCAAGCTGTTCAGACAGCTGTTCCAGGTTATGGAGGGGGAGGGGAGAGCTGGGCCTGTATGTCAGATCAGACTCTAATCCATGGGCAAATGGGGAACTACCTGTATAAGGAGGTACTGGATACCTCCTTATACAGTATTTAAAAAGTAAAACTTTCAGAGTAACTCACAGTTATCCCAGTGTAATGCCCCAATAGAATTACAGCCTGGGAGAGCTACTCACTGGTAGCAACTGACACTGGAGTATTTTGAAAACTACAGTTGAACATTTGAGAGCCGTTGGTGAAAGAACCATATATTGCAGCATGTTTAATTCTACTTACTACTAGTCTGTTGGAATGTATTGAGATGTTAATCTTTCTTTCATTGCTTGTATCTTTGAACAGTGTTTGTGAAATAAGTTTTTGTACATTGTACATTGAAGTGTTTGTTATATACTACGGCAGGTTTTGAAATTTTCCATTAAGTAACTGCAGTGGTTTAGTGGAGTACCTGACATATCATTATATTATTTGTATCAGGTTATACATATGACTTGCTGCATATATTGGTTGTCTGATGCAATTTAATTGATTAAAGTATATGATATGTCATTATATGTGAGTTTAGAACACTCCTGCTCAACAGTTTCACATTGAGCATCACAGAGTGTTTGCTAGCTCTTCTCCCACATGCCATTATCTGGGGAAATTCACAGTCAATATATTTTCGTTGAGAATTGCTGTGCTTATTACTAGGCTGTCAAAAGCAAAGAAATTCAATATTAAGCTTGGAACTCTATCTTTAAAATGAAAACAACCCCAAGAGCCTAATTAACTATGATGGAACAGCAAGCCTTCATTAAAAATTAGATTTTCAGAAGGCTTGTTAAAATTGGCTATTCACAGAAGCAACTTTGCTGAAGCAAATGAAATCTGTGTCTGAGCAGGGTTGGATAGGGACTATCTGGAAATCCATATGTATCACTGCCTTGAATTCTACAGAAGAGAAGCATGAGATGCATACTGTGCTCCACACCACACTTGCTGTGAAGTCCAAATATGGTGGCTATTGTGACATCAGTATGGATGGTACTTAACACAACAGAAGAAGATAGCCCCCTGCCCCAGAAGCATAGAATTTAAAATGTGACACAAGGAAAACCAAAGAAAGAGGAGATGAAGTGTAAGCAGGTCTACACTGGGAAGAAATACCAGATTGTTTAGGTTGTATTACAGACCAAGTTATGGTATGGATCCAGTCCCATGCCCTTTTAAAAAAATTAAAAATGAAGTGGTATAATGTGCACTAAATAAATCATCATAATACAGCATTCTCAGATAGCTGCTGAGGCCCAGCCATCTCAGAAAAATTACCCACCAATACATGCCTTGGAACAATTTTTGAAAAGTTTTCCCCACAATGCTCTTAATGTAGCCTTACTCCAGGGGATTGTGGAAAATTAAAATGGTAGCTCAACTAGGCCTAACCTTCCATAGTGTTTCAAGCGAATGTTATGTTAGAGGCATTGTGAGAAATTTAAAAAGCAGCTGTTTGGTATCAACAGAAGTTTTCCTGCTGCCACCATTGGGTACAACTGCTAAGATAGGTCACTATAGGTCTCATAATGGATATAGCCAGTTATCCAGACTGGACATGGACCAAAAACATGCATACATATAGAATAGAGAAGCCAAGGCTTGCAAAGTTGTTTAGCAGGGACACTGATGTTATGTGCCAACCCATTTTCTCTGAGTTTAGTCCTGGGCAGTACTCTCTCATCATTTTGGGATAGCTTTGTCTTAGACAGGCAATTAGGATCCACTAGCTTTACAAAAAACCACTTCTTGTCCTAGCAGAGATGAAAACTACATGGTATAGCCCAATAAAAGTTATGCTGCATATCAGATCTGACTAATATGTAAGGTGTAAGAGAAAGAGAAGAGAAGGACTACATATAGCTCAGGACCCAACCACATTTCAAATGTAAAGCATCCAGAAATTTTGAAGCCACGGGGAAACAAACATCCTGCCCCCATTTTTTGCAGGGGGGGGGGAAGAGATGAAAACTTTGAAAACTTTGAAAAAAAGGCAATATTAGAATAATAGAATCATAGAGTTGGAAGAGACCGCAAGGGTCATCCAGTCCAACCCCCTACCATCCAGGAATACACAATCAAAGCACTCCGGACAGATGGACATCCAGCCTGTGCTTAAAAACCTCCAAAAAAGGAGACTCCATCAAATTCCGAGACAGTGTATTCCACTTCCGAACAGCTCTTACTGTCAGGAAATTCTTCCTAATGTTTAGATGGAATCTCTTTTCCTGTAATTTGAACCCACTGCTCTGTGTCCTAGGAGATTTTCAGACAGGCAAAAATCGCCCCTTGCCGCGCGAGCAGCCTCCCGAAACTGCTGCGCGGCAAGGGTCTTTTTCGGACGACGCTGTGCCTCTAGCGAAGCCGTCCGTGTCACTTCCGTGAAGCTTGGGACGGCTCCGCGCCATATTTCAAGCACGGAGGCTGCCCGTGATTGAAATATGACGCGGAGCCGTCCCAAGCTTCACGGAAGTGACACGGACGGCTTCGCTAGAGGCACAGCGTCGTCCGAAAAAGACCCTTGCCGCGCAGCAGTTTCGGGAGGCTGCTCGCGCGGCAAGGGGCGATTTTTGCCTGTCTGAAAATCTCCCTAGTCTCTGGAGCAGCAGAAAACAAGCTTGCTCCATCCTCAATAGGACATCCCTTCAAATATTTAAACATGGCTATCATGTCACCTCTCAACCTTCTATTCTCCAGATTAAACATACCCAGCTCCCTGAGCCGCTCCTCATAGGGTATGGCTTGCAGACCTCCCACCATCCTGATTGCCCTTCTCTGGACATGTTCCAGCTTCTCAATATCCCTCCTGAATTGTGGTGCTCAGAACTGCAAACAGTATTCCAGGTGAGGCCTGACCAAAGCAGAATAGAGTGGCACTATGACTTCCCTTGATCTAGACACTATACTCCTATTAATGCAGCCTAGAAGCGCATTGGCTTTTTTAGCTGCTGCATCACACTGCTGACTTGTGTTCAGTTTGTGGTCCACTAAGACTCCTAGATCCCTTTCGCATGTACTGCCATCAAGCCAGGTGTCATTTATCCTGTATCTGTGCATTTCATTTTTATTGCTCAAGTGTATTATCCTATATTTCTCCTTGTTGAAATTCATTTTATTAGTTTTGGCCCAGATTTCTAATCTGTTCAGGTCACTTGGGAATTCTGATCCTGTCCTCTGGGGTATTAACTACCCCTCCTAATTTGATGTCATCTGCAAACTTAATAAGCATACCCTCTATTCCTTCATCCAACTCATTGATAAAGATGTTGAATAGCACTGGGCCCAGGACAGAACCCTATGGCACCCCACTAGCCACTTCTCTCCAGGATGAAGAGGAGCCATTGTTATCTATCTTTTGGATTCAGTCAGTCAATCAATTACAAATCCACCTAACAGTTGCATTGTCTAGCCCACACACAGGTTACTAACTTTTTGCACAAGTATCATGGGGGACCTTGTCAAAAGCCTTACTGAAATAAAGATACACTACATCCACAGCATTCCCTTCATCTATGAAGCTTGTAACTCTATCAAAAAAAGAGATAAGATTAGTCTGGCATGACTTGTTTTTGAGAAATCCATGTTGACTTTTAGTGATCATGACATTCCTTTCTAAGTGCTTACAGACTGTCTGTTTAATGATATGCTCTAGAATCTTTCCTAGTATTGATGTCAGGCTGACTGGGCAGTAATTATTTGAGTCTTCTTCCCCCACCCTTTTTAAAGATGGGGATAACATTTGCCCTCCTCCAGTCTGCTGGGACCTCTCCTGTTCTTCAGGAATTCTTAAAGATTGTTGACAGTGGGTCTGAGATTACGTCTGCCAGTTTTTTTAATATCCTTGGATGAAGTTCATCTGGCCCTGGAGACTAGAAATGCACTATGTATAACTTGGCCTGACATAAAATATCCTGTTTGATATATAAAAGGTTTATAGATTTTCCTTCGTTTTTTTTCCGGGCTGTAAGGCCGTGTTCTGGAATAGTTTCTTTCTGATGTTTCACCTGCATCTGTGGCTGGCATCTTCAGAGAATGGTTGGGTAGGAGTGTGTGTGGAGTTTATATGCTGTGAACCCTTGTTGGGGAGTATATGTAAATTTGTGTAATTGAACAGTTAGTTTCTGGGTATAGAAATGCAAGGATTATTAATGTCTGTTTGGCTAATGGTTGGGTGATGGGCCATTATCTCCTGGAAATCCCCTTGTCCCTGGGTAGAATTCCTTTTCAAGTGTTGAGTTTTGATTCTATTGTTTTTCAAAACTGGGAGCCAGATTTTGTTTATTTTAATTACACAAATTTACATATACTCCCCAACAGGGTTCACAATATATAAACTCCACACACTCCTACCCAACCATTCTCTGAAGATGCCAGCCACAGATGCAGGCAAAATGTCAGAAAGAAACTATTCCAAAACACGAACTCACAGCCCGGAGAAAAAACAAGGAAAATCTATAGATGCCAGCTGTGAAAGTCTTCAACTTCACATAAAAGTTACAGTTTATTCAAGAAATATTTACAAATTAAATTAATTTTAAAAAAATTATATAAGAAGCTACAAAGTCCTGAACTGTACAGAACACCTGAACTTCTTTGCTTTTATCAATTTACGAAGAGCAGGCAAAAGAAACCCAACAAACAACCATTGCCAGCAGAAGAAACCGTCATCATCAGTAGAGCAAAGAAATTATTTGTTCTCTTCTAATCTTCCATAGTGCCAAGCAAACATTAAAAGCTTTCATTCCCATAAAATCACCTGAGAAAAGGAAACCAAGACCAGGATTTGCAATGACACGAGATACTGTACATAGGCTTACCTGCAATACAGTTTTTAGAAATAATGGAGGGATTATAAATATACCAACATTTTGTCATAAATATTTTATTCACCGTTGAAAAAGAAAACATTGTACAGTACTATCCTTTTTCAACCTTTTTTTCCCAGGGGAAAAAAAGGCTTTGAAAAAATGGGGGGATTTCACCCCCAATTTTCCATTCTCCCCAATACCTTCACAACTCTATGCACACTCATAAATATACCAATACATCAGCAGCCACAATTTGTTCCTGCACTCTGATAGGACACCAGAAATTTCCACAATAACTGATTAATTAAATTCCTATATGGAAGAGGACATACCATATTTCCTAAGGCATAAAAGTGATACACACATAGTTTTCTGCCTGTTCTATAAGCATCAAAGAGCTACAGTGTAGACTGGCCTCCCAACAGAAAAAACACTCTTGGTTCCTTACAATTTTTACAAAAATAACATGGCATAGAAATACATCAATACATTGAATGCAGAGATAAACCCCCTCCCCCCAGTGAAAAAGAAGTAATGCTCCAGAGCATTATTATCTACTGCATTTTTAGTCTACCAAGGAGCTCTAGGTAGTGTAATTGGTTTTCTCCTGCCCCATTTTATCCTCTTAGCACCACTATGAGGACAACTGGTCCAAGGTTACCCACTGGGTTCCATGAAAACCTGTTTTCCCAGTATGTAGTCCAGGAATCTACCCCCTAGACCACATTGGCACGCCATATCACCCATGTGCATACCCAACCACCTCCAACAGGAGGAATCACAGCTACTAGCTGTAATCCTACTTCACCACAACATAGCATAAATATCTGCTGGTGGAGTATGCCAGGTTAGCATTATGCAACCCCCATAGGAAAGAGCATCATTGTACAACACATGTTCAGGAATGGTTCCATGTGTGCAACTCTGCTTCCACAGCCATTAGCTGAATATAGCTGTTGCATAATTTCGGAATAACTGCTCCATGTGCATTGCACAACTGATGTTTACAAATTCTACTAACAGGATGGCAGCCTTTGTGATATATAGACTAGTACACAAATGAAATAGAGAGTTCTAATTTTGAATGCCCAGGAATATGGTTGAGTTTCCTTTGTAGAGAAGGAAAGAGAGAAATCTCTCCTTTAGTCGCAATGATGAGAATTCTGGCTGTCAAACTTACCAACTTCATGTCCCAAACTAGAATAAGGTAGTAAGAAATATGTTACACAGAGAAGCCAATTGCCTTAAGTGTTGGGTTTTCAGAGAGATGTACATTCAAAGCTCTAAGCAGGTTTAGGTGTTTTCCCTTCCACTGCAACCAATAGTTTATTATCAGATGAATTTCAACATATTTTTATGCCAAAGGGAATATACTGCAAGATTTATTGCTCCTTCATTGTTTGTAAAACACCAGCATTTTTTTTAAAAAAGGAATGAAAAGCAAACATCAGGCACGTGGCACATACCTGAACAATTTCCAGCATCTCTGCTTTGCTGATGTATCCGTTTCCATCCAGGTCATACATGCTGAATGCCCACTTCAGCTTTTGCTCCAACTTCCCTCGGGATGTTACACTCAAGGCTATGATAAATTCTCTGAAGTCTATTGTTCCATCACCATTGGCGTCAAATGTACGGAACACATGTTCAGCAAATTTAGAAGCGTCCCCATAAGGAAAAAAATTCCCATAGATTTTCTTAAATTCCTCCATGGACAAATGTCCACTTGGACAGTCTCTCAGGAAGCCCTTGTACCATTCCTGGATCTCATGTTCTGTAAAGTCTGTGCTTTCTAGCAAATCTTGCATGACTTCAGGGCGTAACTTGCTGTTCTGTTTTCCCATGTTGGTGTCAGGATCTGATCTAAAGAAGGGAGGGAGAAAGTGAGTTAATTTCTTGTTTACAAAACTAAAGACTGATGATGAACACTGTGGGTCTTTTGGGAAAGGATGGTTTTGTCACTGGTAATTAACATTTTCTATCTCATGCATTCTGTGTAGTCATGGAATGTGATCTCAAACGAGGAACCCCAAGAGGCCTGTACATACAAATAATGAGTAATTGTGGGGTTGTTATTTTTAATCTAGCTGAAGTCATTGTACCATGCTGAATGACACTTTTTGGCCAAGGAAGGTTCCTGACTTTCAGTAGATTTTGGAGTGGGAATCAGTATGACAGGCTGCAGTAGGAGGGAACCAGAGAAGTCAAAGGGAGGGCATGGAACATCATGGAGGCCTCCCTTGTAGATCTTAGCCTCAGTTATCTGCAAGAGGGCTACATTTTAATTGAAATGGATTAGAAAATATGGTATGTTGCATGTTTTTATATAATACAATGAAAATTAATTAATTAATTAATTAATTGTGCAATACAGTCACCCCTCTGTATCTACGGATTCCACCATCCATGGCTTGAAAATATAAACTGTTTTACAATGCCATTGTATATAATGGGACTTGAGCATCCACAGATTTTGGTATCCATGGAGGGTCCTGGAACCAAACCCCAGCAAACACCAAGGGCCCACCAACACAACCAAGACACCCAATGTGCAACTGGATGCACAACCAACTGTGCAAACAAACCCATGCGAAATGTACAGTATACCCATGTGCAGTGCACATTGTACATCCATGCACATTACATATCTGTACACAATAATGATTATCCATTGGACAAAAATGTCCAACTACTTCTATTTATGCATGTGTAAGAGCAAAACCAACTCTGAGTATACCTTGTCTAAGAAAATCCTATGGAATTCATGGGGTAACCATAAATTGACAGATGACCTGAAGATACACACACACACACACACACACGGCAACAACATAATTCCAGCCTTATTGTACAGAAATCTTTTTATTGTATTATGTAAAAATATATAACAGCTACCTAAGATCTGCCTTTAAGATCTATTTGGCTGTTTGAAATCAGTATGCAAAATCAGCTCTCTGCTGCCTTTTGGTCTTGCCTTTGGCCCAACAGCAGTCACATCCTGCAAGGGGGTACCACATTCAGGGGTGACAGGATGAATCCACTCCCTGCTTGGGCTGTGGGCATTCTTGCCTTGGCCTACATCAGTGGTTGAGATTGGATACCGCTGGCCTACATCTTTCTTCCAGTCTCTAGGGCAGCTGGTTACAGATCACTGAAACTACAGAAATTCATCACCAGAAAAACAGGAATCAGACTTCCATGAAGCTTGTCTATGTCAATCTATATGTGGAGATGCAAATTTTAAAAAAGAATTGCTATACAGTAATTTGAAAAGAAATACATCTCACTATAGTGGGGGAAGAACTATGTGACCTGGCATCTGTTCACACTATCCAGTTATAGCACTATGATTCCACTTTAACTGCCATGGCTTCATCCTATGGAATTCTGGGGTTTGTAGTTTGGTGAGGTACTAGAGCTCTTTGGCTGAGAATTCTAAATGCCCCTCCCAAAAATGGAAATCCCAGGATTCCATAGGATGGAACATTACCAGTTAAAGTGGAATCATAGTACTCTAATTGGGTAGTGTGAAAGGTGCCCTTGTGATCAATCTGTGTATTCAGTCTGCTGTCCTGGTTCCAACAACAACAGAGAATTCCCATCTAGCATTAATTTCCCAACTAGCCTGTGGCTGTGCTGGGTGGAGTGTTCTGGGAGATGTCCCCAAAAAGGAACCGTTTCAAGCTCTGCATACAGCTGATTACATAAAGTTCCCAACTGCATGGAAGACTGTAAGGATGAAGAGCTGTACATGCACTGGAGCTCCTTTCATGTGTCCTACAGAATGCACGCTCACTAGTAGAGGAAAAGCAGGTCCTTTTACATCAGAGATAGTGCTAATCTGTACCCACACCTTCAGTTCCCATGTTTCCAAAGGTATGAAAGGTATGATTGACTGATGTAATTCATGCTTTGCCTCTTAGGATGATTACAAGGTTACGGTAGTGTGAATGGTTCCCGCTATCGCATAATGTTGTCATGTTTGCGTGGTCAATCTGTGCTCCAGCTGTGAATAAGCCATTGCTTTTCACTGACAGGACAAGTCATCAATAGCTCTCAATATTGCTCTTTTCATAGTATTGAAGAGTGTGTGAAAACACATCCTGCAGTAATTGCAAGATTACATCGTGAATGAGTGGTCCTCTTTCCTCCCTCTCTGTTTCTGGTTGCACAACATAACAAAAAATGTGAGAATGTGAAAATTATTCACAGGATGCTCTTTTTATGAACTATCCTGATTTGTCTGCACATTTTTAGGTTTGTTTAAATGTTTGTGTGTTCATTTACTTTGCAAATTAAAGTTTTTTTGGTGTTTTAAAGCATGCTTGCATCTTCTTGCGAGAACCACTGAAATCTTGCCTGTGCTAAATCACAGAAGAAAAGTCCTGTTCTTAAAGTGTTAGTGGTGGTTGTGCAGTAATTCCATAAGAGTTATTTCATACAATTAGAGCAATGTGCAATAATAAGTGTAATAACACCACTATGTTTTTGCTTTCCTCATTCACAGAATTACAGTGGTTTTTAGATGCTATTCTGATAAAGTCCTTACATTTTCTCCAGAGCCTATAGGACTAGCATCCTACCCAAAGTGAAATCTACTGGCTTTATGTGCTCCATGGGGAGGGTTATCCTGGTGGTAGAGTACTGTGTATTCTCCTTTATGGGTCTGAAACATGGGTCATCTATAACCAACACTTACGACTCCTTCAACACTTTCACCAGAGCTGTATACACACAATCCTAAATATACACTGGACTGACTATGTGACGAATGCTGCTGTCCTTGAGCAAGCAGGGATCACCAGCATTGAGGCCATGATATTGAGAACACAGCTGTGCTGGGCAGGGCACATTTCTAGGATGGAGGACCATCGCCTCCCAAAAATAGTACTCTATGGTGAACTCGCCATGGGTCAGAGTAAGAGGGGTGCTCCAAAAAAGTGATACAAGGACTCCCTGAAACAACATCTTAGGCTCGGCCAAATTGATCACCAACAATGGTCCGCCCTGGCCTCACATCGGGAAGCATGGAGACACACTATCCACAATGCTGCAGCCACATTTGAGAACTCACGCCCAACAAGTCTTGAAGAGAAACGACAACACAGAAAGAATCACAACCCGGAAACATCACCCAAGGAGACCTTCTGCTGTGCTTTCTGTAACCAGACATGTTTATCTCAGATTGGCCTTTTCAGCCATTAGCGCGCTTGCAGAAAGTGCAGGATGAGTCCTTCCTAAATCTTCGTTCGCAAAGAAAAGCCAGAGAGAGAGCAAATACTTTGCATGCAAAAGGTTCCAGGTTCAATCCTCAGTAGAGCTAGGGAATATTCCCATCTGAAACCCCAGAGCAGACTCTGGCAGTCCATATACTGTAGACCAGCCTCTTCAGCCTGCAACCTCCAGTAGCCCCAGTCAGCATGGCAAATAGTCAAGGAAGATGGAGGTTGTAGTAGACCAAGTCAGCAGGATGGATGAATATGACTGGTTCAGACCATATCAAGGGAAATGTACCAATGATCTGACCTGGTATAAGGTAAAGGTGAGAAGAATTACACTCGCTGGAGAATTCTGGGGCTTACTGGTATAGCTCAAAAAGTAACAGTTCGAAGTTCTGTTGTAAAGCAACTTAGTATAAATTTTCAACAGCCTCATCTAATGAAACAAAGTTATTGCTGATTCTTATTAGGCATCACCTGTTCTAGTACTGTCAATCTGTTATTGAAGTCACACTTTTATATTTAATAAGTGTTATTTCAAATGCCAGGAGTAGCTTATATTCCTCCCAAGGCTCCCACGTTCATGAGATTATCCCACCCATGACCTCCAGTTCTTTTACAGGTAAAAATTAAAGTTAGAGGATGTAATTAAGACAGAAGTGTACAGTTTAAACGTAATTGTATTTTCCATACTTCTTTGTACATCTTAGAGGACAGATACTAAACCAATTAGTAGTTATAAATGGTCTTAACCAAGAATCTTTTAATATTTCTTAAAAAGAAAAAGAGCATGCAGTAAAAGCATAGCATTTGGAAAAAGAAACAAACCAGGGAGCAATTCCCCCCCCCCATTAAATTAAACATGTAAAAATCTATCCAAGCACAGCTCCAGTTTTTAAATCAAATTATTACTGATACATGGGTTGAAAGAAAATTGCTGAATGCCCATTGCACTATGATTCTACCAAATATTCATCCCTTTTGGCCATGAAACAGCATTTTAGAGGCCAAAATGTCAACTCAAAAGGTCAGTTTAATTAGATTTCCTAAGAGGGCCTGCAACGGAAACAGGGCCACAATTCATGGTCCAAAAATGACCCCTTCAGAAACTATTTATTCCTCAGACGTCTGGGTCACCATCTCTCTAGATCCTATGGAAAGAAACACAGATAATCCAAGTCCTTGAATAAGTGAAAGCCACAAAATGCGGGAAGTACTGCCAAGTGACACACTCTCGCTCTCTCAACTTTTACTGTTATTGATAAATGAATTAATTCTCAAATTATGCATTTATTCATTGATTTATAGCACACCTCTCCTCCAAAGAGGTCAAGGCTGAATAACCCTATGAAGCAGGATAACCTAAGAGGTCATCCATGGCTGTGTGTGGAATTTGAACCCCAAACTCTCCAGTTCTAGTATGATTTTTTTCAGTGTAGATGTGTAAATTGCTATTGCTTAAAACAATTTGTAAGCCGCTCTGATAGCCTTGTGGCTGAAGAGCGGGGTATAAATAAATAAACTTCACTTCACTTCAAAATGTCCAAGTACATGAAAAGCTACAACTATTTAAAATAAATGCAGATCCATAAGAAAAAAGAAAGAAAGAAAAATCCAGAGAAAACAGAAATAGAAAAAGCACTTGAAATATAGAAAGAAATACATAAGAACAGAACAATGTCTTCTGACTTTTTTCCAGTGATTGTAAGCATATATAATGAGGCCATTATATTGAGAACACAGCTGTGCTGGGCAGAGCACATTTCTAGGATGGAGGACCATCACCTCCCCAAAATACTACTCTACGGTGAACTCGCCACGGGTCAGCATAAGAGGGGCACTCCAAAAAATGATACAAGGACTCCCTGAAGCAACATCTCAGGCTTGGCCAAATTGACCACCAACAATGGTCCACCATGGCCTCACATTGGGAGGCATGGAGACGCACTATCCACAATGCTGCAGCCTTATTTGAGAACTCATGCCAAACAAGTCTTGAAGAGAAACGACAATGCAGAAAGAATCACAACCTGGAAACATCACCCAAGGAGACCTTCTAATGTGCTTTCTGCAACCGGACTTGTTTATCTCGGATTGGCCTTTTCAGTCATCAGCGTGCTTGCAGAAAGCATGGGATGAGTTCTTCCTGAATCTTTGTGAAGAAAAGCCAGAGAGAGAGAGGGAGACAGAGGGAGGAAGGGAGAGAGACCTCTCCATCTAAAAATATTTCATACACTTCTGATAATTCAGACTTACTAACTGTCAAACCCCCAAGTTATCAAATTTTATTTATTTATTTATTTATTTACTTACTTACTTATTACCAAAAGACAATCAGGGGTTCCCAGTCCTTTAAAAATGTCACTAATGATTTTTCTCCAATCAAAGCAGATAGTTTATCAGTTTCTGCTAAATCATTCAGTTTTAACAGCTAGTCTTCTTTTGTCAATAATGTAGAATTCTCCCATCTTCATGCATATAACAATCTTGCTCCTGTCTACATACTGTAGTAGTCTTCCATGCTTCCTTTTTAATTGTTCATCCATAAGTCCCGAAAGCAAAAGTTCTGGTTTGACTGGATGTAAACCTTTAAGAGTCTCAGCATTAATGTATACACTTGAACTCAAAACATTTTAGCTTTTCCATATGTCCACCACATATGATAAAATGTCCTTCATGTTGTTCACACTTTCAACATTCATTAGAAACATCTTTATGCATTCTAGCCAATTTTTCTGGTGTCATATACCAGTGATACATCATTTTATATAAAAAAATCTGTTTTAAGATCATAACATAATTTAAATTTCATCTCTTTTGACCACATCTCTGTGGCATCATATACCAACAACAACATCATTTTATAATACCACTGAAAACTATATCCCTCTAAAAGCAATATCCTTCTAAAAGTAATAGGGAGTCCTGATGGTACAGTGGTTAAATGCCGGTACTGCAGCCACAACATTGCGAGTTTGAACCCAAGCACTCCAAGGGTCACTCAGCCTTCCATCCTTTTGTATGCTGGTAAAATGAGTACCCAGCTTGCAGGGGCAATTAGCTAACACACATTGGAAACCGGCTGGGGAGTACCTAGCACGTTATAAAAGTGGTGTAGATTTGCAGGTGCTATTGCTTAACAATTTTTAAGCTGCTATGAGAGCCTTTGTGGCTGAAGAGTGGGGTATAAATACCTAAAAAAAAACCTAAATAAATTTCTCACTTGATTTGACTTTACAGTAGGACCCCCGTATAATAATACTTAATAATAATACTTAGTTATTTATTACCCAGCTCTCTCATCAGAATCGAGGCAGGGTACAACAACACAGTAATACAAATACAGTGTAACACAATGTAATACAGTCAATCACAGTATAAAACAATTAAAAGCAAATACAGAACAAATACAGAGCAAATACAGTAACAGATACTGAGCATCAAAGCAAATACAGAGCAAATACAATAACAGGCAGACAATTGTACATGCAAATGCTAGTAGATGGTGCTGTTGGCATGCAATGACACTACAAGAGTACATTGCAGATTGTATATACACAAATAAATGGCAGCTGCGTTTTTTGGAAATTGAATTAACAGTTTCCACAGCGTACCACCCCAGCTCTTTATTATGCTGGTCCTAATTTTACCAGTTTACGGAAGGCTGAGTCGAGCTGGGGGGGGCCTGGGATCGAACTTATGACTCAAGATCTAGCATGAGTTTTGGCTGCAGTTTTGGCTGCATTAGCCTACTGCGCCACCAGGGTCTCCCAGGTGTATCCACTGACTCATTATCCACTGATTCAATTATCCATGGGACACAAATAGCATACCTTCCATAGAGTCTTCCTACAAAATGTGTCCTCTCTAGCCATTTTCTATGTCCTCCAAGGCAACTCTATGGTATTTTAAACTGGAAGTCCCATTATTTTCAATGGTGTTCACTATTATCCACGTTTTTCAGTATCCACGCCCCCCAGAACCAATCCCCAGTGGACATTGGGGGGTGTCTGCAGCCTGCAAATCCTGGTGGGTCCCTCCCACACACACCACCAGAACCCTGAGTCCGCCACTACTCCCTTCTGCAGGCCTGAAACGGTGGGTGATTGTGCTGCTGCAGCTGCCTTCAGTGCTGCTGCTGCCCCCCTTCCTGGACCAGTGCTGTTGCTGCTTCAACTCTGTGATTTGCAAGAAAGAGACTGAGGTGAGGTGCGGCAGGGCCTTAAATAGCCTCTGGCCCCACCCCTCACTCTCCCAACCTTGGCGCACATGCCATGGCATCACCACCCCCAGCCTCTTTCCCCTCACATCTGGCAAAGATGGATCCCAGCACAGCACAGCTCCACCAGCCTGCAGGTGAACCAAGATATCCCCCCCTAAGAATACTCCAAAAGGACTTGATAAGATAACCATCTTTCTTTTGCTGTTGTTTCCTTTCTGTAAAAACCTTTGTGTGGTGGGACCCATAAAAGTATCTTTGGACACAGCCTGGTTTGTACCTATTCCATATTCTTAACAAGGCACACCTCACAAAATGATTATTAAAATCTACATTCACTTTTACTTTATTGTACCAGAAATATCCATGCCACTAGTATGACATTCTTATACATTGCACTAAACTGGCTATTAGGGCTTTAAATGTTTTAAAGCTATATCCTGTTTAAAAAGCTTTAACAGTAAGTTAAAGTAGGGTAAGAAGGCTGGCTTGCATTGTGTGGTTAAATGTCTTCCTGCCTGCTTGCCTCTCTATTACTTCATTTTTTGTGGTTAACTGCCATCAAGTTGACTTTGATTTATGGTGACTCTATGAATGAGAGATTTCCCGGTCACACTATCATCAGCAGCTTTGCAGGTCTTCTAGACTCAGGATCATGGCTTCCTTGATTGAGCCTATCCATTTGTAATGCAGTCTTCCTCTTTCCATGCCGCCTTCTACCTTACCCAGTACTACCGCATTTTCTAATGAGTCACATCTTCTCATGATATGTCCAAAATATGACAGTCTCAGTTTAGTTATCTTGGCTTCTAGGGAGGCTTGATTTGCTCTAGGACTCATTTATTTGTCTTTTTAGCAATCCACATTACCTGTACAACACTCCTCCAGTGGCACATTTCAAATGAGTTGATTCTCTTCCTGTCAGCTTTTTCACTGTCCAGCTTTCATAACCATACATAGAAATTCAAAATACAATGGCATGGACAATCCTAAATTTTATCCCACCTTTCCCTCAAAACTGGGACTCAAATCACCTTCCCTGTGTCTCTGCAACCAAACTCTTGGAGCACTGTAACCTGACAGTGCACTGTTCTTTTATGAGCTCAGTTTCTCATTGTCTCTTTGGTTTTCCCTTGCTTATTCATAACTGGATTAACTCTCCAAGTAGACCTGGTTGTTTCAGAGTATAGATGTCCAAAGACCACCAACAAAGGTCTCAACTTTCCAAAAACTGGTCAGAAAACAAAACAAGGAAACCAAATGCCTTTCAGCAGTCTAATAACAAGACGTCAGATAATCCATTACAAAAGCTTAAGAAGTAAAACATTGGACATATGACCTCCACAGCCACAGGAACATAAAGCAATGATACTTGTAATTGTGCCTGTCTGTGTTGGTAAGTCAGTGTTTGTGTTAGTATGCCCTATTATCCCCTCCCCATGGTATCTCATAACAAAATATCTGCAATTTTTAAACAAATGTCCAAAATTTGCTTTTAAATAGGAATGTATTTCTTCACAAAATACAAAATATGGATTTTTGGATGCATGTTATCCTAATGCATACTCTTTTATGGGCCTTTTATTTCAAAGCATTCATTTCTGTGTGTATTTTATCCTGAGATAAGCATTTTGGTAGTTTTGGTGAAGCAAGAATAGTATTGCAAAATATGTGGAAGTGGGAAAAACAAACAATAATGGCTTGCAAAAATGCAAACTGACATTTGTAATATATATATATATATATATATATATACACACATACATTTTTTATATTGGCCTTTTTAGGCATCAGCACGCTTGCAGAAAGTGTGGGAGGAGTCCTTCCTGAATCTTAGTTTGCAAAGAAAAGCCAGATATAATACAATACAAAATTATATATATATATATATATATATATATATATCATATATTACTGTCATGATTTGCCAATGTGTGTGTGTGTGTGCGCGCACACACACACACACACACATTGGCAAATCATGACAATTATTTTAAAAATGCAAACTGACATTGAATTCCTGAACTTTCTTATTATAAATGGGGGTGGTCAAAATGGATGAGCTTCTTGTGTGAGTGGAAACGTCCTCTGGTTATGCAATGCAGCAAGTTCTTAGAATTCAAGCCATAAACTCTCTGGGTTTGTGGGGAGAAGATTAGATTTCCCATGAAATCAGTGTTTCCCAACATGTGTGTTACAACCCCATAGCTGGCTGGGGGCTTTTGGGAGTTGCAATCCAATGATTTGGTGAGGACATGGGAAAGAGCCTTCTCAGCTGCCCCTCTCAGGAAGCTAAGTTGCCCCCCTCTCTGCTCTCTTTCCACCAGCAGGAAAGGCGTCTTTCTATTTAGTCAAATCACTGAGTATTAACTGTCTGTCACAGAAGATCTTTTAAATGGATGTGTGCTGTATTCATATTTTATTTTTATTACAATAGTTCCAAAGATGTTTGATATAATTGTTAGTTTAATACAATTGTACTATCCATTGAGTTGAAACTCAAATTTTTAGCTGCCTTGGATCCCATATTGGGAGAAAGCCAGGGTATTACAAACATACATATATAAACAAACAAATACAGACAGACATGCATACATACAAACTGTCCTCCTGCTACACTACTTGAGAAGCAAAATCTATAAAGATATGCTAGAAGATACAGGATCACAGACATAATACTCTCAAAAGAAAATGCAAAAACATGTATATCTACCAGTCTTGAGGTGTAGAGAATCAGGTATAGCATACAATCAGGGGCAGCACAAATTACTTCTCTCATTCATTACCATTCAATCATCCTTAAATATTAAGACTCTTATAAGCACTATGTCTACTTAGAAGTATTATCCATGTCTTCAGTGTAACTTACTCCCAGGTAAGTGTGCATAGGATAGATGGCAGCAGCCTGTGTAATTTCTGGAAGGACTCAATAACAATAACTGTCTTAATATTTGTGTTTGTCTGATTATTCATACATGTGTCATTGATAATTCCTAAGGAGACTCAGCTACATAAGAATCTTGCTAATTTTTGCCTGATCATTTCGGGATGGGGGCTCAGTCCCGCAGCCTAGTAGTGTTGGTGTTTGAGCCCCCTCTGCCCCTTGTCCCAGGTTCCATACAGGAGAGGGTTTTCTTAGTGGCTGTTCCCAGGTCTGGAACTCCCTCCTTAGAGAGCATAGAATGATACACTCCTTGCTATCCTTCTATAGGTAGGCAGAGACTTTCTTCTTTCAGCAGGCCTTTGAAGGCTGATTTCTCATGGGGGAAGGGCCTTTCATAATGTGCTTTTTATAATGTGATCTTTTAGCTCTATCTATTTTAACTTTTGTAGGCTATCTTGAGTTCTGGACTGGTAAAGAGACAGGATACAAATAAACACATTTTTATGGGTTTCACAGTCTACCAGGTGTTACCCACTGGAGCTTTGGAGCATCAATAATTTGGATTTTGTCCAAGAATCTAACACTGAGGTACTGTCAGATACAGTGGGCCCTCCCAATCCGTGGGCTTCCAATCTATGGTTTCAACCACCCATTGATCGTCACATCCCATACCTAAAATGGTGGCGACACGCATGCAGACACACTGACATACCCATGTACATATCACCACCCTTTAATAATATGGTGTGCAACCATCCACATTTTTTGCTATCTGCATGTTCAAAGTGATGTTGCCTTTTTGTAATTGTGCTATTGTGATCCTATCTCTTACGGCAATTTCATTCAGCTGTTGAGAGTTTGTGAAGAATTCTAACCTTCTTTAGTAAAACCTCTCTGCAAAATTGGAGAACACGATGCTATATACTGACCTTCCTTAACATAACACCCTGTAGACACATAAAACTACAACTTTAATAATCTTCATCTAGCTAGCTAGGGGTGATGGGATTTGTAATCCAACACGTCTGGAGGGGACCAGGATGGAGAAGATTACCCTATATAATACATGTTTCCTTTCTAGTGTTCAGTCCTTAATTTGCTTTTAGCTCCTTAACGATACCCAATAAGGCTTCCCTGTTCAAATGAAGCACTTAGCAACAGTGGTATATTTTTTTGTATATATTCTCTTCTCTCTCTCTCTCTCCATGTATTTCTATCTAAAAGACTCTTCTTTTCTCTCTTAATTGGAAAGAAGCTTGATTTTGCCTGAGGATGAACAACTCCTGCTAATTCTTATTAAGTATCAAGTGGTCAAGTACTATCGATCTGCTACAGAGTCTACATTTTTCTATTTACAGTAATAAATGTTATTTGAGATACCAGCAGTAGCAGATGATAGATAGATAGACAGATATATTTTATATATACACACGCATACACACTCCTGCAGGCTCATCCTTTCTCAGTCAAATAAGATTCTGATGTTGCCAGGGTTTGATTATTTTTGGAAGCCTGCACCAACAATGCACAGTCAATACTTTGTGCCTTATCATGTACATCACAGACATGTGCCCTGTGAGGTCTTGGTTTCAAAGACAGGGAACTGTATTTGACAATTAACACAATGAACTGATACAAAGGATGTGTGTAAATAATTCACAACAGGATTTCCACTTCAAACTCTTCAGTTTTTCTTATTTTCATCTCTGTGCTGTTCATAAATGGTAGATATTATTACCTTTCCCAGCTGCTCTCTTCCTTTTCAGGGTCCACTGAACAAAGCTGCAGCTAACAAACAGCAAATGAAGTCCAGAGATATGTAGTGCCTAGATGTGATGTCTCAGTCCATTAAATGGACTTCAGTAGAAAATCCAAATAAATGCACAAGTGGAAGAGTGGTATAAAGAAGTATGGAAAATGGCAATAAATGATAAATTAACATGTAGAATTAAAGCAAGAAGAGGAATATGGAAAGAAAGTGATTTTGATAAAATTTGGAAGGTGTTTGTTAAAAAGGTATTACAGAAAAGGGATGGGAGGTTACCTCCATGAGAAAAAATGAGATTCTGGAGAGATCAAGTAAGGGATAATGGCTCCGGTGAAGGGGAACACTGCTGGGTGTGTGTGTAGGGGATTTAATACTGTTGAAGAGAATTATAGTAAAGAGTGTATGTTAAGCTCTGAAATCAGTCTAACAGAAATATTGCTAAGTTTATGGTAATATTATGTATTTTGGTAATAAGTATGGATGGAGGGGGGAGAAAAAAAGAAAAAAAAATCAAACCTACTAGGATGGGTAATTTGCAGCTCTCCAGGTATTGTTAGACTGTAATCCCCAGCAATTCAAGCAGGATAGCCATATGATGATGAGGGATGTTGGTAGTTGTTTGCAGCAACAACTCAGGGCCACAAATTGTTCACTCTTGATACCTCAGGCTTCTTTTAACTTAATGTTGATAATGGTCTGTACAGCTGTCCCTTCATATTCGCTGGTTCCAGGACACACACACACACACACCCGTGGAAATGACAATCCACGAATACTTAAGTCCCATTATATGCAATGGCATAGCAAAATGGTGTCCCTTATATAAGATGGCAAAATCAAGCTTTGCTTTTTTGATTATTATTTTTTAAAGAATATTTTAAAGCTGTGAATACTTAAATCCGTGAATACCAAATCCATGGATACGGAGGGGCAACTGTATTTTATAAGCCACACTTTTAACTGCTAATGATATTTTTCTGTGTTTTGTGTTGACATGAAAGGTTTATGCTGCTTTATAGTTAACTGTATTTATACCTCTCTTGGTTCATGCTTTCTACTTTGTGGATTGCCTTGAAAGACTGTATTAAAATACTGTATTTTAAAGGAAGAGTAAATAAAATAAAATATACTAGTCTCTTAACACTAAAAAAAAAAATGGACTTCAGATCTATTTTCCACTAAATTCAACAGGCCTGCTTTATTTTCCAGGCCAAGATTTTCAGAGACAAATTTGATTATTTTATGAAAAATGTACTTTAAGCAGCTCCAAAAGCAAAAATCCAAAATGTAATGGAAGTCTCTAATTTAAACATTTCTATTTTTATGTTGTCTTTATTACATTGGTAATGCTGCTACATTCCTAGCAACAGACATCCCCTCACAATACTTGGCAAACCAGAAGAATTTGTTTTTAATCAAAAAAATATAACCATACTGAAAGCAACATGATCTTTGCAAATGCCAGAAGAAATAGAATTAATTTGGGGTATGGACACTTACACACACACATGGCCAACTTAAAAATTTACCCCTCCCCCACACACACATTTATGATAATTTGTTACTGAGCATCTGCCTGTACTGACGGTACCTTTAAGGGCCTTGTTCACAACTGATATGCTTTGAGTACTGATTGTATTAGCAGAGCTGTTAATGTCTGAGACCCTACACTGGAGCATTGTTCTGCTGTTCCATAACATTCCTCCTCCCCTGGAAGCTATCAAACCCTAGCCAGGCCTGCTTCTGTTGCTGCTTACTGGTGAGGAGGGGAGGGAGGAAATTCAGACCATGAGGTAACAGCTGGACTCAGCCCAGTGGTGAGGAAGAAATGAGGATGCGCTTATGGATGGAGTACACCTCCCCTCCTTCCTTCAGGAGCCTAGAGCAGCCTGTTCTTCATGGTCTGAACTGCTTTCTCTTCTCTTCCCTCCACTTCCCTCTGGTAAGAAATATCAGCACCAGCCCCTTCAGGGCTTGATAAGATGCCTGGGGTGGGAGGTTTGGGGATGATACACAAGAGCAATAGAACAGCCCCTGAGCCCAGTCCAGAAAGGAACATGTGCACACATAAGCTACATTTTTGCATGCACATATCACTAGCAAGATGTTGCACTATTTGGGCATTTCCCTACTCCTTTTAAAGCACAAGACAACTAGGAAGTCTGGGGAATAGATGAAAATTGTAAGGAGATAAGAGAGCTCAAGAACAAGCTATTTAATAGCTTTAGCACAGGGATGGACAACTGTGTTAGGTTCAGAGATCACACAGACTGCCCAAAATGGGAACCTAGAAGCAAACAACAACAATAACAAAAGGAAGTAGCTGGTTATCCCACATCTGTGGGGAAACCTGCAACCTATTTAAAAGTGATGTTTGCTGCTTTGGGGCACTTCCTGGAGAGGCAATGTGCAGAGAGAGACCCTGGTTTTGAACAGATGGTGGATCTCCATGGGTTAAAGCCCAAACAGCCTTGTGGGTCAGATGTGGGCACAAGGTCATACTTTGCCTATTGCTGCTTTAGAATGAGAGAGGGACCTGTAAGAAAAAGAACCGCTCTGTGCAAAGGCAAGGAAAGAAATTTGCAGAGGGGACTGAGAGCACTTAACTATCCAATCAGTTTGAAGACATGGACTTCAGTGCCTTTCCCTGGGTGGTGATGTGTGTAACTGATTTCATGTGGCTTCCTATTCTCACTAGCTTAGAGAGTGATATCATTTTCCAGGCCTAGTCCTACTTACGCATTCTCCTTTCTGCTTTCTTACCTTCTCCTGAAAAAGCAAGGGGGAGGGCACAATCGATGGCCCTGCTCTCTCTGTTGCATCTCATTGTCCATCCCCACCACCTCTCATGTGTCAGAGGAGAACATCTTTATTGTGAACCTTTCTCAGGTAGGTATATTCCCAGAGCAACTTTGATAGCCAGTATGGTGTAGTGGTTAGATTCTTGGTCTCTGACATGGAAGAGCCAAGTTCTAGTTCCCTCTGAGCCACAAATCATGATGGGTGACCTTGGACCAGCTCCTCTCTGGGCTCATCAAGACTGGCCAAAGCCTTGGGATTTGGTGGGAATTGTACCTGTACTTATTGGGATTTTAAAAAAATTTCATAGGAGTAGCCATGTTAGTCTCTTGCAGCATAAAAAGGAAGAAGGGAGAGGGAAAGAAGAAAAAGCAGAAAAATAAATGTGACAGCACCGTTAAGACTAAAGTAAAAACCAGTTAGTCTTAAAGATGCTGCTACATTCCTTTTTTCACCCCTCCCCTCCTCCTTTTTATAGGATTGTAAAAGATATACATATAACATATATCCTGTCCTGTCTATTTTTTTAATTTCCAGGATCAGCCATGATTTTTTAAACCGAGGGAAATCAATGGGTTTGGTATTTTGTTTTGTTTTTACCTAAGAGTTTCCAGTACTGGCAGGGTAAATTCCCACATCTGTATCCATTGTCTTAGGGGTTGCCTAAATGGTCAAAAACCCCTCATGGAATTCACTGGGAATCCTACCTGTCTAGACGGGATCATGCACCAATCCACACTATTTGGAAGGAAGGGGGCCCAAAACAGCAAAAACAGCACAGGAAAAGCCTTTGCAGCTCTTCCTGTAATTTAAAAAAAAAAAAAACAGCAAGGGGGGTGCGCATTCCTGCTTGTTAGGACAAGCAGTTCAAAGGGAGGCACAATCTATTTTGCATAGATTGAAGAAAGGATCAACAGTCGATTGAGATCTTAAAGTTTTCTCTCTGGTTCTCCTTTTTGAAATACAGTTGTCCCTCTGTATCCACAGATTTAAGTATTCACAGCTCAAAAATATTCTTAAAAAAATAATAATCCAAAAAGCAAACCCTGATTTTGCCATCATATATAAGGGACACCATTTTGCTACACCATTGCATATAATGGGACTTGATTATTCACGGATTTCGGTATCGGGGGGGTGGGGTCCTGGAACCAAACCCCAGCGAATATGAAGGGACAACTGTAGCAACATTTTAGAGCCAGATACTTGATCAAACTCAAGCCATCTTCCTTAAGAATTGCCTTCACTGAACTGTGATTTCAAGTAATGCCAACTGCAGTTTTAGATGGCTGCTATAATAAGGTGCTATTTGAAAACAGGCTATGCATTTGTAGCCAAGTTCAGGTGGAAGACATTGTGTATTACATGCTAACTTGTATGGCAACACCAGAGAGAGATTTCTAAAACCCTTGCTGACAAAAGGAAGTGGGAACCCTCTAGTAGAATCAGTTCAATTTCTTTTGAGTGACACCAATAACTATGTAACACATAAAGTGGCCCTTTTAGCCTTGGTTGCAAAAAAGATTAGAAAGAGGGAGTTATATAAAATTGCCATGCAAAGGCAAAGTATTAAATTGATTTTCATGTTGGCAACTTAGAAATTTACCTATCACTTCAAAGGTTTTTTACCTTTTATACTAGCTTGGCAATAACTTTGGTTACTGCATGTAAAATTATGGGATGCCTTTTGTTCTTTTGTATTCTTGTACTATTTATCTTAAATGTTTTGTGTATTTTAAGCTCTTTGTCATGGCCTTTGTCTAGCAGAATAAATGTATTGATGATGATGATGATTAAAGTATAAAGCATAGAGAAATCAATGTTTTTTTTAAATATTCAAGAAATGTTTGCAACTGAAACCATGCCAGAGTTTGCAAAAGTTATTCTTTTGGATTACAACTCCCAATAGCCATGCTGGCTGGGGAAGAATGGGAATTGTTTTCTGAGAAAGTAACTGTTCCAAGATCTTTGTTACAGAGTAAAATTATACATGCCAACATTCCCCAAATCCCTCTGGGCAGGGCTCTATTAATATAATATGAAGCTATTATGAAATTATAACTCAGATTCTTCTAAAGGTTGGCTGGTGCTGTATAATGCAAAACTGAATGTTTTTATCTGATCCTTCTTCCACCAAACCTTCACCTAACCTCCTGTACCAGCCACCACCATACCAAACTGAACACATGCAATTTCATCTGATTTTGGAACCTAAGCATGGTTGAGCTTGGTTAGTACAATTACGTCAATGAATGACCACAGGGATCTCCAGGTAAAATTAGGAAAACAATTGTGCCTGAAACCCTGATGAAGGGCTGCCAGTTGATGTTCACAGTATAGTACTGTTTTTGATGGACCAAAGCTAAATCCACACTACACAAATAATCCAGTTTCAAACTGGATTATTTACTATGGCTCCTTCCTATGGAATCCTGGGATCTGTAGTTTTACAACATCCTTAGCCTTCTCTGCCAAAGAGTGCTGGTGCCTCACCAAACTACAAACCCCAGGATTCCAAATGAAGAAGCCATGGCAAATAACCCAGTTTCAAACTGGATTATTTGTGTAGTGCGGATTCAGCCCAAGGGTCTGACTCAGACCTCATCTAGATGAAGCAAAAAAAAAAAAAAAAAAATTGGATTGCTCCACAGTAATGGCAATTCACAGCAGCTGCTATTTGTCTAAATGGTTTTTTGGGCAGATTGCAGGCAAACAGGCATGCCTGCAAATCAAGATGGCAGCCACAAGTGAATTACTTGCATTTTTTTCCTTACCAATCTGCCACCACCAAACAATATTTTTTTAAAGAAAAACTATACCCAAGGTGTGATAGTGCGATATTGCACTTAACAAAAAAACAAAAAAAAAACCCCAACCACCCCCCATTTTATTGCCTTAGTGCTTACTCGCTAATGTGAAAATCCAACATGGCAGGTCTGGGCACTTCCCTTGTTAGCAAGCCCCCATGCTCATCCAGCCAATCAGCTTTCAGATTCTTCTCATATGGAAAAACGAAGCAATTCATGTCACTTCTCCCAACAAGGAGGAATGGGTATTCCTAACGCTGTTTTTTTTAAAAAAAAAAAATCCAGGAAAAGCTGTGAGGGCTTTTCCTGTGGAGTATACGGCATTATTGGCCCCCTCCTTCCAAATATGAGAAAATGAGGTGGGATCCTGTTTAGACACACCATATCCTCCTTGCATTCTGTGAGGAGTATTTTCGCCATTTAGACAACCTCTCAGTATAAGGCATCTTCCTATGCTCCCCTAAGGGAAATCAAAGCTGAATCAAAAACACATAGCTTAAAAACAAGAGTCCTGAGAGATGTTTATGGATTTGCACATCAAAAAAGAAAGCTTTGTCCCTTTAGATTTTCTCTGGTACAAATGTGCCACAGGCAGCTGCTCCAGGTTGTCTCTCACTTCTCCTTTGTGTCCTCTCATAGGGTGGGGCAAAGGAGGGAAAAGGCAGCAATCCTCTCATCAATTGCAGCATGGGAGAGTTAAGAATTGGGATTACAAATAGCCTCATATCAATATGTTTCCAGATATTATTGATATCATCATCATCATCATCATCATCCTGCCTTTCACCCAATATAGGGACTCAAGGCAGCTAACATGGGTTTAAAACAATGCAAATTAAAATAATACACAAACATTAAAAGTATACATATGCAATTTTAAAAACACATTAAACAATTTATAGTTAAAAAACATTTTAAAAATTAAAAATATTAATTAGACCTTAAAATCTAAATCATGCAGCATTTACAAGCCGAATCCTCATCAGATTGTAAATGTCTGATAACACAATAACATTTTTTACTGGTTGACGAAATGAGAGGAGAGATGGAGCCATCCTGGCCTCTCTAGGGAGGGAGTTCCAAAGTCTAGGAGCAGCCACCAAGAAGGTTCTCTCCTTTGTTCCCACCAAACAAGCCTGAGAGGGTGGTAGGACAAAAAAAGTGCCTTTTCAAGTGATTTTAGCACTCTAATGGGCTCATAAAGGGAAATGGAGTCCTTCAAATAACTGTCAGTCCCAGAGCTTGGGAAAGGTTGTTTGCTTGTTTGGGAGGGGGGGGAGAGAACTCTAAGAATCCCACAGCCAACATGGCCATTTCCCAAGCTCTGGTCCATCTCTTGATCAGGGTTCGGTAGCTGGAGTGGGTGGTAAATGGCACAGTAAGAACTTAGAATCTCTCTTAATGCCACTAAAATGACCCCTTAACCTATATACAATTTTCTTACTATTCACAGTCAGCTTATTTCACTAGTATTTAGAATAAGGAGCAAGATGTATTTAGCATTTCACTAGTGCCTATATTTAGAATAAGGAGCAAGTAAGAAAGAAGACATAGGTGGTCAGGGTTGCCCCAAGGTATTTTACTACCCTAGGAAGAGCAGCAAATAGTATCCCATCATCCAAGTTAAGATGTAGAGGGGTGTGACTATGGGGGTATTGCCCCCAAAATAAGAATTCTGACCATCTCCCTCCCATGAAATGTTCCTTCAGTCCCCAAATTTCTAGCATTTGCAGTAACTTGTTCATTTACAAATACAGTTTAGGCATCCAAGGAAAAAGGGTAGGCAAACAATGGAAACAATTGCCCATAATAAGAGAAGCTACCAAAGGAATGCAAACACAGTTTTGGTTATGAATGATTTTCTATGCCTTACTCTTTCCAATGCTAGAAATTTAGAGACTGGAGGAAAATTTCATTTTGGGGGGCAGAATTTTTATTGGCGGGGCAATGCCTTCGTTTTGCCACCCTCCCATAACTACACGTCTGGAAGCAGGCAGCGAGTTCTGGAACATGAAGCACCCCCCCCAGCACCTCTCCCTATCTCTGGCAGAAAAATAAATTATAATACAGGAAACAATTCACAATTTGCTGCCCTTCCACGCATAGTCTGCTTGGGGTGTCTGGCTTGCTCTCTCCAAGGGTAGCCCCATCCCACCACTGGGATCATTCTTTAGCAGCTTTGTTCATCATACAGTAATAGGATTGGAGCAGGGGTGTAGCTGCAGGGGTGGGATGGGGGGTAATATCAGGGCATTGCCCCACAAATAAAAATTCTGCTCCCCCAAGTAACATTTCCCTCCAGTCCTCAAATTTCTAGCATTGCAGACAGTGAGACACTAAAAATTATTCAAGTCTAGAATTCTGATAGGGACTAAATACCCTAAAGACACCAGATCCTGTTTGATCTTGGAAGCTAAGCAGGGTCAGCCCTGGTTAGTACTTGGATGGGAGACTGCCAATGAATACCAGATGCTGTAGGCTATATTTCAGAAGAAGGAATTGGTAAAACCACCTCTGAGTATTCCTTGCCTAAGAAAACCCTATGAAATTCATGGGGTTGCCATAAATCAACAGGTGACTTGAAGGTGTGCATGTGCGCGTGCACACGCAATTCTTATACTTGTTGTGTTCATCCCTTAATATCTTTGTCTGCCCCTTTTCTTTGGATGCCTAAACCCCGTTTCTGAATACTCAATGGAAGATGTATGTTACTATAATGCTAGAAATTTGGAGACTGCAGGCAAATTTTATTGTGGAGGCAAAATTCCTATGGGGGAGCAACATCCTCAGCCCCCCCCCAGCTACATTTCTGCACTGGAGTAACAAAAATTAGTACAACACACGAGAAAGTTATTTTTGGACTACATATCCCAGAATCCACAGTGGTCATGCTTGTGTTTGTGGATGGATGAAAAATTACCTCAGATCAGACCATAAATGCTCAACTGAAGCTCCAGCACACGAGAATGTTGGTTTGCCTTCTAACAGCACACTCCACTTCTTCAAACTTATGACTTCTACATTGGATTTCTAGCCAATGTTTGTCAATTTCAGAGTGTTGTGGCCTGCTGCAGGTCCCAAAGGACAAATATTGGCCCCTGCACCCACCCCAGCTTTAACAACTAACAGGTATTTTGCATGGAACAGAAGCCATGAAAGCATCAGACAACTGAGGGGTGCCTCATGGAATGTGCTGGAAATATGACCTGTCTAAATGGGATCCCACATCAATCCACTGTATTGGAAGAAAGGGGGCCCAAAATGGCAAAAACAATGCAGGAAAAGTCTTCACGGCTTTTCACATAATTTTTAAAAAACAGTAAGGGGAGGTGCATTCCTGCTCATTGGGACAAGCGATTCGATATGAATCGCTTTCCTATAAAAGAGGAAGGTCAAAGCTGATTGGTCGGACATGTACGGGGTCGGGGGCTTGCTAACAGGGCAAGCACCCACTGCCGCCATGTTGGATTTTTGCCTTAGTGAGAGATCACTAAGGCGATAAAATAAGGTGGGTTTTTTGTTTTGCTGTCCTGTTAAATAAAAAAGAAATACTCTATCACATCTTAGACATTGGGGGGGGGGTTAAAAAGTGCGGCGGCAGCTAAGTACTAACGTGAGTAAATCATTCGCGGCTAGCTTCTTGCATGCAAAGCTTCTGGGGGCAAAACCACCATTAAAGCAAGCTGCTGCTACCTCAAAATATCATTACTGTGAGGTATTCCATCCCCCCACCTCCATATAGATGGGGCCTGAAGCACTGAGCTTGGAAAGGGGGCTTTTGGACTATATTTCCCAGCATCTCCCAGACAGCCTGTAATTTTTCCATTCTTCTGAAAAAATATTTTCCCAAGCTCTGAGGAAGCATTATGCTCAGTTGGCAGATGCATACGAGCAGACAGACAGATAGATACAGACAAACACAGTGGTCTAGGGAAACATGAGATTACAGAGACTTGAGAATAACGTCTCCATGCAACACATGCCACAATCAATCTGTTAGTCCTTAAGGTGTCACCAGACCCTTTTTGTGTTTTCCCAACAGACAAATACAATCCATTCCACAAGGCATTAAGCAAATATAGTTCCTCTTGGGAGCCTAAATTAGCATTTATGGCTTGGTGCAGTTACATTCCCTCATGGGGATATCAACAATAGCCTTTAAAAGAACACGGGTAGAATCCTGTTAGTGGCTTATGTACACATAAGTGTGATTTAAAAGCATGTATCTCTCTTTGCCAGCATATGCCAGCATAATGTAGTGGTCTGAGTATTGGACTATGACTCTGGAGACCAGGGTTCAAATCCCCACTCAGCAATGGGAACTCACTTGGGCAAGTCATACTCTCTCAGCCTCAGAGGAAGGCAATGGCAAACACCCTCTGAACAAATCTTGCCAAGAAAATCCTGTGATAAGTTCACCTTAGGGTTGCCATTATGTTGGAAATGATCTGAAGGCACAGAACAATGTCTCTTGGGGGGGTGGGGGTGGCAGGAGGCTATTTACTAGCTCCTTGTACCTTGTGCAAACATGCTTCTCCACAGCTGTCAAACCCTAGAAGGGGCTGCTCCTGCTGCCCCTTACCAGAGGGGCAGTGGTGGAGGGGAGGCAATTCAGTGGAAGAAGTAGCTGGTCTTTATTCCAACGGGAAAGAAATTGATGGTACACTCCATCTAAGAGCGCACCCTCATTTCTTCCCCCCCACAAGCCTGGACCAGCTGCATCTTCCTCCTCTAAACTGCCCCCTCCCTCCCCTCCCCAGCTAAGGAGCAGCCAGAGGGGTCAGTCCTGGGGATTTTTTTATTTATTTATTTTTTTTTTTGATGATATTACCGTCAGGAGAGAGATTATGGCACAATGGCAGCTGGTGACTCCTGTGGCAGTAGGGCAATGAATCTACTCCAGTTTTAATCCAGGCTTTCAAAGAGTTATTCAATGTGTCGAATTCTCTCTTGTAAAATAGGTTCAGCACTTTGGATAGCTCCTTGAACGTTACCCCAAACCCAGAGTGGATTCAAAGCCCTATGACATGGGATTTACCAGCCACTACTGCTAGGGCCAGAATCTTGTTGGTGGCTTAACTTCCCATTACACTACCCATGTATTCTTTTTCAGCTGTTGCAGAAGGAGAAGCCTCCTTGTGAAACAACCCACCTTTGTGTTCGTAGTGTCATTTTGATTGCACGTAGCCAATTAGTGGTTGTACAGAGTCTTAGGGGGCTTCTAGGCACTATCAGCCGCAGCATTGCAGCTGATAAAGAGAAAAGACTGTAACCCTTACTGGAGGCCTAGGAAGATGACAGCTCCACCTTCTCTCTGGCTGCAAAATTGCAGCTTGATGGTAACCCTGGCCACTGACTCACTGCATAGTACAACATCATTGCCTACACAGCGAAAACACAGTGCATACCATCACTCCATATGTCCACAGACCCACAGGATGGTTTATTGCATTACTAAAGCCATACAGGCAACTCCAGGACTGAGTAGACTATCAGGAGATATCTACTATGGACTATCCTACTGTGCTCAATTTTTCTGGATGGGGAACTGGATCATTTCTACCATTCACAGCATAGTCCATGGTTAGCATCTCTGAGTCCATTGGAGGACTGCTGCTCCAGGCCAACCTGACAGAATGCCTTTCCCATCAACATATGCTTTTCCTTGCTTGTAAGAAATAGCTGGAGCTTGAACAGCAACACATTATGGTCTGTACTGTAAACCTAACTGTTACAAACAGTGTTGGGGTTCATCCAAGTTTTGACTAGATGGCTTCACTTCATTCCAACTCTATGGTCAGTGATTTAAAGTGTGCCCTTCATATTAATTTCCCACTCTGCTGTTTTGTAGCAGGAAATAGGAGGAAGCAGAGATTGGAAAAATTACAGGCTACAATATTATTCACCGTCTTTGCTGCAGCATCACACTGCTGGCTCATGTGCAACCTATGATCAACAATAATCCCAAGATCCTTTACATATGTAGTACTGCTGAGTCATGTATCCCTCCACCCTATACCTGTGCATGTGGTTTTTGTGGCCTGCAATGACAGCAGCTGCAAAATCAATATCATGGGATGAAAAAACAGCACGTAAAATAGCTAAAAATCAGAATGTAATCACCTGACACCCCTCTGGCTTTTCTTCGCAAACGAAGATTCAGGAAGGACTCATCCCGCGCCTTCTGCAAGCGCGCTGATGACTAAAAAGGCCAATCCGAGATAAACAAGTCCGGTTGCAAAAAGCGCAGCAGAAGGTCTCCTTGGGTGATGTTTTTGGGTTGTGATTCTTTCTGCGTTGTCATTTCTCTTCAAGACTTGTTCGTCGTGAGTTCTCAAATAAGGCTGCAGCATTGTGGATATTGCGTCTCCATGCCTCCCGATGTGAGGCCAGGGCGGACCACTGTTGGTGATCAATTTGGCCAAGCCTGAGATGTTGTTTCAGGGAGTCTTTGTATCGCTTTTTTGGGGCGCCCCTCTTACGCTGACCCGTGGCGAGTTCACCGTAGAGTAGTATTTTTGGGAGGCGATGGTCCTCCATCCTAGAAACGTGCCCTGCCCAGCGCAGCTGTGTTCTCAATATCATGGCCTCAATGCTGGTGCTCCCTGCTTGTTCAAGGACAGCAACATTCGTCACATAGTCAGTCCAGTGTATATTTAGGATTGTGCGTAGACAGCGCTGATGAAAGCGCTCGAGGAGTCGTAGGTGGTGGCGATAGGTAACCCATGTTTCAGATCCATAAAGGAGGATAGACAGTATGATGGCTCTATACACACTGATTTTTGTGCTTTGCCTCAGGTGTTTATTGCTCCAGACTCTTTTGTGAAGTCTTCCAAATGCACTATATGCCTTTGCTAATCTGTGATCGATCTCTTTGTCAATCTTGGCATCTGAGGAGATGATGCTTCCCAGGTAGGTGAACTGCTGAACGGACTTGAGCACTGATTTGCCGACGGCAATGTGGGGATGGTGGTGTTCGTCCTGTGGTGCAGGCTGGTAAAGAACTTCTGTTTTCTTCAGGTTGACTTCTAGCCCAAACAGCTCTGCAGCTGTTGCAAAGCAGGACGTTAGGCGCTGCAGAGCTGCTTCTGTGTGGGCAACAAGGGCAGCATCATCGGCGAAGAGCAGCTCACGGACTAGATAGTTTAGAGTCTTAGTGTGAGCCCTCAGCCGGCTTAAGTTAAACAAGCTACCATCAGTACGGTAGCGTATATAGATGCCGTCGTCTTCTTCAAGCTCTGCCATAGCCCTTTGCAGCATCGTGCTAAAGAAGATTGTAAATAAAGTTGGTGCAAGAACACAACCTTGCTTCACTCCATTAGTTATTAGAAAGGGCTCTGAAAGAGCATCGCCATATCTGACTTGACCACGCTGGCCCTCGTGTAGCAAGATAATCATTTTAAGGAATTTGGGGGGACATCCTAGTTTTTCCAGGATCTGCCACAGACCTTTTCTACTTACAGTGTCAAAGGCTTTGGTGAGGTCGACAAATGTTACATAGAGACCCTTGTTCTGCTCCCTACATTTTTCTTGCAGTTGCCTAAGGGCAAATACCATGTCTGTAGTACTCCTATTGGCTCTGAAGCCACATTGGCTTTCAAGGAGAAGTTCTTCTGCAATAGCAGGAACTAATCTGTTCAGGAGTATCCTTGCAAGGATTTTTCCAGCAATAGAGAGCAGTGTTATGCCTCGATAGTTTGAGCAGTCGGATTTTGCTCCTTTTTTCTTGTACAGGGTGATGATGACTGCATCTCGGAGGTCTGATGGCAGTTCCCCTTTTTCCCAGCAATTCACAAGGAATTCGTGGAATTTTTCGTGGAGTGCATGACCTCCGTGTTTCCAAACTTCAGGTGGGATTCCATCAATCCCAGCTGCCTTGCCGTTTTTCATCTGCTGTATGGCCTTAAAGGTCTCTTCCAAAGTGGGAGCTATGTCCAATTCATTTTTCATTGGTTTTTGTATCATATCTTGGATAGCTGAGGCTTGGCCTACTCGGTTGGCGCTAAAGAGACTTTGAAAATGTTCAGCCCAACGATTTAGGATGGAGGCTTTATCAGTAATTAATGTTTGACCATCTGTACTGTATAAGGAGCTTTGGACCTGATAAGTAGGTCCAAACACTGCTTTAAGAGCTTCATAAAATCCTCTATGATCACCCAGATCTGCACAGCGTTGTGTCTTTTCTGCTAAATTGATCCACCACTTGTTCTGCATGTCTCGGAGTTTTTGTTGTAGTTTGCTACATGTGAGGCGGAAAGCTGCTTTTCTTACATGACAGGTTGGCTGGGCGAGGTATGCCTGGTGAGCAGCTCTCTTCCTTGCCAACAGCTCCTGGATCTCTTGGTTGTTTTCATCAAACCAGTCTTGATTTTTCTTGTGGGAGAACCCGAGGGATTCTTCTGCAGACTGGAGGATACTGTTTTTGATATGTTGCCAAAGCACTGTAGGAGAAGGATCTGTAGGATGGTCTTCAAGTTTCGTTTGTAGGTTTGCCTGGAAGTTGTCTCTCATGGTAGCTTGTTGAAGATTGTTGACTTGGAGCCTCTTCTTTAAGATGCCACCCCTCTTAGGTTTGAACTTAAGATGAAGATTTAGTTTACATCTGACGAGGCGATGATCTGTTTGGCATTCTGCACTGGGCATCACTCGGGTATGACGGACATCACGAATGTCTCTCTGACGGACTAGAACGTAGTCAATGAGGTGCCAATGTTTGGATCGGGGATGCATCCAGGTTGTCTTCAAGCTATCTTTCTGCTGAAAGATTGTGTTTGTAATAGTCAGCTGTTGTTCTGCACAGAACTCTAGCAGGAGGCGTCCGTTATCATTGCAATTTCCAACACCATGCTTGCCTAAGACACCTTTCCAGGCTTCGGAATTCTTTCCTACTCTGGCATTGAAGTCACCAAGTATAATAATTTTATCTTTTACAGGGACTTTTTGTATGAGTTGGCGTAGGTCTGTGTAGAATTTGTCTTTCTCTACAGGGTCGGCTTGCATAGTTGGGGCATATACACTAAAGAGAACAACATGTGGGAGGCGTAAGGAAATAATGCGATCAGAGTGTCCTGTTGGCAAGGTTTCGAGTTTGGAGGCAATGGAGTTTTTAATCATGAAGCCTACTCCTGAAAGATGTTTTTCGGTTTTGGGTTTGCCAGACCAGTAAAGTGTGTAGCCGGCGCCATGTTCTTTAAGGCTGCCTTCCTCATGGAAGCGAACTTCACTAAGAGCAGCGATGTCAATATTAAGCCGTGATAGTTCAAGGGCTATTAGGGCAGAACGACGCTCAGGCCGTCCACTATCTTTAGAGTCTTGCATGGTTCTGATGTTCCAGCATGCAAGTGTCAGTTTATTTACACCTTTGGAGGCCGGTGTGTGCCTTTGTTTCTTTGCCTTGGTTTGACCGCATCAGAAGATTCCCGTTGGCCGCGGCTAGCCAACCAGGTAGTTGGGGATGAGCTTTCTTTAGGCCACCTTTTCTAGGCCCCTCTCCATATGGAGCAAGCAGTGCTCTCCTTAAAAAAGGCTGCTTGGTCGTTCAGAATGCTGCCGAACAAGACTGTCATCTCCCGGGTCAGGCTTGAGCGACCAATGTCCTGAACCGCCTGCATGCAGGGTTGGGGCTGCGGCTTCCAGTGCATCTTTACACCTGCCGGTTTCGTCCCTCGCCAGTCGCTACAGGGCTTTTTTGGAAATGGATTTGTCCTTCGAGCCTGTGCAATGGATTTTTCTGGTGGAGCGCAGCGTGCACAGAACTGGCCTCACCCTTTAAACCAGAGATTCATCTGCCGTGGCCTTGCAAGCATGGACGTGGCAGCGAGGTCCTCGGGCCGTAGGTTTGATTAGAGTTTCCTTCTCTTAGATGGTTGACCTTACAGGGTTGGACGAGCACCATCTGCCCGGGTTTGGGATTAGAGTTTTCCTTCTCCTAGGACGGTTGCCACAAGGCTAGAGAGCCCATCCTGCCCTTTGACGCTCTTTGTCAGACCCTTCGGTTTTGACCTGTCTGGCATGGGAGACCCTACCGGTGGCTATTATGCCACCGCCAGCATAGCTCAAAACGTCATTAGGGTACGCAAGCCTCTCTCCCACGACAAGGGGGCGTCACTGGAGAGGACACCAAGTACATTGTAAAACGTAAAATGAAACTGTGTGAACATTTGAACAAATGCCATTTTTTGTATGCCTCTGCTTTTTAAACACTAGAAAATCCACTGATTTTATAGAATTCAATTGCTACCATTTGATAATTACAGAGAAGAAACAAAGCAATTGCTGAACCATAACACTGTATTATGGGAACTTGCGCACAAATTTTGTACCTTCATTTCTTTCACTAAAGGGCAGGTCAGGCATGAGTGTTAAAAGTCACAGCAGGGGAGCTAGCAAAATCCCTCTCCTCATTCCAGCTGGCAGTAACTTTATGTTGTCCCATTCTTTTCAAAAGAAGTCTGTGTATAGAGGCCACAATGACAGATGGCTTTTAAAAAAAAAACACTATTCCTTCTGGCTTCTATGATGGGAACAAGCTAGGAACCTGAAAGGGTTTAGAAAAGCAATTTATAAAATTCTCAGAAGGGCTCTTCCAAATAACCAAGGATCTGAGAACTCAGGAGGATCTTAATATTGAGATGGGATCACCTAGAAAGTTCTGATACAGAACCACAATCCAAGACCATCTTTCCAGACCCCCTCTTGTTGTAAAATGTGGCAGTCTGTTCTGTGCTGAACGAATAATGTTAGGATCCAATAGCAATAGCTAAGTGGCTTACAATGTATTAGCTAATTGCCCCCAACAAGGTAAGTATTCATTTTACCGACATACGGAAGGATGGAAGGCTGAGTCAACCTTGGAGCCCTGTAGGACCGAAGTCAAAACGTTGTGACTGCAGTACTGGCATTTAACCACTGTGCCACCAGGGGCTCCATAGTTTCTGCCTGCCAACTAGGAACCCCATCAAGGAAAAGTAAAGATGAATCCAGCCTCTGTTCGAGTATTATCATCATTCTCTGACTTCCTCTATGTTCAGCTGCCACAAAGAATAGTAATAATAGAATAGTTGAAAGCCTCATTATCACTTCATTCACTTGCAAGAGTAATGAGGGCCCATCAATTAAACCTGGAATTTGTCACCACTTCTGCTCTAAAAGTGTCCTCATTTCTCTCCTACATCACAGGATAAATAGAACCTCCATGTTCAGAGGCAGTATATCTTGAGATGTTTGGGGCAAAGAGCACAAAATGGGTGTTGACATTATGCTTCACTTGTTGGCTTCCTTCTCAGAGGCTATTTGGTTTGATGCTATACAAAATAGAATGCCAGACAAGACTGGCTCCTTTTTCAGAGCTATCCAGGTGATTTTTATTGCCTGTGTTTTACTGCCCATATGCCCCCAGTCCCCACATGGCCAAGAAGGAGAGCAGCCTCTGTCTTGGATATATTTTGGAAGCATTTTGGAAGAAACCTTAAAGTGGTATCTACAAGATCCAAAGGTTTTTGTGTATGCAAGGCTTACCTGCTCTTCTTTTTTTGGTGGTGTATGAATTTATCCCTATTCTTTCATTGTTACTTCTGCCTCTGGTATGAAATTTTCTACAATATTGAAGAAGTACTGTAATGCCCAGGATTGCATCTACTTCATTAACTGAGGTATGCCTGTACAATATATCTACATCTATCTAGATTTAATACATTTTTTTTAAAAAAAACTCTCTTTTGGTGATGCATTTCCTCTGTTTTGCCCATTGTGACTACCCTAACTTTTTTCTGTCCCCAAACCAAGGCTGAAACCATAACTGAAAAGGATCCAGGTATTCAGCTTCATCTAAAAATGAAGCTGCAGTTGCATTGCCACCACCTGCTCCAAAATCTTTTAAATTTTGGCCTCTCTAGATTAGATTAGATGCCCGGCTGTCACTTTCCAGTTTACTGTTCTGTAATTTTTAAAAATTGTTTTATGTCTTTTCTTATTTTAAGCTATTTTAATATTGTGTTTATAGATAAAATTGGAATTAATTACCATTGTGTAGTGGTTTTAATGATGTTATTTTAATGTTTCCAGATTATGGATAATGTTTTAAATGATGTTTGCTGCCCCGATCCTCATGGGAGAGGTGGGATATAAATAAACATCATCATCATCATCATCATCATCATTATTATTAAAAAGGAAGGCTGGACACTGGCCAGTAAAGGTGTCATCAACTAAATTCAATGGTTTCTTTAAGAGGAATTGAAACCTAACCTCTTTTCAAAAACATCATTTACAAACTCTCCAGCCTTGCTGAGGCAGCTCTTATTAACCAGAATGCTAAAGGTCTAAAGAGAGCTTGGGAAAGTTACTTTTTAGACTGCAGGTCCCAGAAGCCCCTAGCCACCATGGCCACTAGTCGCTTCTGGGACCTGTAGTTCAAAAAAGTAACTTTCCCAAACTCTGGGTCTAATCAATAAGCAGCTGGTCTTTCATCTTCAAGTATCCTGTCCACATTCTCAGGGTTTGACTACATGTGGGACAAAAATTCTGAACGGAGTGCATGCCTCCTCATTCCCCCCAAAGCCCTGCACATTATCATTCTCCACAGGGGGTACTTTGTCTTCAGTGTACCTATGGAGTTTCGTCTGCTGCCATCACTTAGACCAGTGATGGCGAACCTATGACATGCACGTCAGCACTGACACATGTAGCCATTTGGGCTGACACACGGTCATAGGCCTCCCCCCCCCGCCCACAACCTCACCACCCTCCCTAAAGTGGCAATCGGTCACCACTTTAGGGAGGGTGGGAGGGTGGAGGAAAGTGGTGGGCAGGGCTACGAAGCCCCAATCACCACTTTAGGGAGGCGGGGGTGGAGCCTCCCCCCACCTGACCCCCCCCCGAGGCCTGCTGCACTTCCCTGGAGCTGACTCGGAAAGGCCAGGGAAGGCGGTGGAAAGTCAGGAGGGACTCTGCCCGGCCTCCTCCTGGCCTTCCTGAGGAGGCTTCGAAGCCCCGGCACCCCCTTGGAAAGGCTGGGGAAGGCAGCGGGAGGAGGTAGGGCCTCTCCTCGGCCTTCCCGAGGGGGCTCTGAGGCTTCGAAGCCCCAGAGCCACCTCGGAAAGGCCGGGGAAAGTGGCGGGAGGAAGGGAGTTTCCCCAGCGTCTCTCCGGTCTTCCCGAGGGAGCTCCAGAGCTTTGAAGCCCCGGAGCCACCTCAGGAAGGCCGGAGAAGGCAACGGGAGGGCGGGAGGGTGTCTGGTCGGCCTCTCCCTGGGCTTCCCGAAGGGGTTCTGGGGATTGAGAGCCCCATATAGCCTCTTTGGGAAGGTTGGGAGGAGTGGAGGGAGTGTGGTATAGAGGCTTTTCAGCCACTCCCACCCTCCCAAAGCCACAACAAGGCTTAGAAAGCTCAATAGCAGCTTTGGGAAGGGTGGGGGGACTAAAAACTGCCTTTCCCGCCAACTCCCCACTCTCCCGGGGCTTGGCTATCCCCCCCCCCCGGAGCCAAGCCCCAGGAGAGCGGGTAGTTGATTGCCTGGCTTGCTCAGCAAGCAGTCCGTTTAAATCACCTCCTCTCCCTTGAGTGGGAGGGAGAGAAGCTGATTTAATTGGGGTGCTTGCTGAGCAAACCGCGAATAATCAAAACCGCGAGAGTGAAAGGTGCAAATGTGGAGGGGCAACTGTATACATTTATGTCATTTAAACAATAAATGTCACATAATAATGTTTTTCCCTCAAAGTGACACACCACCTGAGTTATGCTCAGTTTTTTGGCGAAGTTTGACACACCAAGCTCAAAAGGTTGCCCATCACTAACTTAGACCATAATTTAAAGTGCAGAAAACAGTTCCTAGCCGAAGGGAAAGGTTTTATCCCTTCCCCTGGCTTTACAGAGCTGTCTCCCTCTGCTCTCCATTAGCTCAGCAGAGAGGCAGCACTGTCAAGCCAGGGAGAGGGAGAAAAATCTCTCCCTTCAGCCAGGAACTGCCTTCTGAGCTTTAAAATTGGTCACGGTGGCAGCGGTGATTGTGGCAGCAGCTGAAAATGCAGCAAAACCCCTGAATCCCACATACTCCACATCTGGGTAAAATACCCCAGAATGCCCCAAATCTGGGCCATGCGATGGGTGGCCTGATCGCCACAGAGCCAGGGGAATTCACAGGGGGATTTGGAGGTTTATTGGTGTAAATAAGCCCTCAGCCTAAACAAAATGAAACTCACTCCTCAAACAGGACCTTAAACCATCTCATCAGACTCTACTCTCAGTTTAGAGTCCAAGTCAGAGCAGATTCATCACAGTGGGTTTCTGAGGGTTCCTCTTCATTGCCCTACAGTCTCAAGTTGTTAGCTGTAGCCTAACAAGCTCATTGCCAGAATACATTTCTAAGACCTAATTCTTATGCACACTTATCAGGGAGCATGCTCCATTGAACACACTGGAGCACTCTTTTAGCACATTTGACTAAATATTCATGGTTTTGCACTTAGAGATTTCAAGATGCCAGAGAACACTGTTGTTTTTGCTAACATGGAAATTGCCTTCTGAATATCACTGTATGAGATATGAATCTTTTAATAAATGAGATACGTTTCACCCACCAGCCCTTCCTCACCTCCTCCTGCCCAAAATAGCATTAAAAATCAGCACAATGCTTTTTGAGCAAATTCAAAGCACTGCTGAACCATACATGCTACACTTAAGCATCTAGCAGTTTGACAATCATAATCCATTTGCATGAGCTAAGGAAATATTTTGCACTTTGGCAATGACAGTGATGGATTGCTAGGTTAGTGCCCTTAAGCTCCCATTAGTGTGGGTAAGAGGTTCACAACTGAAATCACTCTGAAACCCAGTTTTCTATTTTGTACTGAGTCAAAGGGCCACAAGAACCATGAAGGAGCATTTCTGTAACAATTTGTATCTGCTGGCTTCTTACCCATAGTCACCCAGTTGGTTTCAATGGCTGAGTGGGGATTTGAACACTCATTTCCCAGAGTCTTTGTCCAACACTCAAAACACAGAGGCTTATCACACAAGGGAAAGGAAGTGTCAATGCAGCCAGATAATAGCGCCTCCCATCCTGCCTTACCACATGATGTTGGTTTTCTACAGCTGTTCTTCTGTTCTGTGGGAAATGGTGGTAAGTGCGAGTCTTTTTTCTAACAGATTTTTCCAGTTAGAAAAAAGACTTGTGTTTACCATCATCTCACACAGGACTGTAACAGACAAACAGCTGTACAATGCCTACATCATGCAGTAAGGCAGGATGGAAGACATTATTATTGGGCTACACTGCCACTTCCTTTCCATTGTGCAGTCCATCTCAATCACCTCAAAAACTTTTAAAATGTGTCCCTATTCACTCATGTTACACCTCCTTTTCTTTTCTGCATTCCATGGTACTCTTCCTCTGTACCACCATTGGAAATCTCAATTTTCTTTACTTCTCTACTCCACAAACTCTGCATTCCATTTCTCATCTCCCCACCTTTCCTCCATGTCAATACAAACTTATATGTGTCTACTTAGATATAAGTTTCATTGCATTCAAGAAGGCTTACTTCTAGGTAATTCTATGTAAGATGATAGCCCCAGACTCAGCATGCTTTCTGTTTCTAGGATCTACCACCAATATCACCACCACTTTATCTCTACTCCTTTTTACTGAGCATGGCCACAACAGCACAGAGAAGTTCCATTCTCCCAGCAAACCATTCCAGTTAAGGAATCTCAGACCAAATATGAGAATACACACACATACCTCCCCAAAATGTCTAGCCAGCTGGGGCATTCTGAGAGTTTTATCTATGCTCTGTCTTAAAGCAATATCTTCTAGAAGAGTAAAATATCACTGAATTACAAAGTTAGAAGTAAACAGAGAGGCCATGCAATCCATCCTACTGTTCATTTCAGGATGCAACTGCAGTATCTTTGAGAAATGGCTGCCTGCCTCTCTATTATTACATTTCCAGTCAAGGAAAGCTTCTAAGTCAGGATGGGTATGCATTTTACTTTGGTTTCGATCAGTATTTGACCAACAAGTGCAAAAATTCAAATGAGAGAGAAAGCATTACTAACAGGTTTGCCTGGTCCTACTACTGAGGCAGTCTCTTCCATGGTAGACCAGCTCTTACCATTTGGAAGATGTTGTAAATGTCCAACGGAAGTCTACTTCCCCTACCTGTGCAATATCCACCTCTTAGTTCTAGTTCAGCCCTCTTGAGAAACGTTATACATTTGCTCCAACTTCTGCACAACAGTTCTTCAGATATTTGACAACACTTACCATGTATCTTCTTAATCTTTTGTTCTCTGTGCTAAAGGTACCTAAGGCCTCTTTCAATAATATGAGGCTTGTCTATTAAATAATGAGATTGATACAATCAGCCTTCTTTATTTATATGTATTACAATTCTAATGCTTGTCCCCTTTAATATACTTCCCATTCACACCCACACACCAATGCAGTCTTGTTTTCCACTGGTTGAAAGTGTGGAGCAGATCAGTTTCTGTCAGCTGTTTCAACACATCTGCCATTTTCTTCTTTACTGCATCAGTTGACTCAAAACATGTTCCTTTAAGCACCAATTTCACTTAAGGGAAACAAAAAAAGTCAGATGGTGCCAAATCTGGTGAATATGGAGGATGTTCAAGTGTAGTAATGCATTTATCGGCCAAAAACTGCTTCACAGAAAGTGCTGTGTGAGCAGGTGCATTGTTTTGATGAAGAATGGAACCATTTCCCCATAGTTCTGGCCTTTCCCCCCTCATTCTTTGTCTCAGCTTTATCAAAACTTCCATATAATAATGCTGGTTCAATGTTCTGCCTTCTGGAACCCATTCTGTCAAAAATATGCCCGTGATGTAAACACACACACACACACACACACACACACACAACCCAATGAGCATGGTTTTGAATGTGGGCTTGCTCTGACATGCTTTTTTCATTCTTGGTGATGATTATGTTTTCCAGTGCATTGACTGTCGTTTTGTCTAAGGATCATACTGGAAGATCCAGGTTTCATCACAAGTGATGATTTTTTTGAAAAAGGTTTGGGTCTGCCTCAAATTGCTGCAGAATGTCATTGCTGAACTTTTAAACTTAGCATTGTTCCGACACACAATTAACTGAACAGCCAAGAGTGTTGATGTTTGTCATGCAGGTTCAGACATGTTCAAGGTCACCACTCAAGTGTTCACAATCAGTTCTCTCTGATTTGTCTGAAAGGCAGAAACACACTCTTTGTTATTTAACAGACAGACTTACTGGGCCAGATTTTTCTAGACCCACCAACATCCTGGTTGGCCTTCTTTGGTCATTCCCAATTTTACCATGTTTTTCTTAAAATGTTACTCCCAAAACACAGCACTCCGGGAGCGTCTGGACCAACATACAATAAAGTGGAACAGTTTCTTCTCATGATTTGGATGAAGCGATTCTGGTAATGCAGCTGAAATTATACCCATTTTTTCTTTCTTTTAGCAGCTGGTAACAGATGAAGAGAGGAGGACAACATATGACAGTCAGGCCTTATGGTGCATAGGGGATGTTCAAGGTCAATGAATGCTTCAAGCAAGAATGAAAAATATGCAAATTATATTGTTTCTTTGAAAGTCAAAGCGAATACTTCCATTTTCAAGTCTTTGAAGAAAAATTAACCCCCTCTTTCAGCTCTAAATGTAATACAGAATGAAGCTCTCTCTCAAGACTCACAATGATATATTTGTTCTCAATATGATTCATAATGATCAGTAATTCATTTAATCCATACAGACACATCCTACTGCTGCTATGTAGTGTGACTGCTCTGTTTTGAAATGCTGAGTAATAGCTTGAAATAGTTGCCTGCGTTGAATCTCCTGCTATGAATGGAAGATTCATATGTATGCATTTCATCTGGCAAATCTTTTGTACAGTTCTACAGTAATTACAGCTCTTTGCTTACATGGTATCTTGGTCAATATATTTCACAGAGGTAATGCAAAGATTAATAATCTAATAAAATTAGCCTCATAGATGTGAACAGAGAAAAATATAATAAACAGAGCAATTTTAAAAAACAAAACAAAAAATGACTTTTGCAGCACCGCAAGATGGTAAAATGGGTCTAGGCACATGATACCAGGAAACCATTGCTGGCATGCAATTTAACTTTACATACATGTGCTTATTCAAATATTTATATTCTGCCCTATAGCTGGTGATCACAGTGCAAGGTATAATCTACAATAGAACTTATAACTGTTTAAACGATGTAATTTTCACCCTCAAGAACATCTTGTGCTTCCCAATAGTCACATTTTGCAAATGGAAGAGACGTCCACAGATGGATTTTCCTGGAATGTTGGGGGGGGGGGTCTGGTGGTTTTTTTGTGGGGGTGAACTGTTGCTCCTGGAGATCTCCAGGAGTCATAAATTATTCTGGGACATTTTGGGGCAAAAATATCCTGAAATTATGCCCTACAAAGTTGGGGGCAGGGCTTTGGGGAGGTCCAGGCAAATCTGGGGTGTTTTTTTTTACAAAAAACACCCCTTGGAGGACTACATGCAGTTTGTCGGTGGTAATTTCCCCCATCCCTAATTTTTTAAAAATTGGCACAATCTAAACCAACATCAAACCTGCAGAATATGAAAATATGACCAACATCAGTGTCAACTGGGCCTCCCTGAGGAGGACATTCCACAGCCACAGCTTGGAAAAGTTACCTCTTTACTATAACGTCCCGGGTCCCCCATGTAGCATGACTACTAGTCATTGGCCATGCTAGCTGAGGGACTGTGGGACTATTGGACTTGATGTCCCCCCCCCCAAAAAAAAACCTCTTCTAGATCTGTACATGAGGTGCTACAGCTGGAAAGACTCTACTGTCTCTCCATTAAGATACAGCACTCCCAACAGTGGGCATCAGACAGCGTCGACCTGCCCATTCTCCACTCCCTGCTCCTCCAGCAGGATGTTAATAACCAGGCAAATATATAGAGGGAGTATAATGCCTCCAAACATTTATCTCTCATGGCTAATGCAAATTAATTGACTTATCTTCCCTATATTTGACTAATCCCTCTTTAAAACCACCTAAGCCAGCAAACCTTGCCTCTTTTTTTCTGGCAGCTAATTCCATAAATTAATTACCTATTTTCTGAAGAAGTACTTCTTTCTGTCAGGCTTCTTTCTGTCAACCTGCTGCCAATCATTTTAATGAAATTCTAGCATTATGGGGAAGGGTTGTTCTATCTATTTTCTGTACATCATTAATATTTTAAAATATTCTATCACTGATCTTTCTCTTATTTATCTTTTTTCTTAGCACTTGGAAAGTTACTTCTAAAAAGTAATCCCTCCCATTACTTACTACAGTATTTTTGATACCATTGCTCATTACAGCTCAGTGCTGGGCCAGTGATGAAGGGGCAAGAGGCAACCAAAGTTAGACCAAAGCATATGGAGCACACACTTTACTGGAACTAAAGTGGTCACATCTTTATTGGTTATAGCTGTCAGAAGCCTGGCCCAGCACAGGGCAATGGATGCAAGCTGTTGATTGATCATCAATGGATGGAAAGCACATCTCCACTCTGACTACTGAGGTGATCCATGCAGTGACAATAAAATGGGAAGCACATGGGAATCTACCACTGTGTGATTCCTTATACCATCTGAGAGGGAGGTGGGATGCCTCCAAGTAGGGCATCTCCTTTGATTGCCTGCACCCCTGAGATCCCACAAGGAGATCTAAAGCACACACAGGCCCCATCTCCTCTCCCCCCAAAACAAAATGGACCTAGTTCATCATTAAAACACCACCACCACCAAAGTTGTGACAATGCAAGAAGGGAGAAAAATATCATTGTCTTCAAGGCATCTACAAAGACCAGATCAACTTCCAGCTGCTGAAATAACTTGGGGAGGGGGTAGACAGTTGCCTCTAAGAAACTGACCAGCAAGGTGGCCAGCCTGACTGACTGGTACACCTCCTGCATGGACCAGAGGGAAGGCAACTCTTCCAACGTTTGTCCAAGGGGATGCCCTCCCAGCCAACCAGATAACCTCTGACTGTCCAGCCATTGGGAGGGCTTCAATGAAGAGTAGGTGCTTGAGAAGACCACACCACCAATGAATGATAGAGGCATCTTGCACTGGCCACCTTTCTCCTGCAGCTGGTAAATGGGGCTCTGGGTGAGTCTGGGGCCAGTGCTTTTACATTATTTCTTATGCGTTTTTTGTTTTTTTAAAATCCTTAGGGTTGACAAGAAAATGGCATAAATACTTCAAAACATATGTTACAATGTCTCTTAACATGCCCTTTAAATGTAACTTAGACAAGGTGACAAGAAGACACTGCTAGTGTCACAATTAACATCATTTCATTCTGACATGTTACATTAAGTTTGAAAAATATTCTTTTTCCTGCCAGCCCTTTGTTACAGGTGTGCTATTCACAAGTTAACCATCCACTTCCAAGTCCTGCTTTTTCTAAAACTAAACAGGCCTCAACAACAGAGGCTTTCCTTGTAGAGAACAACTTGAGAACAAGTTGCTTGCTCATTTCTGCATCTCTTTTTTGAAGAGAGAGAGAGAGAGATGGTAACTTACAGGGCAAGAGTACCTGTATATTCCGGCGTATAAAATGACTGGGTGTATAAGATGCCTCCCCCAATGTTTAAGTTAAAATATAGAGTTTGCCCTCCCCTGCCCCGTCTAGCCAGCCACCCGGCTGGAAATCCTGCCCCCCACCAGCCAGCCAGCTCAGTGGCTGTAGATGATGGAATAGTCTGTGAAATTAAACAACAGCTAAAAAAGCATGGGATACTTTGAAAAATCTCTGTGGTGTTCAGTCTTTGGAAAGTAAGGTTTCATTAATAATTAAGTTGGGTAATAGGAAGCTATCAAATCCCAAATTTTTGAATGAGCACATTAATTATTTTAAAGCCACTTGCAAACTCCTGGAGAGGAAATCCCCAAAGCTATGTAAATGGGAATCTTCCTGGCAAGTTTACCAAAATACAATCCCATAATAAATACCTTGCAATTAAAGAATGATTTAACTCTGCCAGAAGCTTTTATTCGGATAAGAGAATTTCACCATAGACAAAACTTGATGTCCTTTTAAAGACTGCTTCTCTTCTCTCCTGAGCTAAATGGAGGGGGATTTAACACTTCAAAGGCAAAGCAGTCAGTCTCACAGCAGGGGGAAGGATCTGCTGGGGAAACTGCCCAGGGAATTTAATACTTCAAAGACAAGGCAGTCATTCTCACAGCGGGGGAAAAGATCTACTGGGCATATAATGAATGAATGAAATTTTATTACAGTCAATAACCAGCATAAACAATATAAAAGTACAGTGTAAAATAGTACAGTATTATACAATACAAGAAAATTGTACAATGTTGTACAATGAACAATAGCAACAAAAAAAAGTTAAGATACCATTTTTCTTCGGCAAGCTATTGCAGCAATGCAAAAACTTGCCACCTTGGCTGTAATCCCTGGTTGCCGGTCAACCAAAAGGTAGTCAATGTAAAATGTATCAGATTTACCTAGTATTTTTTGCAACGTTGATACTATAAACCAACGCTGCAGATCCCAATAAAAAGTACAGTACAATAAAGTACAGTACTGGGCATATAAGACGACCCCCCACTTTTGAGGAGATTTTCAAGTGTTAAAAAGCAGTCTTATATGCCAGAATATACGGTACTTGAATAACAGAGGTCAAAACATTGTTCTATAATATGGATTTTTATTTATTTTAGACCTCACCTTTTCTCTCCCAAGGTTGGAACAGCATGCATACCTCCTGACTAGCCACTGCCAAGCCCTTGAGGTAATGCCTTGCCAGCATGAGATGAAAAACCCAGAGGTTTTCACAAATCTTCTGGAGGAGGGAAGATCTGAGGTTAACAGGCAAAGATGCTTTCTCAAGAACTGAATGAGCCTTGACAAAATGTTAAAGCCACAGATCTGCTTCCCTGCTGTGCTGCCAACATGAGGTCTAATAAAAAAAATAAATCTATGACTGCCATACAACAAATACATTTTTTTTTACTGAAAAAGCAGTTAGATTGAGTTGACTTTCAAATCAGACCTGTAACAGAACAGTGACCAAAAGGCAAAGGAGATCAGGACTCTTTGAACTTTGAGAGTTCTACTACCTATAATCATTTTAACTGCCACAGCTTTTCTCACCCTGCCACTTAATAAGCAACACTGCCCTGTAATATAGCACATCTGGAGCCCATTCACATTACGGAATTATTGCACTATTATTCCACTTTAACTGCCATGGTTCCAAATGATGGGATCCTGGATTTGCAGTGTAACAAGGGGAATTTAGAATTCTTAGCCAGAGAGCTCCAGCACCTCAACTCCAGGATTTTAGAATCATGGCAGTTAAAGTGGAGTAATAGCATTATAATTCTGTAGTGTGAATGGGCCCCTGGTCATTCTATAATATGGGAAGACCAATCCTGTTTGAGGTATTTCTTTGACTGGGGAAGTGATAAATGGGTTGGATGTGGCATGTCAAAAAGAATCCAAGGCTACACTCCTACAGAGAGGAAGTTCTGTCTTGTAAGTAAACATAGACAGAATTATGCTGCATGTGTGTTTACACATGCTTTCTTCCTGGCTGAGATGCTTCAACTGCCCAAATTCCCTTTTATGCACAGGTATAAAAGATACATGTATATATCTTGTCATCCAACGACAAGGGGCCGAGGCTTGCCCACGTCACTTTGCTGCCTGAAGCACAGTACCACATGTTGCCCCTCCAATACTAGGTTGACAGAAGTTAAATCTTAGAAAAGTTACTTTTTTATTACAGTCGGCCCTCTGTATCCATGGTTTTGGAACCAGTGGATTCCACTATCCACGGCTTGAAAAATATTCCAGAAAATAATTTCCAAGAAGCAAACCTTGATATTGCAATTTTATATATGAGACACCATTTAACACTGCCATTATATATAATGGGACATGAGCATCCACGGATTTTGGTACCCACAGCATGGTGGTGGTGGTCTGGAACCAAACTCCAGCAGATACCAAGGGCCTACTGTATAGCTCTCAGAATCCCATGGCCAGCATGACCATTGGCCAATAAAAGCATCTTCTCCAAGCTCTAATATTAGTCAAAGCCACCTAGATTAGTCATAATGTAGAAATGTTTCACCTTATCCTTGTTAGTGAAGATATTAAAAACAAATTTTAAAACTAGCAGGTTTTTGTCCTATTGTGACACCATATATCTGCTTCTTTTTATTTTGCTTTCCCCAGAGAAGCACCTGTTATGTGGGAAGAAAGTGTTGTTCAGTGCAATAGCTACTACTTTCCAATATTTAGTATTTTAGCCTTTGGAGATACTACTGCTACTACCATTACCATATATACTTGATTATAAGTTGAGACATTTTAGTCTAAAAAATTACCTGGGTTGACATGCTGGTTTCCATAAGAGTCAAGTTAATGGTGGTCTATTAAGACAAGGCAATGGCATTGGAGACAGTCATGCCAGAGCGATCACAGTCAGCTACAGAGGTTGCCAAAAAGGCATGTTAATTGTTGTACAATACCTTTGGCTGCTGAATGTTTTTCCCCCCCTTCTTTTGCCATCAGAAGTGTCCTTATTCAAATGCTTGAGCAAGTCACAATGTACCAGTAGCCATTTTGTCTCCATGCATTACTTCTAATACTTGCAACTGGGTGTTAATCATCACCAGAAAGGAAGGCCTTATGGTACTAAGGCCTTCACATATATGTGTTTAATATTTCAGTAAATCCTACGATAAGCCTATAATCAATTCCATAGTTATTATAGTAATACAGAATAGAATTATAATTTCTTACCCTCTGCAAAATGAGTTCTGAAAAGAAAATGAGAGTTTCTTACACAGCATCATTCAAACTGAAAGCTATTGAACTTGCAAAGGAATCCAATAATTGTGTAGTTGTGAAAGAATTTGGCATCAATGAAAAACTTGCTAGAGACTAGAGGGAAAAAAGAGTCTAAACTACAAGAAATGCCAAAGTCAAAGAAAGCACAGCATCACAAACCTGTGCCTTTTGATGCAATGGGAAAGGATCTGAATGGCTGGGCAATTTACTCTGTTTAGTTTCTAGATTGTAATTTGCATGTCACACACACAAGAAATTCTAGTTTTACCACCATCTCTGCCATATGTGACAATTTTGCATTACGACCCCATATCTGTCTACTCCAAAAGAAATCACGGTGAATTCAATGAGGTTTATCCACAGGTAGGAGGATACAACAAGATGGTAGCCCTAATGTATTCATATTATTCCTTTTAAAAATATTTATTTGAACATTTTGTGTATTTGCAACATTCCTCCATGAAACAAGTAACAGTAAACCTATCACAGCAGGATGTAAATGGCTGATAACAAACGCAAATGATGAAAACAGTCTTCTAGTTATCAATAACAGCAGAAGTACCCATTCATGGGGGATGCCTTGTCTGTTGTTTAGAAACACATGAAGAGCCAATTATTGTTAGCACAGTATATCTACATGTAGGTAGACTTTTGTGCATGGTGGCACATACCTGAGCACCACCAAGGGAGAAAACAAGCTGACATGGCATTTGTGAAGCTATCTCACATGCAAAGGAATATGAGGCAGAGCCAAGAACCTTGGCTAGTGCCATCACCACCCATACTACAGAACTGTCCATAGGTGGCTGGGGAACTTTGGGAGATGTAGTTCAACACATCTGGAAGGCAACAGGCTGGGGAAGACTTATTGTTGTTGTGTGCCTTCAGGTTGTTTCCAGCTTATGGAAATCCTAAGGTGAACCTATCATGGAGTTTTCTAAGACTGAGAGTGTGTGACTTGCCCAAGGTCACCCAGTGGGTTTTCATGGCCGAGCGGGGGTTTGAACCCTGGTCTCCAGAGCCATAGTCCAACACTCAAACCACTATTCAGTTTCAACCAAATTCAATTTCAGAGTTCTTGAAGACCCCAATGACTTTTTGCAGCGGTGGGCAGTAGCAAAGACAGAACTTCTTTCTGCTAATAGCTAAACCTTAGGAATGGTACATCAGCCTTTTAGAATGCCAGGGGTGAGGGGAGGCAAAAGCTGGCAAATTACCCACCAATGGTCCCATGAAGAAAGGGGCATAGCGATCTGGGAAACACATGAGACCAGATTGAGACACAACAGGGGCAGGATTCAGGCCGAAGGCCTGAGGTTCACCACACTCTGCATTAGGGTGGTGATTGCAAGTGAGGGTGTGACATGGAAATTCTCTTTGTGATTGCCAAACTCTTCTTGACACACTGATTTAAATGTTACTGTTGCTAAACCAAGCAACCCACAAATGGAGGACACATAAATCTGTCTTGCACCAGGTCACCTAGCTCACCAGGCAGGGGCTAGATGGCCCATCTTTGGCCTGACAGATGTTTTTGGACTACATTTTGTATAATCCCATACCATGGACTCTGCTTTCTTGGGCTTCTGAAACTTGAGGTCCAAAATTTCTGGAAGACCAAAGGTTCTCCTCCTGTTCTCAGATAAGAGGTCTTTACTATCACCTGCTAGCTGATCCTCTTAACAAAAATTACTTCAGAATTCACAGAATATGGCTGGGATACTCTTCATTCAATGTGCTCCACTGCTAAACAAACAATGGTTCAGGAGCACCCTGAGCAACTTCTTGTGAATCCCTGCTCTCCCTAGTACCACATCTCCAAATCATACCTTAGGTGATTACCTTACCTTCTCTAGAATGTTTCTCCACATACTCAGTCTGGCCTTTGTCTCACAGCATACGTATTAGCGGCCACCAACTAGCCTTAGCACCAGGAGAACTACAACTATGATTTAAGGGTCCTGTACAAGACTATGGATCTGATTCTGATTAAGCCAGTGTCATCTTTCAGCCCTGCAATTCCTGGGAGACCTGAAGTGATAAACACAGCAAATTGCTTCAATCCATCACCAAGAGGCTATCAGCTCAGTCTAAGCAAGAGAAAGATCTCTGCGTGGAAGCACTTTTCTCTGTGTTGCTGATATGGATGTACACTATTCATACTTCAGTTCCTACCTATACCCAATCAAACTGGCATGTTGTATCTTGTGCAACATACAGGGGTGCAAAGCTCAGAGCTTGTAAACATTACATTTTTGAACTATCATTTCTAGAAAACCTCTAGCCAGCAGAGCTACTGGCTTGGGGAATTCTGGGAGCCGTAGTCCAAAAAGTAACTTTTGCAAGCTCTGACAAATCTGTATCTGAACTCATTGGTTTTTACACAAGGTCAGTTGCCTTCAGCTGCAGCTGAACTGAGGCCATGACCTGACTTTATCCTCCTATTGGAATTGGTGTATTCATTGTATAAATGGTAGGTGTTTAGTTTCATGATCACAGTGTTAATATTAAGACCATGTTTATCATCCCTTCAATGAATATTAATCTTTTAAGGCTCAATTTTCAGTCAGTAGATAGTCAATGGATGTGTGTTCTCACCCTTACACAGTGTGCAGAATTGTCTTCACAAGTTACCTTTGGCTTTCAGTGAATCAGCTGTCAGTAGAGAAACTAATAAAACAAACAAGTAAAAATGCACTCTTTTATATGAAACAATTTTACCATGCCATCTGCAAGCTAATGGATTGAAGAATAACATAATTATACATCTGCTCTTTTACTCTTATTAATAACTGTAAAATAAGAACAATATGGTGAAGGTTGTAGTCATGGCAACAGACTACACTAGTCTAAGAAATAAAGAGAAAAATGCAGCACGTTTTCAAGGTAAAATATTTTATTCCTTCTCCTCCAGATACAAAAAAGGTAGCACAGAAGAATAAAAGTATAACTGCTTCCATTTTAACATAACAATAAACAATTTTCTTTGTATTAGTAGATAATTATGATGTAATAGCAACAGTATTATTATTACCTCAGTTTCACAGTGTACCAGGTGTTACTGAATGGAGTTTTAGACCCTCAATGATTCAGATTCTATCTAAGAATTTAGGAATCAGTATCATCAGATAATGTGGCATGTCACTTTTTGTAACTGTGCTATTGTGATCCTATCTATGGGGATTTCATTCAGGTGTTTTACCAGTCCATTTGAAATTGTTGTTGTTAGTAGGGAGAATTTATAAATTAAATTTGAAAAAAGGTCAAAGTTTTACAAAACAGAAATACTACCTTGTGACTGTTCTCCTGTTGTAGACCTCCTTGGTAGAGTGAGGAAGACTACCTGCCCTCTTGACCCTTGCCCTTCGTGGCTGGCAGTCCAGGGGGGTGACGCCTTGAGGATGTTCCTCAGGGACATCATCAATGTGTCCCTTATGGAAGGTCATGTTCTATCTTGCTTGAAGGAAGCAGTGGTTAGACCGCTCCTAAAAAGACCTTCCCTTGACCCCCTGGATATGAAGAACTACAGGCCAGTCTCCTTGTTACCTTTTTTGAGCAAGGTGATCGAGTGGGCGGTTGCTCTTCAACTCCAAGCTGTCTTGGAAGAAACCGCTTATCTAGATCCATTTCAGACTGGCTTTAGGATGGGATTTGGAGTTAAGACTGCCATGGTTGCCTTAGCTGATAACCTTCGCCTGAGCATCGACAGGGGTAGTATGACCCTGTTGGTGCTATAGCAGTTTTTGACTGAACCAAGCTTTACTGAACCAATCAATGCATCCCTCAGATTAAACACTCTAGAAGTTCATACAACAAATTTGACCATCAGTGACTGTTCACTGTAATGTGTTATAGAACTTGCACTTTTTTGGACTATAGCTCCCAGAATCTCCTAATGTTTTTGGGGGGGCTACAATGCCCTGGGGGAGTCCAAGAGTCATAGTCCAAAAATTAACTTGTCCAAGTTCCAGTATATTGTAACTAGTTAAAGGCCCAAGACACTGATCAGGTAGGAGTAAAATGAATGATTTCTATTTCAAGTTCTGCCCATTATTACAATTGGCCTGCTCTTTACACACCTACCCCCTCCTTCCTCAATATCTCCCCACTGGCTCCTTTCCTTCTGTTTCTCACTCCACAACTTCTTCCTCATAACACCTTTATTTCTCAGTTATCATTCCAACCTGAAGACCCACTATGCTTTGCTAAAAATGGAAAAGTGAGTATGGGAAAGAGGAGAGGGAAAGCTGTTGCTTCTATCTAATCTTGCTCTTGGTACCAGAGAGTTCAATGGATACCATAGGCTGCCGAAAAGATAAATCAATGGGCCCTAGAGTAAATCGAGCCTGAACTCTTCCCTAGAAGCCAAAATGACTAAATTGAGGCTTTCATACTTTGGACATACTATGAGACAACATGACTTACTGGAAAATGTCAGTAGTGATAGTCATGCTATAACAGCAGCAATAGGAGTTTTTTCCAAATGCAAACAGCAAGGGAGGGGATGCTATCCACACCACGTGTAGAGTATGGTCGAAGGATTAAATTTCATTCCACTGCCCCACTCTGATTCTGGATAGAGAGAGCTGCAGCTGCTACATGCTTTTTAAAAACCCAACCACACAATTACTAGTAGCTTAGAAATCATTAACAGTTTCAAGTCAAAACACACCTTATGTATATACACAACACTACATCGCTTGTTTGTACTTTAATTAAGCAGATGAGTACTTACCGAGAATATAGTACAAGGGGAAGGGTGTCTTATCTCCCATCTCCCTGCATGATCTCCATGAACACTCCATCCCAGCATAGTTAGAAAAAATGTAGCAGTGGTGCCAATGGGGACTATTCTCTAAGACCCCTTGCCAAATTGCCCTCTTTTGTTATTGTTGTTCTGATTGTGCTAGAGAGGGAAAAAGTAAACCTCACTTCCCTCATGCTGCATTCCTATGCACTTATAATGATTTAAAGTAAAAACAAGATGCATGGCTCCATGTTACATACTAAGCAGACATCTAGGGGCTTACCACACTCCATAGTAAAGCAGCAGGGAAGCAGGAAGCATCTTCCATACTGGCTTACCACATGATGCCATTGCTCTTCCAATGTTCTTTGGTTCCAGTCTTGAGGGAGACCAAGGTAAAACTGCATCTTTTTGCTAACAGGTTTTTCTGGTTAGCAAAAAGATGCAGTTTTACCTCGATCTCCCATGGGACCGGAACCAAAGAATGATGACATCATGCAGCAGGGCATCACAAAAGATGAAAACTTCCTACTGCACTGCCACTTTTCTTTAGAGTGTGACAAGCCCCCTACTTTGGTATCTGGTTGCAGAATATATGCTGTGCAGAGTTTGCAAGCAGGAGGGATTCCACTTTGACCACCATGGCAACATCCTATGGAATCCTGGAATTTGTAGTCTGGTGAGGTACTGTAGCTCTGTAGCTGAGAATTCTAATATCTTGTCTATACGAGGCTATAAAATGTGGATTGGTGTGTACAAGGTTTGTCTATTAAATGAGACTAGGGACATTTTCAGACATGTCTTACTGTTAGAAGCTTTCGGGAGAGCTTTGGCACTGCCGCGCAGCAGGGACTCCATTTCAGATGACGCAGTCCCTCTGGCGAAATCGTCCGTGTCACTTCTGTGTAGGATTGGAGGCGGCCACGCCATATTTCACCAGATTTTATTCATGAAAGTTGTCCATGAATAAAATATGGTGCGGCCGCCTCCAATCCTACACAGAAGTGACACGGATGATTTCACCAGAGGGACGGCGTCATCCAAAATGAAGTCCCTGCTGCACGGCAGTGCCGAAGCTCCCCTGAAAGCTTCTAGCGTGGTAAGACGTGTCTGAAAATGCCCTGTTTCTACCTTTCAGACAAATCAGGGAGAACTGATTGTGAATGCTTGGGGGTGACCTTGAACATGTCTGAACCTGCGTGAAAAACATCAACAGTCTCAGCCATTCAGTTCATTATCAGTTGTCATTTAAAGCAGCTGTGTTGTCTGTTGTATGCTGGAAAATGTTAAGTTTAAAAGTCGAGCAACATGACATTCTGCAGCAACTTGAGGCGGACCCAAACTTTTTTCAAAAAATCATCACTTGTGATGACACCTGGATCTTCCAGTATGATCCTCAGACAAAACGACAGTCAGTGTACTGGAAAACATCATCATCACCAAGAATGAAAAAAGCACACCAAAGCAAGTCCACATTCAAAGCCATGCTCATTGTTTTTTTGTTTTTTGTTTTTTTACATCAAGGGCATATTTTTGGCAGAATGGGTTCCAGAAGGCAGAATAGTAAAGCAGCATTACTATAAGGAAGTTTTGACAAACCTGAGAGAAGCAGTCAGAGAAAAAAAGGCCAGTACTATGGGGAAATGGTTTCATTCTTCATCAAGACAACGCACCTGCTCACATAACACTTTCTGTGAAGCAGTTTTTGGCCAATAAATGCATTACTACACTTGAACACCCTCCATATTCGCCAGATTTGGCACCATGTAACTTTTTTTTCCCCCTAAAGTGAAATCGATGCTTAAAGGAACACATTTTGAGTCAATTGATGCAGTACAAAGAAAACGGCAGATGTGTTGAAACAGCTGACAGAAACTGATCTGCTCCATGCCTTCAACCAGTAGAAAACAAGACTGCATTGGTGTGTGAGTGTGAACAGGGAGTACATTGAAGGGGAAAAACATTAAGGGAAGAAGTCAGTGAAGCTTTGAAAGCTTGCATAATGCATTGTATGCTTTGGAGTTAGCCCAAAAAAGGTATCACTGCTTGTGAATTTTGGATTTTGTTGTATTTTGCTGGACAGCCAATATGGCTACCTCTGGACAGAGGTAGGCAATGATCAGGGATGGTGGGATCTGCAATCCAACAATATATGGAAGACTACATGTTCCCCATTGCTGGAGTCAGAGCTGAACAAAGTTACTTTTTTGGCCATGTTGATTAGGAGGTTTGGGGAAGAGTAATTCAAAAATGTAACTGTTCCAAGCTCTGCTAAGTAGGTTATTACTGCACTTGATAAACCAATGAACTGATTCAAGGTAACAGTTGCTTCATATGTTGAAAGGAAAATGAGGATAGATAGCATGTTTGTGTGTGAAAGAGAGAGAGAGAGAGAGAGAGAATGTTTTCTAAACCGAGGGCTTGTCTATACGGTCAAAATAATCCTTATGGGATGAGAACAGAAAGCAATCTGCTCATATGGACATTCACATAAATACATGTCATTAGGAAGAGGGGCAGCCAACTCCACCACAAAGTCTGTATGTAGCATCCGGGGCTTCATCCAGATTTTTTAAAAAGCTCTGTACAACATGTGAATGTGCGACGGTTCACAGGTATGAACAGGCAGCGTAATCTGATTGGCTGGATGAGCATGGGGTGGGGCTAGCAAACAGGGAAAATGCCTGCTGCTGCCATGTTGACCTTTCAGCTAAGCAAGGGTCTGATAAATCGATCAAACGGCAATCTTATACTCTCTTTTTTCCCCTTTCTTTTTTTTTAAAAAAAATACAAAATATCACATGTGTGCACCATGGAAAACTGTTTTTTGTTTTTTTGTTTTTTAAATGGTGGTAGCAGATTTAAAATCACAAGTAAATCATTCATGCCCACCATCTTGGCTCGGGGTCATGTGGAGTTTAGGTGGGGTTCTTTTGACCATGAAGACAGGTCATAACATTGTGAATGCCTGCTTTTTCAGATGTGTTCATATTTTTTCCTCCTTGTATAGATGAGCCCTGAAAAAAATAAAAATCCATTTGTTACCTCAATTTGACCTAAATGGAGTGTGGTTTCGGTAACTTTTATTTTCACTCAAACTATTGCTCTGGTTCCTTTGCTTTATGTTTTACTTTCACATCAGAGTTGTCAAAAGTTAGAACAGATGTTTCGATACAAAGGGAAGGGACTTTTTATTGCTGCTCTATTTACTTCCTCTTGTAAGATCAACTTACATTTCTCCCTGACTGCAACAAAGAGAGCATTCTAGCAGCTTAACAGCTACCTGGGGGAAGCCTGAATTTACTGCTCCCCTCAAGCATTATGAATCAGGAGAACTGTGGACCCTCAACCACCCCCCTCTCCTCTTCACTGCACAACTGAAGCTTTTGTGATTCTCAAAATTAGGTCAGCAAATGCATTGGCTTAGAAGCAGAATCTCATAGTGATGCTTATAACATGAACTCATTCCATCAATAAGATGGTTGGCTTGTGTGTTTGTTGCTGTGCTTGTTTTCTGGCAACTTACCAGTTTTTAAAACCATGGATCCCATTCACTTTTTTACACATTAAAAAAAGTATTTCTGCTTTCATGTAGTTTTTTTTTTTTTTAAGCCAAGTGCAATTTCAGCTCTGAGGAGGTAGAGAAAAATCCCGTACCCTGGGCATTAAGAAAGGGATCATAAGGAAGTATGTCCAGCTGCCCAGATTTCTCAGAGTCTGGCCTGGGCCTCAGGAACTTTTGAAGCCTAGGTCTTATTTACTGTAGTTTTGCTCACTGGCTAGGACCACACACCAAAGGAAACGTGGTATGTGTTAAGAGGTCTGGAACTAAGTCTCTAACAGTTCTTCATTCTAAAAATAAAGGACATTTTTCAGCTTGTGCTGTCTGTTGCTGCATCTGCCTTTCCCTTTCTGCTGCTCCAGCATGGCAAGAAGTGGAAGGACCAGCTGTGTTTGTCTCTTGAAAACCACAGAAATGGAAAAAGACCATTCAACACACAGTCTGGTAGAACTGAAGGCTTCTGTTTGCCATTATGCAATGGGTGCCAATGGTGGTATTGCTCTGTACCCTGCATTTCTATGGTGGGTGAGTGTATGTGCATGTGCCTTCAAATCACTTGTTGACTTACGGTGACCTCATGAATTTCATAGAGTTTTCTTAGGGCAAGGAATACTCAGAAGTGGTTTTGCCACTTTCTTCCTCTGAAATACAGCCTAAAGTACCTGGCATTCATTAGTAGTCTCCCATCCAAGTACTAACCAGGGTTGACTCTGCTTAGCTTCCAAGACCAGGGACTTTATCACACAGCAAATATGACATCATAATGAGACCTAATGACATCAAAAGGACATCTATACTACACGGCATCATGCTTTGCCATTTTTAAGTAGTGAATAAGGCATTCCTTTTTATTGATGGCCCAAGCTGTCAATAGATCTGCTGTGGTGTTTTTTCCACGGTTTTGCAAGTGTCTGAAACTGCATGCCATAGTGCACTCAAAGCCGGGTATGGGACACTCTTTTTATGAACCTCCCTGGTTTACTTGGAAGTTTGTGTGTTTCTGTGCTTGTGTGTACGTTTTGGGTTTTAATTTAGCTGGGGTTTTTTTACATTTAAGGGTGCTTGCATCTTCTCACGAGAACCACCAAGATCACATGCCCCAGCAAATGCAGAAGTAGACAGCATCTGTGCTCCAATAATGCTGGGACTGCTTTTTCATGCTATTACAGCAGTGTGTGAAAAAAGGGTTATTGTGCCAGGAAAAAAACACTTCAAAATGCGGCGGGAAAGACACATCTTCAGAGGCTGGTCTGATAAAGTCCCAGATGGGATCCGGTGCCTAAAGCTTTCTGTTAGATTTAACTCCAGGAATAGAAGGCAATTTGGACGTTGCATATACTCTAACGTTTCACAGATGAAAACCAGGACATGTGTGGCCAAACAACATCAAACTGTGGCCAAGAGGGCAAAAGTTATAAATGAAGGAGAGCATACAAGCAAGGAGAGTGTGCTTTTGCTTGAGCCTACTGGGAAGAGGAAGATTCTGCACCTTCCTCTTCTCCCCCTCTTGCTCTGTTAACTGATTGCAAACTACTTTTGCACTTTGAACTTTGTCCTTAGTCTGCAGCATTTCAACAGCAACGGAAAAAGTGGGTGGAGGAGAATCTGGAACCATTTCTAAGCAGCTGAAAAAGTGGGATGACGAGGGTGTGTGTGAATTGGACTGTCTCTACCACATTAGAATAGTCGGAGGGGATGAGGTTTTCTTGTCTGTAAGCCACAAAGTGAGATTTATAGAAACACCAGTCATTCACAAAACAGCAGTCAATCATGACACTGAGCTTCCTTCTGCAGACCTTCCCATTTTCCCTCAACATGAACCATTTCAATGGCCACCAGTATCCATCCCAGTGCTAGGTACACATCAGAAATTAATTTTTGGTTTATTTCTGTCATTGTGCCCCCTTCCTGCAATGGTCAGACTTTTAATGACTGAAAGCAAATGAATGAATGAAGCATAGCACTGGAAGTGCAAAAACAACATTATGTAAGAGGATGATCGCATGCTAGAGAGAAGTGAAAAGGTCAAAAGAGTCGGCATGTTGTGTCACTTCAGGCATTAGAGAGCATTAGAAGCTGCAATGCCATTAGTATAAAATTTAATTGAAATCAGGATTTAACATAATCTCAAACAAAAACATAGCCTTAACCTTGGCAACAACACAGCTTGTACAATGCATTGCCCAATCCTGTAGAAACAATGGGCATAATCCAACCAGAGTTTAAATGCTTCTAGGCCCTGTGGATTTCAAAGGCAGCAAGATAAACTCATGATTGACTCTCCCACTGAAATCAATAGGACTTTAAAGCACTTTGGCTGGATCATGTCCAATGCGTCTTTAATTGCTGTTTATAAGTCCACCTTTCTATAATCTTTCACATAAGAGTAAGGATGAGCTGAAACAAGCCTACTGTTTCACCGTCACAGGAAATGAAATGAGTAAAAAATGGGAAAGTTACTTTTCTGGACTATAGTCCCCCAAAATGCCCAGCCATCCTGGCCAGTGGCCATGTTGCCTAGGTTAGTATAGGAATTGTAGTCCAGAAAATAATTTCCCTATGCTCTAATAATGGAGAGGGTATTTTGGCTAAGTAGGGAAGAAATTTGAGGATGCAAGACAAAACTGTGTCCTCTAACAGAACTTGTCCAATGGAAATACCATCTTCCCACAGAATCCCCTATAAAATAATGCTATAGCATCACTTGGGGTGGGGGAGGGAGAGAGTATGGAGAGACAAATAGTAGCACCCAACCAGTATGTGGAGATCTGGTGGCAAGCAATGGCAAATTTTATCTTCAGTCTTTTAATGATTTTAAATGATTTTAATTTAATTGCATTTTAAAACAACCTGTATATATTTTTATTTATACTTTGTATGTATCTTAATTTGTATTCGTTTTAAATTTTGCAAGCTGCCTTGAAATATAAATGAATCATCATCATCACCACCACCACCACCATCAAAGAGATTCCACCTAAACATTAGAAAGAACTTCCTGAGGGTCAGAGCTCTTTGACAGTTCAATGCACTGCCTCAGAGTATAGTGGAGCCTTCTTCTTTGGGTTTTTTTAAACAGAGGCTGGATGGCCACTTGTTGGGCATTTTTTGATTGTGTGTTCCTGTATGGCAAGGGGTTGGACTGAATGGCCCTGGTGGTCTCTTCCATCTCTATGATTCTATGATCATCAGTTGCCTTCCCTCATTTCCACCCGCAAATTTGCCTGGCATTCAGCTGCCACCCCCACCTACTGGAGCTGGCATTCCTTCCTGGATACTTGCTATAGATTGGCAGCCAATGGCCCACACACCAAGACCAGTCTACAAACCACCACTACTATACAATCCAACTGCTACAGGTTTGAGTCTTGTCAGATGGTCCTAAATAGAGGCCTCCTCTGCCATCTTAAGTTTTGCTTTAGTTTGCTTAGCTGCTTTGTAGCCATATTAGAGGAATGTTTAGAAATGGGAGGGGTTGCAGGTGTGGAGGCCGGTAGTGTGGGGACCAACGTCACTGGAACTGCCTGGTGCTATGTGGGAAGGAATGTTGCTGGATGGTGGGAGAGGGGAAAATAGATAACTTTGAACAGTTTTAAAAGTGAAACTTGGAATAGTTTGTCAGAGCTTGCAATGACCTGCCACTGTGCTGATCCTATACTTTAATAAAGCTTGCTTGGATTTACCCAGAGGCCTTTTCTTTGACTAGGGAAAGACAGGGGCATCATAAGTCTCCCTTATCTGAAATGCTTGGGACCAGAGGTATTTTGAATTTTGGAATATTTCAGATTTTGGGATACTTGTATATACATAATGAGATATCTTGGAGATGGAACCCAAGTCTAAACATGACATTCATTTATGTTTCATATACACCTCGTACACATAGACTGAGGGTAATTTTATACACAATACTTTTAATAATTTTGTGCATGAAACAAAGTTTGTGTACTTTGAACCATCAGAAAGCCGATAGGTGTCTCTATCTCAGCCACTCATGTGGACAATTTTGGAGTTTGGAATATTTAGGATATCGGAATTCCAGATAAGGGACACTCAACCTGTACAAGGTTTTTAGAAATAATGTGGGGAAATAAATATATGAACATTTTGTCTTAAACATTCCCTTCTCCATTCTGAAAAAAAAATCATAATCCATTTTCCCCATCCACCCCCCAAAAAGAAGCTTTGATTAAAAAAAATAACTGCAAAAGAGTTTTGTTTTGTTTTTCAATCATTTTTCTGGGTTCCCACCCCCCTGGGTCTTTACATTTGGGTCTCCAGATATCTACCTAAGGCAAATAAATTGAATGATAATTAATACAAATTGAAATTGTGACATTAAACTTGGTTGAACACAGGAGGAGATGTGCCACCTAAGTCTCGTTGTCCAAATTCATTAATTTATCCAGGGAGCAAAGGGGTGGGGAAAGTTGGCAATGATGATCTAGTTAGTAAAAGCAGTGGTCAAAACAAGTAAATGAACCAAACTGATTGCAATGTCTTTCAGGGAGAGTGCAATTGAATTACCCAATGTTCCCATTATATATTCAAAAACCAATTAGTTTAAGCATGCTTTATGGAGAGAGCTTCTCTCTTGTTTAACAGACAATTTTAGTTCTGACTATTTGAGATAATGGCATTTAATATAAAACTTCAGTGGAGTGTGAAATAAAGAGCAAGGAGCACATTTTGATTGTTTAAATATGGGTTATTCGGTTTTTCATTGCAGTTATAAAAATGGAGAAAAAAACTTTCAGAATGTCTTTACTATTCCAGATGTGGGGAAACTTCTTTGGGAGAATATATCCCACAATGACTGTGTCATATTACAACCCTTTTGGTCACAGCCCTGTTCACTGCTGGCTCACTTTTGATGGGTGCAGGTCAATGCAGCAATATTCAACTGGTATTATGTCATTAGCACTAGCTAATGTTTGGCTTTCACATTCAATTCAAGGTGCTGGATTTAGTCATCAGTGCTGTTCACCCTCCAGGACTGACTTATCTTAGAACAGTAATTCCCAAACCTGGGTCCCAGATGTTATTGGACTCCAGTTCTCAGAAGCCCCAGACAGAACAGCCAATGGTCATAGATTCTGGGAGCTGGAAATCCCCAACTTTGGAACCACTGTCTGAGAAAGTCCCTCTCCCCAGATTAGCCCATCTAACCACCAGAATCACCTTCCCCTCCTCCATACCTACTAGTTTGTATAACAGTATAGTAAAATAGTATAATTGTTGCTTTTATCAGGTGTGTTTTTATGGTGCTTTTATCTGTTTTAACAGCTTTGAATTGTGATTTTAATTGTTCTGTGAGCTGCCTTGGGTCCCACTTCGGGAGAAAGGCAGCAAAGAAAATGCACAAATAAATAAAAAATAGATACATTGTTTGGGAACTAAAATAACCTTTAGTAAGGAGCCTGGTTTTGGCCCATACTAGATGTGATGGAACAAATATTCATGGGTCTGCCCCATTTGAACATAAAGCAGAGGGTGAAAGTCTTCATTGTCACATAAAAAGAAGCACCCCACACATCCTAGCCACAGTTTAACTCCCTGAAGCCTGTGAAGTCGAAGGCTTTCATGGCCGGCATCCATAGGTTTTTTTGTGAATTGGATGTTCAGGTGAATGCTGTTCAGGTGGCTCAGAATCTCCAAATGATCTACAGATCAACCAAAACAATCCAAGAAATCCTACGCTCAGCAAAGGACAAAAGAGAGCCTCTCACAGACGTAGGAGTTTACTGCATACCATGCAGCTGTGGACAAGCTTACATAGGGACCACTAAATGCAATGTGCAAACATGAATCAAAGAATGTGAGAGACACTGCAGACTGGGCCAGTCAGAAAAATCAGCACACATTATAAACTAGCTGGACATAAAATGTTATTTAAAAATACCAAAATTCTGAACCAGGCCAACAACTATCATGTTAGAATTCACAGAGAAGCTATTGAAATCCACAAACACCTGGACAACTTCAACAGGAAAGAAGAAACCCTTAAAAAAAACAAAGTTTGGCTACCAGTCCTGAAAAACACCAAAATCAAAACTCAACACATGCAAATGAACTTCTACCAGGGACAGGGCGATTTCCAGCAGACAATGGACCATTAGCCTAACAGACACTAATCCTTGCATATCCTCCCACACTAGGAACTAGCCATTCAAATACACAAATTTACATATCCTCTTCAACAGGGACTCATAGCATATGAACCCCACACACCCCTACACTACCATTGTCTGAAGATGCCAGCCACAGATGCAGGCAAAATGTCAGGAATAAACTCTTCCAGAACACGGCCTCACAGAAAAACCCACAAAAAATCTCTGAAGCCTGTTGCTCCAGCCACTCTTTCTCTCCTGTGCTGATATCCAGGACCCAAACATAATTTGAGATGAGGGTCAAAATTGTTAACATACCTTCCCCCCTCCCCCACACACACAAACACCTGTCATAATTACATTCGATACATACAGGGGTTGTCTAAATGGTGAAAATACCCCTCATGGAATTTGCTGGGAATATGACCTGTCTAAATGGGATCCCTCAACAATCCACTGTATTCAGGAGGGGCACCCACAACATCAAAAACAAGTTTCAAAAAAACAGTGAGGGGGTGCACATTCCTGCTCGCTGGGACAAGCGATTCGCTTTGAATCACTTCCCCATAGGAGAGGAAGTGCAAAGCTGATCAGCCGGGTGAATGCAGGGTAAGCAGCCACAGAGTAAGCGGTTTGCTAAAATGGTAAGCGGCCGCTGCCATCATGTTGAATTTTCACTTTAGCAAGTGATCGCTAAGGTGATAAAATGGGATGGAGTTTTTTGTTTCTCTGTTGTGTTTAATAAAAAAATCGCTCTATCACTCTAGCGCATCTTGGACATTGGGCTTTTTTTTTTTTAAGTTCGCTGGCGGCTACGTACAAACACAAATAAATCAGTCATGGCCACATTCTAGCATGAAAAGCTTATGGGGCAAAAATACAATTATGACAAGTCACTGCTGCTGCAAAATGCCATTTCCCCCCGTATAGAAAGGGCCACAGTCTCATGTGTGATGAAAGGAAATGTTCTATTTTAATTCTGAAATTACGTCTAAGATTCTGCATCAGGAGACATTGCTATGATGAAGGAGCTCTATCCTCATAGCTGTGTCTCCCAATGAAGCCAAGCAGCAAGGATTTGCAACAGGCAGGTACAGAGATGCCAGTTGCTGCCAGGAGAAGTTTGAACGCTTCTTTCTGTTTGAAACACATCACCTTCATTCTTGGGGGTTCTATGAACTGCTTTCCAGTTTTTGCTAGACCCACATCTATTTCCTAGATAATATACAAATGGAGAAAGGGGGAGAATATGCAGAAAGAATCCTATCTGCTGCCACCACATTTTCTTTGTTCTGTTCTCAGCAGCAACCCCAGAAGTGGGGAGTTTTATTCCACAGAAGTTGGACCTTTGAGTTCCAAGTAATCTAACAAGTATTTTTAAAAAACAAAATGATACATCCAAAGTACTATAAGAATGGGAATGCCATTGCTTGTTCTTAGATATTTTAAGAGACATTTTGACAAGAATTTTTTAAAGCAAAGTTAGCAAGGTAATGCGAACACAATGAATATGAATCTTAGATTTGAATAATTTTCAGTGTCTCATTCTCTGCAATGCTAGACATTTGGGGACTGAAGGAAAATTTCATATAGGGGACAGAACTGTTATTGGGAGGCAAAGCCCTCATTTTGCCACCACCATAGCTACGCTTCTTGTGGACAATAAATTGAACAATATCAAAATTACTGTTTGCTTCTTTTGTAGAACCTCACATAGAAACTTAACCTACAAAGGTGCCATTACTTAGCCCCAGAAACAATGTTTTCTGACTATCTTCATATTGGGAAAGGGGCAGGATCATTGTTCTAAATGTATACATGTTAACAAAAGCATGTAAAATTTTAACAAAATCACCCATGGCAAAATTTGATAAGCTTGATTAGCAAGGAATTGTGGTTACAGAGAGCCGACAGTTTGCACATTGGGTAATACTGACAGCTTAATAGAAAAAAAGGCCTTAGCAATATGAAAAGCATGAAGAACAATTTGTGTACTAACACAGGTGAAGCTGAAGGTCAGCTGACTAGGTTTTAATACCAAATTTATCATGGCCATACAGTAGGTATATGTTTCCAGAACTTTCTACATTCCCATGGAAGCTTCTCCAAACAACATCATTAAAGGAGGGAGAGGTAGAATTAGTATTTTTTTAAAAAGGGTTCAGAAGCATTAAGAGATATGTCATTTTTCCTGATGCCATTATAAAAGAATTTGGTTGGGTCACCAACAACATGCTACATCCTATATAGTGCAAGTGTGGGGAATCTATGTCCCTCAGATGTTGCTGGACCTCAGCTCCCATCAGCCCAAGCCATCATATGTATGTGTGTGTGTGTGTGTGTGCTTTCAAGACATCTGTTGACTTATGGTGACCCCACAAATTTCATAGGGTTTTTGGCAAGGAATACTCAGAGGTGGTTTTGCTAGTTTTGCTAACCTTCCTCTGAAATATAGCTGGGTTAGGGCCCAACACAACATTTTAAAATAATATTTCTTTTAATCTGTTTCCACTGAGAGGAAATGGATCAGGGTCTGCGTGTCTGCAAGAGCCCACCCTGGCAGGCAGATCCACTGCTGCAGCTTCTGGCCTGCCTTGCTCCTCCAAAGCAGGAAGGGGTCTCGCAGGGGTCCCTTGGTCACATGTTGTGGACTGGCTTCCTTGCTTCCAGGACAGCACGGGAGATGGTGGCAATAGTGGCTGCAGCGATGGGCCAGCATGCCCATCTGCACTTCCTCTCATTCTGTGGAGGGAACAGGGGAGGAACAGGCCTGATCCATCCATGCCCAGGATATACCAGCAGGGAGCCAGCATATCGGTTCATGTAGATGAGCCCACTGTATTTACAGGTGGTTGAGAATGTCATTCCCTTTGAGGGGAAAACTGAACAACATTAACTTTTTCCCCCCATATCCTGGATTGAAAGAATTTGAAATTTTAAAAGTTGAATGTGTCGAATCCAATGAATTTGTCTATTCAGGCCTAGGCTCGAAACACTTAACTTTTCAAAATCTGAGTCTGAATATCTGTATACTTAGCCATGTTAGTGCTGAATTAGGGCTGCCATTTCTCTTCCCCTCCCTGAAAGGTTAATCAAATTCAACATTTTATACAGCTGGCAGGTACATCATGGTCCTCTCCATGCTGGTGAACAGCAGTAACTATTGCATTTGGCTGGTGCAGACAACTGAGAATTTGGCTTCCTTTTTGAAGAATTTATCACAATTCACAAATTGCTTCATGTTCCAAAGAAAAAGAACCTCAACTTTAAAAGCATCCCAGTGCAGGGGAAAGTGAAACTGACTGAATTTCCCACCCCTATTTATATCTGACAGTCTGAATATTTGTTAAGTGTTTGCCACTGAATTTCTTATGCACTTGGACAAGGAAAGAAAAGAAAAGCTAAAAGCATTTTTAAAGTGTTTTCTTGTGGCTAGAGAAGCCTCTATGACCAGCTCCACCAACCACTGATGTATAATGTGCTTCCCAGTACTTTTACATTAAGCTACTATGCATAATAATAATAATAATAACCTGCCGGTACTGTTGCGGTACCACAGTGCCATTTGAGATAACACTCAAATGTCCCTGTGGTACCACAACAGTACCGGCAGGGACGGGCGTCATGCGAAAGGGACGCCCTCCAGTGCAGCAGCCTCACAACATGGTGAGGCTGCTTCCGTTACATTTAAGACATCCGAAAAAGTCCTATATTTTGTAACTGTACAATTTCAGTAAACTGTACAATTTCAGTACACTGTACAATCACTGAAATCACTGTACAATTTCAGTGATTTTTACTCACGAAAGTTGATCGTGAGTAAAAATCGCTGAAATATAACACTCAAATGTCCCTGCGGTACCGCAACAGTACCAGCAGGGATGGGCGTCATGCGAAAGGGACATGGCGAGGCTGCTTCCGTTACATTTAAGACATCCGAAAAAGTCCATAGACTGCGATACAGGATCTCAGTCAATATCATTGATATTTTCAAGGTATGGTAAATATATCTGAGACTAACATTCACATGCCCTGTTCTTTATGACACTCAAAATGTTTCATCATTGGCATTAATATGCAACAATTCTTTTTCTTTTTTTGATGACAAAATCTCTAGTGGTTATAATTCTATTCTGTTTAAAAGCTGGCAAACAGTACTGGCAATCCAGTGGTCATTAACCAGGTAGCTTGACAAGGCAACCCTGTGACCATATACCAAGTAATCTACTTGTGGTTCCCAACCATGAGGCCCTAGATGTTGGGCTACAGTTTCCATCATCTGAAATCCACATGACCAGTGTGTTGATGGGAGATGCATTCCAGCAGCTGGAGACCCATGGTTGAGAACCACTGTACTTGCAAAACCTGATCCTCCTAAAAGATCTGTCTTAATTTATTTTATTTATTTCAGTTTACTGATTTTATTTATATCCTCCCTTTCTCCCAATGCTAGGACCAACAGCAGCTCACATCGTAATTTAAAAACATGGTTTTAATTTTAAGGCTGCAAGGTAGTTGGGGAAAAATACAAACGGATCACCTGTTGTAGCTGAGATAATCTAAAGAGTCTAAAGATTCTCTCTCTAAAGCCAGCATCTAGAGAGAAATTGCACAGGTATAATCTTCTGGCTCTTTTGTGATCCAGTGAACTACAATGTCCACTCCTTCCACCTCAACTGAAGGATCAGAGTAATCCTCAAGAATAGCTAGCTTACTAAAGAGATATATAAAACTCCAGATGAAACAACTGCTGAAATTCCCTCTTCTACACAGTCATTAAAGTGACAGGAGGTGTCTCCAGTTTTCACTCTGGCAGCCCTAGTGAGGGATGATGGAAGTTGAAATCTATTATCTAGAGGGCCACATGTTCTCCTGGCCTACTGGGACGCACAGGACTACACCAGGGATGGACAATTTCAGTGGGCCTGGGGGCCCATTTTCTGTCCTGGGACCCACTAGGGGTCACACAGACCCCCCCAAAAGCCCCTGAAACTAGAAGTAGCTAGAGGTTTCTGAAAAACTAGTGTTGGGGGGCAGTTAAATGGAGAGCCCTGTGACCTATTTAAAGTATGACTCAATTCCTGGAGGCTCCTGGAAATGGCAATTCATGTTCTCCCCCTCCTACTTTTTTGCTGGAAAAAAATGGTGATGGAGAGGTTTGGGGGCATCTGGGGAACACAAATACAACTTTGGCCCCATTGCTGACCCATACCACAACATTTCTCTTGGGAATACTTACTAAACAAGTTTTGCTCACCATCAGGGCCTGATGGATCACTTTATAAAAATTTAGAGCTACCACAAATGTAAATTAAATTTTGAAAAGGTGTGGATGCAGGTTACTGCACTTGAATTAACTGCTATATCCTTCCTTTTAACCAGTATTCCAAACTAGCACCCTAACTGCACGAGAAACTCAGAAAACTCAGGTTTCTGCTTAACCAAAATCATGGGGTTGTCTAGAGGGTGAAAATAATCCTAATAAAATTTGCAGAGAATACCTTTTGTCCCACAGAGATCCCATGGTGATTTGCCTTATTCAGAAGGAGTGGGGGGCAAAACCTTCAGAAACTGCAGGGGAAAAGCTTTTGTGACTTTCCCCAAGGTTTTTAAAATAATGTGTGGAAATGCACATTTCCGCTGGTTTGGACATCCGATTTGCATCACAGTGCATTCTCGGTGAGGGCGGAAGTGGAAAGCTGATTCGTCAGACGTGGGGGGGGGCGGGTTTGCCAGCAATGAAGTGGCAGGAAGCACCATTTTGGAGTTTTGTGTTGCTGATTGTGTGCTTTTTTGCTGCACTGAGGCACCAAACAGCTTGTTTATGTGGAAGGTCTCATTTACGTACCTTTGATTTGCATTTTTTTAAAAAAAATACTGTGCAGCAATGACAACTTGTGGAGAATAATAACACAAATAATTCACTCTCGGCCACTATCTTGATTCACAGGCATGACTGCATTTAAATGTCAAACACGGATAGTTTCACATACCAGCCATTTTGCCAAAGGACCATGGAGACAAATGAACACTGCTGCTCATTTGCATTAATGAGCAGCAATCCACATTATATCTTCTTGTCTAGACAAGCCCAAAATATTACTTGATATAACCAGAAGAACATTTCTAGCATAAACATTAATCTATTAAAAAAAATGAACACATAATTCTAGCTAAGCTATTAGCCCTAATATTGGCATAAGTGTAGAACTTTTTTTTTCTGTATTCAGAATCCATGTACAGCCTTACATGGTTATAACAAATAACTTTTAATGTCCGAACTGCCCTTAAAAGAGGGGAAAGTCTCACAGCATCTAAGATCAGGAAGATGTATGGGATTTCAAGAAGAAAGAAAATAGAGGTTTCACAGTAGCAACAACATTTTGGCAGTACTCCCAAGATTGGTAGCAACAGCAGGAAATGGGGGCAGCAGGGGTGGGGAAATGGTTGGAAAATGGTTGGGGAGCTGCATGGAACCCACAGGACACATGTTCCCCTACCCTGGTCTAACTAGAGGTCACTTGGCTCAACTAGCGACTCAACACACATGTATTGCACTTAGGGATCTTCCTGCTCATTCTGCTGGACAAGATACTGGATTCATAGAATCATAGAATCATAGAATTGCAGAGTTGGAAGAGACCACGAGGGCCATCCAGTCCAACCCCCCCCCTGCCACGCAGGAAATCTTGATCAAAGCATCCCCAACAGATGGCAATCCAGCCTCCAAGGAAGGAGCCCCCTGTTTAAAGACCTCCAAGGAAGGTCTTTAAAGACCTCCAAGGAAGGAGACCCCACCACGCTCCGAGGGAGTGTGTTCCACTGCCGAACAGCTCTTACTGTCAAAAAGTTCCTCCTCATGTTGAGGTGGAATCTCTGTTCCTGGAGCTTGCACCCATTGCTCCGTGTTCCAGTTTCTGGAGCAGTAGAAAACAAGCCTGCTCCATCCTCAGCGTGACATCCCCTCAAATACTTAAACAGGGCTATCATATCACCTCTTAACCGTCTTTTTTCCAGGCTAAACATACCCAGCTCCCTAAGTCTCTCCTCATAAGGCATCGTTTCCAGACCTTTCACCATTTTAGTTGCCCTTCTCTGGACACGCTCCAATTTGTCAATATCCTTTTTTAATTGTGGTGCCCAGAACTGGACACAGTATTCTAAGTGAGGTCTGACCAAGGCAGAATAGAGTGGCACTATTACTTCCCTTGATCTAGACACTATACTTCTATTGATACAGCCCAAAATCGCATTGGCCTTTTTAGCTGCCGCATCACACTGTTGGCTCATGTTCAACTTGTGGTCTACTAGGACTCCTAGATCCCTTTCGCACGTAGTCTCATTCAGCCAGGTCTCTCCCATCCTATATTTATGCATTTCATTTTTCCGCCTTAAATGCAGCACCTTACATTTCTCCGTATTGAATTTCATTTTGTTAGCTTTGGCCCAGCTCTCCAGTCTATCCAGGTCATTCTGAATTTTGATCCTGTCCTCTAGGGTATTAGCTACTCCTCCTAATTTGGTGTCATCTGCAAATTTGATAAGTATGCCCCTAATTCCCTCATCCAAGTCATTGATAAAGATGTTGAATAGCACTGGGCCCAGGACAGAACCCTGTGGCACCCCACTGGTCACATCTTTCCAAGACGAAGAGGAGCCACTGCAGAGCACCCTTTGGGTTCGGCCGGTCAACCAAGTACAAATCCATTGAACAGTTAACTTGTCTAGCCCACATTTTACAAGCTTGTTTGCAAGAACGTCATGGGGAACCTTGTCAAAGGCCTTACTGAAATCAAGGTATGCGATGTCCACAGCATTCCCTTCATCTACCAAGCTGGTAACTTTATCAAAAAAAGAGATCAGATTAGTCTGGCATGACTTGTTTCTCTGAAACCCATGTTGACTTTTTGTGATTATGGCATTGCCTTCTAAATGTTCACAGACTCTCTGTTTAATGATCTGCTCTAGAATCTTCCCTGGTATTGATGTCAGACTAACTGGACGATAATTGTTGGGATCCTCTTTTTTCCCCTTTTTGAAGATGGGAACGTTTGCCCTCCTCCAGTCTGCTGGGACTTCTCCTGTTCTCCAGGAGTTCTCAAATATTATTGCCAATGGCTCTGAGATTATATTTGCCAGCTCTTTTAATACTCTTGGATGTAGTTCATCTGGTCCTGGAGATTTAAATTCATTTAGATTAAGAAGGTATTCCTGTACTACCTCTTTACTTATTTTGAGCTGGATTTCCCCTATTGTGTCCTCCGTTCCATTATCCTCAGGTTGGTACTCTTTTCCTTTTCTGAAAACACTGAGGCAAAGAAGGTGTTGAGTAATTCTGCCTTTTCTCTGTCCCCTGTTAGCATTTTGCCATCTTCTCCACGTAGTGGCCCTATCATTTCCTTCTTCCTCCTTTTGCTGCAAACATACCCAAAAAAACCCTTTTTATTGTTCTTAACCTCCCTAGCAAGCCTGAGCAAATTCTGCGCTTTAGCTTTTCTGACTTTATTCCTACACGTGTTCGCTATCTGTTTGAATTCTTCTTTGGTGATTTCTCCCCTTTTCCATTTCCTATACATGTTCCATTTAAAACTTAGCTCCATTGAATGTTCTTTAGTCATCCATCCTGGTTTCTTGAGACACCTCCCATTTTTCTTCCTCAATGGTACTGTTTGAAATTGTGCCTTCAGTATCTCCCTTTTGAGAAAGTCCCATCCGTCTTGAGGTCTCTTCTCTTTTAATATTCCTGACCATGGGATCACCCCCAGTATTTCCCTGAGTTTATTGAAATCAGCTCTCCTAAAGTCAAGAATGCGTGTCTGACTATGCCTGGCTTCTCCTTTCCATTGTATAACAAACTCCAGGAGAACATGATCATTCTCACCTAAGGATCCCACCACTTGCACCCCATTAACCAGGTCATCTCTGTTGGTTAGGATCAGATCTAAAATAGCTGACCCCCTTGTTGCCTCTTACACCTTTTGGACCATGAAATTGTCTTCCAGGCATGTAAGGAATTTGCTAGACCTTGAAGTTTTGGCTGAGTTAGATTGCCAGCAAATATCAGGATAGTTGAAGTCACCCATCACTACTACATCTCTCCTTTCTGCATGTGTGTTCATCTGTTCTAGAAAGGCATCATCCAATTCCTCCGTCTGGTTTGGGGGTCTGTAGTAGAGTCCCACAATAACATCCCTGTTGTTTCCCTCCCCTTTAATTTTTATCCAGATGCTCTCCACCTGGCTTCCAGTATTGATGTCATGGATCTCTTCACTGGTGAAAATATCCCTAACATATAATGCTATTCTTTCTCCTTTCCTGTTTGGCCTGTTTCTCCTATAAAGGTTATACCCCTCTATTCCTACATTCCAATCATGAGACTCGTCCCACCAGGTTTCAGTAATGCCTATTATATCATATTTGTTTTGTAGTGCGAGGAGTTCAAGTTCATCTTGCTTATTTCCCATGCTCTTTGCATTAGTGTAGAGACATCTAAGACCATGTGTTCCCTTTACTTGCTCCCTGTGCAAGTTTTTTTGCCTCCCACTGTTGGGTCCTTGCACTGTTTGCCTTGTTCCCTCTATGACAGTTTGACTATTTTCTCCAGCCCTTTTGCCCTTCCAGAATACTGTCTCCCTCCCCCATTTGATTCAGTTAAAAGCCCTCCTGATCAAATTCTTGAGACTGTTGGCAAAAATGTTTCTTCCAACTGTTGTAAGATGCACCCCATCTCTTGCCAGAAGTCCCCCCTCATGGAAGCACAGTCCATGATAAGTCCATGATTCCTGCCACAAAGTCCTGCCCTGCTGGTATCACAGATCTCCGTCATCCATTTATTCTTCAGGTCACTGCCTTTTAGTTCTGCCCCTTCAATGTTGCAACTTCTTTAGCTGTTCCATTTCTGGTTAGCCTTCTAGCATTCTTGTCTTCCTGCTGTTTCTGTCTTGCTCTTTCCCCACACATTGCCTGCATCCCCTCTCAACCTTAAGCACTGTGAAGTCAGAGTGCTATCTCTCATCAGACTCTTCTGGCCTCTGTTGATTCCTTCTTTCATCTGCTCCTTTCCTGACACCATTTCATCCTTCTACATGCAATGTGTATTTTGCACTTCCTTCAGCCAAACATGCTTGAGTTTCCCTCCTTTACTTTCTTTACTTCCCACTCCTTAGCTTGCCCTACAAAGCTATTCCTACCTCTAGGGCCTGTGTAGGTTTTGAGCCCAGCCAAACAGACTACTTTCCCTTCTTTCCCAGAATCCAAATGCAAACATTCAGTGCTCTTTTCCCCTGGGCAATAGGAATGTTCACAATGATTCTGTGACCTCACATCAGACAAGTGCTCAGATAATCACTGTCACAGGTTTCACAGTCACAAACCTAGTATAATGTAAATAAAAGCCATCTGTTTTGTAGGAGGTTACACAAAACAGAGTATGAGGTAACAGTAGATACACAATAGAGTATGAGGTAACAGTATACCCAGGAAAGACTTTGATATAAGAACTGGTCATAAATCTCATACAAAGGACTCATGCTGAGAGCTCACAGCCTAAGATGGAGCTTATTGTTGAGAAACTAGTGAAAAGATTGGAAAGTACAGATCTGAAGGAAAGTACACTCTGCTCCCATTCATCAATCGCAGAACCAAGGGCCACTGGGAGGTTTGATTTCTACCTCCCAGGAAGAACATCCCAGGAAGAAGAAGACCAAACTGGCTCTATCCATCAACAGCCAGAAAAGGAGCAGCTGCAGGGAGTTTGTTTTGCTCCCTATACACACACACACACAAACTTCCCTACTGCACAGAATACTTGGCTCAATTACCAGTTGCTCTGAGACTTTAGAGCTGGAGGAAAGCACAGTCTGTACCCATTCACTACCTGGGAGGCTAAGGATTGCTAGTCTATACATGGATGCAGGAAAGGTTCCCCCCCCCTCCTTTTTTGTCTCATTATCAGGAGGCATGGAGACACACTATCCACAATGCAGCCTTATTTGAGAACTCACACTGAACAAGTATTGAAGAGAAACAACAATGCAGAAAGAATCACAACCCGGAAACATCACCCAAAGAGACCCTCTGCTGTGCTTTCTGCAACCGGACTTGTTTATCTCGGATTGGCCTTTTTAGTCATCAGTGCACTTGCAGAAAGCATGGGAGGAGTCCTTCCTGAATCTTCGTTTGTGAAGAAAAGCGAGAGAGAGATACTGCAATCTTACAAACTGCCTTGATAATACAGTAATATAATTGGAAAGGTGAGGTAAGAGTTTTCAAGATCAATACATACATTTATTCATTTATGTCTTAATAAAAGGAAGATGCTGTGGGTTAATCTTACAGAACTAAAAGAAAAGATTAATCAAGAAATTATCCAGGTATGCAAAGCTCAGGAAAGTTACATTTTGGATTACACCTCCCATAAAATCCCCCCAAGCAACATGGGGGCTATAATCCAAAAAGTGTATTTTCCAACCTCTGCTCCAAGACGCTGTGAAAATATGCTCTGGGAAATCTTTGCAGCCCACAGTGTACATTTTTGCAAAAAAAGGTCACAAGGCTATAGTTTCTACAGATTTTATATCCATACTCAAGCTCTGTTGAAAAATGCAATAGTGATTTAATGTACCACAGAACACACTTTTGCCTTATTCAATTTACTGGAACCAATTTTTCTCTCAACAAAAGTCTTTTTTCAGTCTTGCAAGATCAAAAGACTACATTCTATAACATACTTTTTGAAGGGTTTGCTTGGCTCAGACAATGTTCACTGTTAAGAGCAAACGTTAGGCATAGCTGACATAACAGTGATGGGGGCAGTCTAGTCTGAACTGCTCTGCTTTTGTGTGTGAGTATGAACACAGTTTGTGTTCTGTTGACACATGGGAACTATTTATGTAAAAAGATTTGCCTGTTGCCGAGTTCACTAGAGTGTCCATCAGCAGGTGTCAGAACTTTGGAATCATTAATATTTTGGGGGAGTATAGTTTCCAGAATCCCCCAGCCAGCAAGGTCAGTGGCTGATGAATTCTGAGAGCTGTAGCTTAAAAAAAAAGTATTTACAGTACAGTTGTCCCTTCACATTCACTGGGGTTTGGTTCCAGGACCCCCAAGAATACCCAAATCCATGAATACTCAAGTCCCATTATATGCAATGGCATAGCAAAATGATGTCCCTTATATATCAAAATCAAGGTTTGCTATTAGGATTATTATTTTTTAAAGAATATTTTCAAGCTGTGAATACTCAAATCCGTGAATGTCAAATCCATGAATGTGGAGGGACAACTGTATTTCTAAACTCTGGAACAAAAATGAAACAGGTGCTTATGTGTATTTTGGAGATATGGAGAAGGGTGATTAAGGAACAATGGCCATGGGGACAGCCAGTGCCGTACAATGGTTAGAGGGATGGTCTGGGCCCTGGGAGATCCAAATTCTAGTCCAAGATGGGCAAAGTACAGCCCCAAGACCCCCCCAATACTTCAGCACCTCCCACCCTGAGATATTTTATTTCCCAAATGGCAAATTGTACCCCACATATCTCTCAGATTCACCTTTTCAATACAACCCCCTTGGCCTTTTTTACCCCCCTCAAAGTATTGGGGGGAACCAAAAGTCAGCAAAAGTGAGTGTTCCCTCACACTTTCTATTTTCATAAACGCTTCTTTTTCTTTTCTTTTCCTTTTTTTCCTTTTCCTTTCCTTCGTTTTCTTTTCTTTCTTTCTTTCTTTCTTTCTTTTTCTTTTTTTTCTTTTTTCTTTTTTTTTTTTTTGAGTAAATTGTTCACGGAGTGCAAATGGCAAATAGGGTCTGCAGGCCTAAATTTGTGGGACTTTTTTTTAGCAGAAGTGTATAGGGAATTCAGTGGGTTCAGATGGATCTGGGATCAGGCAAAACTGGCTCCAGGAGCCCCAGAAATTGTCCACCATTGTTCTTGTCCCACTGAGCCAGGAAGTTCTCCTGTTTCAGTCACTTTCACTCTGATGCACTTCACAAGCTTGTTGTGAGTATAAAGTGGTAAGTCAGAGCACCAAGAACACATCCTTGAGCTCACCAGATGAACCGCAGGATGCAAATACAACCAGTAAATGAAGAGGCTGCACACACACACCCCTCTCTGGAAGAACATCATGGTGAGGAGGAGACCAGCAACTAGAGGAAGTTTGCATCCTTTTCTGGGTCAGAGATACAGGGTTCTGTTCCAAGTGCCATTTTTCCTGGGATGACAGGAGTGAGTGGGAAGAGACTCTGGCTTCTGCCATTAGCTAGAGTACTAGATTCTGCTGGGTGGTTGCCCCACTTCTATCTGAGTAAGCAAGTAGACCAGCAAAGGAAGATCAGTGTGAATTCAGTTACAAATGAATGGCTCCCTACAACTTGTCACTTCTTCCTTCCATTCCTAAACTCATGCCCTTTTCTCTCCATTCCTCTTGACTTGTGTATTTTTTCATGTCTTTTCAGTTTGAAAAACTGAGGGATGTCTCATTTTTGATGGATGAAAGCTGCTCTGGGGGACAATTATTTGTTTAAGGGGAAATGGGAAAGATAGACAACAAACATACATATTCATACCATCAGCCAGTATGAAACCAATTCAAGTGAGGCTGACAAATCACACAGTCAGCTGGCTTGGACCAGTTCCCCAAATTGTGTGAATTGGGCTTAAGTAGGTTACATACAAAAGAGGTGTCCCCAAATTCTTTTGCTGTCAGATAGAACTTCTCACTTGGACTTGCCAACAGGAGACAGTGTATATAAGGACACAAACAAATTTGTCAGTGAGAATTCATTAGCAAAGTCAAAACAGTTTCTCAACAGTTTGCCACGCAATTGTGATGGGAATGGGGGAAGCAGGCATTGACAGAAGGCAGAGTCCAGTTTTACCATCAAAATATAATTGCTCTAATTGGACCTGCACTAACCCAAATGACAAAGCCAGTGAGTGAGAAACCTGCAATAATGCTGCCAGTCTGCACAAAAGAACTGAACAATGAGAGAGGTATGAATGAGATGGGAGAGTGTGCCAATAGCCACAGCCTCCATTTTCTCCAACATTTCACAGAGTCCATTCCTTTCAAAACAAAATATCCCCAGGGTTCATCTTCCTCATTTTCCAGGTGTTTGGGACAACAGCTCCCATAATCCCTGACCACTGGCCTGGCTGGCCGAGTCTTGTGCAAGTTATATTCTCAAACACATGGAAATCACCAGAGGCCCTTTCACATTACACAGTTATAACACTATGATTCTACTTTAACTGCCATGGTTGCATCCTACAGAATCCTGGGGTTTGTAGTTTTGTCAGGCACGGGAGTGCTTTGGCTGAGAATTTTAAATGCCTCCTCCTTAAACTGAAAATCCCAGAATTCCATGGGATGTTGCCAAGGCAGTTCAAGTGGAATGTAGCACTATAATTGCATAGCATGGATGGGCCCTAGGTTTCCCATTCATTTTTCTACATGACTGCCTTTGTTCATAAAATGCCAACAAAAAAAAGAAAGAAAGAAAAGAAAAAGAAAAAGAAAAAGCCAGTTACGATCTCAGTTCAGGTGAATTTTCCATCTTAAATTTTCCAATCAGAAATATAAATACTGGCAACAGAATTGCATCACACATTTGTCTAATAGAATATAATTGATGCTTTAGCCTGATTGTATATAATGATATTACATTACATGAGGCCCTTCCCAGTTCTTCAGCAGCACCTGCTAGAGCTATTATGTTTAAGAGTTCACTAGTGTTTCTCAGGCTCCAGAACAAATGCTCATATTTCTATTTTAAATATTCCCAGGAAGATACCACTGAGCTATTTCTAAATTTGCAACCAGCTATAAAGGTTTGAGAAGCTTTTTTGTACCTTTCACTCACTTTTATTTATGTTTCACATGGGATTTCAGTAGCCTTTAACACAATCCAGAAAAGTAACACACCATGCCATAGAAATATGAAATATGAAATAGCATTCTATGCCAGTATACCATTGCATCATAGGGGTTTTGCATTCATCTTCATATGATTCCTCCATGCTCACTTGAAGCAATCTCATCTAAGAGATCCAAAACTCTATACCAGACATGCCTACGTTTTAGTGGTACTAACTCATCCACTTAAATCAGGCTGAAAGTAAAAGATTCCTACCATTACCTCAATGTCATATCTATAGCTGAAACCTTTGCAAACATCAGGCTGAATGCCTATTAAGGGAAACAGCTTTGATGTTCAATATATTTTCACGGAAATAAGATTTACCCACAGGAGGCAGATAAATTGCAAAGTGAAAAGCAGCAGAGAGCACAGAAAAGAAAAGCATTCCAGAAGAGCACAATCCCTTCCCTGCCCTCCCCCCAATATGAACTCCAACTATAGGATTTCAGCTCCTATTTTAATGAGAAATACTTCTTCCTAAGGGTTCCTTCGGGAAATGCTACAGCCCATAATTCCTGAACTCTATTCTATAATTATATTTCCACAACATATTTCTGGCTGAAATACAAATTCAATAGCAGAAATGCTTTGATTGGGGTAATGGGATTACAGCTTTGCTTTCCTTCAAGGTTCCAGAATTGTTTTGGTGGCATACACAAGTGTAACCAGAGGTTATACTAATGTAAAAACCTCTCTTGGCATTGTACAGAGAAGTATCCAGTACCTCCTTGCACAATAGTTTCCCACAGGTCATGCAATGGCATTGGGTATAGCTCCACCCCTCCCAAATCAAACATCCACTGATTGTCCAAATTGATATTCTAGAACACCTTCATCATGCTGTTTCCCTTCCGGCAGTCATTGCCCTACTGGTCATTTGCATGAGTACAGTGGGCTCTCAGCCAATATCTATTCCCTGCTATTTCTGGAAATTAATTTCAGGGACAATCCTACTTATTTGTTTAATTAAATTATATCCCACTTTTTTTCCAATATGGGACCTGAAGCAGCTCACAATACAGACAAAATATAGCTAAAGAACAATCATGATCATGAAAAAGTTTTTAAAAAACAAATACATTATCCTATTAAAAACAGCACTAATTTAAAACAATTTTAAAACATAACACTGAGTATAGACATTGCACCTCCCCCATACTCTTACACTTGAGATCCACTAGTGGAGGGACTTCTGGTTCTAACCCCCTTCTCCTACAGAACACAAAGCTACAGAACATCATAGAACCCCCCACATCAGAGCCTCAGAGCATAAAGATTTTGCTCTTGCTTATTTCATTGGACTGAAGAAAAATTTAAAATATCTGCTTTTACATTGACAAGTACACCCTCTCCAAAGTACCATCATAAAGTATTGGATACTGTGCAAATCAGTAGCCAATCACAACATGCCACCAACAGTATCTAAGCCTCACATAGAAAAAGCCTAACTCAAACAGTAAGGTGTTTAGTGTGGGGCTATTATCTCTCTAGCCCACATATCATGCATATTATAGCTCACAAAGGGATATCGGAGAGATGGGATCTGTGAAAAATGGACACTTTGCACAACAGGGCTTGTGTCCAGAACACATGTGGGAACCTGAGAATATTGCTAACATACTGGATTTTAGTTTAGACTTTAAAGGAGATAAATCAAGTGCAGAGCCCCATCACTATATTGGGTTCAGCACCTTGGACAGGTCAGATTAAAATGTTACCTACCTTGACACCCCCTGTTCATTAAACTGGCAATATTTAATAATTAGATCAAATGTGGCCTTCCCCGTAGTGTGGCCATTAAAACATGGGAAATTCCCCAACTAAGAATCCCAAAGACAAACATTGCTCAGTCAGGTATGCACTTAAAGAGGGGCTGCCCAAATTCCAAAGAAATGTTAATTTGCAAGGCAACAGAAAGTTCAAACATCTGGCTAATCCTATCAGCTAAAGTTGGGACACTCAAACCTGTAAATGATCCCCATACCTTTATCCTTCCCCAAACAAAGGACGTTGCTTCCTCCGTTCAGTCGCAAAGTATCCACGCAATAATATACCATTAACATATTTGGAGTGCCTTTGGCCCACCTTGACCAACTCCGAGAAACATTGTCTTCCACTCTAAATCTCATGCTGGAAGGCAGTTATTGACTATAAAAACCCTTCCAAAACTCCACTCAAATGTGCACAGTTCCCCTGGTTCTCGACACCACATCAGACTTTGTAGCCGTTCCTGTTCTAGACCCCCACTCTGCTGGTTTCTTCCGCAAATTCATCTCCTCATATTGATACAGTATCACCCCAAAACAGACTCCCTTCTCTATTCCTCTATCCCAATATTTCCTACTTTATTTGCTAGCCTTGCATGAATGCTTGAAGCCTGAATGTGTGTGAATGTTATTATTGTTGTTTTTCTCAAATAAAGGATCAATTATTGTACTATCCAGCTCAACGTCTCCTCCTTAGTACCAGTAAACATAAGTCAAAAAGATTCTGCTATCTGTTGCCCCCCTCGCATAGCCAAGCTGAGTATATTAATTCCCCAAATTAATATTGATATTTTGAGGGTCCCTACGACCCCCCGAGCATATAAGGTAACAAAAACCCAGAACATATTCACTGTCCCACTGACGTGGGAGCCACAAGCTGCCACAGCAAGGGAGATGAACCCCAGAATCAACAGCAGTGACCAGAATGCTGTTTCTCCATGGGACTGTTAACTTACTTTTTCCAAGGTAGACTCCTGTACCATTGCAAGCCCAATGGCAGACTATTATGCAACAGGTGAAGGTGTTCCTGACATGGAGTTATTGCTGTAAATGATGCTGTACCTGTTACTCTGCTGCCCTATTGAGCTACTAGACAAGGGGCACAAAAAGATCTGGAGTAACTGGTTGGAAACCCCACATGTGTTTCTCCTCTTCTGGATCTCCTCCATCCTGGATGCTGTTCAATAAGGACTGTGATACCACTGCATGCTTTGGTTCTTTATTGCTAGAGTTCGGTGCCTGCAGACCCCTTCCCATATCTCAGTAGAATGTGGCTTTACTTCTCCTTAGCATAGGACTCTTAAGTGAGAAGGAAGAAGGGCAACTGAGGGGTTCAGAGGCAGTTAACCTTCCTACCTACATTCTCTCGTGTTTCCTGGACTGTTAGGGGGAAAGTCCCTTAACACCCTGTGTACTCTAGAGAGGAGTGGGAAAGACATTTTGGCCTACTGGAACACTTGGCCCCTGCTGTAGGGCTGGCTTAGCAGGCAAAAAAGTGAGTGGTGGTGGTCACATGGGCTGTAAAAGGAGGGGATGGGCAATAGGACTGCTCAGTTCATGAAGTGCTCCTACTAGTTGGCTCAGGTGAACCTGAATGGGCAGGAGGAGCAAGACTCCCCTCTTAAATCCTACATGTTAGAGGTCCCGGGTTCAAATCAAGGACTTCCAATACATACAATTAAGTTGTTCTAACCAGAAGGGATAGTCTTGAAACTTCTGTGATAATTATACCTATAATAACTAGCTCTCAGAGATAGAGGGTAGATAAACACCCCATGTTTTGTCAAATTGCTGTCTGCTGATGTGGTTGAGTGATTAGAGAATATCTCTGTGGGTGTATGTTTGGATTCTAAGTTGAGTCCTGGGAGTATCTGCTGTCTTACTTGTAACATGACTATTTACCCTAGGCATGTACAAAGTGAATGGAGGTGCATATTGCTCTGTCCCCATTTGGGCTTCTTTCTCCTGCTTTCATAGCACATGCAGTGAGCCACCAGAGGCTGCTGCCACTGCTGCTACCAGTGCATGCCTGTAGCTGCCCTTGTGAGATGTCCTGGCCTTCTGCCCTTGCCAAAGAAACATTGCTGCTCTCCTTCAATAAATCTTGGACACTTGTCCCAGGAAGACATTGTATTGCCTGAATCTAGTTAGTGTTTTATGCATGCAGAAACAAATAAATAAATAGAAATAAATTTTATTATTATTATTATTAACATCTCTGCAGAAAGGGAGGACATTTTTGTATGACACCGTGACTGCATTCAGTCCAAGGTGGCAGAAGCAGAGCTGTACACACACTGCTCCAAATGAACCCTGGTGGTAGTACTCCTTTGGTTGCTCATTCAGTAGTCAACACAAAGGTGGCACAGCACAACCAAAACATAATTCTTCATGTGGAGTCTAGTCTATAAAATTTTGTTGTAGGATCTCAGCCTCTATGTGCAAGACCCTTGGTGCAGGGAGCCATGTGTGTGCTGTCTTGCATGGGCTCCTTTTTTTCTAACTAGTGAGAGTTGTACTCCAGCAGGGTTGGTTCCAAGGAGCATGGGATTCAGAATGCAAACTCCAATCTTTGGGGATTACTGGAGACTGGTAGGCATGAGGTTACTACTGAATGTGCCACTGGGGCTGATGGCGTACAGGCTCCAGAGTAAGGGTGCAGCTTGGAATGCTTTCCTCTTTTTTAGGTTGCAGCTCTCAGAATCCACCAGCTAGCAAGGCCATGACATTTTTTTCAATGTATTTCCCCTCAAGCTCTCTAGACATCCCTGTAATTACTAGTTCATTGGCTCTCTCTATGTAAGGGCACCATATGAACATTACTGGAGGTACAGTTAATAATAATAATTAATAATAATAAATTTTATTTTTACACCCCCCCCCCCGTTAAAAACAATCAGGGCGGCTTACAACAGTTAAAATACAACAATAAAGACTAAAATCCCTAAGCCCCACCCACCCTGCCCTCCCCCATAAAAAGATATTATCAAGTATCAAATTATGTTCATAATTGCTCAGTTCATGATTAGTGAGCACTGATGGCTTTTCCAGGGATGCTGGGGCAGCAAGTCTGTTCTTATATGAAAACAATAGCTCTCATCTATAATTTTCTAGTTGGGGTATCTTTGTTTTTCTTGTAGTCTGTTCCCCATTTCTTCAGGACTGAAGGCACTGTATCAAGAGGTGGCTCCTCCAGGATAGCAATGGAAACAGTATTCACTGTTATTAATTTCCCAGATGAAAAATAGATTTTTCCAACATTAAGGAAATCCATCTGAGAAGTATAACACAAAGCTGAGAAGTTATGAAGTTTTCAGCCAATATTTTTACATTCTAAAGTACTTTACGAAACCAGAAATTGCAGGTTTTTGAAAAGGATCAGTGTATGTGTGAAAAAAATGGTATTTTGCACAAAAATATTATTTTTGTACCAAAATGTGTATTTTTGTAATTGGGGGTGGGGGTTCTGCTTTTTGCACAAACTGGTGATTTGAACAACAACAAAAAAGTTTCCAGAAAAACGTGGGCTTTTTGTGCAAAAATCATGACTTCTTAGTTCAAAAACACACGTTTTGCACACACAAAAATCATGTGTTGCCAGAAAGTGTTATTTGTGCAGAGGATGTGAGGGTTTGCACAGAAAACCCACATGTATTTCTGCACAGAGTAATTTTGTTGACACACTTCAGAGTGTGCAAATACCAGGTAAAAACTGCATGGAAATATTCATGTTCTCTTACATTAGAAAGAAATACTGCAGGCATTATTTGGCATCCCATGGGAGGATGAAGCAGTCAAAAATTTACAGCCCCTACTCTAGTATGAGTGTGTGTGTGCTTTCAAGTCGCCTGTTGACTTATAGTGATCCCATGCATTTCATAGCGTTTCCTTAGGCAAGGAATACTTAGAGATGGTTTTGCCAGTCCCTTCCTCTGAAATATAGCCTACAGCACCTGGTATTCACTGGCAGTCTCCCATCCAAGTACTAAGCAGGACTGACCCTGTTTAGCTTCCGAGATGAGACCGGATCTGGTGCCTTTAGAGTATTATACTAACTACAGTATTTATCTTCCCTCTTTTTGCACCCCCTGCCTGATGTAATGCAAGTATATGGTTGCTCTGTTGAACTGCAAAAAGAATGTAGCCCAAACAGATTATTTTTCTGTTTAACGGCTGAAACTATCAAAGGCAGTAGAAACTTCAGACCCCTGCAAAACAGTCTCTTGAGGAAAGGAATGCCAGAAAATTCCAGAGTTTGATTTTTGTAATTTATGCTCCAAAAGACCATGAGGTAATGATGGAATCTACCTCCATAATACTTCCTGCATTACATCTGGGATTGATTTATAACAGCCTTCCCCCAGCTTGGTGCCCTCCAAATTTTTTGGACTACACCTCCCACCACTTCAGCCAGAAATTGAGCAAGATTGACCAATGACTTGATACAAGGCTCCTTTCTATGTATTTGAAAACAGTGAAGCAATTTACATACTGTTACTGACTTCTGCCAACAAAGACATAAAACAAAAGTACCATCAGTTACCAGGTAAACTATGTGGAACATTTCAGCTTGACTGTAAATTGTGTCAGTTTTAATATTAATTTGTATCCCAAATTTTATTAAAGATTTAAAAAAATATACAAAGCTGTGATTTGTAACAGTGATCAAGAGCCTATCATCTCCCTGGATGACAACAGGATACTATGTATGTGAGGCAGGCAGTTTCATCCTGGAGAGCGTGCAATGAACTGACACGTGCAACTAGTATTAAGACTAATGGGAGTGCCATGTGCCAAATCCTTGTATAACCTGGGGAGTAAATAATGTCAAGGAAACTGAATAGAAACTGAAAAAGGAGATTGTTTAAATTACGCAGGAAAAAGGACAGAAGACCACATTGGTCCATGAGAATGAAGGTGAGGAGAGGGTTCCAAATCTAAAATAGAGAAATTGAGGGTAACAACCAAATCAGGACCTTCCAAAATGTTGTATAGTAAGAGCCAAATAATGTCAGGTGGTGGAACTGATTAGAAAGTCAATGACAGCCAAATGATGCATTTTCTTGTTGCTGTTCTTGCAGTCAGGGGGAAAAATCATGGCAGTTCTTTCTGTTAACAGGCGTTTTTTACTCTTCTTAGGATAACAGTGAGATTATCTAGTGAAAGAGACTGGTAGAAATTACTGGGGGGAGGGGGACAAAGAGGTGGTCTGCACTAGGTATGGAATGAAATAAAAAAAGTTCCTGTTAAGAATAACATTAAGCCAATCCCATCTTGGGAGAAAGATGAGATATAAATCCAATAAATAAGTAAATAAAAATAAATCTGGCTTTTAAGATTTATGCACCTGGGGATCTCAAGAATTTGCAGGTATGTTGTGCTTTTCAATTAGCCCTAATGTGGATCATGCATGATAGAAATTGCTCTTATCCCATATTGAGATTCAATCTATGTGTTAAAGAACCATTTTTTAAAAAGTGTGTATCTCAGAACATTGTGGAGGAGGGTGCACCCTGGTGGTGCAGTGGTTAAATTCCAGTACTGCAAGTCACCACGTTGCAAGTTCGATTCCAGTGGGCTCCAAGGTTCACTCAGCCTTCCATCCTTTCGTAGGTCGGTAAAATGAGTACCCAGCTTGTGGGGGGCAATTAGCTAACACACATTGGAAACTGCTTAATGCAGTGTAGATGTGTAAATAGCTATTGCTTAAAACAATTTGTAAGCTGCTCTGATAGCCTTGAGGCTGAAGAGCAGGGTATAAATAAATAAATAGACAAATTACAGGGGTGAGTGAAGGATTTTAGCCTTACTTTTCCTCTGCCAGATTAGCTTTCTATGTGAAGAGTGTTGTCAACTATGAAGAATAACTAACTATGCCTTTTGGAGCTGTACCATGCTTCTTTTTTTCCTAAACATTCAGACTGACTCTTATCTCCTTAGCCACATGTACTAGAATTCTTTTTAAATGAGTGGATTCTGACCAGAACTTTATTAGAAGACATCCAGGCATCTTACCGTGGAGGCACGGGCAAAGAGAGGAGGCGGAAGTCTCACTGTTGTATTTTCTTCCCACGTTTTCACTCAGACGGCAAAAGCAGAGTTTGACTATCTCTTCTCATGGCAAAATGTGTAAGCTATTTCTATACCCAGAGCTTGAGCATCTCAGAGAAGATGTACAAGATCTGCTCCAGCTGTAACATAGGTAAATTTCTACCCCATTGCCCAGAGTTTCATAATGCTTGAAGCCATAGTGAGCAAAAAGCCCTGTTGAAGTCCCGTGGCTACACAGCTCTGTCATAGAGAACACAGGATATATTAGACTTTGTGGAACTACAGACTGTGCAGCAGGAGCTGATGATCCAAGCAGGCTGTGTGTGTGTGTGTTTTGGGCCAAGCTGGTGGAAGAAGATTCTTTTCCTTCACAGACAATGAGCCACCAATGATATTATAGTCAATGCAGATGGTCTAACATGTAGGCGCTCAATATTATAGTTTCCTCCAAATTAGTAAAAGGAAAATTGCAAAACAATTCACAGAATCTGCAATTATTTTATGTTTCCTTTGATCGAAATGATGGTGCAGATGAAACCAGTCATCCAATTTTGTCTTTTTAAACCTCAAATTCTATGCATTTTATACAGATCTCATAGTCCAACCTGTGTTTCCCCCCACCTTCATTTCCCCTTAAAAAGCAGCATATAGAGTGATATTTAGTTCTCTATTATTCCGGAAACTATAAAGATAGTGAGCTGATAGATCAGTCCAAAATTGTCCTTAAATGTAAAGCAACTGTTGCTTATTTTACATGACTGCAGTAGCAGTAGGAAGCCACTGTAACAAAACACCACAACTAGCATGAATTATATGGAAATTGCAAACACATTTGATGCTGGCAGAGCTGCAAAATGATCATCAGGGTTTCATAGGCATGAGCAATTTTAAAAGCATAACCTACATTTCAGATGGCTCTTTGTGCCCGAAGTTCTGCTTAGATGATGAAGGCTATATAGTATTGGGTTGGTTGTATCCTCATGGAAGCAATTAGTTTTGATTTCTAATCATTTTTTAATGTATTGTCTCACCAGTTACTTTTCAGCAAACTACTTCTATATAATAAAGCAAATATGGTTCATCATGCATCAGTAAGTTACATTTATGTTTCATCATGATTGGCCAGGTCTCCAAACGCTTGCTAATGGTTTTCAAGAAATATTAAATCTTACCCAGTTTTATTAAATTTCATGTTATGAAATGCTACTGTGACTGCTATAATGAAAACTAATTTTGGTTAGACCACCTCTTGCCCATCATAATAATCTGTAAGACAAAATATTTGATCTTCTAATTATGTATTTGGTTTTTGCATTTCTGCTATAGTCTGTAGCCAACATGGAAAGAAAACTGAACTGAAGAGATGAACAGTTTACATAATCATGTATAATTTAAGTTCTGAAATATGCAGAAAAGACCTCATCTAGTTGTTATGTGCCTTCAAGTTGACATCAACTTATGGTGACCCTATCATCGAGTTTTCTTGATAAGGCTGATAGAACATAATCTACTGAACATCACACAGTGGGATTCCATGGCTGAGTGGAGATTTGAACCCCAGGTTCCCAGAGTCCTAATCCAACACTCAAACTTCTATGCTGGCTCCCTTATCTCATCTAGTCCCACCACCAAAAACCCAGAGAGAGAATGAAACATGATTAGCCAAATAACCATATAGCTGATTATCATCCTGTTATAGTCACAAGCAACAATCACCCACATACAATGTGGCTCCCTATCAGTTTGGAATATGGGTGCTACAATGTTGGTAAGAGCTTACCTATCTGAATTGACCAACCACATGGACAGGTAGTTGCCTACACCAATAGTCCATACAAGCATAGCCCAATCTCAGAATACCCCAGCAAGGAAGGGTAGTATGCAAAGTGGTGTAGTATAGCATGCATGCTATGTAATCTAGTAGAGCAACAGGAGATATGACTGGCATGGATACATCTACACCTGATCCCAACTATGAAGAGTGTTTTGTTGCTGTCCTTAATATTGTATGAAACAGTGCAATCATTTGTAAATTTTGTATTGACAGAATAAAAAGAGCAAGCAAGCTATACAATATAGTAAAGTAGAAGGTTAACTCTCCCCTCCCCCACTCCTATGCCTTTAATGGGTGACTGTAAGAAATCGGGCAAGTTTGGCTTCCCAATCACTGCATTCCAGGGAGGCAGAAGTCTTATCTGTGATTTGTAAGCTTGCTGAAATCTACAAGCACATTTTTCTCACAATGCCCCTTACGTTTGGGTTCATTACAGAGCAAAAGCTGGGAATGTAGAGAAATTCAGGGCTCTAAAGATTAGTATTGACTTGAGAGTATTGGCTCCTCCAGTTGCTCCAGTTTTCAGCCAGCAAACACTGGTGAGTAACCACAACAGAATGCATTGGTGGTGGTTGTTGTACCTTCAAGCCATTTCCAACTTATGGCAACCCTAAGGCAAACTGATCATGGGGTTTTCTTGGAAGAATTTGTTCAGAGAGTGTTTGCCCTTGCCTTCCTCTGAGGCTAAGAGAGTATGTTTTTTATTTATTTTATTTATTTGGGTATTTATACCCCGCTCTTCAGCCACAAAGGCTATCAGAGCGGCTTACAAACTGCTAAGCAATAGCAATTTACACATCTACAATGCATTAAACAGTTTCCAATGTGTATTAGCTAATTGCCCCCAAAACCGGGTAATCATTTTACCGACCTACGAAAGGATGGAAGGTATGACTTGCCTAAGGTCCCTAAGTGGGTTTCTATGGCTGCGCAGGGATTCGAACCCTGGTCTCCAGAATCATAGCCCAATGCTCAGACCACTTCACCATGCTGCCTCTTACGCAGCATACTGTCACATAACAGAAGGACTAGCCTCATCATGAGAGTGGACAGCAAGCAACAGCCATCTCAGCTTCAGCGTATATCTTCTTTTGGAGGTACCGTTAGATGAAACATGGAAAAGTTACTTTTTGGGGACTAGAGCTCCCAGAATCTCTCAGCCAGCATAGCTATGGCTGAGGGATTCTGGGAGCTGTGGTCCAAAAAAGTAACGGTTGCAAACTCTGTCTTTTGGAGTTCAGGATGCAAGTCTTCTCAGGGCATATTTTATTTTGGACATCTACAAAATGTGTGCTAGTCAACAAAAGGGATACAGAAAAATTAACTAACTGTCCTCGACTGGGCAGAGTGCATTTAGATTCAGAAGTGTAAGTTTACAAGAGTGGTGGCAAGCCCAATTCTATTGTCTGAGCTGTAACAAATGTCTAGCTACTTGCTACAAGTTTTGAAATATTCACTGTTACGATCCACTGCTTAAGCAGAGGAGCACTTCAGGAAAATAATGAGATGAGAGTGTGATGCAACTGGACCATTCTTAAGTGAATAAAGGATTGTAAATTTCAACACAGTGCAGCAGTTGAGGAAGTTATAAGGACAGACTACTGTATAAACTTGCTATGATTGAAGACAATTATTCAAAGGGCTACTTCCCAATAACTGAACAAACCCCTATGCAGTTTGAGGGCATAAGGGGTTCACAGTCCAGCCTTCAAATCTACGAACTGATTAATACACACAGCAGGGTGTTTAAAAGATTTTGTTTCCCCTATGGGGGATTTCATAAAGAATTTTAAGAGATCAGTAGAATTACATTGGCTGTAATAATACTTTAAAACTCCTGCTGTCTTTCAGATTATTTTGCCACACTTTAAATGGAGGGGGGGGGGAATCAAATGGCCACCAAACCTTTGTTTTCTTTGATGAGCAAACCACCAGAACATGACAATTTTAAAAACAAGTTTATGAAAAGTGTATGGAATTCCACAGACACAAGCTAACCTGAAACATGAAACTGTACAGTATTAGAACAGTGATAAAAAAACAATGCATTTATTCTCCTCTGCCTAGAACATCACATCTGTAGATAACTATCTTCTGAACTAATCCCACCAAAATGAGACAAAGAAAACTATATACAATCATTATTCAAAACAATGTTTGCTTTAGTATACTTAGAAAGCATCAGCTATGTTACTTTCATTCATTAGGTTTAACTTGTCTGTATGTCTGTGTTTTAAAACAGCTGTCTTAAATATAGCACACAGATCCACAGGAAATGTCAAAGATACACTGTTTCATTTTCTTTTTTAAAAAGTTATATTACTATTAATAACAAAGACTTGTGCTTTTGTTTACAATGAGACAAGTGATGAATCAATATCATTGTTCTAAAGCAATTCTGGAGATAGACATCAATATTCATAGGCAACCATCCATACTAACTACCATTCAAACAAAGCTCAGGATATCAGAGGCTTTAATCACAATAATTCTGTACAAGATAGCAAGTTTATTTTCCATCAGTGTTTCCTCCTTAACCAAAAGACTGGAGAGGTCAGTCTGTTATATATATTTTTGTTTTTCAACATGAAATATGGCTCAAAAGAGAGATCTTTTTTTAGCAACTTACTTTTTCCTCCAGAGAAGTTGTTGAAAGGCAAAGCTGCAAGTGGAATGAACAGAAAGGGACAGCAGCTAGAGAATTCACGACTTCTGATCTACTAATGTCAGGACATTTCAAGTCATGTTTTGGTGGTGGGCCTTAGGACCCTTTTCTTCTGCCTCAATGGAGAGGAGGGGAGGCCTCTCCTAATGTCACAGAATGTAGTCTAACAAAAGGGAAAATAATAAATGAACGTAACTGACAGAGTTTGGGCTAATCTAATTCCTCACCACAATAGACGGTGGCTTCCTTCGCTCACCCTTACTTAAAACAACAGGTAGGTTTCCTCCCATGGAATTCAATGGAACTTCCTCCCGAGTTTGGCCCGTTTAAGCTCCGCGGCTGGAAAACCCATGGAAGTCAATCCCATTGACGTCGATGGGAGTCGTTCCTAAAGGCTCCTGTTTAAGGAAAGGGGAGTCGTCGAAAGTTAAAACACAGCGGGAAGCCACTTTCCAAACAGTCTTTCTGGAAGGTGGTGGTGATTGTTGTTGTTGTTGTTGTTTTAAATCGGATTAAAGTCTATATTTTAAACTTGGACCAGGGCGGCATCTCAAGTTCCCTAGAAAGCTGGAGAAAATATGGAGGCGGGGAGAGACGGGTTCAGAAACCGCTTTTTTTCCCTTGGAAGTACTACCCAAGCCTTGTTGGTTTCCCTGACTTTGCTTTTATATATTTATTTTTAAATCCCAGGGCAGCTTAAAATGTCCAGCCCGAGACTCCTTAAGGCTTTTTTCCCCCTCTCTGATTTCCTTTCCACGGCCCTCCTAATCCGCCTTTAACTTTCTTCCGCCGCCTCCAGCCGCGCTCAACCCGGGTGTTGGAAGAAGCCTTTTTTCGCCTGAGGGGGGAAAAGAAAAAAAAAAAACACGCCCCGAAGCGCCTTTCTTGCCTCCGAGGGAGAGAAGAAACGGACAAAAAACCGGTAGCCAAAGCCAACCCAATGGTAGCCAAAGCCAACGTGAGGCAGGCAAGCCCAAGGGGTCAGGAGGAGAGCCATGCAATTACTGAGCCGCGAATGAGGAGGAGGAGGTGTCGGGGGTGGGGAAGAGAAGGGTATTTCTAATTTGTAGAGCTTTTCTTTTTACCTCACACGGCAGCAATGCAAGTCTTTAATACTCCATGCTCCGACAGCTCGGGAGGCGGCGGCGGCGGCGGCGAGAAAGCGAGCGGCTGAGAGAAAGAGACGGAGGGAGAGGCAACTGGCCCGAGAAAGAGAGCGACAAGTCTGCCGCATCCACCCGCTTCTCACCCAAGGCGCTTCGGCTCCAGCCACACCGAGCCCGGCCTCCAGCTGACGTCAAAGTCCTGTCTGTCACATGGCTCGGGCGAGGAGTATCGGTCGCCATAGCAACCGGCAGCCCCGCGCTCTCGAAGCGCTTCAAAAGCTCCTCTTTGTCAGGACTCCGGGTTGGGCGCCTTTGGAACCCACCAGTCCTCGCGGGTTTGGGTCATAGGATCATAGCATCCTAGAGCTGGAAGAGACCACAAGCAGGACCGGTTTAAGGAATTTTGGGGGGCCCTGCAATGCTTTATTTTGGGGGCCCCTATGTTTATCTCAGGTCAATGTCACCTAACTCAACCTAAGCTATTCACAGTGCAGGATATTCAGATTATTACTAGTAATGTTTTTGCAATTACTATGCCCCCCCCACAATGATGGGCCCCCCTGCAGATGCTGGTCGCAGGTGCCTTAAACCAGTCCTGACCACAAGGGCCATCCAGTCCAACCCCTGCTATGCAGGAATACACTATCAAAACATTCCCGACAGATGGCCGTCCAGTCTCTATTTAAAAATCTCCAAAGAAGGAGAATCCACCACACTCTGAGGCAGTGAATTCCACTGCCAAATAGCTCTTACTGTCAGGAAGTTCTTCCTAATGTTTAGGTGAAATCTCTTTTCCTGTAGTTTTAACCCATTGTTCTGTACCCTAGTCTCTGGAGCAGCAGAAAACAAGCCTGCTCCATCCTCAGTATGACATCCCTTCAAATATTTAAACATGGCTATCATGTCACCTCACAATCTTCTCTTCTCCAGACTAAATATGCCCAGCTCCCTAAGCTGCTCCTCACAGGGTGTGGCTTCCAGACCTTTAACCATTTGGGCCACCCTCCTCTGGACACGTTCCAGCTTCTCAATATCATTCCTGAATTGTGGTGTCCAGAACTGGACACAGTATTCCAGGTGAGGTCTGACCACAGTCTGAAAAGATTGTTTTCGAAGCTGTGTAGGCTCTATTTCAGGGGGAAAAGGAACTGGCAGAACCACATCATATCATAGAATCATAGAGTTGGAAGAGACCACAAAGGCCATCCAGTCCAACCGCGCGCCCCCCCCCCAATGCAGGAATGCACCTCGGAGCATTCCCTGCCTAAGAAAACCCTATGATAGGTTTTCCGTGGGTTTTTTTTTTTTCCGGGCTGTGAGGCCGTGTTCTGGAACAGTTTATTCCTCACATTTCACCTGTATCTGTGGCTGGCATCTTCAGAGAATGGTTGGGTAGGAGTGTGTCCCACCCCCCAGAACTAGCCATTCAAATACACAAATTTACATATCCTCTCCAACAGGGGCTCACCGTATATCTCTGAAAATGCCAGCCACAAATGCAGATGAAACGTCAGGAATAAACTCTTCCAGAACACAGCCTCACAGCCCGGAAAAAAAAAACCAACAGAAAACCTATGGATGCTGGCCGTGAAAGCCTTCAACTTCACATAAAACCCTTTGAAATTCATGGTGTGGCATAAGTTGACAGACTAACACACATTGGAAACCGCTTAGAGAGAGCCTCACGCGTGCTATAAAGTGGTGTAGATGTGTAAAGTGCTATTACTTTAACAATTTGTAAGCCACTCTGAAAGCCTCTGTGGCTGAAGAGTGGGGTATAAATGCCTAAATAAATAAGGTGGGCACATGTGTTTTTTAATTACTTTTTTAAAAAGAAAATCCTGTCTGCCTTCCAGAATATGCAGACTAGGATATTTAAGGCACAAGATCTCGTTTATTTGTTTATTTATTTATTTATGGGGGTGTATAGGCTATCTTTCTGGATCCCAAATCTATATTGTGATAACACCTTTACTGAACCAAGGGCTCAGCTAGACGGGAGAATTAATTGCGGAAAATAGCTCATTAACTCACCATTGCAGAAGCATTCTTTTGTCTCCACAATGCATTCACAAGATCGCTGGCAGGGGAAGCTATCTGTGTTTAAAGTTTAGATGGAACGTGCCCGCATAGCTCTTGACAGAGGGGCCTATAGAGCAGGGGGAGTCAGCAGGGAGGCCCTGCCAGTCTAACTGATTAAAATGTGAGATTCATAGAGTCTCAATCTGGCTCTCTAGGATTGCCCAGAAGGCTACTCCCCATGACACCATCATTTTGACAGTATAGATTTTCTGTTTTGGTTTTCCTGTTTAGGTTGGTTGAAGTGCTTCTTCTAAAGATGGTGGCCAGGAGTGAATTATGTGTGTTATTATGTCCCAGAAGCTCCCTCCATTCACCTCTCTTTTTTGGCCTTGTTAAATGAGAGACGTGGAAGAGCGATCTTAGGCATATATATATATATATATATGTCACTCAAAAATAGCATGCGATCACTTCTGTAAAAATCAACAATGGTGGCTCCGGACACTTCATCACCAGCAAGCCCATCCCCGCACACATCCAACCAATCAGGTTTTGACTTCCAGGATATGCCCCAGTTCGAATTGGTTGTTCAAATGGGCTGAAATACGCATTTCTGAGTATTTGTAAAAAAAAATCTTCACGAGGAACAGCAAAGGCTGTTATCGCAAAGTACTTGGAGTTTTTTTTTGGGGGGGGCCTCCTTCTGAATATGGTGAATCCCGGTGGGAGCTCATCTAGACAAAACATAGTTTCCTCAAATTCTTTGAGGATTTTTTTTTCACCATCTAGACAACACCCCTATGAAATTCAAGGGGGTCACCATAAGCCGACAGGCGACTTGAAGGCACATGCACGCGCACGCACACACACACACATACACATTCAAGAATATACAGACCAAGATATTTAAAGCACAATATCTCATTTATTTATTTACTTATTTATTTAAAGGGTTATAGGTTGCCTTTCTGGACCCCAAATCTATATTGTGGTAACACCTTTACCAGACCAAGCAATGAGACACAAAATTGTGCCTTGCCTCCCATGTGCTCTTATGACCCCCTTCCAGCCACCCTTCCACCCTCCCCAAAGCTCCCTCCCTCCAGCGTCCTCCCTCCAGCCACCCCCTCCTCAAAGCCACGATCCGGCTGGAGATCACGGCTTCGGGGAGGGGGTGGGTGGCTGCAAAGCCCCCTTCCTCCAACCACCCTTCCACCCTCCCCAAAGCCCCCTCCCTCCAGCGTCCTCCCTCCAGCCACCCCCCTCCTCAAAGACGCAATCTGGCTGGAGATCGCGGCTTTGGGGAAGGGGTGGGTGGCTGTGAAGCCCCCTCCCTCCAACCACCCTTCCACCCTCCCCAAAGCCCTCCAGTATCCTCCCTCCAGCCAGCCCCCCTCCTCAAAGCTGCGATCCAGCTGGAGATCGCGGCTTCAGGGAGGGGGTGGGTGGCTGCGAAGCCCCCTCCCTCCAACCAGCCTTCCACCCTCCCCAAAGCTCCCTCCCTCCAGCATCCTCCCTCCAGCCACCCCCTCCTCAAAGCCACGATCCGGCTGGAGATCACGGCTTCGGGGAGGGGGTGGGTGGCTGCAAAGCCCCCTTCCTCCAACCACCCTTCCACCCTCCCCAAAGCCCCCTCCCTCCAGCGTCCTCCCTCCAGCCATCCCCCTCCTCAAAGACGCAATCCGGCTGGAGATCGCGGCTTTGGGGAAGGGGTGGGTGGCTGCGAAGCCCCCTCCCTCCAACCACCCTTCCACCCTCCCCAAAGCCCTCCAGTATCCTCCCTCCAGCCAGCCCCCCTCCTCAAAGCCGCGATCCAGCTGGAGATCACGGCTTCAGGGAGGGGGTGGGTGGCTGCGAAGCCCCCTCCCTCCAACCACCCTTCCACCCTCCCCAAAGCTCCCTCCCTCCAGCGTCCTCCCTCCAGCCACCCCCTCCTCAAAGCCGCAATCCGGCTGGAGATCGCGGCCTCGGGGAGCGGGTGGGTGGCTGCGAAGCCTCCTCCCTCCAACCACCCTTCCACCCTCCCCGAAGCCCCCTCCCTCCAGTGTCCTCCCTCCAGCCACCCCTCCTCCCCAAAGCCGTGATCCCACTCGAGATCGCGGCTTCGGGGAGGGGGTGGCTGGCTGCGAAGCCCCCTACCTCCAACTAACCTTCCACCCTCCCCAAAGCCCCCTCCCTCCAGCGTCCTCCCTCCAGCCACCCCCTCCCCAAAGCCGCAATCCCACTCGAGATCGCGGCTTTGGGGAGGGTGTGGGTGGCTGCAAAGCCCCCTCCCTCCAGCCACCCTTCCACCCTCCCTGAAGCCCCCTCCTTACAGCGTCGTCCCGCCAGCCGCCACCCCTCCCCAAAGCCGCATGTTCGCCCCTTCTCTCCACGTTCCTTGAAGGTGGGGAGAGGGGGCGAATCTAGGGGTTTGCCGCAGCCGCCCCTGCTTTCCCCGCCTTGGTCCCTTTCAGAAGAGCCAAGACGGAGGGAAGGGGGCTGCTGAGGCAAACTGGGCATTTTCGTCCCTTTCGTCCACCTTCGAATCTAGTTTGACTGGAAGGTTGAAGAGAGGGGTGAATGTTGCCCTGCCAGCTAATCCTGTTCGCTTTCCCAACTCATGAGGAGATCCTCATGAGTTGGGAAACAAAGAGAGTCAGCTGGCAAGGCACCCCCAGCCAGTCAGCCAGCCAGCCAAATTGGGGTGGTGGTGGTCTTATCTGGCGAATATATGCCTAAGCCTAGATTTTTGGCTGGAAATTGGGGGGGGTCTTATACGCCCAGTCGTCTTATATGCTGGAATATACGGTACTCATTTTTTAAATTAATTTTTATTAACATCTTTTACACTTAACACAATTATTACAGTTGTTACAATCATATCTTATACATTCTTTCTTCTTCCAAATACATACATACAAACTTATTATTCTACTATCCCTTTTTCATATTATCTAAAATCCTCCTTTATTCTCTTCATTAATTCTTTATGTCATTATTTCATTCTATCCTTTTATCCTTTCCTTTCATCCAACCTATTCAACCCTTTTCACTCCCAAGTTCACTCGTTGCTTCCCATTAAGAATTATCACCTCTGGTTGTTTATCCCATTAATAAGCCTTCCAGTATGGTATAGTATTTTTATATCTGCGCTTCAATTATGACAATTCTTTACATATTTCACAAATTTCAAAAATGGGTGTGGTCTTTTATCCTTTTATACAAGAAATCCGGAATTTATCCAGCCTCCCCATACTGTCTCTAAATACGCTTTAGTCTCATTCCAATCATTTTCAAAATTTTCCACATCCTTATTTTTTATAACTCTTGTCAATTTGTCCAAATATATTAATTCTACCACTTAATAGTCCACTCCTCTCTTGTGGGTATGCTATCAAGTTTCCAATGTCGTGTGAAAACAATTCTTGCGGCAACTATTAAATTGAATATTATTCTTTCCTCATCTTTTTTAATTTCACCACCAAACAGACATACCAAATAAGTCTCTGGCCGCATTTCCTTTTCACAATCTTCTCTACCGAGTCATGAATCATCGACCAAAATTTGTGTGCTTTCTTGCATGACCACCAGCAATGAAAAAATGTTCCCACTTCTTCTTTACATTTCCAGCATCGATTATTCATGTTCTTATATATTCTTGATAGCTTATCCAGTGTCATGTACCATCTGAAAAACATTTTCCAGCAGTTCTCCCTTAAATCCTGACAAACTGTTACTCTCATGGTTTTATTCCATAGTTTCTCCCATTGTTCATACAAAATTGGTGTACCTATATTCTTAGCCCACTTAATCATAGGTTCCTTTACTGCCTCATCCTCACAATCCCAATTTAATAGTACCTTATATATTTTGGATAATATCTTAGAATCTCCTGAGAATATAATTTCTTCTATTGCTGTCTTATTTTCTTTAAGTCCAAAAATTCTTATGTCCTGTTTCAATTTCTCCCATATCTGCCTATACAACCACCATTGGCAATTAATACCTTCGTTGTTTATTTCTTCTTGAGTTTTTATTTCTGGCTGATATACGGTACTCATTTTACTGACCAATGAAAGGATGGAAGGCTGAGTGAACCTTGGAGCCCTCTGGGTTTCAAGAAGAGAGAAAGTCACAATATTGAGGGGGATGGGATTTAGCAGAATGCGACCGTCTAAATTTTATACTCTCACCATAAAAAAAAAAATCCTCAATGGGAAAAATAACAACACATTTCATTTTACCAAACAGCTAAGACACTTCATGTCATGCAGGCATTGAAACAAAAACTATAAAATAATTCACATTTCCCCCCCATTTGCTGCATATTGACTATAAAAGAATGATTGTTTAAATCAGCTGAAGTGGAAGGTAATTCTCACTGAATACAGCATTATGAGAAAAGTCCTGAGCTGTGAGAAAAGTCCTGAGCTATCCATTTTTATTTTTCCCTTTAGCACAGCTGATTTCTGTTCCCAGGGAGGGAACAGTAATGATTCCATTTTCAGAAATAATTTGTTATATACTGGCTTGTTGTTTGAGATTTTTTCTTATAAGGTAAGAACTGCCTTCTTTTAAAACAAAATAAAATATAACAATAACACCTATCACCAGTGATGACAGGAGCTCTGGGAGCGATTCCAAAGAGGCTGACAAAACATCTGAATGAAATTGCCATAGCTATGGTCACAATAGCACAATTTTATTTATTGCATTTATATCCCGCCTTCCTCCCACAATGATATTCAAGGCACAATTACAAAATGACACTACTTAGAACATGCCACATTATCTGACAATGCTTCTTAGGGGCTTACTGCACTCTGAAGAAAAACCTGCTGCCTTACTGCATGGCGTTGTTTTTTTCGTTCCAGTCTTGTGAGGGTCCAAGGTAAAACCATGTCTTTTTGCTAACCTGAAAAACCTGTTAGCAAAAAGCTTAGTCCCCCATGGGACCGGAATGAAAGAACACCGGAAGTATGGCAACATCATGCGGTAAGGCAGCAGGGAAGAAGGACCATTCCTGCTGCCTTACCGCTTTTCTTCAGAGTGCAGTAAGCCGATTCTTAGATAGAATTCAAATCATGAATGGTCCAAAACTTCAGTGAGTAACTCTTTGCAGACTGTATGCAAAGGGATCTTGTAGCACCGTTGAGACTAACTGAGAGAAAGAAACTGGTAGCATAAGCTTTCATAGACTTAAATCTATGATAGCTGATGCTTCCAACTTCTTTCTCTCAGTTAGTCTCAAAGGTGCTACAAGATCCTGACTCACAAGGCTGTGCCTTTGAATTCTTTGTAGACTATAAAGCCAAGCAGGAGGAGGGCCCTGCAGCAATAATGCTGCAGTATGTCCTTGCCTTCTGGCAGAATTATTTCTGGCCAGGGTTCCAGCCAGTTAGTCCTGCCATTTTCAGAATACTATAAGCCGAGGGCAGGGAACTCCTTTCAGTCTAAGGGCCAAATTCCACTTCAGTGAAGTTCTTGGGAGCCACATTCCAGTGGTGGGCAGGGCCAAAGGCGACGGCAAGACCAAAAATGTCAGCACATTTTAGCTGTTCCTGCAACCAATTAACCATTAGGGATTCATCCTTTTAGAATGGTCTCAACCTTTAGAATGGAAGGCAATGGAAAACCCCTTCTGGACAAATCTTGCCAAGAAAATCCTGTGATAGGTTTGCAATGGGTTCATCATAATATAAGTTAGGAATGACTTGAAGGCAACAATAAAAAACATGCAAATGATGTTTCATGGGAAAGGGGTTCGGCCACCTCAAGAACTCCAAAGGACCAGACTGGGATCCCAGACAGACTGAATTCAGCCTCAGGACCCAGGGTTTCCCAGCCTTCTGTAAGCTATAAAGAACCAACCCACCACAGTTTTCCATTTTTGCTTTCTAATTAATTAACTCCACATTCTATGGCTATAAGTATGCATGACCCCCACTGGCTTCTCCTCATATGAATTCCTGTTGGGTTCTTCCCATATGCTTTTAAAAAAAAATTTTTTTTTGGTACTTCTGCAGATCTCAGGGTTCCTCTGATACAAAGACGCTTATATCACCTTCTTGTTTCTCGGTGGCTTTGTTTTGGTTCAATTTCTGTTGACATTCACCACCTAAATTCACTATTAGGAGGAGTGGAAACATCCAAAAGTAAGCAGTATCCTCTTTATAAAAAGGTTGGAGAAATTTTGTTGTAGAAAGGACTCACTCTGCCTCATCACAGAGCTGGCTCTGCCCAACTCTACTTCAGAAACCTGCAAGTAAATAGAAAGAAAGAGGGATCACTGCTTATCATGTGTACAGATACTGCACTTTTTCTTCAGGTAAGTGGGTCTTACACAGTTATGTGTATTGTAAAATCCCCCCAAAACTTCTTTAACCAAATACAACAAAAGAACAAAATTAATGTGTACATCTACATTGCAGGAAGTTAAGTCCTGTCTTAAGCAACCTTCAGCTATCAAAGATAAATAAATAAAATCATCTATCTCAAGAGTGAATTTGAGTGAGCACTTTATAAGTAGCACTGCAATGACAAATCAAATAATTGGTTATCATTTAATTAATTAAAATGTCTAACAGATTAAAAAGGTTCCAAAATGTGTCAAGTAGCATATTTTTAAAATAAAGAAAATGTTGTTTTTTTAAAAAAAAAAATTACAAGAGCTTATAAATAACATAATACTTTGGGGTTGTCCAGGCAATGAAAATACTCCTTGCAGAATTCATAGAGAACACCTTTTGTCCCAACAAGCTCTGACTGAGATTCGCCGTATTCGGAAGTAGGGGCGGGGGGACTGCCAGAAAGTGCAAGAAGAGACTGTGCAGATTTTTGCAAAGTTTTTAAAATAATGTACAGATACGTCCATTATCGTTCATTTGGACATCCTATTTGGAACACTGCTCATTCTCAGCAAAGGCAGAAGTTGACAGTGGATTGGTCGGATATGCAGGCAGGCTTTCTGGCAAGGAAGAGGCTGGAAGCATCATTTTTGCATTTCATATTGTTGAATGTGTGGGGTTTTTTAGCTGTGTTGAAGCAAGCAAAGAACTTTTTAGAAGCAGAAGATCACACTTGTGCACCTTTAAAAAACATACTGTGCAGCAGCACCAATAACACGTGTGGAGAATAATAACGCACTGTACTCTCTTGATTTGCAGGCATGGCTCTGTGTGTATTTCAAATGTGGATAGCTTCGTATATACTTGATTTTGCAAAAAAAAAAACACCCATGAATTTGCAAAAATGTGCATCAATCTGCATTATTTCTTCTCTTCTAGACAAGCCCTTAGATGGAACTGTATATGGAAAGCACAGCCTAAAAGAGACATTTCCCTTTTTTCACACATAGAAACACTATTGGTCATAAGAAGAATCATCCTGGATCAGACCCAAAGTCCACTTAGTCCAGCATTCTGTTCTCAAAGGGGCCAACCAGTTGTTGTTGTTGTTATACAGTTGTCTCTCTGTATCCATGGATTTGGTATCCACAGATTTAAGTATTCACGGCTTGAAAATATTCTTTAAAAAATAATAATCCAAAAAGCAAACCTTGATTTTGCCATCTTATATAACACCATTTTGTTATGCCGTTGCATATAACGGGCCTTGAGTATTCACGGATTTTGGTATCCACGGGGAGTCCTGGAACCAAACCCCAGCGAATATGAACGGACAACTGTATTTATTTGTCATAAAACTGGGACTCGAGATGGCTTAGAATTTAAAAAGAACACTGCAGCTAAAAATGTACAAAAAGTATGTGTTAAAATGGAATTAAACTATTCACAGTATTTAAACTATTTAAACCTATACCTGAAAAGATAAAATGCAATTAAAAACAGTTTGATTGAAAACAATACAGCACCTTTAGCCTATTCTTAAAAAAAAAAAAAACCCTCTATTTTCAAAGCCTGTCAGAATAAAAAGGGTTTTGCCTGCCAACAGAGTGACAGGGGTAAGGTGGTGGTGGCATTTTGGCCTCCATGGGAAGGGTGTTGCGGAATCTCGGGACAGCCACTGAGAAGACCCTCTCTGTTAACCTGCCACTGTGGCAACAGCTCTTTGTATTAGCTGAAGTTTCCAAGCACAGTTCAAAGGCAGCTCTGTGTAGAGCATATTACAATAGTCCAAACAGGATGTGACTAAGGAGATTATCAGATGTTGTAAATATGGTGTGACACGGATGTCAGGAGATCGCGAAAGGGTTTCCCTTTCAGACGACGTCGTTCTACGGTTGTTATGCTCTCGTGCTGCTCCAGTTCTACCACTGTTCCTTTTAATTTATGGGCTAAGGTGTGAACAGATCACCCATTCTGTTTCTATGATGGAATGACAGGCAAGTGAAAAGGTGCCCTATTATGCTGGCGCGATGCCAGCGTCAGTGGGAGGTCCATGCCAAACACTTCTGGATGCAATCGGGACATTGAGGTAAGTGACACACTTTTTGTACCCTCCCTGGGTTACTTGTTTTTTTAAAAGTGTGTTTTTGTGCTTGCTATCACTTTTAAATCTTTCTTTTTCTTTTTCTTTTTGAATCTCCCATGTCATTGTTCTTTCGTGAGAACGGCCAGGATTTCCATTCCAGGAAGTGAATGGAGCTCTGTTCGAGCTCCGTTCACTCCTGAGCTGCCAGGTGGAGGGAACAGTTACACTAAAGGTAGGTCTGATTTTTTTTTCCTTTTTCTAGCATTACAGGGACGGGAGGGAAGCGGGAGAGAACATAGTGAGATGGGGATGCTTTTTTTGTCCCCGTCTGATAATCTCCTTAGGCATGTATCACCATGGTCAGATTTGGTGTCTCAAGGAATGGGTGCAGTTGGTGCAGAAACTTTAAATGTGCAAAAGCACTCTTGGCACTGGAGAAACCTGGGCCCTAGGTTCAAAGCTGATTTCAGGAAGGCACCCAAAATTCAAATCTGTGTCTTCAGGGGGAGAGTAACCCCATCCAACAAAGGCTGAATCCCTATTCCCTGAACTGTCTTTCAATTAACCAAGAGCACCTCTGCCTTTCCTGGATTAAGCTCAAATTTGTTTGCCCTCAACCAGCTGTCTATGGGAAGCCCACAAGCAGGATGTGAGTGCTGTAGCATTCACTCTGTCCTGTTTACCAGGAATTCATATCCACTGGTCCATCTAGCTCCACATTGTCTACAAAGACTGGCAGCATCTCTTCCAGGATTTCAGCAAGGATCTTTCTTAGACCTTCCTGGGGATGCTTGGAAGAACCTGGAATCTTTTTCACGCAAATGAAAAAGCCATGTGTGCTTCTCCTGGGTTTCAGCCATTTCCTGACCACAACAGTTGCCTCTCCTAATAATGGCCACCTAAAGATGTGCATATCACCTAAAAACAAAGGAAATGTGCTTCTACCATCAGAAATACTATTTAGCCCACATAGAAATGTATGCAGATTTAATCAAGAGACATGCAATTAATCAATTCATTGAGTTTCTTTCAAATAATTATACCCCCCCCCTTTCCCCTTTCCTACCTATAATATATGCCATGAACAGCTGCTTCCTGGCACTGCTACTGCCCACCCTTGCACACAGAGTTTGCAAAAGTTATTTTTTGACTATAATTCCCAGAATTCTCCCACCAGCATGAACAATGCCCATGCTTATCAGAGAGATTTTGGAAGTCATATTCTTGAAAGTGACTTTTCCAACCCCACCCCCCTGCCTATACAGTAAATCACATTTAAAGTGCAGCTAATACAGTACTTAAAGCTTCTGAATAGCCTTAATGTTCTCATTTTCTGTTTTGCTAGCAGTGAGGCTTCTGATCACATAGTTACATCATAGTTACATAAATCAGCCTGCAAACTGCCTGTTTTTATTTTAAGAAAGCGAGTCGGCAGCCCCTGTTTTGATGCTATGTGTAATTGACCACATCCAGTAACAAGCATATTATGTTATGTTACCCTTTTTTTGCTTCTGGCACAGTACTTTCCATTACTCTAAAGCACTTAAAGACAGATTAGCCTCTGGCAACAAGAAACAGTTTTCCTATTTTAAAAGTCTCTGTAGAAATGTTGCAACCAACCTACTCATGGGTGGTCAATTGCAGCATTATGTCTTTATGCATTGCAGCTGGCCAAAGTCACATACACAAGCTGAAGTCCACAAACTGCAATAAGTATTTCTTATGTCACTTTACTCCTACTGCCTTTAACGAAGCAAGTGCACTGGCACTGTGGGCAATTTATCACAATGGGACCAGCAATGAACTGAGTCTGGAAAGAAATAAGGGGTGTTTGGGCACAATTTATTGTCTCAGAATCCTCCAACGACCATTGTAATCCAAGCAAATAACTTTCCTAAAATCTAACAGAACTCTAACAGAACTTTAATAGCAAATTTGTACCAGAGGCAGAAATAACATGAAAAGAATAGGGTTAGGTTCCTGTACCACAAAAAAAAAAAAAAAAACAAGAAAAGAAAAGAAAAGAAAAGAAACAAAAACAAATCAATATTTTTGGACTAATAATATGTACCTATAAAAATGAAGCAAGAAGGTTGCATGAGCCTTGCATAAGTAAAGAAAAACATTTTGAACCTTCTAGAGACCACATGAAAGCTTTTTTCCAAAATGCATCCAGGGATGCTCTCTTTCTTTCACCAGTCTTCACTTTTCTTATTATTTCCACTTTGATAGCCAAACCTGCAGATTTATGTTTTTTGAACATGCTGGAGTTGCTTGGTGATACAGCTTTACATGCTTTCTCCTTTCTCTCACCTTTTCTGTTCACACATGCTCAGTAAGGGGTTCTGGAGGCAGCTGCTATTTACCTTGCCTGTTCTAGACAGGCACACAGAGGTGCAATAGGATTGGCTACAGGAGAATCCCATTTCCCCCCCAGCTCAAGCTTCATTGCATTGTTTACTGCAGACATGCTGCTGCAACCCAGCACCTAAAGTCTGTGTTTCTCTAGCCCTCTTTCACCATCTTCCCAAGGCCTATGCTGCTAAAAAAAATCTTCCACATTGACAGAGATCAAGGAGTAAACAGTGGGGCTGGGCCAGTGTAAAAAAACTTTTGTTAACTAAGGTATACTTGTATATGTTTGTGCATGTAAGTGGTTAGGGTGATAGATAGATAAGACAGATATACAGACAGATATAAATAAATCCACAAACATATATTTTAATCTATTTTGTAGAGATTAATGAAAGTCTAAATTAGAATCCAAAAATGAACATTTGAACCTGCAAGGTAAAGGATGCTTCCAGAACAAGTTCCTAATCTGCAGTTGTCCTGATTCAAACTCAGAATTTTACAGCAGTCAAGATGCTTTTGTCTTCTATTTGTAATTTTCCCATTTGTTGCCACTACGTTTTTGGTCTTTTTCCTTACCAGAAAAAAAAATCCATTTGGGAAGGAAAACAACTAGAAATACCAAGAATCCAATGTTGTGTAATCTGAGTTTGTGAGTTTAACAATAGGTGTGTCTATTAAATAACGGGACTGATACAATAATGCATCTTTATATGTATTACAATTCTAATGCTTGTCCCTTTCAATATACTTCCCATTCACACACAAACACTGATGCAGTCTTGTTTTTCACTAGTTAAAGGCATGGAGCAGATCAGTTTCTATAAGCATCTGCCATTTTCTTCATACTGTATCAATTGACTCAAAAGGTGTTCCTTTAAGCACACTACACAATTATAGCACTATGATTCCGCTATAATTGCCATAGCAGCAGCTTCTGCAATCTTGGGATTTATATTTACTTATATTTATTTTATTTATTTACTGAATTTATATCCTACCTTTCTCACAGGGTGGGATCCAAGGAAGCTTCATAGTTTATAGTCTTTTGAGTTAATTGAGCTCTCTGACTCAGAATTCTAAATATTTCTCCCTAAACTGCAAACCACAGGCTTCCATAGGATGTTGCCATGGCAGTTAGGGTAGAATCATTGTGCTATAACTGTGTAGTGTGAAAGAGCCTCAGAACTCTGTTGTCCATATTCAACAAAGCTTTTCCCTCTATGCAGGAAATTGACTGTAGACGCTTTTCTGTGTATATTCCACTTGTATACATAATTCTTTTTATGTGTTCAATTGATTTAAAAGTCAGTGTGGTGACTTTTGGATCAATAAGAAAATCAATACCTTGGCAAGAATCTCACATTTATTTGTCTCTCTCTCTCTCTCTCTCTCTCTCTCTCTCCCTCCACCCCCCCCCCGCTCTCTCTCTCTATAATTTGTGAGAACTGGGAAAACTATCAGTGGAAATCAGTATTATAAGAAAATGGAGTAATTGCTGCCTCTCTTGATGATTCCTATCCTGACCTTTCACTCTGACTCAAAAGGCATTATTTTGCTAAGAGAGACAAATATCATCTGTATTGAATTTGGATGCAGCCACCAACTGATTTGGCTTTCTTCCTGCCGGTGATGATCAGGTCATAATACTCCTGTGCTTTCTTCTTTTCTTCTTCACTGGAGGAAGCTATATTTTGCTTTTCTCCTTTGGCTGAGAAGTAAGTTCCAGCTGTCAGAGTAAATCACAAGAGTTGCTTGATTTCCTTCCTTTTCATTACTCAGCCAGCACCCGCCAAATTAGTCTGAAAAGAACATCACATAAGAAATTGTGCCTCTTTCTTTTTGCATATGGGGAAATCATTCTGCAAAACACAGTGGTGTACATTATTTTGATCAAACGTTTCATTCATTTCCCCCTACCCTTGCAAAAATCATAGATAAAATGTCACATCAAGCAGGATTCACAGAACAGACAGTATCTGAAAGAAAAAAAGGGGGAAACCCATGTGGCAACTGGTTTGAGTTTTAAATGGCCATTCCTCCTCTAAACTGGCAAAAAGAATTTATTACCTGCTATGCTCAAAAGATGGAGCCGGCATGGCATAGTAGTCTGAGTGTTGGACTATGACCCTGGAGACCAGTGTTCAAATCCTTGTTCTGTCATGAAAACCCACTGGGTGACCTTGGGCAAGTCACACACCTCAGAAAATCCCATGATAGGTTCACCTTAAGGTCACAAATCAGAAACAACTTGAAGGCATACAGCAACAACAACAACAATGTTCAAAAACTAACAGCTTTATTGTGTGAAATGTGTTAAGCCTAAGGGTCCTTTCACACTACACAATTATAGCATTATGATTCCACTTTAACTGTCATGGTTCCATCCTATGGAATCCTGGGATTTGCAGTTTAAGGAGGGGCACTTAGAATTCTCAACCAGAGAACTCTAGTGGCTCACCAAACTACAAACCCCAGGGGGTTGTTTAGATGACCAAAAAAAAAAAAAAAAACACCTCCAAGAATGTGGGCAGAATAACTTTTTTCCAGATGAGCTCCTGCCAGGATTCACCATATTGGGAAGGAGGTGGGCTGAAAAATCCAAGTAGTTTGCAATAAGAGCTTTCGCTGTTTCTCACAATCTTTTTTTCAAAGTATGCAAAAATGCGCATAACAGGCCATCTGAACAACCAATTTGAATTGGGGCACATCTAGGAAGTCAAAACATGATTGGTGGGATGTGCGTGGGGACGGGCTTGCCATGTGACAAAGCAGTCGGAGCCGCCATTATTGTTTTCGGGGATATGATCAAGTGCACAACCAAGCACTATTTTCAAGTGACAGCGCAAAAAAAAAATTGTAAGCAGATGATCGCTCTTCCGTATCCATCATTTAATGGCAAAAAAGGGGGAATCAGAGGAGCTTTTCGGGAGATAATAAGGCAGGCAATTCACTTGTGGCCACCATATTTTCTCGCGGGCATGCTCCATGTGAACTGCAAACCTGGATAGCTTTCCATGCCAGCAATCTTGCGAATGATTCATGGGGACAAATTAACGCTGCTGCAATAGTGAGGTAATGCGCTATTTTTTGCAATTGATTATTCCATCTAGCTGAGCCCCAGAATTCCATAGTATGTTATCATACTATGATAACATACTATGTCATGGCAGTCAAAGTGGAATATAATGCTGTAACTATATAGTGTGAAAGGTTTGAAAATATTATAAGATCTACCCACAGCCAACCACAAGATCCCTGTTCTCTTACATTACCCATCCTCCCTTTCACCCTACCTTCCAGAGGCCAATAATGAAAGAATCAAACAAGGTATGTGTCTCATTGTAATATGCATAACCTATAATGAAGAATCCAATAAAACTGTAAATTACAGGCAGTTTGACATGAATATGAACAGCAGAATCAACAAGTGGACATACACATAACAAGAGATGGTTTCCTTTCGCAATAAGCTAGCCATTTCAAATAACATATTCCAAATTTGGTAATGAATTCCAATTTGTCATGTGTATCTTATTTTACTGTATAAATTATTGAACATATATGGTTGACTATCAGCATATGCCCTCAGGGTAGCTCACAAAGGAAACGAATAAAATACACTTATTTTAAAGCCAAAATGGAAGAATTAGAATGCAGGAGGAATAATCAAATGTAACATTAAAATGTTCCTTCTAAGAGAGAAGAATAAAACAAAAAATTGGAAGCCTAGACTATAAAATAGAGCACAAATCAACAATTAAGAGTTTCATTGTTCTTTTTTCATTAAAATGTCCTTTTATAACTTGCTGTTGCTGTAGCATGGAGACTCTAAGGCCTTTTTCAGATGTCTTAAAACCCATCAGGGGAGGTCACGAGTGGTACGCGGCTATCCCGCGGCAGGGGGTCAGTTTCGGGCGACTACTTTTTACTCACGAAAAACTTCTGTGAGTAAAAAGTAGCACCTTTGCCTTCAATCGAACACGGAAGCAACACAGACAACGATGGGAAGGGGACAGTGTTGTCTGAAACTGACCCCCTGCTGTGGGATAGCCACGTACCTCTCCCGACCTCCCCTGATGGGTTTTAAGGCATCTGAAAAAGTCCCAAGTTTGTCTGCATAATGTCCTGTGAGATTGAAACATTACAGTTTTTAATGTCTTATTTGGATGCATCCAGATGGATTTAAAAGACCAGAAAGTCCCAGATTTTGTTTTTGTTCTGTCCAATTTTATTTTGGCGATAGATATATGTTTTGTTTATCCCAGAATATCTTCTCTCAGTTCTCACTACAATCGGGAATTTTTAATATCAGTGCCCCAGTCAGAAAGAACAGGAACCAAAATCTGGGACTTTGGATGCTCTGGATGCCCAGACTTCTCACCCAGAACACATGTAAGTGTCATTTCTTCCTTCAAATCACTCCTCAACAGAGGGGGGAAAGTTCCACAAAGCCTTTTGCATACACACCCTCTCCCCAGCAAGTGTTCTGCTGCTGTCAAGAGGGTGTTCTTTTTTATTAGCGGGCAGAAGCCACCAATTGATCTCTCACGGTGTTTTTGTCATGGTAGTGCTTGTGTGTGAAACTGTGCTCCATTCTGCTGGCATGATTCCAGGGTCAATGGTTGGTCCTTGCCAGAACACCTCCATGTGAGAACAGGAAAACTAGGTACTGTGCAATCTTTTTATGAAGCTCCCTGTCTTGCTTGCAAGTTTCCAAGTGTGTTTCAGTGTTTGTGTGTTTGTTTTGTTTGGTAATTTAGGTCTTTTTGGACTTTTAAGTGTGCTTGCGTCTTCTCATGAGAACCTCTGAAATCTTACCCATGCAGAAACGTGAAAGTAAGCAGCACGAGCAGTCATATTGCCGTGAATAAAAGTTGTCCGTGAATAAAATATGGCGCGGCCGCCTCCAATCCTACACGGAAGTAACACAGACAATTTCACCAGAGGGACAGCGTCGTACAAAATGGAGTCCCTGCCGTGCGGCAGCACCGAAGCTCTCCTGCAAGCTTGTAGCATGGAAAGACGTGTCTGAAAATGTTCTTACTCTCTGGCTTTTCTTTGCAAATAAAGATTTAGGAAGGGCTCATCCTGCACTTTCTGCAAGTGCGCTGATGACTAAAAAGGCCAATCTGAGATAAACAAGTCTGGTTGCAGAAAGCATAGCAGAAGGTCTCCTTGGGTGATGTTTCTGGGTTGTGATTCTTTCTGCGTTGTCATTTCTCTTCAAGACTTGTTCGGTGTGAGTTCTCAAATAAGGCTGCAGCATTGTGGATAGTGCGTCTCCATGCCTCCCGATATGAGGCCAGGGCAGACCATTGTTGGTGATCAATTTTGGCCAAGGCTGAGATGTTGTTTCAGGGAGTCCTTGGATCGCTTTTTTGGAGCGCCCCTCTTACGCTGACCCGTGGCGAGTTCACTCCCTATTTTGGGGAGGCGATGGTCCTCCATCCTAGAAACATGCCCTGCCCAGCACAGCTGTGTTCTCAATATCATGGCCTCAATGCTGGTGATCCCTGCTTGCTCAAGGACAGCAACATTCGTCACATAGTCAGTCCACTGTATATTTAGGGTTGTGTGTAGACAGCGCTGATGAAGGCGTTCGAGGAGTCGTAGGTGGTGGCGATAGGTGACCCATGTTTCAGATCCATAGAGGAGAATAGACAGTACAATGGCTCTATACACACTGATTTTTGTGCTTCGCCTCAGGTGTTTATTACTCCAGACTCTTTTGTGAAGTCTTCCAAATGCACTATATGCCTTTGCTAATCTGTGATCGATCTCTTTGTCAATCTTGGCATCTGAGGAGATGATGCTTCCCAGGTAGGTGAACTGCTGAATGGACTTGAGCACAGATTTGCCTACGGCAATGTGGGAATGATGGTGTTCATCCTGTGGTGCAAGCTGGTAAAGAACTTCCTTACACTGTAAATGTCCTTACATTGTAAAACATACAATGTCCTTACACTGTAAAATATAATGCCAAAAGGACATTTTTAGATGCTCATCTGATAATCTCCTAAACCAAAAAGTACAATTAAATGATTTTTATTGGAAAATAATATCACAGCACTAATGCAAGCTCTCAGGCTTCAGGCACCCACACAAGGCTAACAAAAATAGTAGGAAATATTTAGATAAATAGAGTGAGAGGATGATGGATACGACACTTGTCCTGTAGAGCAGAGATTCCTGCAGCAGCAGGGTCTCAGAGTTGTGTTCTGAGAGTCTAGCAGCAAACCAGCAGCATGGATGTAGGAAGAGGGACTGCAGACAATTTGGTGGGTGTTTTAGGGTGACATTTATATGAAATAGTTCCCCTACAGGGATAGGCGTTGTGGTGAAATACAATGGTCCTCAGAGGTTCCCAGGATAAAACAATGGGAGGTCCAGAAGAGTTAATGATCACTAACAATCAATACTTTGGAACTGAATAGGAAACAGACCAGGTCTATTGTTGGAGGAAAGAGGAGAGGAAAATCCTATTTACAAGCAATAAGGGTCTCTTGCTATCACTGAGTGGATTAGCAGTGACTCACCTCTAGGCATTGAGATTCACTTGAGAGTGTTGGTTTTTTTAAAAAAAATTCCACTGGCCCCTCCTTTGGTGCTTACATGAATCCCACCCTGGCGTTAGGGAGTCCCTGGTATACCTGTAACCATGTGGATGGCCACCTTAGCCAAATTGGTAAATATAGCCAATTATTATATATTCCAAGATGGGGGCTGTCAGGGTACGAGTATGTAACACATTCATGAGTTTATGGCAATGAAAAAGATGGAGAAGATGGAATGGAATCATAGAATCATAGAGTTAGAAGAGACTACAAGGCTATCTAGTCCAACATCCTGCCCTGCAGGAATACTCAATCAAAGCACTCCTGACAGATGGCCATGCAGTTCTGTTTAAAAAACCTCGAAAGAAAGAGACTCCACCACACTCCAAGGCAGTACTTGTATTTTGAGCCCATTGCTCTGTGTTCTAGGAAATTTTCAGATGGGGGGGGGAAATACCCAAGGAGGTCAGGAGAAAAACGGGGCTGTTCCACTTCCAGCGCTCCATTTCACATGCCCCTCTCCTCCTCCCGACCTCCATTCATTTTCCCTCCATGCTGCTTTCATTTTCATTTCACTGTTTTTTATTAGTGGAAGTTTCCATCAATAAAAAACAGCAGAATGAAAGTGAAAGCAGGACGGAGGGAGAATGAACAGAAGTCAGGAGGAGGATAGGTGTGTGTGAAATGGAGTGCTGGAACTGGAACAGCCCTGTTTTTCTTCTGACCTCCACGGGTTTTTTTTCCCCCATCTGAAAATCTCCCTAGTCTCTGGAGCAGCAGAAAACAAGTTTGCTCCATCCTCAGTGTGACATGTCTTCAAATATTTAAACATTGGATAGGCATGCATTCACAGACTTTTTCACTTTGGATTTTATTCTCTCCATCTTTATATAGGACAACAGCCTTATATCTGATATTTATTCAGAACGAAAATTGGGGATTTGTTCAAACACTCTCTCCTTCCTCGTTTTCTCCCTTCTTTCCCACCCCTCCCTTTTTCTCTGTTTGTGTATAAAGAGCAACAACCTCTCTCCTAGCAATGGCATTTCCTTCATTATCTTACTTAGATTTACTGCCTCACTCCAGTCTTCTAAAATTGCAAGAAGGAAACCTTTATTTCCAGTCTGATTTAGGATATGTTTGCACCAGTTGTTTCCCCTGCCCTTCATTTTGTACAAGAACATACCTCAAATTGATTATTGCAGCCTACATCCTATGACAAAAATTTCAAGGTTTCATTTTATTATGGAGTGGGAGTGGGCATGGGCGGGGATGATAAATCAACAGGGCTGTAGAGGCACTATATAAAGAGCGGACAGCTTGTCACACTGCCTTTGGTAGCTTCCATGGCAGGGTTCAGAGGGAGCAGGCATGAGGAGCTTTCAGCTGGTGAGGGAAGTTGTGATTACAGCAGATGTGATTGGGAACATTACAGTACTTTTTTTTTGGAAGACGAATCCCAGAACCTGGCTGGAGGATTCAGAAAGTTACTGTTCAAAAAAAGAAGCAACTTTTTCAAGTTTTCACAGGGTGAATGAGACTTGTAGTTTCCCATTCTTTAGAGCAGAGAATGAGCAATGATTGGCCCCACCCATTTTTTTCAAGTCTTGATAATGCTTGGTAAAGTGGAAGGCAGCAGGAAAAAAGGAAGACCACACTATAGGTGCATTGATACAATCAAGGAAACCATGGCCCTGAATCTGCAAGACCTGAGTTGATGACCAGGGTTCTAGGAGAACGTTGGGCGGTCTCAACAAATAACAAAAACAACAGCTAGCTGCTGCATGCCACTGAGTTTTCCAGCTAAATCACACTCCTGAAAGCCTCCTGGAAGTACAATTCAGCTTGAAAACAGAGCTTGTACTCCCTGCGCACCTTGTTTTCAAGGTACATTCCTGGGAGTTCCAGTGAGTCCATAATGGAGATAGGCTACATTCCCTCAATGTTTTTTGTGGGGGAAACAACTGTACCATTCCCAGAAATTGCCCACCCCCACAGGCAGCACAGAAGAAAAACATTTGCTCTACTTGTCTAGGTAGTAGCCACTGCCTCATTAAACAATTATCATCCTTTGCAATGGGACAAACCATGTGGATGACAGTTCCCTAGCAGAGAATTCTCTTTCTTCTTTTGAGGATTAGTTTTAGTCCTACTTGGTGCCATTACGCTCCCCCCCCCACTGTTTTGGAACAAGTGAAAGTGCATCCCAAGTGCAATGCACCCCTGTATCCCTGACCAATCCACAGATATCATCATCACCATCCCTTGTTATAAATCTGTGTCCTTTCAATAAAAATAACCATGACATCTATTTGTTCTACATTTTGAATCAAACTGCATGCTTTTGAACCTTCCATTGATTCTGGAACACACAGGTGCATATGCGTGCATCTTTGTATCCTACCAAAATCTGAAATTTGTATCCTACCAAAATCTGAACTTCTAATTCACACGTACATACATGTTCTTACAAGCAGACTTGGACTTCCTGCATTGTCCTCCCTAACATTGTGCACACCAGACTTTTTAGGAATTTACTTTTTTAAACTACAGCTTCCAGAATCTCCCAGGGGCCATGCTAGCTAGGGGATTCAGTGAGCATTATTGTCCAAAAAATAACTATTCCAAGTTCTGGCACATAGCTTGCTATTTCCAAATCCCACAGAACGTGAAATTCCTTTTCTGTACCTTTTGCACTCTAGTAAATTTATTGACACCTGCATAGATGTCTATGGGTCTGTTTTTTAAAAGAAAACCACCTCATATACACTATAACCCTTTCTTTAAAAAAAATGAATAAAGAAAAAGAAGTAAAGGATACTTTTTTGTTCAGATATGTTACTAGTGGCAGGAATTGCCATTAAAATAGTTTGGGCCAGCAAAAACATTGTTTGGATTTAAAAAAAAAAAAAAAACAGAGAACTACGCCAACAAATGCAGCAGTCTCTGGACACATTTGCCCCATCTGGAGAACCCCTTTGTCAGACAAGGAAGAGTTAAACTTTAAGCAAGTGTGCTCAAGCTAGCTGCTTCTATATTAGACAAAGAGCAGCAAAGGAGGCCCTGATCAAAGTCCCAGTTTATTTGTTTCTTTATTTAATATCCCACTTTCCTCCCAGTGGATGATTCAAGGTGGTTGATAAAATTATTAAAACAGGATTAGTAATTAATAGATTAATGAAATAAACTATCAGATTTATTCTGTGTTGCTGCAAGGCAAAGGGTTGGAGTAGATGGCCCTTGCAGTCTCTTCCAACTCTATGATTCTATGGACTTTATCAGAAGCTGCAAAAACTGCGTCATAAGGGCAACATTATCATATGACGTTGTCCTTTAGCCATTCTGGGGGCATAGCACAGGCGTGAACAAGGCGTTCCTTCATACTGATGGCTTAGCCCGTCAATAAAAATTGATGCCTTGTGCACGCCTGTGCTACACCCCAGGAACGGCTGAGGATGTGGGCATATGATAATGTCACCCTTTCTATTCTCATCCCATCCTTATGATGTGATTTGGGAAGCGATTTTTTACCATGTTTCCCCACATCTGATAAAGTCCTGTGATTCTAAAAAGAGCACCAAATTAAAAATAGTTTTCAAGCATTTATAGCAGATGGGGAAAGTGTGAAGCACCCCCCTCATTAAAAAACCCTCCCACAACAACTAGTTAATAACCAAAAGCTTTGTTAAATATATGTAGTCACTTGGTGGCCAAAAGACAGCAGAGGAAGCCAGTCTGGAAACCCATGAGAGGACATACCACAGCCTGGGAGCAGCCACCGAGGAGGTCCTCTCTCCTGTCCTCACCAAACATGTTGATGACAACTGTAAGCCAGGAGAAGCCTTCAGCAGTTTCCTGCTGAATATCAACCTCAGCTGTCCGGCTGTAACTTGCAACAAACATCACTTTCAGGGCCAAAAAAAGTAGTCAGCTGTTTTCAGCAGGAAAGTAACATGGGGCCTTGATCCAGTCTGGAGGTCTGTTTTTTCTCTAAAATAGAATTTTCTAGGCTAAGCTTGCTTGTTAAAACATGCAAATAACAGATTAGGTAAACTGGCCCTGCAAAGCTCAGGAACTTGGGGGAAAGCATCAAGCCTGAAGGGAGGGAGATAGATGTTCACAGTGTTCTGAAAAGCACAGACTTGTGGAAACTCTATGTATTAATGGATTCATTCATTAACTGAAGGGTACAGGCAATAATTCAACATTAAACCATTATAAAACAATTTGAAGAACTCTAAAACAATCTAAAACTTTTGCAAATTTCATTTTCTCAGGCAAGAATGAATAATTTCACCATTTATTTCCTCACTGTGAGAAAGTCCTCAAAAACTGAGCAGTTTTCAAAAGACATATTCAATGCAGATTGGGATGTATTCAGTGGGGGGGAAACACATAGGGTTTTTGCACAAAAAAATGGCATTTTGTACACAGAAAACTGCATGTTCTGCATAGAAAACATTTTCCGCATACCAAACAGCAATCTCTGCACAGAAATGTCCTTTTCAGGTGCAGAAATGTTTTCCGCAGAGGGAATGCTCTTTTCTGTGCAAAACACATGTGCATTTTCCACAGATAATAACTCCCAAACTGTGAAGATTTTGATCCCTTCCATATTCTCCTTGTCAGAGTTTCCCAACACTTGGGAAAACCATTTTTTCTCTGTTATTTGTATATTTTAAAATATTCTTTCCATCCCTAATTCATACCCAGAAACTAAGTTAAGGACTTTATCAGACCACCCTCCATAAACGTTCTTTTGCCTTCATATTTTGTGGTGTTTTTCTGCTGGCAAAAGAACCCCCCACACCAGGCCTTATCTTGAGCAGTGTGAAAGCACTAACTGAACAGGAACAGAGCTCCATTTACTTCCTGGTTCCAGATCTCACCGATTCTCACGAGAAGACATGAGCAAGGGTAAATTCCAAAATACATTTAAAAAAACACAAAAAGTACACACAAGCACAGAAACACACTCACAAAGTCCCAAGTAAACCAGGGAGGTACATAAAAAGAGCATCCCCTACCTGGCTGTCACAATCTCACCCGGAGGTGTTCTGTCATTGACACAGTATTCATGAGAAAAAAATGGTGCGAGGTTTCAAACACCGGCAATACCAGCAAAAAAGCACAAGGAAAGATCTGTTGATGACTTGGGCCGTCAATAAAAAGGAACAGCTTTTTAACAAGATTGCAAAAAAACTGATGTCATTTGATATGTGCACCCTTTCGCTTTAATTAGGTGTCGTTATGATGCCATATTTGCTGTATCTGAAAAAGTCCTTCAAAGTTGCTTTGGTTGAAAAATAGCAAACTGAATAGTTTCTAGAAACTGAAACTCACAAGTTCTAATCTCAAACTCATCCCTTCCCAACCTGGTGTGCTCCAGAAGTTTTGAACTGTATCTCCCATGAACCCCAGACAACATGACTGCCATTCTGGTTGGGGGTGATGGCAATTATAGCCAAACACATCTGGAAAATACCAGGTTGGAGAAGGCCACTCTAATTTCTGTGTCAAAATGGCTTCCAACTCTGTGATGATATCCAGGACTAGGTAAGGGAGCTTTGGAGGCTGAGAGTTAGTTTGTGAATTGCTGAATATTGATTCAAACTTCTGTTTGCCTGCAGGTTTTCACTGTGTAAACTTCCTTTTACGTGTTTTGGCCTTGAGCCTCAGATCCTCACATCTGAAGTCCTCCATAAACTCATTCAAGAGCAAACTGATCAAATGTTTAATTTTTCGTATGTACATACAGCCAGCTGTAGAACACCTTCAATATCCTCTACATTTACCGAAAATGTAATTCGTTGGTGGGAGTTGGTGCTATGGTGGGATGAGCAGATGGGTGAGGAACCGTCAGCAGAACATTTAAAGACAAGAGCAAACAAATGCATGAATGTGTTGTTTTTTCTAAAGACCCACTCGGCTAGCAATTATTTCATTCTTTTCATAGGCACTGCAATACCAGTTTTAATAACCTCACAGTGGAAAATGGAAAAAAAACAGCATAATTTGAAGCTGCTGGGAATTGAGAGTGAAAGAGAGAATGTCTACATATCTGTGTCTGTGAATTTCATGTTGCCAAGAGCCCAGTTTATTATTGGGCTGTTAGTTGATTAATAAGAGTAAGCACAAGAGCAAACATAATAACTGAACATGTCTAAATAGTAAAAGGAGACAGAATGAGTCACTGCAGCAACCTAGAAAAACATCCAGGAAGCCAGAGACTTTAGACAGCTATTTCTAGCTAGCTGTATCGGTTAATATGCAAGAGAAGTCAACATTTACACTTTATGAACATGCTTGTTATCTTTGATCCTAGGAATAGCTAACTAAACATGAAAGAGTTACGAAAAACACTCCAAAGCTGGAAATAGGAGAGGCAACGTAGGCTAAACTAGTCATTAGGGCTAATAAAGGCAATTTCGTTCACTTATAGTCAGAAAGCCCATTTAGCTGTCAGTTAGAATGAAGCCCAGATGCAGACCCTCCATTGCTCAATGAATTTGATTGACTTCATTAAAATTACTTTCAAATGTGCCTAATTATACTCATGGAGCAATGAAAAAGAAAATACATCTAATTTGGGATGATGGGGGAGGGGTGATTAGGATTTTCCAGGGTTGTCCGAAGAACAACATGTTACAATAGGTTGGCTTCAAATGTCCTCATGCTTGAAACAGACTTACTGAAATCAATGGTTCCATTCATTTGTCTGGTCTACTGTCTTCATGACTAAGTCTGGTTCCCACCCAGTTTATTGTTCATCCCCTCTGTTTGTGCCCTCCTTCCAGGCCAAGCTATGCAACCCCATGTAATAAATATATAAAAGCTAAGTGTAATAAAACAAATAGGCTTCCTTGTGGAACTCAATCCTGACCTCACAATACCCTGAAGTAAGTCACACTTTATTGGAACTTACTGCTTGGTAGGTGTGCATAGAATTGCTTCAGTGGGACATATGTAGAGTTTAATGGGGAACTTGCTCTCACGTAAGTGTAAATAGCTAGAGTGGTCTGTCTGAAGTTGTGGTCGTCTAGATGTTGTTGAATGGCAATCTCCACCAGCCTAGCTAGCATATTGTGAGGGAGGATGGGAGTTGCAAACTAACAACATTTGGAGGGCCACATGTAGGCTATCCCTGGTCTAAAGATTATCACGTTGGTTACTGATTTAGGAAACCAACAAATGGTTACTTTTGGTTGTAGTAAAAAAAAAAATCTGTATGAAGGATTCTCCAGTAGTATTTCAAACCTCTCAGCAAGGGCACTAGCTTTCCTCAGTGTTGGGACTGCATGCTCTTGAGAAGCATGAGACTATGCTGATGGTAGCAGTGCTGCTAGTAGGGTCTCCCGTGTCACACAGGCTTTTACTGAAGAACCAGACTAAGGACTTTATCAGACACACTAAATACGGTGTCATAATGATGCCACATAAACATGAAAAGGCATGCAGATCAGACAACGTCACCCTTTTGCATTTATGTTTGTCAAAAAAGTGCCCTTTTTAAGCCATCAATAGATTCCCTGTGGTACTTTAGTGCCAGCATTGCCAGTGTTTGAAACCTTGTGCCATTTAACTCACGTGAATACAGCCTCAATGGCCGGTCCAGCGCAAACATGTCCGGGTGAGATTGGGACAGCCAGGTAAGTTTCACTCTTTTTATGACCCACCCCAGGTTGCTTAGGACTTTTAAAGTGTGTTTAGGTGCTTGGTATAACTTTGTATGCTGTATGTTTGGTTTTATTTTTAAATTTAAAATGTTTTAAGGGGGTGGTCTGATAAAGTCCTAAATGTGCCAAACATCTACTGGGCAGCAGCAGTAGTGGTGGGTGACACTGGCAGAGGATCTTTCATTGACAATAGCAGTGGCACCATAGCTAACACTTATTAGCATTGTGCAAAAGGATGCATGGTAAACCCCTTTTGAATGCCTTTTACCACGAAAATCCTATAATGAGCCAATCCAAACTGAAACAACTGAAACTACTGTTGGTAGTAGTAAAAAAAAAAAAACCAACTATCTTCAGTGTATTGTTTCCATTGGCCTTTTATTTGTATTTGCTCATGTAATGTGTTTCCCCGCTGCATAACATCACCACTCTTGGTTTAAATGTCCGTTGGATTTCTCAGATCTTGTGGAAGAGGTCTCTTGTTCTTTTTTGTTATCTTCTATTTCTCTGTTTTGATTATTATAGTATTTCTCCTTGTCCCTTTGCACTAAAAAGTTGTATTCGAGGTTCTGAAGAACTACAGAAAACAGAAAGGATGACAGATAGATTCAAGGAAGAACCATATGAAGATGAACCTACAGTTTTAGAAGATGAAGTGGAAGCTTCACTTAGAGCACTTGGAAGACCTAAATCATCAGGAACAGATGGCATGCTAACAGAGCTACTTCATGCTACAGAGACAAAATTGACTCTAATTCTAGATAAAATCTGTCAGCAAATATGGAAAACAAAAGAATAGCCCACAGATTGGAAATGCTCAATATACATTCCAGTTCCCAAGAAAGGGGACACCAAGGATTGCAGTAACCACAGGACCATTGCATTAATTTCCCATGCAAACAAAGTTATGCTCAAAATTCTACAACAGACTTTTATCATATATGGAGCAAGAAATGGCAGATGTCCAAAATCGGTTCAAGAAAGGAAGAGGCACTAGGGATCATTTTGCAAACATACATTAGATAATGGAGCTCACCAAAGAATTTCAGAAGAAAAACAGCCTGTGCTTTATATGCAAATCATTTGATTGTATAGATCATGAAAAATTATGGATCACTCTTAAAGAAATTAGTGTGCCACAACATTTAATTAACCTGTACTCAGAACAAGAGGCTAGCATCAGGACAGAATACAGAAAAATGGAATGGCTTTCAATTGGCAAGGTCAGGCAAGGCTTTATTTTATCACCCTAGCTGTTCAACATGTATGCTGAGCACATCATACATAAAACAGGAGGAAGGAGGTGTGAAAATTGGAGGAAGAAACATCAGCAATTTAAGATATGCAGATGAAATCATACTGCTGGCATAAAATAGCAAAGATTTGGAACAATTACTGAAGAAAGTCAAGGAAGGAAGTACAAAGGTAGGTTTACAATTGAATGTTAAGAAAACAAAAATAATTACCACAGATTGTTTACATAACTTTAAAGCAGACAATGAAGACATTGAAATAGTTCAACATTTTCCATACCTGGGCTCAGTCATTAATCAGAATGGAGGCTACAGTCAAGAAATCAAAAGAAGATGAGGACTTGGAAGGGAAGCTTTAAGGAACTAGACAAAGTCCTGAAGTCTAAAGATATATCATTGAATATAAAGTTAGGACAGTTGGTCCATGCCATCGTATTTTCAGGTTCCATGTCTGGTTGTGAAAGCTGGACAGTGAGGAAAACTGATAGGAAGAAAATCAACTCATTTGAAATGTGGTGATGGAGAAGAGTTCTACAGATACCGTGGACAGCTAAAATGACCAATAAATGGGTCCTAGAGGAAATCAAGCCTAAACTCTCCCTAGAAGCCAAGATGACTAAACTGAGAGTGTTGAACTTTGGACATATCATGAGAAGACATGACTCACTAGAAAATACAATAATGCTTGATAAGGTAGAAGGCAGTAAGAAAAGAGGAAGACCACATTACAGATTGACAGACTTAATCAAAGAAGCAACTGCCCTGAGTCTGCAAGATCTGAGTGGGGCTGTTGATGACAGGGTGACTTGGAGGTCTCTCATCACACCTGATGTAGATATTGAAATTTTGATGTGAGAGTATGTTTTGTGAACACAGAAACATTTAAAACTGTATTTCATCAAGCATATGTGTTTCATTCTGTTACAAAAACCTTGCTTTTCTATCCCACCTATTGAAGCTATTAACTGAAAGGCTAACAGTAATATCAGAACATCTATTGGCAGGAATCATCCCCCCTGAGCAGCCATTTGCAATGGTTCACACACCGTGGAGACTTCTCAGGCAGCTCAGTCCTCAGTGAGTCTTTCTCAGGAGAAGCAGAGATTAGAATATAACTCCTAATTACCATGAACAATCTGTGGTACATTCACCCAATAAATAAACATTCAGAAGCATCATTTCTAATTACTTCAGTGGAATGTACCTCCAATTTTGCAGAACTGTAACCGAAGTCTTTAAAAGTATGTATACTGAGGTAAGGACAAGAAAATAAACACCAAATGCTGTGAGACTTGCAGTGACATTTAGAGACTTGGCAACAAAAAAGCAGACTTCAAAATTAAGCATATACTCCTGGGAGTCCTTTCCAGAAGAGCTGCCTAACAGAGGTCCTGAATCAAGACTTTCACTCATCAGGGAGAAATGTTTTCTTCTTCTCATTTCTCCTGTAACATAGCAACCTTCAGACTTAATTTGTCAAAGTGCTGGGCCTTCCTGTCAAAATCAATGGAAGTTAAAACATCTCTCAGGAGCAGGTTCTAACAGAATGGGACTATCAAAGCTGTGCAGAAATTGTCCTTACAATATTGCAGCCAAACTCAGCAACATTCCTTTTCTGGCTATTGAAAAATAAAAGTCTGTGTTTTGTTTCAGCTAAAGAAATGAAGAAGTGATATTCTAGGCTTGTCTCTATGATGACTGAAAATAAATGGAAGCACAGTATATTTGCATCATTCCATTTCTTGTAATACCATTTATATGGTGTTAAGTTATCTGGTGTTAAGAAAGAGCTAATGTCAAATGTGTGTTGCTGACAGATACATGAGAATGGAGCACATCATTTAACCAGCTGAAATTTCTGAAAGGAAAATACATCATTCAGGGATAGTTTTACTACCAATTAATTTGGGAAATTATGGACAATTTCACCATTTACTCTCTTAGGGGAAAGAGGCCATGTGCCCCACTTTAGGGAGGACAATCATCCATTTCATGGGATTTTGGAGAACAGTCCACCCTTTGAAGACACCCTATGTTTGGAGAACCACCAGTGCAAGTCTTGTTAGGAGGTAAAGAACCTTATGAAGAGCAGGTGATAGGAGGTGGTGTGAAGTTGTCTCTCATTTTCAAACTCTGGGACAACCTAATTTAACCCTCCTGCCAGGATTGTTATTAAGATTAAATGGAGGAGCCCACCATGCTGCTTTGAACTCAAAGGGGAAAGAAAGGGCTATAGATGTACCAATAAGCTTTGCAACTTGTATGACAAAATAACTTGAATACAGATCTCTGATTCTCCTTAGCAGTTTCTCACAACTGTCTAACGGTAAATTTATGGTACAAGCCATACAAACCAGCTTGGGCACACCCTCCAACTGCCCCAGTTAGGTATAGACAGTCCTGATTAATCCTCTGTTGTCCCACTTTATCAGCTGCTTTTAAAATGTCCTGGTTTCTTTCTTTTCCTCCTCCTTTTCTTCCTTTCCCCTTTTGTTCTCAGATAATAATCCCTTATCATTGGCCATGCTGGTTGGGGCTCCTAGGGGTTGGTCAAAAACATCTGGAAGCCTATAGGGCCTCACCCATAGTGTAAACAGTTCTTCTCTCACAGAGGGGTTGTCTAAACTGTCAAAATAACTCTCATGGAATTTGCTGGGAATCCTGCCTGTCTAGATGGGACCCTGCACCAATCCACACTGTTCAGAAGGAGGGGGGCCCAAAATGAGGAAAACAATGCAGGAAAAGATTTTGCAGCTTTTCCTGTAGTTTAAAAAAAAAAAAACAGTGGGGGGGTGTGCATTCCTGCTCGTTAGGACAAGTGATTTGCTTTGAATCACTTCCCCATACGAGAAGAAGCGCAAAGCTAATTGGCTGGGTGAGCATAGGAGGCAGAGCTTGCTAACAGGGCAAGTGCCCGCTGCCACCATGTTTGATTTTTGCCTTAGCGAGCGATCGCTAAGGTGATAAATGGGGTGGGGGGGTTTGTTGGGTTTTTTTTTTTTTTGTATCCTTTTAATGCAAAAAAATCACTCTATCACTCCAGTGTACCTTAGACAATGGTGTGGTCTTTTTAAAAAAAAGTTTGGCAGTGGCGAAAAACTAACATGAGTAAATCACTCATGGCCACCATCTGGCATGCAAAGCTTCTGGGGGCTTCTGGAGCCAAAAACACCATTAAGACATGTCACTGTGAAATGCCATTACTATGAAGTACTCCGCCCCGCCCCCACTTGTATAGATGGGCCCAGAGATTCAAAGGGCAGGGGAAATAGTCCAATGGCCAAAAGAAACAGATTCACTGGGGCAATTTCTGTCCCGGCCATTGGTTTTGGTGTTTTGGTATGTAAACACATACCCCCCCCCCAAAAAATCTGTATGGCAATTTGCTAGAACTCGGATGTTTTATTTACAAGTCTTCAGGTACAAGGTCATAAAATGCCTACCTGGTCTAGTTCTGTGTGGATTCTGCTGCAAAGTGTGACTTTGAGAGACCAAAATGTCTTGTCCTTATCCATGAGAGTTAAGTGAAATAATAGATTTAACATAAGGTGCACATTGGCCCTATATTCTGGGAAGGTCTGTAACAGCAAATCTGAGAATGCAGACATTGAAAAACAAACAAACAAAAACCACAACCAGCCAAAGAGTGAGCTCTTTTAACAAAATAAAATAAAATCATGTATCAGAGATATTTGTTCTCAAACATATTGTTCCTCTTCTCTCAGTGATGAAGTCAAAATAACTACTTTTTGTGCTCCTTGGTCCAAATACCCTAAAGGCACCAGATCCAATCAGATCTTGGAAGCTAAGCAGGGTCAGTCCTGGTTAGTACTTGGATGGGAGACTGCCAATGAATACCAGGTGCTCTAGGCTACAGTACTATATGTTAAAGGAAGGAACTGGCAAAACCACCTCTGAGTATCCCTTGCCTAAGAAAACCCTATGAAATTCATGGGGTCACCATAAGTCAACAGGCAACTTGAAGGCACACACACACACATCTTTTTAAACATTTTGCTTCATTTGGCTCTGTTAATGGCACTTCCCACTGAAATGTCTCCGAAAGTTTCATATTAGTTATTTATACAGGCTGAGAAGGACAGAAACTGGAGGAGAATTAGTTTAGATTTGCAAAGCTGTACCTCTGTTTCCCTTATGAGCAGAATGAAAATATTATCTAAAATGGTATGAAGGAGCAGTGCTTGCACATCTTCTGTGTCCTGAAACAAAGGAGCAATACCGAGAATCCCTACACTGATCACATTCACAAACACGAGCACATACTTTCCCCCCTATTTCAGTCAAGCTTGAGGTGTTGTTTTTTTTTAATCATTCCTATGTTCTTAGTAAAAGGGGGAAAGGTTTACCAAAGAAATTACCACAACAGCACAATCAAAATATACAGTTCATGTAAGTTAGGTATCATGGTAGAGGAAGGGAGAATTTTTTGAGCATGACAACAGATGTAATATAAAAAGTGGTCGCAACAGATTGCCCATGGACAGTGTGAGCCCAGATACTTTGTCACAGACTTCTCCACAAAACTGAATACATTGTTCCAGCAACAAGCCTCTCCTACTTCAAAGGAATAGCCCACCCAAGTCCAATTTCAAGATCAGAAGCATTAAATTTGCCCATCGAAGGTGAGCACCAGGACAGGAGAATGAGCAGGCATACCAGCGTCCTAGCCACACATTTCTCCACTATGGTGTAGGTATTGCATTTCCACCTGGATGAATTATTTCTAAATGTGTATGCAGATTTTATGCAAATCCATGCCACTCTTTCTCTCCCTTTTCTTTTTGATTATGGGTTTCCCCTTTTTTGGCAATGTGTAAGTGGCTACCAGTGTTGCCAGGGCTCCTGTACCTTTTAACAGTTGTATATTAGAAGAATTTCAGTGGGTGTTGCTTGCAAAAAAAGCAATACCTGCTGAAATTTCCTCTTCTATGCAACTATTAAAGGTATAGGAGCCCTGCCCTGTATTTTACCTGAGGACATGAGTGTCCACCCTAGACGTTGGCTGAACAACAATGGTTTGCTCGACCTCACCCTACCCACCTCCATTTTTCCCATTCTTTTTTGGCTTTGTGTATAAGTGCAGCCAAGTCACCTGTCAACTTATGGCAACCCCTTAAGTGGTTTTCCCAGTTCCTTCCTTTAAAAGATAGCCTACAGCACCTGGTATTTGTTGGTGGTCTCCCATCCAATTACTAACCAGAGCTCACCCTGTTGGCGGGCAAGATCAAATGCGGGGGAGGGGGTTAGCTCTCACTCTGGGTTGGTCCCTTGGTTCTGCCCCTGGCAGCCAATAAATGCCACCTGGAAACTGATCTTCTCCACCTGAATGTAAACCTACATAACCATTTTTTTAAAAAAAGAGCTGAAGATATACAGGTGTTCACAGAGCAACAAAACTGCCTGCATTGCTTTTCAAAATTGCAAACTTTCCCCCACTTAGGAAAGAGATTGTGATGCAGCATGCACACACATGCACACACACTAGGGTTGGGGAAATAATTAGTTCTTTTCTCATTTTAATGTGAACCTCTCTAGGCCAAGAGGCAAACATATCCTACTTTGCTGAATTTTGATATGTACTCGCCAATCAAAAATGCATACAAAAATTATGCATTGTGAAATAATACATAGTGTGCATATTACTGGAAATAATGTAAAAACCACATGCCTTAAAACAATTGCTTGCAAAACACCTATATAATAGGAAATTGCACGGAAAATGCATATATTAAGAGAAATGTGCTTTAAAAATTCAAATTTCCATATGGACTTTAAAAAAAATTGTAAAATTCACAGAAACAGGATGGAATACACTTAAAAAGAGAAAAACAACAAACTGAGAAAAACTGAAAAGACACACAGGGATCTAAGATGTCTGATTTGCTACCAGAGGGTTATTCTCATGTATGCAAGAACAGAAAAAAAAGAGATGCCATCTTGCCTTTGAACAGATGATTAAATGACATTGGATACATTGGGCACATCTACACGAGGGGGGGGGTGGAATCCAAAGTATCTCATAGTATTGGCATCTTGCAGAAGCTGCGACATGTCTAAATGGTTTTTCTGGCCTCGGAAGCCCCCATAAGCCTCACATTCCTGATGGTAGCTGTGAGTGATTTACTCGCATTAGCTCTTCAGCACCCTTGTGGTTTTTTTAAAAAACTCATCCCAAGGTGTGCTAGAGCAATTTTCCAATCTTGTAGGTCAGCAAAACAGAAAATATTGATCCTGTTTTATCGCCTTAGCAAGTGATTCCTAAGGCGAAAGTCCAACATGGCAGCAGCAGGCGCTTGCCCTACTAACAAGCCCTGCTGCTGCTCTCACCTGGCCAATCAGCTTTGTGCTTCCCTTTGAATTTTTTGTTGTTACATAGTTCAAACAAGCAGGAATGCACCCCCCCTTGCAGTTTTTCAAAAAGTACGGGAAAATCTGCGAAGGCTTTTACCCCATTGTTTTTGCTGTTTTGGGCCTCCCTCAATCCTAATAGTGGATCCTGTTTAGATAGGTAGGATTCCCATCAAATTCCATGGGGGGTATTTTCACCATTTAGACAGGCCCATTGTCATCTCCTTCCAATTTGCAGAAGGGCACCTGATAACAATTTCTTGTATGAGATTTAGAATCACCAGTTTCTATTCCATGGCTACCAGTAACCTGAGGAGGGGAGCACCCAGTAGTTAGAATATAGTTATAGCTATATAGTCATAGCTATATAGTTACCTAAATAATTATATATAGCTATAAGTTCAATTGTAGTTTTCAGACATGTCATTATTATATTCTCTTAATAGTTTCTGCTTTTAACATTTCATAGTTCATGCACTGAACTTTAAAAGAAAGGTGTGTATATATATATATATATATATAGTCTAATTAATGTGGGATTAGCATACTCTTAACAAAGTATACACAAGCAACATTTCTAAAATGTTCAGCTCACATGACTTTAGCAGTGTGCCTTTTTTAAAAACATCTATACAGCTAATATGATAAAAATCCAACTTGGCTGAGAAATCTTGCTTACACTGAGGGGATATGAATATAAAAATGTTGCCATATTTCTCCAATTCACCCCATATTTTGACATGGAAAATACTGAGAAAAACCAAAGAAAATGCACATAAGCAAGGCTTAAAAGAGATTTTTATTTTTAAAAATCTAGCTCCCACGAACATCCCATGCAGGGATAAAGCTGGACATCTTCAGACTCCAAATATGAGATCTCAAGATTTTTGTCATGAAAAAAAATAAGCTAGGAAGAAGCCTTGTCCCTTATGTCTATAAGCAAGGGGACCTTGTAGTATGTTTGAGAGTGAATGAGAAAAAGAAATTGTAGCATAAGCTTTCATAGACATTGGAGATTATCAGACAGGAACAAAAAAAGCATTCCTGTCTCACAATCTCCTCTCCTGCCCCTGTCCTGTTTCTGTCCCAGCAGAAAAACAAAACTTTTCAGATCTACCTTGCTAGCATCCATAGGGTGGCCCAGAAGTGAGTGGAGCTCTAATGGAGCTCCGGCCACTTCCTGGAATGAAATCCTGCTTATTCTCGCGAGAAGATATGAGCATGGGAAATTCAAAAGAAAAAAACGAAAACAAAAGAGAGAAAGTGATAGCGAGCATGAAAACACACTTTAAAACATCCAAGTAAACCAGGGAAGTTTTTAAAAAGTGTGTCACTTACCTTGATGTTCCAATCTCACCAGGAAGTGTTCTGGCAGGGACCTCCCATTGACACTGGGATCTCACCAGCAAAATGGGGCACTTTTTCAGTTGCAGGGACATCTGTGACAGAAACTGAATGGGGGATATATTGACAGCTTAGCCCAAAGCAATAAAAAGCAGCATTGGTGAAATGGCAGCAGAACAAGTGCATAATGAGGGGGGAATGATGTCATCTGAAAAGCAAGCCCTTTAGCGATCTCCTGGTGTCATTATAATGCTGTTTTTAGAGCGTCTGACAATCTCCTTGGTCTATTTTTTTCTGCATGCATCTGAGGAAGTATACCAAGGGCTTGTCTAGACAAGGTGATATAATATAGATTGCTGCGCATTAATGCAAAATCGCAGCAGCATTCATTTGTCTCCATAGATTTTTGGCAAGATCACTGGTATGTGAAGTTATCCAGGTTTGAAGTTCACACACAACCATGCCTGCAAATCAAGATGGTGGCCAGGAGTGAATTACTCATGTTATTATTCTCCACAAGTTGCCACCTCTGCATAGGATTTAAAAACAAACTTTAAATCTAAGGTGCACAAGTGCTATCTTCCACTTGAAGAAGCTGTTTGGTCACCTCAGCACTGCAAAAATGCACAAGATTGCTACTGCAAAACTCCAAAATGGCAATTCTGGGCACTTTGTCACTACAACTTTTAGAAAAAGTTTGGGGAAAGCTGCATAAGATGTTCTCATGCATTTTTTTTTCCAGATGTGGACCCCTCTCCTTCCAAATATGATGAATTACCATGGGATCTCATTGGGACAAAAGGTATTCTCCACAAATTCTATGACAAGTTTTTTCACCATCTAGACAACCCTGCCCCAAGTCTACAAAAGTTTATGCTACAATTTCTCTCAGTCTCAAAGGTGCTACAAGATCCCCTTGCTTACTGATATTCTAGACTAACACGGCTATGAATTCTACCATTATTTCTATGTACAGGCAATATTTTTATAAGGAGAAAGATCTGAGTATCTTTCACCTGCAGCCCAAAGTGATGCAGTCCAGACAGAGATCTACCAACACAACTTTGTCTACACTATTTAAAAAAAATTGAATTCCCCTGGACCTGGCCTGATAAGGCGATACTACATGTGGCCTTCCCCCTGAATCTGGAACAATTAGTCTACACACTGTAGGGCCCTATCTGCACCCAACTCAGGGATTACCACCTTAATCTGGCTTTAGAAACTCACATTTTTCTCCAGAGTTTGCTTGAAACTCTGGAAAAAATTATAGTGTGAACAATGCATCTGCTGTGGATTCAGGGGGTAAGGAGGAAGGACAAGCACTGCCTGAGGCACGGCCATTTTCCTCCTCCTCGGCACCACTTCCTCATTCCGAATGCAGAACTCTCGTACTAGTTGCTCTCCCTGAGGTCAGAATGAGCAGCCAGCCCTGCCATTGTGAGGCTGGTGACTCATTATGGCCCCATAGAGAGCAACTGTGTGCCCGGGCTCTATTTCCCAGACCAGAGTCACTTTCTCTGATGTCAGAAGGAGTGGCCAGCCCCACCATTGCGAGGCTGGTCACTCATTCTGACCTCAGAGAGAGTGATTATGCACCAGAAAAACAAAGCCCTGGAGCATAGTCACTCTTCATGAAGTCAGAACAAGAGGCCAGCTTCACAATGGTGGTGCTGGCCACTCCTTCTGACCTCAGAGAAAGTGACTCTGGGCTGGGAAAGCAGAGCCCTGGCGAGCAGCCAGCCATGCGATTGATTGTGTGCCTGGAAAGCAGAGTCCTGTTGCTCTTCCAGAGCATGCTAGTGGTGGCAGCGCAATGTAGGTGTCTGGCTAGGCAGAGGCAGTGGACCAGCATTTTCGGTGGTGGTAAAAATCTGAATGAATTATTGTATAGACAAGCCCACTGACAAGCGATACAGACTCAGCCTTTTGCCAGATAAGATGTGGTGCTTAAATCCAGGTCAAAGTAGTCCGGATTTCATCCAGACTTTTTCCCCCAGTATAGACAAGCCCCACATCTTAGTTCCACATGGTTGTCTCCTCCCATATAATTCACATTCCATATCATGGTTGCTAACAGCAAGTGAAAATGGAATTATAATATTCAGTTGATCCTTTTCTGTTTGATGCTTTCAAAGCGTGATCCATGGACCACTGATGATCAGCAAGCTCGATTTGGTGGTCTGTGCTGGAAAATGCTGCCTATTTATAGTAGCAGAGTACAGCTGCTGGAAGAAAACAAGTGCTCTGGGAGCTGATAACAAAAGAGAAAAAAAAGTTTCTTATTTTAGGAAATCCATTTAGAGATAGGCCAAAAGAGAAATTCTTACTTAATTTGCAAAAGGCCCTAGAGCTGGCTTTCATGAGTGCTTGCAGCATTGTGAGAGTATGTGGCTGACTTTCTAGGGCAAAGAAACAACTAACCTCTTGGAGATGAAGCAGAAAGAAAGTATAGCTTTAAAATGGCCATCCACAAATGCTTATATAAGAAGACAAGGGAGACTATCTGTGTCCACCTGGCTAGCTTCTGTCTATAAAGCCCCATTCACTGGTCAAGATTACAAACAATGACGTTCGACATCCAACAGTTTTAATATCCAACATCCAAAGGTCTCAGGGTTCTAATGAAAGTGTCAGGATCTCCATACAAGGAGGCAAATCACAGGACATGTAGAAACAGAGGAGGTGAAAGGTTGATTTTGGGACATGAAGAGGCATTAAAGTAAAGTATACATCACCATCCATTTTTAGCTGGAACCAGGATTCTCCAGTTCAGCACTTGTCTATTATCAATACACCAAAAAGCCAGGAACAAGGGAAAGGACTGGGAAGAAAGAGACTAGGGGTGCGTCTATACGATTAAAAAAAATCCGTTTGGGGGGTAAAAAATATGAATAGGCAGCTGTTCGTATGCATACGATCCACCTACATGATTTTTCACCCCCCTAAACTCCGTTTAAGCTCCCTTCCCCAGCTGGCTGGAGCGAGCAAGCCAAGCGGCAGTTTTAAATCTCCTGCCTCTTTTTTTAAATTATTATTTAAAAAGGTGCCTGCTTTGCGGACATTCGGTTTTCCCTATTTACAAAGTAAAATAAAAATGAATATATATAAAATTCACAGACTTACTGGACTCTCGCTTAGACGGGAATCCAACATGGCGGCCGCTCCCAATTCCCCTCCTTGCTAGCCCCACCACCTCTACTCGGCCAGCCAATCAGATTTGATTACACTGCCTGTTCATATGTGTGTGAACGGGGCATACAGACCATCAGCCATTTGAACGGCTGTACGTATTTTATGCCGAGATCCGCTAATCCTCCCGAACACTGAATCCACGTAGTTTATGGGGGATTCGCTAGCCATGGCACATATGAATCCGAATGGCTGTGTGTACGGAAGAGCGATCTTCTGAACGGAGTACATATTTTTTTTACCGTGTAGACGGGAGACTAGGTATATGCACCAAGACCCTCCAACTGTCTCAATTTGGCAGGAACTGTCCCAGTTAGTCTCCAGTTGTCCCTCTTTTTCAGCTACTTTTTAAAATGTCCTGTTTTCTCTCTTCTTGTCCCATCCCCTCTCTTGACCTTATCTCCCTTCAATTGCTGCAAGCTGAGTTCAAAGTTCAAAAGTAGTTTGCACTCAGATAACTTAGGAATAGGAAGAGGAGAGATGGGGAGTGGATTCTTGCCCTTCCCTGTAAGCTCAACAAAAGTAAACTGCTGCAGCCTCTCCTAGCTTGTAGTTTTTATTATTTATTTGTGTGCTTTCTTATCAATGACTTTTGCCATCTTTTTAAAATAGTTTTTCTTTTCTTTTTTAATTATTGTTTTTCATTAATGGCTTTTGCCATTTTGACAACACTCTGATGTTGCTTGGACACATGTGTCCCAGTTTTCATCTGTGAAATGTTGGAGGGTAGGTAAGAGCACATAGGTGCCCACTTCACAAGATCCCATCCCTGTGACATTACAAAGACCCACTGCCAATTCTCAGGTATTGGCCTTAAAATCTCAGGCTATAGGATGCTGCTGACTGGAGAGATTATCAGATGGGCTAAATATGGCATGCCAACAACATCAGGAGATCACAAAAGGGCTTTCCTTTCAGACAACATCATTCCTGAGTCATCATGCTCCCATGCTGCTTCCGTTCCGCCAGTGCTCCTTTTTATTCACGGGCTAAGCCATGAATAGTCACCTGTTCTGTTTCTGTAACAGAATGACGGGTGAGTGAAAAGGTGTCCCGTTATGCTGGTGCAATGCCAGCGTCAGTGGGAGGTCTGTGCCAAACACTTCCGGGTGTGATCGGGAGATCGAGGTAAGTGACACACTTTTATGTACCCTCCCCAGGTTACTTGTATTTTTTAAAGTGTGTTTTTGTGCTTGCTGTCACTTTTGGTTCTTTCTTTTGGCTTTTTATTTTTGAATTTCCCACATGCTCATCCTCTTGTGAGAATGGCCCAGGGTTTCAAACCAGGAAGTGAATGCAGCTCCATTTGAGCTCCATTTACTCCTGGGCTGCCAAGGGGAGGGGACGGACACACTATAAGGTAGGTTTCAAACTTTTCGCTGTTTGTGCGCCAGGATGGGGACGGGAGAGGGGTGGGAGAGAACATAGCAAGACAGAGATGCTATTTTTGTCCCATCTGATAATCTCCTCAGAAAACCTACATAGTCTGCAGAATTAAAATATGAATTGTGGACATGACTTGATTTGTAGAAAGAAACTATGTTTATTAAGTAGCCTGCTAAGATCCTCAGCAATTTTCATGTGGTCTGTGAGAATAAAAGTTTGAGAAATGTCGGCTTAGTAGATTCATGGCCCAGAATGACAGAGGGCAAGCTGTACTTCCAAACGCTGTACTTAATCACTCCCCCACCTCTTCTCCCATCAAGGGTGCATGAAAGAAAGAAAAGAAAAACCTTATTCAGAGCAAAGTCCCCCATGGCCCAAATGTCAAGAGAGGCACCCAGTTGACCTGAGGTCACCACATGTAAGATAGCTGAAGACAAAAATAAAATAAAGGCTTTAACAGACCACAGTCTGGATGTCTGATAATGTAGTGAAGCTAATATCTGCTCCTCTCTTGAAATATTGACCAAAAGGGTCAGAGAGTAGTGGGAGAAGACTGATATACCACAGCTGCATTTAAAGATGCTGCTTCAGAGCCTGTAGAGATGAAAGCAGATTTCTTCCTAGAATTACTCTTAAATAAAAGCAGAGTGTTACATTACTTGGAGCGACACAATCTCCTGAAACTGGTGGGGGGTGGGGGAGGTCTTTCATGTTCTTTTCCTTGCATTAATTTGGCTTTTTTTACATAAATCTTCAATAAAACTCAATAACTATAATGGAGTTTTTGTTTTGTTCTTTTTAAAAAAAGGTTCACCTTTCCCAAACATAAACACACAAAATGGCTGAAGAGAAGAAAATTTCCTTGAAGAATAAGTAAGATAATAATGGTGGGTTAAGGGTGGGGGCCAGTGTGTGGTCCCCTAAACCCCATGGAGGAATAGGAGGATGTAAGTGTAATAAATACTTCAGGACGAATGTAGGCACTTGCCCTGGAGAAGCTGAAAAGGCATTACCTTAGGATGGAGGGAAGAGAGGGATGGAAGAAAATCTGCGCAAAGCATACCTGGGTAAAGTGTGGCCCACAGGCTGTATTTTGCAACCCCTCAAGACTAAAACTTGAACTCAGTTTTAACTTTTGCCCTTTGAACTCAGTTTGCCGCAATGAAGCGAAAAGGTGGGAGGATGAGAGAGAAAATGGGACATTTTAAAGTCAGCTGGAAAAGTGGGGTGGGAGACAGTGGTTTAATTGGGACTATCCCTGCCAGATCTGGACAGATGGAGGGCATGGTACAGTTTTTGAAAGGACAGAGGCCTCTGTGCCTAAGGTCAGCAGAAATACTTCTCTTATCCGGTCCCAATAAAAAACAATGAAATAATCAATGTAACAAAAAAAAAAAACAGAAAGAAAAATCTCCTCTGAACTACAATGAATTAATTTCTTTCATTTAGCAAAAATTAATGAAATTAATTATTATTATTTTTTTTAAATAACAGTCCATGGTCTTGTTGCAGGAAAGGAGGGAGAACATTTTGTTTCAGTTACCAAAGTTTGCAAATTTGCAAAGTTACCAAAAATTGCAAATTTCATCTTGGGAATGGAACAAATGTGGAAGAAACAGAGGGCTCGTCTACACTGAGGGTAAAATCCAGATGAAATTCAGACTACTTTGGCCCAGAGCTGTGGTACATGGAATTTGGACTGCTCTGGCCTGGATTGAAGCACCACACCTTACCTGACCAAAGCCCGAATCTACATCACTCATCAGTAGGCTTGCCTATACAATAATTAATTCAGGGGTTTACCTTCAATAAAGATCCGCTGCCTAGCCAGGCACCTCCACGGCACTTCCACTGCTGGTGAGGGCCAGAAGAGCAACAGAGCTCTGCCTTCCCAGTGCACAATTGATCTTTTTGCTGTCCACTCACCGGGGCTTTGCTTTCCTGATAAGAAAGAGTGGCCAGCCCCATCATTGCAAGGCCAACTGTCTATTCTGGGCTCAGAGAGAGTGACTACTGTCAGGGCTCTACTTTCCCAGTGCACAGTTGCTCTCTATGAGGTCAGAATGAGTGGCCAGCCTTCTGACCTTAGAGGGAGCAACTAGCACCAGGGTTCTGCTTTTGGAATGAGGAAATGGAACCAAGGAGCGGGGCGGGGGGATGGCAGCACTTGTCCTTCTTTGTCTCCACATCCAGGGCAGAGGCATTGTTCAAACTGCAGTTTTCTCCAGAGTTTCAAGCAAACTCTGGAGAAAACTCTGGAGAGTTTGCTTGAAAATCTGGAGAAAACTGTGAGTTTCCAAAAAGCTAGATTAAGATGGTATGCTCTGAGTTTGGTGTGAATAGGGACATAAGGGTGCCAGTTACACGACAGAAATTGTCGCGGTGCCTACCGTGACATAATGATCACGAATCCGTCCCTCGCTGTTTATATGATTTATGTCTCTGATCTGGATATCCCGGGTGGTGCCGTGACTGATATTTACACGTCCATAGTTCCGGTTTTGTTTAGGTTTTGTATATTTTTTTTTTGGCTGTCAATCAAAGATGTGATTACTCGTGTTTTTACAACCTCGGTGATGCACTTCCTTTAGAGTTCCGTGCTACGAGCGATGCTATTGGCTGGCTGGGGGGGGGGAGAGAGGGGCAGAGATTTGTTATTCCCCCTTGCTTCTTGAACATTTTAACCCTTTCAGAAGAGGCAGAAAGCATTTTGAAAGATCCAGACAGATCTTTCGCTCAGACGCAGGGCTTTCCTTTTGAAAGCAAGCTGAGTGCTTTCCTTTTGAAATTAAGCCACTTGGGTTTCTTCTTCCCTCTTTAAAATATTAACCCCTACAGCTGCAGAGATTTCAAGGGGCTATAGGCAGGCGTTTTGAAAGACACAAACACAGAGGGGGAATTAAAGGGTGCTTCTTTAAAAAAAGTTAACCCTTGAAACAGAGGCAGAAGGCACTTCTCAAAGACCTCAGATGGAGGAACAATTAAACCATCTCCTTTCCTTTTGAAAGCAAGCCGAGTAGAGGCTTACCATTTCTTTGAAAGACCAGACTGAGATCTTTCGCTCAGACGCAAGGAGATCAAGCCGAGTGAGGTGGGGGGGGTTGGGTCTCCCCTTTAAAATGTTTACCCTTACAGCAAACCAGCTACAAGCAGACAATTTTAAAGGCACAGGCACAGAGGGGGAATTAAAGGGTGTTCATTCGCTCAGAGGCTGGAATACCAGGGAGGTGACCAAGGCAGGGACGATCTCTCTGTAACATGCAGTTGAGGAAAAGGTAAAGCTGAAGGGTTTGCAGTGTAGAAATCCATTTAAAAAGGTGATTGAGTACACGCGCACGCGCACACATCAACCTTCATGCAGTTGGAAGGGATGCCTTTGTTTTTGGCTGGTGAGGCTGGATCAGTTGAATGGGTGACTGACCCCTCATTTTCTGGTCGCTGATCTCTAAGCCCGCCCCCAGTCACCATTTCCGGTCATCCCAGTACTGGGACATTTTGTCCCACGCTGTTTACATTTCCGATTTTCCGAATCCTTCCATGACTTTTTTAAAAACCGGCACAAACTGCGGGACTGGAAGTCCCGCAGGTTGAGGGATAAAAGGTGGCCCCCCCTTCTGAAAATCACGTACCCGACCCGATGTACGTGTAAACTGCCAGGGATCGACACGAATTCTTCCCAGGACATTTTCATCGTGTAAATGGCCCCAAGGTGTGTGGACAAATCACACCAGATTCAGGGGGGTGTCAGGTTTTTTTTTCCCCAATAGTGCAGACAAGCCCAGAGACAGATTTAACTAGTAACCTTTTGAGGAACTTTAAATTCTGTGCTTAAATCAATAGGTTGCTACTTCTTTTTTTCCCTGAGAGCCTTCTCTGAAAGACAGCAACATTGCAGGCAGATGTAGTGCACTCTTCTGTGAATTACATCATTGCAAAAGTAGAAGTTGCTTTCAGTTTGTTTTTTAAGACCACATTAAATTTGCACACTTCTTCCTATTGGCATGGAAAGAGCTTGAGATGGGCTTGTCTATACCAGGCAATAAAATGTGGATTGACGCACACTAACACCAATTCTCAGCAGCTTTCATTTGCCTCCATTTTTTTCCAAGATCACAGGCATGCGAAGCCATATGTGTTTGATGTTCAAACAGGCATGTCTGTGAATCGAGATGATAGGCATGAGTGAATTACTTGTGTTTTTATTGTCACCAGTTGCCACTGCCAAACAGCATTTTTTAAAAGTAAATCTAGGATGCAGCAGTCTGATCTTCCACTTAAATAAACAGAAAAAAAGGCTGTTTCGTCACCTCAGTGCGTTATCATTATGGTGAAAATCCAGCAGGGCAGTTCCAGGTGCTTATCCTGCCAGCATGCTCCGACCCCTATGCACATCTGACCAATCATCTTTCCACTTCCGCTCTTATCGGGAACACACAGCAAAGTGAATCAGTTGTCCCAACAAGCAGGAATGTGCATTTCCTTTTGAGTTTTTTAAAAAAATACAGGGAAACCTGCAAAGGCTTTTGAAATTTTTGCCTCCCCTTCTTCTGAATATGGCAAAATGATGTGGGATCCCATTGGGACAAAAGGTATTTTCCTTGAATTCTATGAAGAGTATTTTCACCGTATAGACAAGCCTTTAACAAATTTGTAAGAGAAGCAAAATCAACATTTTTTTAATCTTTAAAATGTGAGGAGTAGCTTGACAGTCAAGGATCAGTCTTAGTCACATGAGAAGTGCATTTGTAGCTTGTATATTTGACAGAATGGTCTGGATGTAGTATTGTGACTTGACTGTTTTACAATAAAGTACAGTCGTCCCTTCACATTCGCGGGGGTTCCGTTCTGCGACACCCCTCCCCCCTCCCTCCCCAGGCCTTCGCGGGGCCTCTGGAGACACTCCGGAGGCCCCAGGGTCGCCTCCCCAGCTCTCCCCACCCCGTCCCCAGGCCTTCCTGGGGCCTCCGGAGACGCTCCGGAGGCCCCAGGATCGCCTCCCCAGCCCTCCCCACCCCGTCCCCAAGCCTTCCTGGGGCCTCCGGAGATGCTCCGGAGGCCCCAGGATCGCCTCCCCAGCCCTCCCCACCGCGTCCCCAGGCCTTCACCGCGTCCCCAGCATCTCCAGAGGCCCCAGAAAGGCCTGGGGACGGGGTGGGGAGGGCTGGGGAGGCGATCCTGGGGCCTCCGGAGCGTCTCCGGAGGCCCCAGGAAGGCCTGGGGACGCGGTGGGGAGGGCTGGGGAGGCGATCCTGGGGCCTCCGGACCATCACCGGAGGCCCCAGAAAGGCCTGGGGACGGGGTGGGGAGGGCTGGGGAGGCGATCCTGGGGCCTCCGGAGACGCTCCGGAGGCCCGAGGAAGGCTTGGGGACGGGGTGGGGAGGGCTGGGGAGGCGATCCTGGGGCCTCCGGAGCGTCTCCGGAGGCCCCAGGAAGGCCTGGGGACGGGGTGGGGAGGGCTGGGGAGGCGATCCTGGGGCCTCCGGAGACGCTCCGGAGGCCCCAGGAAGGCTTGGGGACGGGGTGGGGAGGGCTGGGGAGGCGATCCTGGGGCCTACGGAGACGCTCCGGAGGCCCCAGGAAGGCCTGGGGACGGGGTGGGGAGGGCTGGGGAGGTGATCCTGGGGCCTCCGGAGCGTCTCCGGAGGCCCCAGGAAGGCCTGGGGATGGGGTGGGGAGGGCTGGGGAGGCGATCCTGGGGCCTCCGGAGACGCTCCGGAGGCCCCAGGAAGGCTTGGGGACGGGGTGGGGAGGGCTGGGGAGGCGATCCTGGGGCCTCCGGAGCGTCTCCGGAGGCCCCAGGAAGGCCTGGGGACGCAGTGGGGAGGGCTGGGGAGGCGATCCTGGGGCCTCCGGAGCATCTCCGGAGGCCCCAGAAAGGCCTGGGGACGGGGTGGGGAGGGCTGGGGAGGCGATCCTGGGGACGCGGTGCGGAGGGCTGGGGAGGCGATCCTGGGGCCTCCGGAGCGTCTCCGGAGGCCCCAGGAAGGCCTGGGGACGGGGTGGGGAGGGCTGGGGATGCGATCCTGGGGCCTCCGGAGCATCTCCGGAGGCCCCAGAAAGGCCTGGGGACGGGGTGGGGAGGGCTGGGGAGGCGATCCTGGGGCCTCCGGAGCATCTCCGGAGGCCCCAGGAAGGCTTGGGGACGGGGTAGGGAGGGCTGGGGAGGCGATCCTGGGGCCTCCGGAGCATCTCCGGAGGCCCCAGGATCGCCTCCCCAGCCCTCCCCACCCCGTCCCCAGGCCTTTCTGGGGCCTCTGGAGATGCTCCGGAAGCCCCAGGATCGCCTCCCCAGCCCTCCCCACCGCGTCCCCAGGCCTTCCTGGGGCCTCCGGAGACGCTCCGGAGGCCCCAGGATCGCCTCCCCAGCCCTCCCCACCGCGTCCCCAGGCCTTCCTGGGGCCTCCGGAGCGTCTCCGGAGGCCCCAGTATCGCCTCCCCAGCCCTCCCCACCGCGTCCCCAGGCCTTCCTGGGGCCTCCGGAGCGTCTCCGGAGGCCCCAGGATCGCCTCCCCAGCCCTCCCCACCCCGTCCCCAGGCCTTTCTGGGGCCTCCGGAGCGTCTCCGGAGGCCCCAGTATCGCCTCCCCAGCCCTCCCCACCGCGTCCCCAGGCCTTCCTGGGGCCTCCGGAGCGTCTCCGGAGGCCCCAGGATCGCCTCCCCAGCCCTCCCCACCCCGTCCCCAGGCCTTTCTGGGGCCTCCGGAGCGTCTCCGGAGGCCCCGGGATCGCCTCCCCAGCCCTCCCCACCCCGTCCCCAGGCCTTCCTGGGGCCTCCGGAGACGCTCCGGAGGCCCCAGGATCGCCTCCCCAGCCCTCCCCACCCCGTCCCCAGGCCTTCCTGGGGCCTCCGGAGATGCTCCGGAGGCCCCAGGATCGCCTCCCCAGCCCTCCGCACCCCGTCCCCAAGCCTTCCTGGGGCCTCCGGAGCGTCTCCGGAGGCCCCAGGATCGTCTCCCCAGCCCTCCCCACCCCGTCCCCAGGCCTTTCTGGGGCTTCCGGAGATGCTCCGGAGGCCCCAGGATCGCCTCCCCAGCCCTCCCCACCGCGTCCCCAGGCCTTCCTGGGGCCTCCGGAGACGCTCCGGAGGCCCCAGGATTGCCTCACCAGCCCTCCCCACCGCGTTCCCAGGCCTTCCTGGGGCCTCCGGAGCGTCTCCGGAGGCCCCAGGATCGCCTCCCCAGCCCTCCCCACCGCGTCCCAGGCCTTCCTGGGGCCTCCGGAGCGTCTCCGGAGGCCCCAGGATCGCATCCCCAGCCCTCCCCACCGCGTCCCCAGGCCTTCCTGGGGCCTCCGGAGCGTCTCCGGAGGCCCCAGGATCGCCTCCCCAGCCCTCCCCACCGCGTCCCCAGGCCTTCCTGGGGCCTCCGGAGACGCTCCGGAGGCCCCAGGATTGCCTCACCAGCCCTCCCCACCGCGTTCCCAGGCCTTCCTGGGGCCTCCGGAGCGTCTCCGGAGGCCCCAGGATCGCCTCCCCAGCCCTCCCCACCGCGTCCCAGGCCTTCCTGGGGCCTCCGGAGCGTCTCCGGAGGCCCCAGGATCGCATCCCCAGCCCTCCCCACCGCGTCCCCAGGCCTTCCTGGGGCCTCCGGAGCGTCTCCGGAGGCCCCAGGATCGCCTCCCCAGCCCTCCCCACCGCGTCCCCAGGCCTTCCTGGGGCCTCCGGAGCGTCTCCGGAGGCCCCAGGATCGCCTCCCCAGCCCTCCCCACCCCGTCCCCAGGCCTTTCTGGGGCCTCCGGAGCGTCTCCGGAGGCCCCAGGATCGCCTCCCCAGCCCTCCCCACCCCGTCCCCAGGCCTTCCTGGGGCTTCCGGACCGTCTCCGGAGGCCCCAGGATCGCCTCCCCACCCCTCCCCAGGCCTTCATGGGGCCTCCGGAGCGCCTCCGGGGGCCCCGTGGACGCCTCCCTGGGCCTCCCCGCTCCCTCTATGTCTTTCACGGGGCCTCTGGAGGCCCCGTGTCGCGGTTTTGGGGGGGCCCGGGGGGGCCCTCCCAAAACCGCGAATAACCGAAACCGCGAATGTCAAGTTCGTGAATGTGGAGGGACAACTGTATATTAAAATAATAGAGTAGCAGTTCTTTGTTATATGTCAACTAAAACCTGGATGGAATAGATTAAGGTCCAATTTGTCACTTCCTTCAGACTAGAACATATCTATAGATTTTGGCTATGTCTGCATAATACATATTCTCACAAGCCAAATTAATTTCTCTCGTGTTGGCTTTCAGTGTTGGGTTTTCCCTTAGATATGTTTAAAGCATATTATAAAATAAGAAAAATGACAGGTCTCTCAGAATAAGACTTGCATGATGTAATGATAAAATAACACATGTAGTCCTCCTTCAAGTAAGCCAAAATGTTCTTTACTATCTAACCTTACTCTAGTACAAACTTGCTTCACTCAAATTATAGAAATGTCAATGAATGATGGCACAGAACTTGCTGTACATGGCCCAGGGATATAATCTTGTATGGATTGATTGAGTTTTGCTTGTTGAACAATAAAAAAATGGTCTCTGCGAAGCATAAAAAAATGTGAGGAGTAGCAGCAGCAGCAGGAAAAGGAGGGGGAAGGTCCCTGGCATGACCTGATTTTGCTCATGTCTTTGGTATCCCGGCCACTGTTAGAGGAATGGACCAAATGCTACTATTGGTGTCTGCTAATCAAAATGGCACTAACTGGTACAGGTTGAGTCTCTCTTATCTGGAATTCTGAAATCCAAAATATTCCAAAATCCAAAATTGTCCACACGGATGGCTGAGATAATGACACCTTTATTTTTTGATAGTTTGATATCCATAAACTTTGTTTTAATGCAGAAAATTATTAAAAATATTGTGTATAAAATTACCTTCAGGCTATGTATATAAAGGGTATATGGAACATAAATGAATTTTGTGTTTTGACTTGGGTCCCATCTCCAAAATATCATATTATGTATGTGCAAGTATTCCAAAAACTGAAATATTCCAAAATCCAAAATACCTCTGGTCCCAAGCATTTCAGATAAGAGAAACTCGATCTGTATTCTTTTAAGGCACATTCACATGCATTCCTTTACTGAGTGAAGCTATATCTGTGAATATTCACAGAGTAATTAAAAAACTATGCAGCTATAACTTAGTTAATGAAGTAGATGTGTTCCTGAGCATTGCTTTTAACAGAAAAGTTGGTACCAAAGGCAGAAATAACATGGAGAGGAGGAGGAGGGGTCACTGCCGCTGCTGCTGCCACCACAGGAGCATTTCAACATAGAATCATAGAATCATATAGAATCATAGAATTGCAGAGTTGGAAGAGACCACGAGGGCCATCCAGTCCAACCCCCTCCCACGCAGGAAATCTTGATCAAAGCATCCCCGACAGATGGCCATCCAGCCTCTGTTTAAAGACCTCCAAGGAAGGAGACCCCACCACGCTCCGAGGGAGTGCGTTCCACTGCCGAACAGCTCTTACTGTCAAAAAGTTCTTCCTAATGTTGAGGTGGAATCTCTGTTCCTGGAGCTTGCACCCATTGCTCCGTATTCCAGTCTCTGGAGCAGCAGAAAACAAGCTTGCTCCATCCTCAGCGTGACATCCCTTCAAATACTTAAACAGGGCTATCATATCGCCTCTTAACCGCCCCGATTGTTTTAACAGAGGGGCGGGGTATAAATAAATTTTATTATTATTATTATTATTAACCGTCTTTTTTCCAGGCTAAACATACCCAGCTCCCTAAGTCTCTCCTCATAAGGCATCGTTTCCAGACCTTTCACCATTTTAGTCACCCTTCTCTGGACACGCTCCAATTTGTCAATATCCTTTTTGAATTGTGGTGCCCAGAACTGGACACAGTATTCTAAGTGAGGTCTGACCAAGGCAGAATAGAGTGGCACTATTACTTCCCTTGATCTAGACACTATACTTCTATTGATACAGCCCAAAATCGCATTGGCCTTTTTAGCTGCCTCATCACACTGTTGGCTCATGTTCAACTTGTGGTCTACTAGGACTCCTAGATCCCTTTCGCACGTAGTCGCATTCAGCCAGGTCTCTCCCATCCTATATTTATGCATTTCATTTTTCCGCCCTAAATGCAGTACTTTACATTTCTCCGTATTGAATTTCATTTTGTTAGCTTTGGCCCAGCTCTCCAGTCCATCCAGGTCATTCTGAATTTTGATCCTGTCCTCTAGGGTATTAGCTACTCCTCCCAATTTGGTGTCATCTGCAAATTTAATAAGTATTTCAGCAAAACTTTTTATTCCAAACTGACTATATGTTCATATGAAATGAAACAACCAGGTCAGGTAAGCCTTGCATACATTTAAAAAAAACAAAACACTCTGAACTTTCTAAAGACCACATGCATCCAGGGATGATTTTTACTTTCACTTTGTTGCTGTTAATTACCCTCAAGTCTTCCTCAACTCATGGTGACCTCTGCTTTTCTTCTGATTTCTATTTTGCTGACCAGCCAAAGTTCTATGCTTTTTTAATGTGCTGAGGGGTGCTGGTGAGGCAGACTTATCTGTTCTCCTCTTTTCTCACTGTTTTGCTATTCATGCATACTTTATCAGGCATGGAGAAACGTGGCAAAAACCACATCCCAAACCACGTCAGAACAATGCGACGGTAACAGAAAGGACGACGTTATCAGACACCTGCATTGTCAGTTGTTCCCAGGGCGTAGTGCTGGCATGGATGAGGCTTCAGTTTTTTATTGACAGGACTAAGCCGTCAATAAAAAGGGACACCTTATTCACACCCATGCTATGCCCCCGAAACCCTGAAGGATGTTATTGTCTGATAATGTTGCCCGTTTCTGTTATCATCACATTCTTCTGACATGGTTTTTGCCACATCTGATAATCTCCTTAGTAAGGGATTGTGAAGGCAATGGCTGTTTATCTTATCTGTTTTAGGGAAGCACACATAACTACAGCAGAATCCCACTCTTTGCCAGCTGAAGTTTTGCTTAATGAATTATTTACTGCACACAAGTGGCTGCAAGTTGATACCAAAATTCTATGTTCCTCCTGCCCTCCTTCACCATCCTCCCAATGCTGATGCTGCTTTAAAAAATTCCAGCTAGACAAAGGATGAGGAGGAAAGGGGAGAACGTGATGGCGTAAAAAGACTTTTCAAAGAGGAGCTTCTTTGTCAGAGTCTGTTAACTGTGGTATGTCTGTGTAAGAGCTGTTCAACAGAACATACACAGTATAGAACTATCTGGAACAAATGCCATGTTGCAAGAAGGAAATAATCTCTTAATACTGAAAGAAAGAAAAAAGGAAGCTTCATTTAATTCAGGGGCAAAATGGTGTTACACCATTCATGCAAGTAACTATTAACTACTCAGTTGGCACACCTCTGCTGCCTGCTCCCATGGGGCAAGGAGTTGCTCCTGATCCTGTGTTGCCTTAAGGTCTATTGCCTTAAACTAATAACATCTGTAAACTAATAACTACTTCAATGAGCAGTACAAAGCCACTTAAACAAAGGTTGTTTCCTTGCAGCAAAGACTTAAATCAGATATTGAGAGGTTTCTCTCCCATTTCCTTCCTGAACAAGCCTGATTCTGGTACTTGAACATTATGTATAACCACAAAAGCAGCAACAGATGACTTTGTACAACCAAGAACTTTGTCACTGGCTTCTGCTATTTACTAAACATGAACATGAACCTGCACTCCACCAAGGGTCTTTGTACAGTAATTGAAAATAAAAATGAAAATGTAGTTTGTATCTACTTCTGATTTTCAAATGATAAACATTTTGCAGTTGAGCTTTCATGCCTATTTAGAAATATTTTGAGCATTAGAATATAGCTTCTTGGTCCTTTCACACTATACAGTTGGCCTTCTGTATCCATAGATTTGGTATCCACAGATTCCACCATCCATAGCTTGAAAAATATTGTAAATAAATAATAATTCTGAGAAGCAAACCTTGATTTTGCCATTTTGTATGAGGGACACCATTTTACTATGCTATTGATGCCCCCTTGTCATGGGAGAGAGGCTTGCGTACCCTAATGATGTTTTGAGCTATGCTGGTGGTGGCATAATAGCCACTGGTAGGGTCTCCCATGCCAGACAGGTCAAAACCAAAGGGTCTGACAAAGAGCGTCAAAGGGCAGGATGGGCTCTCTAGCCTTGTGGCAACCATCCTAGGAGAAGGAAAACTCTAATCCCAAACCCGGGCAGATGGTGCTCATCCAACCCTGTAAGGTCAACCATCAAAGAGAAGGAAACTCTAATCAAACCTACGGCCCGAGGACCTCGCTGCTACCATCCATGCCTGCAAGGCCAAAGCAGATGAACCTTTGGTTTAAAGGGTGAGGCCAGTTCTGTGCACGCTGCGCTCCACCAGAAAAATCGATTGCACAGGCTCGAAGGACAAATCCAGTTCCAAAAAAGCCCTGTAGTGATAGGCGAGGAACGAAACAGCAGGTGTAAAGATGCACTGGAAGCCGCAGACCGAACCCTGAATGCAGGCGGATCAGGACTTTGGTCACTTGAGGCTGACCCAGGAGATGACAGTCTTATTTGGCAGCATCCTGAACGACCAAGCAGAATTTTTAAAGGAGAGCACTGCTTGCTCCATATGGAGAGGGGCCTAGAAAAGGTGACCTAACGAAAGCTCATCCCCATCTGCCTGGTTGGCTAGCTGCAGCATCTTCTGATGTGGTCAAACCAAGGCAAAGAAACAAAGGCACACACCAGCCTCCAAAGGTGTAAATAAACTGACGCTTGCATGCTGGAACATCAGAACCATGCAAGACTCTGAAGATAGTGGACAGCCTGAGCATCGTTCTGCTCTAATAGCCCATGAACTATCACGACTTAATATTGACATCACTGCTCTTAGTGAAGTTCGCTTCCATGAGGAAGGCAGCCTTAAAGAACATGGTGCCGGCTACACACTTTACTGGTCTGGCAAACCCAAAACCAAAAAACATCTTTCAGGAGTAGGCTTTATGATTAAAAACTCCATTGCCTCCAAACTCGAAACCTTGCCAACAGGACACTCTGATCGCATTATTTCCTTACGCCTCCCACATGTTGTTCTCTTTAGTATATATGCCCCAACTATGCAAGCCGACCCTGTAGAGAAAGACAAATTCTACACAGACCTACGCCAACTCATACAAAAAGTCCCTGTAGAAGATAAAATTATTATCCTTGGTGACTTCAATGCCAGAGTAGGAAAGAACTCCGAAGCCTGGAAAGGTGTCTTAGGCAAGCATGGTGTTGGAAATTGCAATGATAACGGACGCCTCCTGCTAGAGTTCTGTGCAGAACAACAGCTGACTATTACAAACACAATCTTTCAGCAGAAAGATAGCTTGAAGACAACCTGGATGCATCCCCGATCCAAACATTGGCACCTCATTGACTACGTTCTAGTCCGTCAGAGAGACATTTGTGATGTCCGTCATACACGAGTGATGCCCAGTGCAGAATGCCAAACAGATCATCGCCTTGTCAGATGTAAACTAAATCTTCATCTTAAGTTCAAACCTAAGAGGGGTGGCATCTTAAAGAAGAGACTCCAAGTCAACAATCTTCAACAAGCTACCATGAGAGACAACTTCCAGGCAAATCTACAAACGAAACTTGAAGACCATCCTACAGATCCTTCTCCTACAGTGCTTTGGCAACATATCAAAAACAGTATCCTCCAGTCTGCAGAAGAATCCCTCGGCTTCTCCCACAAGAAAAATCAAGACTGGTTTGATGAAAACAACCAAGAGATCCAGGAGCTGTTGGCAAGGAAGAGAGCTGCTCACCAGGCATACCTCGCCCAGCCAACCTGTCATGTAAGAAAAGCAGCTTTCCGCCTCACATGTAGCAAACTAAAACAAAAACTCCGAGACATGCAGAACAAGTGGTGGATCAATATAGCAGAAAAGACACAACGCTGTGTAGATCTGGATGACCTTAGAGGATTTTTATGAAGCTCTTAAAGCACTGTTTGGACCTACTTATCAGGTCCAAAGCTCCTTATACAGTACAGATGGTCAAACATTAATTACTGACAAAGCCTCCATCCTAAATCGTTGGGCTGAACATTTTCAAAGTCTCTTTAGTGCCAACCGAGTAGTCCAAGGCTCAGCTATCCAATATATGATACAAAAACCGATGAAAAATGAATTGGACATAGCTCCCACTTTGGAAGAGACCCTTAAGGCCATACAGCAGATGAAAAACGGCAAGGCAGCTGGGATTGATGGAATCCCACCTGAAGTTTGGAAACACGGAGGTCATGCACTCCACGAAAAATTCCACGAATTCCTTGTGAATTGCTGGGAAAAAGGGGAACTGCCATCAGACCTCCGAGATGCAGTCATCATCACCCTGTACAAGAAAAAAGGAGCAAAATCCGATTGCTCAAACTATCGAGGCATAACACTGCTCTCTATTGCTGGAAAAATCCTTGCAAGGATACTCCTGAACAGATTAGTTCCTGCTATTGCAGAAGAACTTCTTCCTGAAAGCCAATGAGGCTTCAGAGCCAATAGGAGTACTACAGATATGGTATTTGCCCTTAGACAACTGCAAGAGAAATGTAGAGAGCAGAGCAAGGGTCTCTATGTAACATTTGTCGACCTCACCAAAGCCTTTGACACTGTGAGTAGAAAAGATCTGTGGCAGATCCTGGAAAGACTAGGATGTCCCCCCAAATTCCTTAAAATGATTATCTTGCTACATGAGGGCCAGCACGGTCAAGTCAGATATGGCAATACTCTTTCAGAGCCCTTTCTAATAACTAATGGAGTGAAGCAAGGTTGTGTTCTTGCCCCAACTTTATTTACAATCTTCTTCAGCATGATGCTCCAAAGGGCTACGGCAGAGCTCGAAGAAGAAGACGGCATCTATATATGTTACCATATTGATGGTAGCTTGTTTAACTTAAGCCGTCTGAGGGCTCACACTAAAACTCTAAACTATCTAGTCCGTGAGCTGCTCTTTGCTGATGCTGCTGCCCTTGTTGCCCACACAGAAGCAGCTCTGCAGTGCCTAACATCCTGCTTCACAACAGCTGCAGAGCTGTTTGGGCTGGAAGTCAACCTTAAGAAAATGAAGTTCTTTACCAGCCTGCACCACAGGACGAACACCATCATCCCCACATTGCTGTCAGCAAATCTGTGCTTAAGTCCATTCAACAGTTCACCTACCTGGGAAGCATCATCTCCTCAGATGCCAAGATTGACAAAGACATCGATCACAGATTAGCAAAGGCATATAGCGCATTTGGAAGACTTTACAAAAGAGTCTGTAGTGATAAACACCTGAGGTGAAGCACAAAAATCAATGTGTATAGAGTCAATGTACTGTCTATTCTCCTTTATGGGTCTGAAACATGGGTCACCTATCGCCACCACTTACGACTCCTCGAACGCTTTCATCAGCACTGTATATGCACAATCCTAAATATACAGTGGACTGACTGTGTGACGAATGTTGCTGTCCTGGAGCAAGCAGGAATCACCAGCATTGAGGCCATGATATTGAAAACACAGCTGCGCTGGGCATGTTTCTAGGATGGAGGACCATCGCCTCCCAAAAATAGTACTCTATGGTGAACTCGCCATGGGTCAGCATAAGAGAAGCGGTCCAAAAAAGCAATACAAGGACCCCCTGAAACAACATCTCAGGCTCAGCCAAATTGATCACCAACAATGGTCCGCCCTGGCCTCACATCAGGAGGCATAGAGACGCACTATCCACAATGCTGCAGCCTTATTTGAGAACTCACACCGAACAAGTCTTGAAGAGAAATGACAACGCAGAAAGAATCAAAACCCGGAAACATCACCCAAGGAGGCCTTCTGCTGTGCTTTCTGCAACCAGACTTGTTTATCTCGGATTGGCCTTTTTAGTCACCAGCGTGCTTGCAGAAAGCGCGGGATGAGTCCTTCCTGAATCTTCGTTTGTGAAGAAAAGCCAGAGAGGGTATGTAATGGGACTTGAGCATCCATAGATTTTGGTATTGACGGGGTGGGTGGGGTCCTGGAACCAAACCCCAGCAAATACCAAGGGCCCACTGTATTCCACTTTAACTGCCATGGAAAAATCCTTTGGAATCCTGGGACTGGCAGTTTAGGGAAGGGTATTTAGAATTCTAGTCCCTCATCATACTAAAAAACCCCAAGATTCAATAGAATGTTGCCATGGCAGTTAAAGTGATATCATAGCACTATAATTGTGATATGGGGAAGGGCCCTAAAGCATCCTTCCACAACATGCTCTCACATGTGTTGGACCACAACTCTCCTAATTCCCAGACTATATGACAATTTGCTCTACTGATGGTAGAGTGACCAGGACAGTAGTCTAATATATGTGGGATGCACCAGGTTTTAGAATGCTGTTGTAAAGAAATCTCTAACTCTTTGGACACACAATGACAAAGAGAGGGAGTGAAAGTGGTTTTGCCACTGGCTGTGTTCTGATTTCATGATAACCATGGTTTATTGTGACAGGAACAGCACACCTTAGTCTCAGCTTCCTGTATTTCCTCCATCCTTTATCTTTCTCTGGCATAGCTGGTGGGAGAAAATCAGAAACCTTTGCCCAAAGTATTATACCCAGAGTTTAAACTTCAGTTACAACTTTAACTATGATTTCAAGCTGGCTTTTTCCTCCCCCAAAACAACACCCGTAGTTAGTTTTAACCACAGTTTGTCAACTTCATTTTTTAAAAAAAGCTGTAGCTAATCACACAGAAAAGAAACAAAAAACGTCCAGACTTCTTATCATGGCTCTGCTCAGTGGGGGAAGAGGCTGACTTTTGATTGCTTCCATCATAATAAACAATGAGTTATAATGATATTATCATTACAAACGCTGGCAGTATTTACTGGCTCTTTTTCAATAGTTCAATGCAATAAAGCTCTATTTAAAGACTAGTCTAACATCTCGCACAAGGTTGGGCATAATACATATTGCAGGCTGCATGTGCTTCTTGAACCCTACTTCTCTGGCCTCTGAGGCCCCTCAGCAGTCCTCCAAAGCAGCCCCCAACTCCCCATTTTTTTAAAAAAATGGCATGTTTGGGGGGCATTTCCCCCCAGGTCACACAGAAAGCCCCCCAAACATGTGAAAATACACAAAAATACCCTACCCAGCTTCACATGCACCCCAGAATCCTTTACTACCCCCAAGTACCTCTGTTTTCCTCTGCAATCCCTCCCAAAAAGGCATCAGGAAGTGTCACAATGTCATTTCCTATGACCATTTTGAGAGGGACTGCAGAGAAAAACAGAGGTATTTGGACTTGCTGTGGAGAGGGGAATTGGCCTTTGGCCCACATACAGCTGGCCACCCCTGATCTAGCAGAATGAAGACAAACATCTAAGTAACCATAAGAGACAGGGAGAGAGGGAGGGAAAGAAGGGAGATAGATCTTTTATTTTCCAATTAGGTACTCCTTCAGGGAATATTCTGGGAGGCAGGGAGGGAGGATGTAGACTGCTCAGAATACATCAAAAGTTGAACCAAAGGCTGCTGCCAGACTGCAGAAATAATGCAGTTTGATACCTCTTTAACTGCCATGGCTCAATGCCACAGAATTCTGGGATTTGTAGTTTTGTTGGATATTTAGTCTTCTCTGTCAGAGAGCTCTGGTGTCACAACAAACTTCAAACCCCAGGATTCCATAGGATGGGCCATGATAGTTAAAGTGGTATCAAACTGCATTATTTCTGCAGTCTGGCAGCAGCCAAGGGAAAAGGTTTTATTTTGGAGGTGTTTGTTTGTGCTTCCAGAAGAGGCTTTCATCATCCAATTGCCCTGCAATAAACAGGGAATTTTATAAGAGGTCCAGATCACATCTACTATTTTTGTAACATCCCTGTTTGTTCCAGCTTCTCCTTCTGTCTGTTTTTCTTACCAGGAAAAAAAGTGTTAAGGAGAAAAAGATGGAATAGGTGCACGTAAACCCTTCTTACTGATAGCTGTAGAAACCCTTGGTCTGGAACCACTCTTAATAATGCCTCTGATTTATGGTAGTCCACATCACCTTGGAACTGGAAAAAATCCAAGAAAGGGATCAAGGCAGCCAAGAGAATCAACAGTTTCTTCTTACCATAAGCCATTTTTACAAAATTCTCAGAAGTATTAAAATAAAATAGATGAATCAGATATAATTATTAAGGATAGAAATCACTGCAATGCTATATCGAGGACACCCACTGTATATGTGTGTATGTGAGAGAGTGTGTGTGTGTGTCTGTAAAAATATACACATTTTGATGACATGATTATATGTATTACAAAATTCATCACAAAGTTCTACCGTACATCTCCTGCTCTGTTCCAAGATATATTATTTTACCTCCAACAACCTCACTGGAACCTAAATAATTAGGAAAACATTTGTTTTATTTTGGAGAGATTAATGAGATAATTGTGTTCTGAAGTCTATTTCGTTCTTCTACAAGCATGAAAACCTGTGTTCATGCAAATCGTTTGTAATTAGAGATAAATAAAGCATGAAAATTGCCTTCAACTCGAGTGTGCCTTAAGCACTTCAGTGCACTATGGAAAACAATGACATTTTGCATATAATGGATAGACCAAAGGACAAGCACACACAGACGGAAGCATTTCTTGTTTTACCAATTCACACCCATCATGTCATACTTAAATGCTCAGGGCCTGAAAGTGTCAGTTACTCCTGCAATACTCCTCTATCCACCTAAGAAGATAAGAAAATGTGTGTGTGTGTGCATGTGTGTGTGTGTGTGTGAGAGAGAGAGAACAAACTGGTACTACGCAGGTTAGTACCGGTACTGCTCTCTTGCTCCAGACCTTCCCAGCTGCAGAGAACTATTACAAGGCACACACACTGGTCAAAAAATAAAACAAAACACCTCTCACAGAGACAGCAAGTGCTAAAGGGCTAAGTCAAGTAAGGAGAAATTGAGAGACGAGTAGCTTAAAGTGTGATCTTGTTATGAAAGAAGATTACTAAGCTTAGTGACAGTGTAAAAACAACTAACGATCGGTTGCTGAGAAACAGAGTTGCCAAGTCCTCATTCAAGAATGATGCTACTAGTTGTTTAAGTGCTGCAAGGCAAAAGAGAGGATGGAGCTGCCCCACCAAGAGCAGCCCCTTAACCGGTGATGGTGAACCTATGACACCCGTGTCAGCACTTGACGCATGTAGCCATTTGGGTTGATACGTGGCTGTAGGCCTCCTCCCCTCCCCTGCCCGCAACCTCACCACCCTCCCTAAAGTGGCTCCAAATGGTGAAAGTGTTGTCCACATATCGGAACCATGTTGTGGGCTTTTTTGGTGCTGTTTCCAGGGCATACCATACCATGCAGCTGTGGACAAGTTTACATAGGGACCACTAAATGCAGTGTGCAAACACTAATCAAGGACCATGAGAGACACTGCAGGCTGGGCCAGTCAGAAAAATCAGCAGTAGCAGAACATGTTATAAACCAACCTGGACAAAAAAATGTTATTTAAAAACACCGAAATTCTGGACCAGGCCAACAACCATCATGTCAGAATGCACAGAGAAGCTATTGAACCCATTCTGCTAAAATTACACCCTTGATGTCAAAAAACAATAATAATTGTCATGGCTTTGAATGTGGACTTGCTTTGATGTGCTTTTTTCATTCTTGGTGACGATGGTGTTTTCCAGTGTTTTGCCTGTCGTTTTCTCTCAGGATCATACTAGAAGATCCAGGTTTCATCACAACTGATGATTTTTTGAAAAAGGTTTGGTTCCACCTCAAGTTGTTGAAGAATGTCAGCACAAATTTCCTTATGGCACTCTTTTTGTTCTGGCGTGGGAACCCAAGGGACCATCTTGGCACAAACTTTTCTTATGTTGGGATCCTCATGCAAAATTTTCCATGCAGTGTCTTTGTCAATGTTCATGGCTTCAGCTATTATTTGGCACTGAGTTAGCAGTCTCCTCGAACAATCTGGCTGATTTTTTCCACAAATTCTTCAGTTCTTGAAGTGGAAGGTCATCCAGGGCGGTCCATCATCTTCCACGTTCTCACATCTTTCTCTGAATCTTTTGTGCCACTCAAACACATGTCTATGAGACACGCAGTCTTCCCTGTAAGCCTCAGTAACCATTTGAAAAGATTTCATTGGTATTTTGTTTAATTTTACTAAAAAATGTCAAATTAACATGTTGCTCGACTTTTAAACTTAGCATTTTTCCAGCACACAACAGACAACATAGCTGCTTTAAATGATGACTGACTATTAACTGAATGGCCGAGAGTGTTGGTGTTTGTCATGGAGACTTGGACATGTTCAAGGTCACTACTCAAGTGTTCACAATCAGTTCTCCCCAATTTGTCTGAAAGGTAGAAACACAGTCTCATTATTTAATAGACAGATCTTACACTAACCACTCAATGTCATGGGCCCCGGTAGCTGAATTTGTCAGTTTTGGTTTTTTTTTCACGTGTGTGTGTGTGTGTGTGTATCCAGTTCTTTCCATCTAAAATTATTTCAATTGCAATTGTTGGTAAACTATTTTCAAATACAAACCAGTATGAAGTTCTCACACTTTCCGGGTATAGTACAGTATAGTAGACAATATAGTTGGCTTAGATGTTGTAAAACAGGCTAAATTAATCTGCACTCAGCATTACATCTTAATGCTTGAGTGCAGATTAAGTGATGATCACACTTCCTAAGCTACCCCATCAAGCTTTTCTAATGCTACAGCCTATCCCCTTTTATGGCAGAGAGGCTGGCATCTGCATAGCAGTATATGTTTTTTGTCCACAGGACAAATCTCAGTGCTGGACAGAGGATTCCAACTAGGAAAATGACCAGGGAATGGTTTTTAAAAAGTTGCCGGAGCCCTAATCTGAACTAGGACTCCTATATAATATTCAAGTTGGGGAAGGGAGATGTAGGAAGAGTTTAATGACACCCCATAGCTCTGCTCTTTGTTGTTATTTGCTCTCAAGTTTCCTTCAACTTATGGTGACCCTATGAATGAGAGAACCTCCAAGAACTTTAGGCTGAATTCACACTACACAAATAACGCAGTTTGAAACTTGATTATTTCCCATGGCTCTTTCCTATGGAATATTGGGATTTGTAGTTTGGTGAGGCACCAGAACTCTTTGGCAGAGGAGGCTAAAGACCTTGTAAAACTACAACTCCCAGGATTCAATAGGAAGGAGCCATGGCAAAAAAATCCAGCTTCAAACAGTATTATTTGTGTAGTGTGGATTTGGCCTTAGTCATCTGCCTAGACAGATAAAACTCCCCCCTAAACTCCATATGACCCCCTTGCCCAGCTGGCCACAGCGAGCAATCTAACCAGTGGTTTTAAATCTCCCACTGACTATTTTTATTTATTTATTTAAAGCTCCCTGTGATGCGAACAGCCATTATAATGTGCCTACATTAATAAACAAACATGAAAAAACAGTGAAAATAGCCGTATCATGACTTACCGGAAACTCGCATAGCCAGGAATCCAACATGGTGGCCGCTACTGATTCCCCTTTTTTTTAGCCCCGCCCCCTCTGTTCGGCCAGCCAGTCATATTGCACTGCCTGTTCATATGTGTACGAACAGAAGTATACAGACAGTTAATCATTCAGAAGTTGTATGGATTTTCCCCAGAGATCTGGATGGAGCCCCGGATCCACCGCTCATGGACTTTGAGGTGGGTTTTGCTGCCACTCCCCCCCCCCAAATGATACATGTGTGTTCGAATGGCCGTCTGTACAGATGGCCGATCTTTCGAAAGCTGTACTGATTTTTTTTCATCGTGTAGATAGGCCCATATTCTCCCTCTTTTGCCACTGCCTTCCAATTTACCAAACATTATTGTCTTTTCTAGTGAGTCACATCATCTCATGATATGTCCAAAGTACAACTAGGTTTAGTAATCTTTGCTTCTAGGCAGACTTCAGGCTTGATTTGCTTTACGATCCATTTGTTTGTCTTTCTAACAATTCACAGTATGCACAGAATTCTCCTTCAGCACCACATTTCAAATGAATTGATTTTCTTCCTGTCAGCTTTCTTCACTGCCCAGCTTTCACAGTGGATATCCGCTCCTTGGCATCCCCTATATTTCAGAAAAATCATGTTTCTCTGTAGCCTTCTATAAAGTGCCCCTCTACAGAGCTTTCCTCCAGCCAAAAAGTAAAGTAACTTAACGATTCCAAGCTTTGCTCCTCTGTAATGCTAATCCTGTGGCCACATCTACCCTTAAAAACAAATAAACACATCTCCTCCATGATGTCCTCCTCTGCCAGTTGCACTTCTCCTCAAAGAAAGAAATGAGGCACCATATCATCCTCTAGATTTTAACGGGGTGGGTGGGGGGTGGGGAGCGGGATAATGAAAAGCAAACCTTAGAGAGGATGCTGCTTTGACAAACAGCATCAAGATTCAGCATGGGAAGCTGGGGATGACTACTTGTCAAGGAAGCAGCGGGGGTAGTGGGGAGAGGATGGAAGCAAGTTTTTGTATATCTGGAACAAAAATATCCGAGGCCCCTTTGGACTGAGGATATTGGCTGCACAAGAGGCCCACCGATCCAGGAGAAAAGGTCAGCCAGCTGCTCAGTCAAGGCCAAGAGAAGCAGGACAAAGGGAGGGAAAGCTGGAAGTTACATAGGAACAAGAGAAAAAAAAAGGGAATAGTGAATGCTTCTGTCTTTCTCTATAGCTGCAAATCCTATGCACAACTATCTGGGCATAAATTTTTCTGAGCACAGTGGTACACAGTGCAGTGCTTGGAACAGTTACTTTTTAGACTACAGTTGGCCTTCCGCATTTGCGGGTTTAACTTTTGCGGATTTGAATTATTTGCAGATTATTTGCTGCTGCTTCCACTGCTGCCCTATGCCATTTTTAATAGGGGCTTCAAGCCTCCCAAGACTAAGAGAAACTGCAAATGTGTGGCAAGTCTTGTAAGTCCTTATTAAAAATGGTGCTGGGCCACAGCAGAGGAGGTGGCAAGCCGCACAAGCCCCCCCCCCCCGTTGCCTTGCAAAGGAACCCTGCTTACCTTGAAGGCATTCAGAATGGGTTGAATCTGCAGATCATACTTTTTTTTTGGTATGTTACATATGGTTTGGGGGGTAGAGATATGCACAGTTTTTCCACTTTCGTGGGGGTCCTACACCTAAAACCCCAGCAAATGTTGTTAGCATGCCCTACTGCTCCCTCCCTGTAATATCTCAAAATTGGAAATAGTGGACATTTCTTGGGGTCAAGTTGACCAGGGTGATCCAAAAAGAGGTCCAGTGGAGGTCACAGGATCTGGGGTGTGTCTTAGAAATATTTTAGCAAGCAAGCCCAAACTAGGATTGTGCAGAAGCCTCTTGGTAAACAGAGCCATTAAAGAGGTATGTGCTAATTCCTTCTTGGCCATCTCAGCAATGAGTCATCCAACCAAACTATCAAATGACTTGCCCAAGCCCAAGGAAATCTCACCTTGGAACCACCTCCTGTACTGCATTGCGAGGTTGTTATAAACCAATCAATTCCAATTTCCCAGCCATTAACAGAAATCAGTTAAGTTTTGGTTTCCTTTGTTTACCTGGTGCAAAACCCATCTAGGCTCTTCCCTAGCAAGAGTACCCCTTCAGGATATGAAGCAGGGTATAAATATTAGTTCACCAACAATAAAAAGGAGTGCCACTGTGGATGAGCTGACCACTCTCTTTCTCAGCACACCTCCAGATCAGAACTTCCAGTGCCACCCTCAGACTTCTGTCTGAGTACTTCACTCTTCAAGACTGGTAACTATTACCCTATTTTCTCTAATCTCTCCCTCTGTCCATTCTTTCTGCCTTACTCCTCGATAGCTTTGTGTGGTTCTTAGGAATGTGTGTTGCATGTGTGATTGCATTTTGTTTTATTCCCAATAAAAACACTTTTTTCACTTTAACCTGGAATTCTACGCAATTAGTACTGGCATATATAAGTGAAAAAGGTCTCCACAGTTACCCTCCTCTCACAGGCATACTGTTTGAGATAATAATTCCCTCAGCTAGACTTTGATATCACAGGTGGGTCTCAAAATACTCCCCTCACCTGTTAGGGTAACAATGTGGACGGCCAAGTGTATAACTCCCAAAATCCTTCAGCCAGGATGGCCATCCACTGCCCCAAAAGAGAAAGATGCAAGACTGAGAATTTGGGGTAAGGGGGAAGGGGCAGAGAGAGAACACAGGGGAGCTCCAGGATATTTTTCAGGGCAAGAATTGTGGTGTAGGACTTTATCAGATGAGCATCCAAAAACACTGTAATTTCAGGAATGTGGACAGCAGAAACATCATGACATTATAACACTTTCCTTTGCACATCACTGTAATCACGCAAAAGAATGGCCAAAGAATAATTGCACGATGACCACTAGCACTTTAAGAATGGGAATTTTCTTCCATGATTCAGCACAGGTGAGATTTCAGTGGTTCTCACAAGAAGGCACAAATGTGCTAAAAGTTTTAAAAAACTGAATTTAAAAAGTAAATGAACACACAAGCACTGAAACAAACCTAAAAACATGCCAGCAAAATGGGGCAGTGCATAAAAAGAGTGTCCTGTGCTTTGTTTTCGCGTTCTCACCCAGACGTTTTTTGACGAACGACCTCCCATTCACACTGTAATCTCTCAATTACAACAGGACATGGTTTCACACACTTTCAGTACTGTGAAAACAGCACTATTGATGATCTATTGGTGGGTTAACCTGTCAATTAAAAGCAACAGGTTTTTCACAGCTGGGGAATGGGATAAACAAGATGTCATGTGGTAGCAGGGCCCATTTGTGCTACCATGACATCGTTATCCCACTATTTTTGCTGTGTCTGATAAAGTGCGTAGTCTGCCAACTGCCAGGTGAATTGACAGACCTTCCTGGCTGTTGCAAGTGAGAATGAGGTTTTCAAGTTTTAGTATTACTTTTGGCAGTTAGGAAGCTTGAAGATAAGGAAAATAAGCAAGGATAATAAGAGGCTGGATACTTCTTTCCTTTCCTTTAATCTAGTCACCATTTAAACTGCTAATGGGAAGTAGTAACAGATTTGTTTGCTGCAAGATTGTTAAAGCCTAGAGGTTGTATTTTAGTGGACTGAAGGGCTCAGGGTATTTTACTAATTGAATCTACAGAATCAAACGTAAGCACCACTGAGTTCAATGGAGCTTATTCTTAGGTACTGTAATTATGCCTTAAACTGCACTCATGGTGAACCTAATTCATTTGACATTATGTAATGTATTGCTACTCTTTGGTGCATGTGTGTGTACACTGTCATAATGAGCTACTGCACTTCCAAGTGTATCACCACACCACTGGAGAGAGTAAGGTAAAGAAAGAGTAGCAGTAAGGAGATAAGATTATAAGGGAGGGGGAAAGGGAAAGTTTGGGGTGGTGTAGGTGAAAAATGGTGGTGTGTTTTTTTCCAATACAGCTGGGAGACCACCAGTGAATACCAGGTGTTACAGGCTATATTTCAGAACTGGCAAAAACGCCTCTGAGTGTTCCTTGCCTAAGAATACCGTATGAAATTCATGAGGTTACCATAAGTCGACAGGAGACTTGAAGGTTATTTTGGCCTCGCCACGGGTCAGCATAAGAGGGGTGCTCCAAAAAAGCAATACAAGGACTCCCTGAAACAACATCTCAGGCTTGGCCAAATTGATCACCAACAATGGTCTGCCCGGCCTCACATCGGGAGGCATGGAGACACACTATCCACAATGCTGCAGCCTTATTTGAGAACTCATGCCAAACAAGTCTTGAAGAGAAACGACAACACAGAAAGAATCACAACCCGGAAACATCACCCAAGGAGATCTTCTGCTGTGCTTTCTGCAACCGGACTTGTTTACCTCAGATTGGCCTTTTTAGTCATCAGCACGCTTGCAGAAAGCGCGGGATGAGTCCTATCTGAATCTTCATTTGCGAAGAAAAGCCAGACGGTGTTTCCTTCTCTCCAAATTTCAAAACAGGATAAGTGGGGGCAGGTCAACAGGAGTAAAATCATGGATGACTTTTCCCCAGCTTTGTTCTTGTAAGGCATTTAACTTAAATTTAAATTGCAATTTAACATCATCTTAATAATTAAATTCTCCCCTTCTAACATACTGTAAATGTAGCTGAGTAAGTTTGTTTGTTTTTTGTTTTTTGCTTATTAATGATTAACCAAATACATTAAACCTTTCCTAAATGCATTAACCCTGTGACTGTTTTTAATTGAATTTGTTTTAATGTTTCTTAGCCACCTTGGATCCCAATATTGGGGGAAAGGTGGGATATAAATGAATTAAGGAGGAGGAGGAGGTGGTAGAAGAGAAATAATTTTGTGTACAGAAAGAAAATTTTAAGTAAATGCAGAACTGAAATGTAGCCACATTGTTCACTACTGCACAGGTGACAACGTAGGCTACTTTTTGTAGGCCTACTTCAAAGAAACTTATGCCACAAAATGTGCACCTGGTGTGCACATTTAGCCCCAAAGGTTTGGAGCAAGGTTTTAAAATGGAATAGTGTTTCCCCCCTGCTGTCTAATTGTCTGTGTATGTATCTTAAAAGATCCAAAAATATTATTATTGTATGCCCTTCAGCAATATGATTCTTCACATTCAGCTTCAGAAATTAATTGATCAGATGATTCTAGAAACATAAACCCCTCCTTTAATTTCTGTTACCTATTAAACATTAGAGCATCAGCAAGTCAAGTCTGTCCTACACTATGTCTAGATTCCCTTATACATATTGCTGAAAAACATTTTAAATAATTAGGTTTGACAAGAGACTGGTGGAGCCCAGCCAAGTCCTAATCATAAATATAACAGAAAGGAACTAGATGCTGTTGACATCACCACTCAAGCACTCATCCTTCAGTGCTTAGCCTTTTCAGTCATGACCACTGGTTCAAGCTATTATAGCAACCCTATGGCAATGAAACCAACAGCCAGTCTGTGACTTTTAAGTACTGCTGCAGCTTATTGCAACACATTAACAGGAAAACCATCAATATAACATAACTTATGAACACTTAGGGGCTTTCCAAGTGATTGTTAAGTGCAGTAAATGGTGTGCTTGAATTTGTTATCCACTTTTTGTGTCCATGAGCAGATATCTTTCTTCAAGATCACATTTCTGTTTTGCAGGAAATGGCTGTTTTCAGCATACAGATCACACTATGTTATGACCCCTGTGTCTGTGGGACCATTACCTGCAGTGTCACTTACCCATGTCCAAAAAAAATATTCTCTCTAGGCATTTTCTGGGTCCTCTAGTGCAATTCTATGGTCAACGTGCAAGGGAAGTTGACTATAGAGTCATCCTGGAAGACCTCCAACTGCCCAGAGAGAACACCTCTGTAGGCATTTGGGGCTCTTCCAGTGTGATTGTATGGTATGCTTCTGCTGGAAATATAGGGTTCACTACTATCCGCAATTTTCACTATCTGTGGTAAGTCTGGAAACATATCCCCTGTGGACACTGGGGTTGTACTGCATTTTATTTTATTTTCACATTTATATACAACCTTTCCTCCAAGGAACTCAATATAGTATACATAGTTATTCTCACAGCAACCCAGTAAGGCACAACAGTGGGCAACTGTTAGAGGCTAGAAAGGGTCATTAACATCACCACCACCACCCTAGGGATCTTGGAGGGCAACACCTCCAGTGCACCACACTGCAAATAATAATAATAATAATAATAATAATAATAATAAATGTTGACCCCCAAATGTCCCCCTTTAAAGCAGGAAATAAATAGGAAATGACTTCCAGGTCACTTCCTGTTGTAAAAAAGGCCTCTCCTGGGCAAAAATGCCTTCATGCCCCATAGAAATATTGGACACCAAGGGCCCACAAACAGCCCTTGGAGTGACACTTTGTCCATCTCTGTTATAAAGTATGCTGGACTGAAGAAGAGTAACTGGTTCAACATCTCCCAGGGCTTGTCTACATGTGGGGCCAAAAGTCCAAATGGAATTCTGCCCCTTGTACCCCTGCATTCACCCTGAAGCCCTATGCAGAATTTGTTCTCCGTAGGGATGTCAGGTACTTGTCTTTACTACTTAACTGTCCCTGTGGAGTTTCATACAACGCCACCACTCCTGCCACTCACCATCGCTGCCATTGCCGCTGCAAGTTGTCAGATCCTGGCAGGCATGGCCATTTTAAAGCTCAGGAGGTAAGTTCCTGGCCAAAGGGAGAGGTTTTGTCCCTTCTCCTGGCTTGGTAGCACTGCCTCCAGTGCTGTCCTGCTCACCTATTGCAGGAAGAGGTGCTTGAGGCAAGTGATGGGTGAATGGAGATTGGGCAGAGGCAGCGCTGCCAAGCCAGGCGAAGGGAGAAAAACTTGCCTCCTGAGCTTTAAAATGGTTGGTGCGGTGGTAGCAGCGGTGGCAGTGGCGGCAGACAAAAATCCAGAGAAAACCCAAATCCTAAAAACTTTGCATCAAGATAAAATACCCCAAAATGCCCTAAATCTAGGCCATGCAGTGCATGGCCTGATTACCCCAGATTCAGGGGACGGGATGTACGTCATGTGGCCCGATCACCACAGCTTCAGGGGAATTTGGAGGGGGGGGGTTTGAGGTTCTTAATAGTGTAGACAAGCCCCCAGTGAGCTTCAAGGCTGAATGGGATTTGAACATATGTATTCACCGTCTTAGCTGGCAATCTAACCACTATTCCATATTGCTTATCAGTGTGACCTTTTGTCTTCTCAGTAAGCAAGCAGGGATCACTAGCACTGAGGCCATGATATGCGCTGGGCAGGGCACATTTCTAGGATGGAGGACCATTGCCTCCCAAAAATAGTACTCTACAGTGAACTTGCCACTGGTCAGCGTAAGAGGGGTGCTCCAAAAAAGCGATACAAGGACTCCCTGAAACAACATCTCAGGCTCGGCCAAATTGATTACCAACAATGGTCCGCCCTGGCCTCACATCGGGAGGCATGGAGACGCACTATCTACAATGCTGCAGCCTTATTTGAGAACTCACGCCAAACAAGTCTTGAAGAGAAACAACAGCACAGAAAGAATCACAACCTGGAAACATCACCCAAGGAGACCTTCTGCTGTGCTTTCTGCAACCAGACTTGTTTATCTCGGATTGGCCTTTTTAGTCATCAGCACACTTGCAGAAAGAGAGAGAGAGAGAGAATAATGTTTAAAAGCCCACAGATAGAGGAGATTATCAGACAAGTGCCTAAAAATATTATTATAGCACTATATTTTACGGTGTTCGCGTTCTGGCACAATGACACACGGTTTCGCACACTGCCGTGATAACAATACAAAATCACCCCAAGAATCTGGCAATACAAGCGCTTGTGCCACTTGCTTCCATGTTTCTCCATGAACGAGATTTTAGCGCATCTTGCAAGAAGACATGAGCATGCTAAAAAGACCCAAAACACCAAAATTAAAAAAGAAAACATTCAGAAAAGCACCAATACGTGTTTAGAAATTTGCAAGCAAGATGGAGAGGTTCATAAAAAGAGCATACAGTACCTAGTTTTCCCATTCGCACCTGGAAGTGTTCTGGCGGGACCGCCCATTGAAACTGGAATCACAGCATCAGAATGGTCCAAATTTGGAACACAAACACTACAGGAGATCAATTTTCGACTTCTCCCTGACACTAAAGAAGAACTTCTTCCTAATGACAGCAGAACACTTGCATAATTCTGGAGCATGGCATTGTCTGATAAGTAAGACCTGACACATCTGATAATCTCCAGAATAGAAGAATGAGAAGGAGACCAAAATATAACTTTATTCTGAAGAGAGTCTGCAAGACCTTCATGTACAAAATAGTCATAGGACTTTTTCAGACATCTCAAATACAATGCAAGCAGCCTCGTCACGTTGCAAGGCTGCTGCGCTGCAGGGCGTCCCTTTCGGATGATTCTCCCCCCTGCCAGTACTGTTGCGGTACCGCGGGGACATTTGAGTGTTATATTTCGCCGGTTTTTAATCACGATCAACTTTTGTGAGTAAAAATCGGCAAAATATAACACTCAAATGTCCCCGCGGTACCGCAACAGTACCGGCAGGGGAGAGCGTCATCTGAAAGGGACGCCCTGCAGCGCAGCAGCCTCACAACACGACGAGGCTGCTTGCATTGTATTTGAGACGTCCGAAAAAGTCCATAGGCCATTTAGTAACTGCACCTTTTAAGGCTGCTAGGCCACTTCTTTTGTGCAAATCCCATTGGATTGAATACAAGCTACACAGGGCCTGGGGTGGCCCTAACCTGGCTAGCCTAGTGGTGTTGAGACTTTCTGCTACTACCCTGGGGATGCCTCCAGAAGTGGAGATAGCCTTCTGCTAGCAAGTCTCCTTTTGTGGTGGCTGAGAATCATCCTGTGATTCCTCAGCTTCCTCAGAGGGAGCACAGAATTGCTTCCTCAATCTTGTTGAGAGCAGATTATTATGAAAGGCACAGAAATTAACAAAACCTTTTCGTCTGATGGAAATTCTTTGTTCACTGAGAAAGAAGTAATAGATCAAAAAAAAGTTTCATTATAATAAAAGCATTGTGAGTGTTCTAAGCCATATATTGTTGCATATGAAGTCATTTCTGAGAATCTAGTTATCTAAGCAACTTACGCACCCTTTCATCCCAATCATTATGTCATGCCCCCATACCTTCTTCTTTCATTCTTGTCTCCTCCTCTAAATTATAATCAGAATTCCCTATGGAGTCTCAGTTTGCAAACTCTTGACTCAACCATCAAATAGGCATAAAACAAGGTCACATTCCTATAAAGAAGGTAGGGCAGTGGGGTTATGTCAGATCAGACATAATAATGAGGTTTCCTCCAACCCAATTGTATTATCATTGGGGGAAAAGAGCAGGATGTGATGGAGAACACCACTGTTATCATAGATAAGAGCTAACAGAGAGATTCCCCCATCTATGGCTTGGTCTCTGAAATGGAAAGTGATATGTGCATAGGGGAATCTTGTAGGAGGTAATGAGTCTAAAAATAAAACTGTATTAAAAAATTCCAGGATCTAGTCCTTTTAAAAAAGCAACAAAATTATCTTCTTTAAAAAGAGAGTTAAAAATCATTTACTTTTAAATTCATGCAGAGTGCAACTTAGGAATGCAGACTGACAACGCTCAATTAACATTTAAAAGTGTATTCAGAGGTCTGTGGTCTCTGAGATAACCCAGTTAAATTAGACTCATTACAAAAATGAAGGAGTCAGTTTAAAATGCAAATCAAACGTTTACTGAAGGTATATCAATATCAATCTACATACTAAAACAAACTTTAAAAAGAGGTTCCTAACTAAGAGGATTTAGGGTAGAAAGACTCACCCAGCCTATAGCGGTAAGAGGCTGCATGGTGAACATCATGGCATGGTTGCAGGAAAGATGGCTAAACAAAGATAATATGGCTTAAGATGGCTACAGCCTCATGAAGACTCTAACTTAAAAGAGAACTTACACCGAGCAATAAAATTTAAATTAGGTCATGTGTTGAATGACCCAGCACTCCAGTTGGCTGGAAGTGCCCAGTGAAATAAGAGAAAGGGAATTTGGGAGAACAGAAGCATGCAGGGAAAAAACCCTAGACTTATCTTAGGATGTGAATGAGGTACACAAGATTGCTTTTTTACATTACAATGATTATTTCCCCACATACTACAATTCCCCAGCTTGGGGGGGGGCATGGTGGAGCTTGGTGAGAGGGTAGATCTATGAGGAAGGAGCATCCCCAGACTCCTCACAGGCTATATCCATGGGCTGAACTAGGCCTGTGGATTTTTTTTCTCTATTAAAGGAAGGGGTCATATTGGGCTCAAGTCTGTGTTGCACCAAAGCTAATAAAAAGGGGTCCTAGCCACAGTCTTAGATTAAGAATCCATTAGGAACCCCAGATCAGATACAACAGCACCTCCAAACTGAAAACCTATTCCGTCTTTATCAGCATGACTCGATTCAGGACAGGCACATTTATTATTTTTCTAATCAAAGAATCACTTGCCATCAGCAATTCCAGCTAGCCTGGACTGGGTTCACTTTAGGCCTTTTTCATTCAGCCCATTACTAACTCCACACCATAAGCCATGGACGACACCATCACACTTGTTTCAAGTGGGAAGAAGACACAAAGCTAGAGGTCTTTAGTGTATGTTGATGAAGCATTGTATTTTGCACCCTCTCAGGAATAATTAAGGCTGCTCTCAATCAATACTAGTAAGTGACACTGAGCACAGGGAGTAGAATTCTAGCTTTCTGAAGAGACATAGTGCTTCTAACTGTGTTCACAGTCAAGGCTGATTGAATGATAATGGAATGGGAAAGAAGTGATTTGCCCTTTCTCTAACTGTGCCCTCAGGCACTATGATAGCTGCTGTCACAGCCTCAGTGGAGATTCCAGATCACAGCAGGAGGTAGTCTGTCCTTAATGACCAAGGAAACATCTGTGCGCCTTAAAAAATGTTTTAACTGATGTGTGGTTGGGGCTTACTACTTATAGCAGGAAAGTTAAGGGGAGAGCTTACAGCAGCCATTTTGCTCAGTGTTTAGAGACAAAAACTGAGGAAGAAGACCTACCAAAACATTGTGACTTGGAGCTGTCCCTCAGTGATTATCATCCACAGAAATATGGGCCAAAATTCTAGATGAGACCAGGGTTGCATACAGTAAACTGAGGGGTTGTCTATATGAGGCAAAAAAAATATGGATTGCTCCACAGTAATGGCAATTTGCAGAAGCTGCTATTTTGTCTGAATGGGTTTCTTTGGCAGATCACAGGCATGCAAAGCTATTCGCACTTGCTGTGCAAACAGGCATGCCTGTAAATCAAGATGGCAGCTGTGACTGAATTACTCGCATTTTTACTTACCTCAGTTTGCCACCGCCGGACAGTATTTTCTAACTATATCCAAGGTGTGAAAGAGCAACCTTTCCTTTTACAAAAAAGTGAACAACCACATATACCCAGGTTTTATCACCTTAGCGCTCACTTGATAAGGCAAAAATCCAACATGGCAGCTCTGGACACCTGCCTTATTAGCAAGCTCCACTCCCCCATGCATGCCCAATCAATCAGCTTTCAACTTCCTCTCTATAGGGAAATCAAATTGCTTGTCTCAGTGAGTAGGAATGCACATTTCCCCCACTGTATTAAAAAAAAACCTTTGGGAAAAACTGGGAAGGCTTTTCCTGTGCAGTATATGCTGGATTTGGCCCTCCTCTTTCCCAATATGTTGAAATGATGCAGAATCCCAGTGAGACAGATTATATTCTCCTCGCATTCTGTGAGGAGTATTTTCGCCATTTAGACAACCCCTTAGAAGCATCTCTGACCTGACCCTCCCCATCCTGCCTTACCAAGAATCAGGTGCTGCAAGCCACAGAAGTCAGTTCTCCCATGAACCAGGACACTACAGACTTACATTTCCACCTCCCCCTGCAAGTGAACTCCAGTGTAAAGAGAAACAGCAACAGGGATTCTACTTGTGGTTGTTGCACTGAAGGTTGCTGGTGGGAGGGAGTGAAGCATCAGTCTGCTGTGTCTTTATCAACAGGAGAACAGACCTCCATCACTTGCAGCAGCTCATGCCCAGTATGGCAGAATTGGGGGACTTTACAATCCCTATGCATTTCCTATGCTATTGCCACAATTGTGAATATATAAGAATCACGAATATGAATCAGTTATGGAGGCATAACTAAGTTACACATTTGTAACTGTGATAGTAAATGCCCATCATGTTCTTTTTTCTGGACTGTCTGTTCATACTCTGCAAATGTTTATTTAGGAGGTATTTTCTCTCAATACCATGGGCTGCTGATGGTATTTGAGCTGGGAGCAACTGACCAAGGACTTTATCAGACCACCCCACAAAAGTCCGTGCTTTTGCCAGCATAACTTTTCCATTTTTATGCTGGCAAAAGAACTCCCCATGCTGCACTTACCTTCCCTCCCATCCAAAGGCTGCCCAGCAATGAACAAAGAGTGAATGGAGCTCTAATATGTATCTCTTTACTCTTGTTTACACTGAATTTTCATTTCTCATTTTAACATCCATTCCTCCAGTCTGGAGATATCTCTTTGGAGCTTTTCACAATCTATTGTTGTTCTCGTTATCCTGAACGATTTGGTGTTATCATCAAAGGACTCCCCACTAAATCCATGTCTTGAATGAGCCGAATCTTGATAGGCATATGTGATTTGCATTTCCCTTTAAGTTTACGGTATTTTTCTGCAATCCTATGCCTGCTAATGCATCTCACAGCTCTTGCTCTTGAAGTACTGTAGTGTGGGAAGGTAGTTGAAAGAAAGGTACATTAGGAGATCTTAAAGCCATCTTTGCATTCACTGAACAGAGTCTTATACTTTTTCCCTCTCTCTTTGCTTGATAGAGTAATGTTTATACTTTAATACATTTTGTAATACATCCTTTATTATTTTGTCATGATAGTCACATTGTTAACATCATCAGTTGGTATATTATTTATCATGATGATTTTAATGCAATCTATTCTGTGTTTTCAGTGTTTCATAGGAATGCACCAGCAAGTAGGCAAAATTCATAGTGACCTGCCTGCCGCTCTTAATTCTCCCCCCTTAAAAACAGTCCTGGTGGGTTCCTATGTTCTCTCAGTGGACTTGGTAGTATCCAATTCTACTGCAGTGCCAGTGTTACTTGACCTTTTCCTCTTGTCATCTCACTTCAACCAGTTCAGAATAATTTTGTTGAAGATCCTTCCATCACTACAATCATGTCATTGCTTTTTTTTCTTCCAGTCTTTTCCCTCTTGTCAATTTCTGCATCAGCTTCAAGCTTCTAACCTTACATTCAGAGCTCTACATCACTCCACATTATTATCTCATCTCCATTTAATATTTTCTCTCTTACTCATCTTGTTCTGTACAAGCTCAACTTAATCCAGCTCCTATCAGCTCCTTGTTTTCTTCTTGGCCTCTAAATGTATGTGTATATGCCTATGCTTCCAAGTTGCCTGACAACTTATGGTGACCCCATGAATTTCATAGGGCTTTCTTAGGCAAGGAATACTCAGAGGTGGTTTTGCCAGTTCCTTTCTCAGAAATATAGCCTACAACACCTGGTATTTGTTGGCAGGGTCCCATCCAAGTAATAACCAGGACTGATCCTGCTTAACTGTATCTCAAATCACAGTCTGTTCATTAGTACTTTTGTTGTGTGCCTTCAAGTCATTCCCAACATATGGCAACCCTAAGGTGAATCTATCACAGGGCTTTCTTGGCAAGATTTGTTCACAGGCAGGGGTGGGAGTTGTCTTTGCCTTCCTCTGAGGCTGTGACTTGCCCAAGGTCACCCAGAGGGTTTCACGGCTGATCAGAGATTCAAAACCTGGTCTCCAGAGTCATAGTCCAACACTTAAAGCACTACAACATGCTTGCTCTTTCATTAGTACTACTATGTGGTACATCTTTTGCTGGACTGTACCACTTGGGACGGCAGGCGGGAGATGGAACAAATGAGTATCCTGAAATGTTGTACTGCTCAGCTTCTCCTGATGCCATATTTCCTCCTTTTCATTTCCTTTGAGACCCTCCTCTGCAGTAGAACCAGACATAGTAGTATGCTCAGCTGCATACAACACTACAGTCAGGAATTAAGAGTTAAGATTTTAGGGTGGGCCATCTGTCCCTTATTGTTGCTTAACAAACTAGTTAAGATTGTTAGAAATCAAACCTCAATCAGTGTTGTTCTTTCCAGCCCCTGCCGTTTTCTTCCTCATCTAGCGGGAAGATTTTTAGCAGGAGGACTTGGGAGGATGGCAAAGGAAGGATAGAGTAACACAGATTTTCAGGCTGCATTGCAGCAGCATATCTGCAGGAAACAATGCATTAAACAGCTTGAGCTGGAAAATAGTATTTTTTTTTAATTTTATTTATTTAGTTATTTATACCCTGCTCTTCAGCCACAAGGCTATCAGAGTGAGTAGGATGCTAATGTAGCAAATCTTACTATAGCCATGAATATCTGCCTACCACAAGCAAGGTCTGTTATTAAGCATATGTGAACAGTAAAACTGAGAAAATATGGTTCAGCAGATAAGCCTGCCCAACCGCCACCCCCAAATATTTGTAAAAAGCATAGATCTATAGGTTTAGCCACCAAATTGGAAATCATAAGATAAGGGAGGGTGCTGAAAGAAAATTTAATCCCTGTATGTGTTATATATGATGCCCTGTATGTGTTATATATGATTCTAGAAGGTTCAAAATTGTTTGTTTATGCCAGGCTTACCTGACCTTCTTGGGAGGTTTTTAAACAGAGGCTGGATGGCCATCTGTCAGGGGTGCTTTGATTGTATATTTCTGCATAGCAGGGGGTTGGACTGGATGGACCTTGTGGTCTCTTCCAAATCTATGATTCTATGACCTGGTTATTTCATTTCACACATGCATATTGTTGATTTTTAATCAAAGCTTGCTGTAGCATGTTGAACTGCTCTTTTTTGTGGTAGGGGAAACTATCCCTAATCTTCCTATGTTATTTTTGACACTATTTAAAATTCTGACACTACATGCCATGTACCCAGCCCCACAGCATCATTCTACACAAGGTGCTTCCAGATGAGAATTAATACCAATAATAGTTTACTATCATGGGTACCTTCCAATCTGTTCTCCTTCCTTTGAAGTCTTGGACAAAGAGTTGTGGTGGCCTGAAGGAACTGTCCAGACACATTTATAAATCATAGCAGACCAGTCAGAAACAGTTTTTTAAACCAGGGATGGGAACTGTGCACCCATCATGGGCATAGAATCATAGAATCATAGTATTGGAATAGACCACGAGGGCCATCCAGTCCAACCCCCTCCATGCAGGAATACACAGTCAAAGCACTCCTGACAGATGGCCATCCAGCCTCTGCTTAAAAACTTCCAAAGAAGGAGACTCTATCACACTTCGAGGCAGTGTATTCCATTGTCAAACAGATCTTAACATCAGGAAGTTCTTCCTAATGTTTAGGTGGAATCTCTTTTCCTGTAGTTTGAATCCATTACTCCATATTCTATTCTCTGGAGCAGCAGAAAACAAGCTTGCTCCATCTGCAATATGACATCCCTTCAAATATTTAAACATAGCTATCTTGTCATCTCTTAACCTTCTCTTCTCCAGGCTAAACATACCCAGTTCCCTAAGCCGCTCTTTATATGGCATGGCTTCCAGTCCTTTCACCATTCTGGTCACCCTCTAAAACCATTTTGGTCACTCACGTGACCCTCTAAAACCTGCAGTGTGGAATTTGGCCTAAAAATGGTCAGTTGTTAACCCCAGAAGGTTTCATGTGGCACAACTGGCCATTTAACAATTATCTGGGTGTTTTCAAAACTGGAGGTGACCTTGCAGTCACTTCTGGTTTTGTGAGGGGAAAAAGGGAAAGTGCAGACACCAAGGTAAAAAATATATACATAACTTAGTGGAAGTATATTTTGGATTTTTAAGTAGCATATTTGGTCTCTCTGTAATTGGTTATTGGTTTGCAGTGACACCCTCCTATATTGTTGTTGAAATTTCTCAGTAAGCATTAAAAAAATCCTTCCTAGTATTCAGACAGTGTAGCATAGCAAATAATAGAAATGGAGCTTAAATTTCATGCTGTGTAATTTCTTAAATCAGTTATATAAAGCAGTAAAAGTCACTGCTTGTCAAGGAAACTCCATCTAGAGTGAGTATTTAATTAAGAGGTGGGTACATTCAGTGAATTCCACAGCTAAGGTCGCCCTGCAACAGAACAATTTCCCAAACAGCACCAACAACAAGAACTTGCCAAGCCTTTGATTTAGGTGAGGCCTTAGTCAGACCGCACCTAGAATACTGTGTCCAGTTCTGAGCACCACAATTCAAAAAGGATATTGACAAATTGGAGCGTGTCCAGAGAAGGGCAACTAAAATGGTGAAAGGTCTGGAAACTATGCCTTATGAGAAGAGACTTAGGGAGCTGGGTATGTTTAGCCTGGAAAAAAGACGGTTAAGAGGCGATATGATAGCCCTGTTTAAGTATTTGAAGGGGTGTCACGTTGAGGATGGAGCAGGCTGGAACACGGAGCAATGGATGCAAGCTCCAGGAACAGAGATTCCACCTCAACATTAGGAGGAACTTTTTGACAGTAAGAGCTGTTCGACAGTGGAACACACTCCCTCGGAGCGTGGTGGGGTCTCCTTCCTTGGAGGTCTTTAAACAGAGGCTGGATGGCCATCTGTCAGGGATGCTTTGATCGTGATTTCCTGCGTGGCAGGGGGGGTTGGACTGGATGGCCCTCGAGGTCTCTTCCAACTCTACAACTCTATGATTCTATTACTGATTTGTAGTTTTCTTGGGGATTTCTGAACTGGTCTATCTGGGGAGATGGATTTAACCTCCCCCATCTCTGTGACAGTAATGGATAATGTACATAAATGCAGCAATGCTACTAAGTTTATATACAGGCTTTTTATAGACATGAAGCTGAAGAAAACAGCAGTTTCAGAGGGCAATTAACAAATAACGGGGGAGGATATTTTTAAATCTCTGGATCTTCTTAGTACAGATCCCTGTTCTTTTGTTTCCCTCTTTCCTACATTCCACATATTAAGGTGTTCACACAAAGAATGAAATGTAGCCATATCAGTATTAATGTTCCAGCGTAGCTCAGTGGTATTAGTGTAATAGAGTGCCTACCTTGCATGCCGAAGATCCCTGTTACTGGGACCTCCAGGTAACACTGGAAAAGAATCCATCTGAAACCCTGGAGGGCCGCTTCCAGTTTCTGTAGAGCAGGAGTAGGCATACATTAGGTTTACAAGATCCACTTTGTTAGGGACTCTAGCTGTGTGGCAGAATACATGCTTTGTATACTGAAGGTTCCCAGCTTCAGTCGCTTCCATGTGACTGCAAGGTGGAGAACAAAACATTTGTCCTGAAACTCCAGAGAATTGCTGCCAGTCAGTATAGAGCAATGGTTCTTATAATCTGGGGTCCATGGACCCCCGGGGCAGCAATGTCCTCACAAGGGGTCCGTGAACACTTGCTTGGTCCACCTCCTCCCCACATTGGAGCAGGCATGTGACAGGAGCCAAGGCAAAGGTTGGCTGACTGGCTTGGCCTGCGCATTGCTGCTCAATCCGCTCCAACCACAAACTTGCAGGAAGAAGCAGGAGAAAAGTCTTCCTTTCTCCTCCAGTGCCTCTGAGGGAAGGTTTCATGGATGGTGCAATTGTGTTGTTGTTGTTGTTGTTGTTTTAAATCTTGAGTTAAATCTTGGGGGTCCACAGCAACAAAAGATATTTAAAGGGGGTCCCTGGTAAAGAAAGGGTTAAGTGCCACTGGTATAGACAATACTCAGCTAGATGGACCATGGTCTGACTCAATATCTTAAGACAGCTCCCTCTGTTAATAAGTATTAACAAATAACCGATTTTCAGACCACAGATGCAAAGACTGAGTATTCTGTCTGCTAAACCTGATATCTGAGGCTAAAGACAATGGCCAGTATTCTACATCAGCAACTAAGCACACTTAACTAAGTAACTACTCCTGGTGCGACCCTACCACACCTGATGGAAATGTTATTCATCCATGCTTCAATTGCTGGTAGAATGAATCTCTTTCTCCTCATGCGGCTGTAAAGCCCAGTAAAGTAGGTTCGGCTGGGGGAGTTACAACCCTGGTGATAATGTCACAATTATGACTAAGTAGCAATTGTGAACATGGAACAACTACTTAGATTTACTCAGTTGTAGCTGTTCTGTATTCACGATCACTACTTAGGATATTATCAAACAAGGTAAATAAGGTGTCATAAGGATACCTAATGATCATGAAAGGGTATGCATACCACACAACATCGCCCTTTCATGATCATGGAAAGTAAAAAAAAAACACGTACTTTTTATTGACAGCTCAAGCAATCAATTGATCCCTATGGTGCTTTTGTGCCAGCATTGCCAGTGTTTGAAACTTCGCATCATTGCACTCATGTGAATGCAGTGTGAATGGCTGGTCCGGCGAGAACACAACATCCAGGTAGGTGACACACTTTTTATGACACCCCCCCCCTGTTTACTTGGGACTTTTAAAGAGTTTTTAGGTGCTTTTAAAAAATCGCTGGGGTTTATTTTGTTTTTTGTTTTTTGTTTTTTGGTTTTTTTGAATTTCCCACACTATGTATTCTTGCGAGACTACACGGAATTTTAAATGAGGAAGTGAATGGAGCTCCATTCATTCCTTGTTCATTGCTGGGAAGCCTTTTGCCAGGCTAGGAGGTAAGTGTTGCATAGGGAGTTCTTTTGCCAGCATAAAAATGACAGTTATGCTGGCAAAAGAATGGGGTTTAGGAGAATGGTCTGATAAAGTCCTATATCACACTTGTGACACAATTACCACATTTGTAACCTGCCCCACCCTACCCCCCCCCCAAACAAACTACTTTACTGGCATCAGTTGTAAGGGGGGTCCATTCTGCCAGTGGTTGGAATGCAGGTGAATGATTTTTCTATCATTCAGGTTTGGGGAACGTTGGACCAGGAGATATACATAGTAGCTGATGTAGAATACTGGCCGTTGCTGTTAAAAGGGCTGAATGTGGGAAGAGACTCCAGGTGTAAGAGCAGCAGCTTGTTCAAAGAGTTTATGTCTGAAATGATTTTAAAACTAGTTTGGCTCTAAAATTGCAGTGTAGAGCTTAGGATATATTAGCTGTCTTTTTGTACCTTCAGCCCATCCAGAGAAACAGATCAGTCATACAGTTTCACACTACTGGGAAAATACAACCACCCAAATTCATTCTCTGTGCAGCTTCAATGAAGCAGAATCAATGAGCCCTATTTTCAGAAAGGATACAATGGAACATTTTGAAACTGCATTTGAGAGATCTAAAAAAAAGTCAATTTCTCAAACTGGTTTTCCAATCCAGGCACAATCAATGGGCCAGAACGCAAGAATCAGTTTGAGAACTGAAGCTACCAAAAAAAAAAAGTGTATGCAGCTTTGAAAGCAGACAGAATTAAATTTCACACTTGGCAAAAAAACAATCAGAAGTTCACTGCAAGAACACAACAATTCAGCAAAGACAATGCAATGTTCAAGTTTTGGTTGTACAAAGGGACCTGTCAAGTCCTCCTGAGATTTAACAAAGTAGGGTTTTCTTTGGCCTTATGTAAACACCATATGCACAACTGGGCTAGTTGAATCTTGACTGGCAACTGAGCCACAATGGGAACTCCAAGAGCACAACAGAATCCAAAAGGCAGGGGCATGGCAACTTGAGAAATGCACAAAGAAAACCACAATTGTCCAACAACAATTCATCACACCACATGCAACTAACTCGAAAGGGGACTTCACCAGTCAGCTGTCAAAGGCAAAAGGCAGACAAAGAATTAACTGAGCCCTTTATAACAACACATTGTAGGCAACAGGATTTCTCTGCTGTGAGGAGCATCACATTTGCATCGACCAGATTCCATAGATAAATAAGGAGCAGTATGTCCAAAGCACAAATAATGATATACTTTGCTTTGGAAAGAAAAATGCTCTGAGATACAACAGAAAGAATATATAGAATGAAGGCTGAATTAACAATCCCAAGTTTTATTTCTTTAACTATTACCCCATACTACCTTCAAGGAGGTAACAGTAGCATTTTATCCCCATCTTTCTGCCAAGGCTGGCATGCAAAGCAGCTTACAACATACTGAAGAAGGAAAACACAGTAAACAATAAATATGAAATCACATATTAATTTAAAACATCCATTCAAATACAACTTTAAAATACCACATTAATAGTTTTAAAAAACAACAACCATGAAGACATTTGAAGTCCAGCACTTCCATTCAGACAAAGTTATTTTTTAAGGCTTGTATGAATAAAATGGTCTTTACATTCTGGTGGAAAGACAAAGGTGGTCAGCTCAATCTCCCTGAGAAAGGCATTCTATAGTCCAGGAGCAGCCACTGAGAAGGCCCTTTCTCATGTCTCCACTAGATCAACCTTTCTCAAACTTTTTTTACCCTGGAGGAACCCTTGAAATAATTTTCAGGTCTCAGAGAATGCCTCCATAAAAACTATAATATCTACAGTGCAAAAAATTATTATTATTATTTCGATCACGATCTCTTGTGAAAACCCTAGCAACCTCTTGTGGAATCATAGAGTTTTGGTGAACCCTGGTTGAGAAACCTTGCACTAGCTGTACGAGTTCGCTAAGGACTTTATCTGACACAACAAAAATGGCATCATAAGGACACCAAATTAACTGAAAAGGGCGCGCATACTAGACAACATCGTGCTTTCACGTTTTCGTCTGGTCAAAAAGCCGTTCTTTTTTATTAATGGGCCAAGCCATCAATAGAGCTGCTGTGGTGTTTTGCTCTTGATATTGCCAGCATTTGAAACCACACACCTTTTTAATGTCATGATTACAGTGTCAATGGGCAGAACACTTCTGGTTATGAATGCGAAAGCCTGGCAGGGGACACTCTTTTTATGAACCTCCCCAGTTTACTTTGAACTTTTAAAGTGTGTTTCTGTGCTTATGTGTACTTTTTGTGTGTTTATTTTGCTGTATTTTTAATTTAAACCACGCTCGTCTCTTCTTGCGAGAATCATCAAGATCACGAACACAGATGTAAACAGAGCTAGTGTTTGTGTTCTGGTAATCCTGGGGCTACTTTTTCTCACAATTACAGGTCATTTTGATGGAAAGGGTTATTGTGCTGATACAGGTACCCTGCAAAATATGGTGCTAAAGAGACGTTTTTGGAGGTTCGTCTGAAAAAAGTCCTAAAGGTCCTAAAGACACTTTGAATTTTGCCTGGAAATGGACTAGTAGCCAGTGGAGAAATTGTAACAGTGGGATTATATATTCCCTGTGACCATCTCCAGTCAACTGTCTGTCTGCAGTGTAGACAAACTGAAGTTCCCAAATATTTTTCAATGGCAGCCCCACAGAGTGCATGACAATAATTCAAGTGGGATACATGATGCTTCCTTATAACTTAAGATGGCAAAGTGGTGTTCTCCCTTTAGTACAGGGAAATACATGGCCCTCCAGATATTGTTAGATTGAAACTCACATCAGCCTTAACCAGCAAAGCCAAAATTGAGAGATGATGGGAGTACCAATCTATTTACATCTGGAGAGCTACTTTTATGCTTTAGTAACTATAAAGTACATTTCTAAAGTCATTATTGTGTGCTTTGCATGATTAAAAACTCTTCAGTTCTCCAGAATAGGACATTCCAAATTATCACTTTCAAATCTCAGATTACGGAGTTCATCAAATGCAGGGGAACGCACCAAAAAATTGTGTTCCAAACTGCATCACAAGATCGCTACAAGAACAGAAAGGGAGACCTTACCAGACACCTGCGTCCTTCTGTCATTCCAGGGCGTAGTGCTGCCACAGATGAGGCTTCTCTTTTATATTGATGGGGACAAGCCACTAATAAAAAGGGATGCCTTACTCACGGCCATGTTACACCCCCGGAACACTGGAGGACAACATCGTTTGATAATCTCTCCCCTTCCTGTTCTCGTCACAAACTTTTGATGCAGTTTTTGCCATGTCTGATAATCTTCTACAGCTCACAACAATCTAGGTTCCTGGAAAGTCTGCTTGTGTCCAGACAGCAGACAAGACAAGTTACTTACATGCTTCCTGGATTATTCTGCACGTTGTAGTTCAAAAGAGTACCTTTTCCCTTTTTTTCACCCTAACATGACCAGTGTGCCTTTCCACTTCCTCACAGTCTTCATTCAATTGTTCACATCATCTGATATCCTGAAGCTATGAAAGCAAGAAGTTTAGCTTGCTGTATCAGTCTAATTAATTTGTGGATATGCTTTGGGAGTATCAAAAGGGAAATTGTTCTACCCTATTACTCATAAAATACTGAAAAATACATTTTAAAAAATCTAAATGGAAATTTTATAACATATCAGCAAGGAACAGACAAGGTATGTAAAAGTATGTTAATTTCACATAAATCTGTATCAGCAGCTTCTGTACTCTTAGGTACTTTCACAAATCATAAATTTAGTCCATGGTGTGCCCAGCTGAGTACTTCTTATTTGACTATGTTCTGCTCAGTGATTCTATGATATACAGTTATGTTCATTTTAATATAAACGTTCAATAATATTTCTGCTGACACTTGAAAAAGCCAGTCAAGAAGAATTGCTGAGACCTTTGCACAGTTTTTGCCCAGCATCCACACAGCCCAAGGTGTTTCAGGAAATTATTCTACATAGAAATACATGTGTGTGCAGGGATGGGGGGTTGTGTGAGAATAGTGAGGTGTTGCATGCACACACACACACACACACAAATTGTTTTCAGGCAGCCACATGTGGTTTTTCTGCAAGCTGTTTTCTATGCCAAAACAGCAATATTGAACAGCAAAAATCTTAACACAAAACACTTGCACAAAAGCTAGCAACCTTGCACAAAAAAGTAGACATAACATATGGTTTTGTGGTGGAAGAATGCTGTTTTCTGCGCAAGTTTTTCGTTGTGCAGAATTGTTGTGCATGATGCTGTTTTTGAAAAAAATAGCAATCATGTACAGAAAACATAGTTTTCTGGAAACCGTGTTTTGTTGTTGTTGTTGTTTGCAAAACCCCATTATTTCTCATGCAAAAAATAACCCCAAATCTATTTCTGCACAGAATAATTTCCCCCAAACCTCACAATATGTGAGCACTGGGGAGAACTATGCAAAAGTATTTGTTTTCTCCCCAGCAGGGGAAAAAACTAGAAATTATTAATCCTCAGTTATGAGAATAAAATAGTCAAATAGTAGCATCCCTGCCTCCCCTGCAAGATCACTGATTTCATTTAAATCTCTAGGTGTGAAAATACAGACCCTTCTTTTCTGTCCCCCCAGAAATCCTTTTAAAAGATTGCTCTTTTTACATTAGGGAGGAATGGAGAGAAAGCTCTCAAGTTTCCACCCAACAAGGAAAATATCACATTTTCTTTGGTTCTCAAGCCAAAGAAAAGATAGAGGACTTTATCAGATGTGGCAAAAACCGCATGCTTATTACATTACGGTAGCACAAGTGGTTTCCACTATCACACGATATTGTCATGTTGGCATGGTCAGTCTGTGCTCCAGCCATGAATAAGGCGTTGCTTTTAATTGATGGACAAACCATCAATAGCCCTCAATATCACTCTTTTTATGGTACTGAAGAGCGTGCGAAAACACATCCTGCTGTAATTGCAAGGTTGCAGTGAATGGGCAGTCCTATTTCCCTCTCCCCTTTCTGGGAGAGCAAACCTCTGGGTGAGAACATGAAAACTACCCACAGGACACTCTTTTTATGAACTGTACCGGTTTCATTGCACATTTGTAGGCTTGTTTATGTGTTTGTGTGTTCATTTACTTTGCAAATTAAGGTGTGTTTTTTTAATGGTTTTTAAGCATGCTCGCATCTGAAACAACTGCCGAAATCTCAGCCATTCTAAATCATGGAAGTAAAGTCCCATTTCTAAAGTATTAGTGGTGGTTGTGCAATAATTCTATGGTGGTTCTTTCATGCGATTACAGTGACATGCAATAAGTGTAATAATACCACTATGTTTCACCTTTCCTCATTTGCAGAATTACAGCATTTTTAGATGCTAGTCTGATAAAGTCCAGAGTCCATGGGCAAGGGAAGTGCAGCCCTTCAGGGGCATTGCATGGTGGGGGGGGGAGGCACAAAATGAAGGCACTGTCCCCTAAAAGAATTTTAGCCCACCCACCCCCCATGAAATTTTCTTTCTGTCTCCAAATTTCTAGCATTACAGAGAGCGAGACACTGAAAATCGTTTGCATCTAGAACTCTTCTATTTGTTATATTCACATTCACTCAGTAACTTTGCCTGCCCTTTTCTTTGGATGCCTAGACTGTATTTGTAAATTCTCAAATGATTTTTAAGTTTCTGCAATGCTAGAAATTTGGGGGTGAAAGAAATATGTCATTGGGAGGAGAATTATTATGAGCTCACTTTGCTCCTCCAATACATTTTGCTCCTGGTAAGTAAGCCACCTAGTGGGCTTTTTTTGTGGCCCACCAGGCTATTTTGGACCCCTGGGAAACTGTTGAAAGGGTCAAAAAATTCTAAATTTTTGGTGGGTCCCTTGGGCTGCCAATGTGGCTCTCAAGCCCCTAACAGTTTCCCACTCCTAGTATAGACCAAATAAGTAGAGTAACATATATAATGCTACAGCAGAAGGTTTTAAGATTGTGAATGGGACTTTTATACAATTTTTAATGTATTTTAATAATTTTACTTTTTATAATGTTTTTAACCTATAGACCATTTAATATTTTATGTTTTTAACTTGTATTGTTTTAAAGATGCTTGGGTCCCACTTGCGGGAGAAAGGTGGGATATAAATGAATCAAATAATAATAATAATCAGAACAATGGGATAGTAATACATAAGGGGATCAATAAAGCATACGTTTCAACATTTCACAGTTGAAAAGTGGGAACCACATGGCCAAGGTACATTAGTGTGTGTGAAAAATGGCAAAGGTTATTAATAAGGAAGAACACATAAGCTAGAAGAAAGTGCAGCAGTTTGGTTTTGCCTGCACCTATTGGGAAAGGCAAGCTTCTGCCCCTTCCTCTCCTCTCCTCTCTGCTAATTGAGTGCAAACTACTGTGCCATTTTACGCTCATTTTGCAGCAATTGAAGTAAGCTGAGGACCAAGGGAAAGGAGGGAGAAACTGCGACATTTTAAAAGCAGGTGAAAAAGTGTGATGGCAGGGGATTGATCAGGACTGTCCCTGCCAAATCGGTGCAGTTGGAGGGCATGATACAGTCAAGCCCTTTCCCAAAGCAGAAGCCAGTATGCTGTCTAACCAAATAAACAAACCTATCCATGTTTACTCAGCCTCATTTTTATAGGGATTATTCCTAAACAAGAGTGCACTGCAAAATAACCTTTAAAAGTGTGCTGTTCTGCCCTAAGAAATCTTAAACTACCCTGACAAGAGAATTCAGGTTGAATAGTTGGTTTAATTTATGCAGACAGGCCTAATATACATCATATGTATGGGTCATATAATTTGGACAGCTGAGCAACGGAAGGGATGCTTGTATAATTGAGAACTAAAGATGGGGTGTCACATGAACTGCAAGCCAGAAGGTTCAAATCCCACCTCAGCTACAAATTCGGGAGGATGCTTTAGGAAAGCCTGCTGTTTATTCAATGGTTGATTTATGAATCAACCCATAACCTAAAGTTTTCTGGGCAACTTACAATAAACAAAATAAAAATAAAGTAGGTGCAAAACAGAACATAGAACCATAAAATCAAAAGCAACACAAATATAATAACAAAACAAAACCTACAGCACTGATTTTAAAACAGAAAGGTCCAGAAAACAGTAAAACAGGAAGGATTTTTAAAGCCTGTATGAACACATAATTTCTTCACTTGGTACAGAAAAGACCACAGGGATGGTGCCAGACTAACCCTTCTGGTTAGGTTATTCCATAACTAGAGGTACAACTACCAAAAAGGCTGAAAACGATTTCTAACTCTCTCACTGTCCCCATTTGGCAGGGACCAGTGGTGGCACTAGGGGCTGTGGTGAGGCCAAACCACACCAGCTAACACCATTAGGAGGGATGGCACCAGCCTCAGCGATGCCACAGGCAAATCCTCTATCATACCATTTTTTGGGCTGCTTTTAAAATGACCCAGATTCTCTCTCCTCCTCCTACTGCCCTCAGCTTGCCTCCCTTGCTGCAGACTGAATTCAAAGTGTAAAAGTAGTTTACACTTAATTAACTCAGCAGGGTACGAAAGAAGAAGGGGGGTGGAATCCTGGCCCCTCCCCCAGGAGGCTCAGGCAAAAGCAAACTGGTGCAGCCACTCCTAGGGCTTGTCTACATGGGCAGTATACACCATCTTGCCCCCATCTTAAAGCCCTGCAGTCTTGATGATGCTGGGCATTTACCCCATTTTGCCCCCAGGCAGTCCTCAACCACCCCCAGGGAAGAGACGGCAGGAAGACGGGTAGGGCCCTTTATTGTGTTTTTTAAAAACACCTCTTTAAATCCATTCCTGCTGGGAAGGAATGGATCGGGCCCCTCTTGTCTGCGGGAGTCCATCGCTACAGGCACGCCCTTGCTATTGTTTATGCCAGTCTCCCTGGCTCTCTCCAAAGCAGGAAGGAGTCCTGCAGCGTGTGACCAAGGCTGGTCACTTGCAGGGGCTTTGGTCACTTGTTGTGTGCCAGCTTCCTGCCTTCAGAGAGAGCTGCAGCAATGGGCAGACATGCCTGTCTGGACTCTAGCCCATTTGAAGGTGGCGAAGGGGGAACAATGGGCCTGATCCACAGCCAGGATATACCAACAGGTTACTGGCATATCCTGGCTCGTGTAGATGAGCCACTAGCTTGTGTTTTCTTCCTCAGTAATAATATTTGCCTTGTTGACCACACTCCAATGTTTCCTGGCCCCACATCCCAGTTTCACCTATAAATGTTGGAGAGTGTACCTTTTTATTTCATTTGGTAGGAGATAACAATAAAAATAGCAGCTTACCTTACAGGAATATTGTAAGAAATGCCCGAAGTGGAAATGCTGTAGTTCCTACCTGAAAAGAAGTAGGTTTGTATTCTCATTTTGAGTTCTGATTGAAAGGATTACCGAGGGGGAAACTGTAGGAAAAGTGCTTTCAGTACTGAACATGTACCATATAAATGTAATTCTTTGTGTTCAGTGGAACTTTAAGAAGAAGGATTATACCTGTCAAGAGTGGTTGAGGCTAAACCATCAAACTGTGTATCTACTAAAACTCCAGCTCTGAATCAGACTTGTCCACCCAGGTGCATTACTGGATTTTTCTAGTTAGGAAGGCTATGGAGATTTTCACACAGGCAATCTGTTCTGTTACAGGCACGGAACAGGGTTGCTGAAAATTTTTTCTTTCAGACGACGTTCACCCTGTTCCATGCCCTAAGCGTGACTGTTCTGTTATCTCCCCATGATACAGTATTCACGGGGAGAAGTCGTTATTAACCACCTGTTCTGTTTCTGTAATGGAATCACGGGTGTGAGAACAGGAGCCCTGTTCTTGTTCTGGAATGACAGCTGCGGCAGGGAGGTCCGTGCCGAGCACTTTCGGCACAAATAGGACATCCAGGTAAGTGGCACCCTCCCACTCAGCTCACTTGTTTGTTTTTTAAAATTTATTTTTGCATTTACTTTCTTGCTTTGAGATCTGGGGGGTATTTTTGAATTTCCTTCCCACTCGTTCTCTCACAAGAATGAGCAGGATTTCAGCCAGCCGATGGCTGCATTTATGGCCAGCCGGCAAGGAGTGCGGGAGCCCATTCCTGCAGCAGAATGGAGGTAAGTGTGCAAACATTTACCTTCATTCCATTGCAGGAACGGGAGAGGGGTTTACAGAGACAGGCTTTTGGCCCTGGTGTGAAAATCTCCTATAAAAAGTTACCTGTCTGGCTAGTGCCTTGGCTGAACAGCAACTTTGTCCCTCAGCCCTGGTTCCCTGGTTCCCTGGTTTGACTTTTCTCACATTTCTGACAGCTGCTTACAGCTTTGTAAGGAAAAGCAGCTGGAAAACAGTTGGGTTTAAATCGCTGTCTTTTGGAAGGACAACTCATGCCATTGGGGCCTTGGATTACCAAAGACCAATCAGCCTTTTTGCTAATCATATGGTCAAACTAGACAACTCATTTTTGGCAGAAATGCTCTTACATATGGTAAAAGACATCTGTTTGTCATAGTATGTGATTTACATATCTGGTATTTAGCATGCCTTGTTTTGAATTGGTTGTTAGAAGGTAAACATAGGCTTAATCTGCAACTGTGGTGGCTCACACATGACATTTTATCTCCCATAAATCCTGTTGTGGGAGGGGAAATGGGTTAATTACTGAGCAAGCCTTTTAATGTCCAATTTGACTGATAACAGCTGAAGCCACAAATAAGAAATGTACCATGGACTCCTTGGCAATGTTGCAGATGATCGTTATCCTGAGACATGTGCATTTCAACTGATTGCATGTTGTTTTATTGGTATCAATTGAACTGCTGAACTGTTGCTCAGACCAGTTGTTTCCATCCTGATATTTTCCAAATAGCTTGGAGATTATGGGAGTTGTGGCCCGGCACATTTGGAGGGCACCAGGTTTTAGAATCCTGCCTTAGACAATCAAACTAACCCTGGAAGCAGAGCTAAAGTTATAGATTTTCCTTGGTTTTTTTCCAGGCTGTGAGGTCAGGTTCTGGAAGAGTTTACTTCTGACGTTTTGCCTGCATCTGTGGTGTAGATGTGCAAAGAGGATTAGTGTTTGTTTGGCTAATGGTTGGTTGATGGCCCATTTTCTGCTGGAAATCCCCCTGTACTACACCCAGAAACTAACCATTCAAATACACAAATTTACCTATCCTCCCCAACAGGGGTTCACAGTATATAAAACCCACACACACTCCTAGCCAACCATTCTCTGAAGATGCCAGCCACAGATGCAGGTGAAACGTCAGAAGTAAACTCTTCCAGAGCCTGGGGAAAAAAACTAAAGAAAATCTATGGATGCTGGCTGTAAAAGCCTTCAACTTCACATAGAGCTAAAGTTATTTTTAAGCAGACTAAATATAATGACATGTTGAAATCATACACAATTGAGCAGTGGTGGGATGGTGCTCCAGCATATTATTATTCAATTTTGCTAAAAGTAACTTTCCAAGTGTCAAGATTTTTAATTTATTTCTTAAGTTTGTGGACATAGTGGAGCTGAAATTTTTAGTGTGCTTTCAACCTCATAAGTTGTGCCTATAAAAGTATAATCACTGTGGCGTAACAAAAACATTAGGAGATTATAAAAATATAAATAATCCAGCAATTGAATCACTGAGCAAATTCTTTTTAAAGGGAAAACAATAGAAAGCCAAGGTAGCATTTAAAGGGGAAACCATAGAAGGTCAAGGAGATTTTTGAAGAATCTCAGAATAATTCTTCTAATTCTCCTTTTACAGATGAATAATTAGAGCTTGAGGAGGTTAATTCTTTTTTTAAAAACTACAGTTCCCAGAACTCAATACCATAGCCATGGTGGCTAGGAGATTCTGAGTGCTATCACTTTTTTCAGTCTCTGCCCTGGCTGCAACAGCTGAAAACTTCTTCCATTTCAACACCCACTGAATGACCATGTTCTTCGGAGAGATGGGAGAGTAGTATCTTGGAGCAGAAGAAAAAGTGGAGAAAAGATTGACAACAGGGGACAAACATTTGCAGGTTGTCTAAATGGCCAAAATAACTCTCATGGAATTTTCTGGGAATACTACCTGCCTGAATTGGATCCTCCACCAATCCACACTATTTGGAAGGAGCCCCCCCCCCAAAAAAAACATCAAAGTGGAGAGGTGCACATTCCTGCTCTTTAGGAAAAGCGATTTGAGAGGAAGCGCAAAACTGATTGCTGGGAGGGCACTGGGATGGGGCTTGCTAACAGGGCAAGCGCCCACTGCCATCATGTTGGATTTTCACTGTAGCGAGCGATTGCTAAGGCAATAAAATGGGTTGGAGTTTTTTTGTTTTTCTTTCCTGTTAAATAAAAAAAAAATTGCTATATCACTCCAGTGCATCTTAGATTTTTTATTTTTTTTTTAAGTTCAGTAGTGGTGAAGAACTAATGCAAGTAAATCACTCGCAGCCGCCATCTGGCATGCAAAGCTTATGGAGGCTTCTGAGGCCAAAACCACCATTAAGACATGACACTGCTGCTGCGAAATGCCATTATTACAAGGTACTCTGGGGTCTTTTTCCTCATGTAGATGGGCCCATGGAGTTGTTGTCCATTAGAGAAAGTCAGTTGGTGGGTAGAACTATCAGTGAAAGGTTACCAGGGGCAGTCTGAGTTTTACCACCACCTGAGGCAGGAGGAGGAATACTGCTATTATTCCCATCATTACTGCCACCACCTCCATCTGCTCACTTCCTCTCTTCCCTTCCACCCATTTTCCCTTCCTTAAGCAACTGGCTGAAAATGCCTTGAAGTTCTACAAGAGACAACCACATCCTATTATTATTCCTCCGGGGATAGATCCACACTACAGAATTATAGCATTATGATTCTACTTTAACTGCCATGGTTCTGACCTAGGAAATATTGTGATTGGTAGTTCACAGAGGGGTATTTCGAATTCTCAGCCAGAGTGCTCCAGTGCCTCATGAAACTACAAACCCCAGAGTTCCATAGGATGGAACTATAGTGGTTAAAGTGGAATTATAATGCTACAGTTGTGAAGTGCGAACAGCCCCCCTATGTTTACATCTAATGGTTATCTGAATGTCCTTAATTTCTGAAGCTTGCAATAGTATGTGTCTGAGTCTCGGAATACATCCAGCAAAGATTCTATAGCAGATCATTAAACAGACAGTTTTAGAAAGGGATGCTGTGATTATTAAAGTCAACATGGGTTTCTCAAAAACAAGTCAAGCCAAACTAATCTTATCTCTTTTTTTGATAGTGTTACAAGCTTGGCAGATGAAGGGAATGCTGTGGATGTAGCATATCTTGATTTCAGTAAGGCCTTTGACAAGGTCCTCCATGATATTCTTGTAAACAAGCTAGTAAAATGTGGGCTAGACAATGCAACTGTAAGGGGGATTGTACTTGGTTGACCAACCAAACCCAAAGGGTGCTGACCAATGACTCCTCTTCATCCTGAAGAGAAGTGACTAGCAGGGTTCCATAGGGCTCTGTCCTGGGCCCAATGCTATTCAACATCTTTATCAATGACTTGGATGAGGGAATAGAGGGCATGCTTATCAAATTTGCAGATGACACCAAATTAGGAGGGGTAGCTAATACCCAAGAGGACAGTTATCAGAATTAAAAATGTCCTTAACAGATTAGAAAGTTGGGCCAAAACTAACAAAATGAATGTCAACAGAGAGAAATGTAGGATACTAAACTCGGGCAATAAAAGTGAAATGCACAGATATAGCATAGGTGACACCTAGCTTGATGGCAGTACATGCAAAAGGGATCTAAGAGTCTCAGTGGATCTAAGAGTCTCAGTGGACCACAAGCTGAACATGAGTCAGCAGTGTGATGTGGCAGCCAGAAAATCAAATGCAATTCTAGGTTGCATCACTAGAAGTATAGTGTCTAGATTGAGGGAAGTAATAGTGCTACTCTATTCTGCTTTAGTCAGACCTCACCTGGAATACTGTGTATAGTTCTGGGTACTGCAATTCAAGAAGGATATTGACAAGCTAGAGCGTGTCCAGAGGACAACAAAAGTGGTGAAAGGTCGGGAATCCATGCCCTATGAAGAGTGGCTTAGGGAGCTGGGTATGTTTAGCCTGGAGAAGAGAAGGCTGAGAGGGGACATGATAGCCATGTTTAAATATTTAAAGGGATGTCATATTGAGGATGGAGCAAACTTATTTTCTGCTGTTCCAGAAACTATGCCATGGAGCAATGGACTCAAACTACAGGAAAAGAGATTCCACCTAAACATTAGGAAGAACTTCCTGATGTTAAGAGCTGTTTGACAGTGGAATACGCTGCCTTTGAGAGTGGTGGAGTCTCCTTCTTTGGAGGTTTTTAAACAGAGGCTGGGTGGCCATCTGCCAGGCGTGCTTTGATTGTGTATTCCTGCATGGCAGGGGGTTGGACTGGATGGCCTTTGTGGTCTCTTCCAGCTCTATGATTCTATGATTCTAATTGCTATGCTGAAACCCTGTCCTTCTGCATTTGGATCTTGTCTATCCTCTCATATAATACCAAATCTGATGCCCCCCCCCCGCAGCATACTGTTTTCCCACTTACAGATCATTTCCATTTCAATGTTCTTTTTCACACAGCTGTGAGCCAACTATAATTTGCCATGGCTGCAGTCATCCTGGATACATAAAGAAACAGGCAGCTCACCAGAGAAACTGCTGGAACCTTTTAAGCAATATCATGGCTATGAAAAAGTAATCTGCCTCCTTCCTTCAACAGCTGCAGACTAAACAGGCTAACCTTACCTTCTTCATATTTCAGTAACAGAATGCTATTATACCAACATTTCTATAGCCCATCACAGAGGCCAAACCAAGATTAAAGTTTGTGGCACTAATACTTTGATATACGCACACACATACAGCCATCCACAACGCACAATGGCATGGTGTCCTTTGAAGCACTAAAACACATAAAGCTCCTGTCTGGTTAATTCTGCACTGTGAGGGCTGCTTACTTTCCTTGGCAGTCTTAAGCATGTTGTTCCAGCAACCTCCATGCCAGTGACAACCAGAGAACCAAATGTTAGTGGGACAGTCAGTGAATCTGCTCTGGGCTAGAGCCCAAACTTTAGTAGAGCTACCTAAAGTGCTGAGCGGGGGGTGGGGTTTCTGGGAGTTTTTGTCCAACAAAGTAAAATTTCTAAGCTCTACAGGAAAGAAGATGGTGAGGAATGCATATATATTTGAAATGAGCTGCTATTTATGAATAATCTCGTGATCTGAATAAATCATTTCCTGGTTCACATCCAAAAGATATTTTTAAATGTCCCCATGGATAGAAGTGGCAAGTAAGAGCTGCCAGTGGAAATCAATGTATCCCACCATCACCAGGTGGGGGGAGGGAAGCAAAAAAATAAAAATAAAAATTAAAGGATGCAGCAAAAAGAAGAGTTCTTGTTCTTTCTAATTTGATTCATATTCTGTACACCGACAAAGAAGAGTCTTCAATCTGTATCCATTCTTCATCTACAATGGTGCCATGGACCCTATCCAGTCATGGCTGCACCTTCAATGTAATTTCATGTGGGCTAGGGAAAATCACAGGATAGATGACTACAGGGAGACTGTTGTCACTGAATCTGGACATGATACCTCCCTAGGACCTCCTCACACATCAAGTTCCATACAGCTGCTTTCAGTAGGATCCATGCTTTGTTCCCCATGGTTCCCCATGACATTTTTGCAAACAAGCTTGCAAAATGTGGGCTAGACAAGTTAACTGTTCAATGGATTTGTAATTGGTTGGCCGGTGAAACCCAAAGGGTGCTCAGCAGTGGCTCCTCTTCGTCTTGGAAAGATGTGACCAGTGGGGTGCCACAGGGTTCTGTCCTGGGCCCAGTGCTATTCAATATATTTATCAATGACATGGATGACAGAATTAGGGGCATACTTATCAAATCTGCAGATGACACCAAATTAGGAGGAGTAGCTAATACCCTAGAGGACAGGATCAAAATTCAAAATGACCTGGATAGACTGGAGAGCTGGGCCAAAGCTAACAAAATGAAATTCAATACGGAGAAATGTAAGGTACTGCACTTAGGGCAAACAAATGAAATGTATAGGTATAGGATGGGGGAGACCTGGCTGAATGAGACTACGTGCAAAAGGGATCTAGGAGTCCTAGTAGACCACAAGTTGAACATGAGTCAACAGTGTGATGCGTCAGCTAAAAAGGCCAATGCGATTTTGGGCTGCGTCAATAGAAGTATAGTGTCCAGATCAAGGGAAGTAATAGTGCCACTCTATTCTGCCTTGGTCAGACCTCACCTGGAATACTGTGTCCAGTTCTGGGCACCACAATTCAAAAAGAATATTGACAAATTGGAGCGTGTCCAGAGAAGGGCGACTAAAATGGTGAAAAGTCTGGAAACCTTGCCTTATGAGGAGAGACTTAGGGAGCTGGGTATGTTTAGCCTGGAAAAAAGACGGTTAAGAGGCGATATGATAGCCCTGTTTAAGTATTTCAAGGGGTGTCACGTTGAGGATGGAGCAGACTTGTTTTCTGCTGCTCCAGAGACTAGAACACGGAGCAATGGATGCAAGCTCCAGGAACAGAGATTCCACCTCAACATTAGAAAGAACTTTTTGACTAAGAGCTGTTCGGCAGTGGAACACACTCCCTCAGAGTGTGGTGGGGTCTCCTTCCTTGGAGGTCTTTAAACAGAGGTTGGATGGCCATCTGTCAAGGATGCTTTGATTGTGATTTCCTGCGTGGCAGGGGGTTGGACTGGATGGCCCTCGTGGTCTCTTCCAACTCTGCAATTCTATGATTCTATTATTTTATGAACGTATAGCAACACTACAAATGAAAGACTTCCAAGACATCCTTTTATTAACAACTTACCTGTACCTACCTTCACAGCATGTAGACAACAAAAGGAGGGTTTGAGGCAGTCTCAGCATATTTACAGGAAGCAGCAATTGGTTAAGAGGTAAGCTGTGTTAGCTGCTGCTCTATAAAAATGCAGCACTGCCCTCCAGGGGTTATCAGAGATTATCTGAACTACCTGATTACTCGTTATGTTCCTGATCTCTGTGTTGGATATGGACTGTGTTTTTTTTCCCCACTCTGGACTCTGTTTGCCTGACCTGGATTCTGCAGGACTGACCTAGACTCTGTTTGCCTGACCTGAAACTTATTTATTAGAATTTGTTTCTGGACTTGTGTTTTAGCTTGCTAGTAAAGTAAGTGAGTGACATCACACCACCTTGATTCCTTGAAGGTCTTATCTAGTTCCTTCATAGCTATCCTTCCAAGTGCATATATACTAAAAGCCTCTCTTGTAAAAAAAAAAAATCTTTTCATTAAGAATTTTAAAATACACTAAAACTACAGAAATTAAGAAAAGAAATAAAAAAAGAAATCAACAGAAAAAAAGAAAAAGAAAGCAACTTCTAATTTTCCTTTTGGCGGTTATACATACATATAAATTATTCATAGCTCTCTGTTAAATACATCCTATGACCTTTCTTCAGTATCTTGTTTCTAATCATTAAAACCCAATGTTATGTCTTAAGTTTTTTCAAATAATTGATTTTTTCCCCTCTTCCTTTAGGGGGATTAGCTCCATTAACATTCCACATTTCTCTCACACAGCATCCTGATAGGGATTTCTTTCAACACTACGACAGCTGTGTTGTCAATCTGCAATCTGGTCACAAAATGCTGTTTTAGATCTTGATCTCTTATCTTTTTCCTGACAAAATGGATAAGGATATCTTGGGACATTTCTTGAAGAAGGAAATCATGAGTTAATTCTGTACACTTTATCTATCTCTCCACATCATCTTCATCTTCCTCCTCCCCCCCCCAAAATTGCTATAATACTTTTTTTTTCACTTATATTTTCTCCTGGATCTTCTGAAATCACTCTGACTCTCAAACAAACCTCTTTTCTTTCAATTCCAACAAAGCCAAATTGTCCAATTCAATTTCCTTATTCTTTCTTTATCATTTCAGTTTTATTTCCCAAAATTGCTACCTTATCATTAATTGATTTTATGACTCCCAGCAACTGTTTTACTGATTCCTTGATTTCTGTGATCTGTACTTTTAAATCATTCTTCAACTCTTCCTTTATTTTTTGCATCTCCCCTTTCAAGGATTTAACTTCCTCCAACACTGTCTGTAGAATTTCTGGTGTGTTTGATCTTTCTGCAGTTTGATCTGTGGACACCCTCCTCATTTCCATAGTGTCTGACCCCTTTTTAAAGTTGAAATTATAAATAAGTATATAATAACAATTTCAGAATAACAATTTCAGGGCACTTTACAGTCCAAAAATAAAAAGCCAATCTTTTTTTCCCTCCTCCATTTTAAATTTATATCTGAAATTCTTCTTTTCGGCTAGTAGATGATGGTGCTGTGCCATGAAACTCCACAAAGTTTCTATATGCTACTCTGCACTGTATTGAGCAGTTTAGTCCCTTTAACATCTCCATAGCTGCAAGGTCATGTCAGTCTCTTCTATCCTTATCTTCCCCTTAAAGATCAACCATTCATGTTCCCACAGTCTGGTAATAATGAAATTGAAATGAAAAAGCTTCTTTCGTTTAAAAATCAATCTCTCGCTTGTGCTTATACAGCTTTCTACATCAGCTCTTATTAGGCCTTTTGTGTTAAAATTAAAATCTTTGCAATAGTCTCCTTTTTTAAAAAAAACCAAATGGAAATCATAGAATCATAGAATTGTAGAGTTGGAAGAGACCACAAGGTCCATCCAGTCCAGCCCCCTGCCATGCAGAAATACACAATCAAAACATCCCTGAGAGGTGGCCATCCAGCCTCTGTTTAAAGACCTCCAAGGAAGGAGACCCCACCACGCTCCAAGGGAGTGTGTTCCACTGCTGAACAGCTCTTACTGTCAGAAAGTTCCTCCTAATGTTGAGGTGGAATCTCTGTTCCTGGAGTTTGCATCCATTGTTCCGTTTTCTAGTCTCTGGACTCTAGTTCAAAATGAAATGCAAAGCAAATAAAATTTTCTCATATCTTAGTTAAAACTGGGTTGCATGACACCAAGTTGCAGAATATTGCTGTGAGCTTCACTGAGCTACTTGTCTCTCATATATGATATAAATTCTAAACTAGACGATTGGAAAGTTCATTAAAATATATTGTTCTTTTGATTTGCTTTTTGAAAATGGGAACATTTATTGACATTAGTATTATGATCTTAATACAGATCAGTTTAACCATTACAGCACAGACTGAAAATACTAACATAAAGTCTTAAATGAGAGGGGGGGGGAGAGATCAACATCTGGGAAAACTGATTAAATTCATTATACCATATTTGATGTTTCCCACTCTGGAATTTTAAACCACATATCTTGGAATTTTAGCACAAAGTATGTAATTCTAAGGTTACTTTTCTATTCAACTTACAGTATTTGTTGAATCTTCTTGTAAAATTTGATCATACAGCTGGATTGCATCATCATTCCTTCAACTCAATGGGGTATCAATTCACCAGTGGCTAAAGTATCTCTCTTCAAATATCAATCAGGTACTTTAGAGATGGTTAAGAAAGTAGAGTTTCCACAAGTCTGGTATCCTTTTTAGGGCTCATTTAAGTAGTCTGAGATTGCTATTATTCCCTTGACATCACAGCTGAGGTCACTTTCAACAGCTACCATTATGGATTCCATAGGCTTCTTGTGAGGAGAGGGCTTCTGGTGCACACGTGGGCAACCTGCACTCTCCATTGTCTAGAGAGACAAATTGCCGGTGAAAAGTCCTCCCACCCAGAAGTCCAATCTTGAGCATCCGTTTGCACAAGGGAGACCAGCACAATAAGCTGATGGTTACTACAATCCCTGCTGTCCCTTTTATTGGAAATTGGAATGATTATTGAGCATTTCCAAACTTTGGGCCATTGATTTGTTTTCCATGACTATTGGCAGATTTTAGTTAGAACTTGAATGGATTTTGCCTCTGTGGTTTGAAACAGCTCTATTGGTATGTCATCTGTTCCTGACAATGCATTTCTCCCAAGTACTCTGAGAGCATTTTCCACTTTGCATTCTAAAATTCTGGGTTCATCAATAAATGGTTTCTCATTAAATGAAGCTGGTATCCTTTCACATATTTAATAGAGTTTTTTTCAGTGTATGTACTTCTATGTCTTTTTTCCCCTTGATTATATAGTGTGTTCCCCTGTTGACCATATTAGCATCCCTACTCTTGGTTTAAATTTCCCTTTGTGTCTTGGATCTCGTGGAAGAAGTCTCCTGTTCTACCTGTTTTGTCTTCTATTTCTTTGCATTGGTTATTATAATAATTCTCTTTTTTCCTGTGCACAAGTCTCTGAACCGTTGCATTTAGGATTTTGACCCTACTTCTGTTATCTTTTACTTTTGCTTCTTCCCTGTCTTTCCTTTCCTGTTTAAAGGATCCATTTTACCATTTTCCAAGGAGTTACAGGATGTGGTCAAGCTCTATGGAATCCCATTGTCACCCCCTGCAGGTAAGGAAGAGAGAGGCATTACAGGAAGCCATGCCGTATGAAGTTAAAACATATATTTCCCTTTATGAAGAGTTATAGTGGGTCTACATTTGTGGGTTAATCATATCTGAGCCCACAACTGTTAATGTGTTTGTCAGATATTCTACCCTTGGATTATAAACTCTCTCATAATATTAAGTCTATAAAAATCAATGAATCAGCTGCCTAAATGTCCAATATGCTAAACCAGTGGTTCTTAAACTGTGATCTAGGGACCCCCAGGGGGCTGTGGTGTCCTCACAGCAGGGTCACAAAGGCTTGAAGTCTGCTCAGCCCACTTCCTGCTTGCAGTGGAGTGGCCACATGACAGGAGCCAAGGCAAAGGCTGGCTGGCTTGGCCTGCACACTGCCATTCAATCCGCTCCAGCCACAAACTTGCAGGAAGAAGCAGGAGAAAAGTCTTCCCTCCCCTCCAGTGTCTTTGAGGAAAGGCTGATGGATGGTGTAATTGTTGTTGGTTGGTGGTTGTTGTTGTTGTTAGGGTTTTAAATCTTGAGTTAAGTCTTGGGGGTCTGTGGCAACAAAAGATATTTAAAGGGGGTCCCTGGTAAAGAAAAGGTTAAGAACCACTGTGCTAAACAGTTTCAGTATCCATTTAATCAGGCATCTCCATAAGAAAATGCAGCCAGTTCAGTCTTGATTCTATCTATACTATATCAATGTATGCATGTGAGAAGCCACATAACAATCCCACTGATCTCAGTGGAAGTGGCACAGATTATGATTTATTCTTCCACACGGGAATGTGGGTGGAAGCACCAAATTTGACTTCTTTTAGTGGAACAACAACAACAACAACAACCTGAACTGTTTTGTATTAATATCTTTCTAGCTATTTACTGTATTAATAAAACACACAGCTAATATCTACAGTAATATGGCAATGTTGCTCCAATCTTAAAGTAGTTTTTGGCTCAGGAAACATCTCCATTCTAATGCTTTTGGTCAATAATTCTGGTCACAAGAGTCCAAAGGCTATTTGAAACTGTCTTATATTGTATGTTATATTTATGATAGGGTAACATCTATATATTCAGAAAATAATGTATCATTTTTAAACATTATGGCCATGTTTAGAAGTATTTTTTTCTTTTTTAAAAAAATACCTTTTAAAAAGCGTCTAGCCTGAGGATTGGTCCTGCAATGAAAGAGAACATATTTAATTTTAATTTTCAGCACTGGTTGCTCTGAATAAAAGGTTGGTAAACACATAACATACCACTGGCCATACTGCCAGCAGTAGCAAAACAGCCTCACAGACCTTTTAGCTTTTAGGCTTTGACCACATTGTACCCTCACCTAAGACCATCCACTGAAATCCATTTCCTGACAGATCTTCTCTTTGGAGTAGGATTTTTTGTTTGTTTTTGTTACATTTATACTCTGTCACTTCATTTTTAAAATGCCCGAAGTAGAATGTGCATTGCTTTAGAAAACAATGTTTTCATTGGTTTGTGAACAGGAAAAAAAATAAAATAAATCATCCTTCCATACTCCAAGACAGTATGAAGGACCAATGCTGGAAATGAGTGCTTTCATAATACTACTCTGAAGTAAAGTGGCACTGCAGCAAGAAGGTTTCATCTTCTATGCTACCTTATTTCCCAACATCATCATTGTTTTGTTCTGGTCCTATTGGAGACTGAGGTAAAACCGCATCTTTTTGCTAACCAGAAAAACCTGTTAGCAAAAAGAGGTGGTTTTACCTTGGTCTCCCATAGGACTGGAATGAAAGAACACCGGAAGAACAACGATGTCATGCGGTAAGGCAGCACAGAAGATGGAACAGCACTGCTGCTTTATTTCAGAGCATGGTAAGCCCCTAAGAAAAGATGCTGATTACTGTACATACAAATTGTACAAGGATGTACTTTGCATCTTCTCAGCTCATGTGCACATATCTTCTAGCTGGGGTGCAGCTACTACAGTGGAGGCAGGGGCAAAGTGAGGGCTGTTCCTCTCCAAATAAAAATTCTGCCCCCCACCCCCCAAAATGAAATTTTCCTTCAGCTCCCAAATCTCTAATATTACATTAAGGCAACACTTCAGTTGGGCATTTAGAAATACAGTTTAGGCATCCAGAGAAAAGGGGCAGGCAATGTTACCAAGGGAATGTGAACACAGCAATACTCATATATCTCAGTTAATGAAGTGAGGGATTCTGGAGACAGCTACTGTTTACCTTTCCTGTTGTAGGCAGACACACACAGATGCAGTAGAGAAAAATCCCACTGCTTCCCAGCTGGATCTTTATCGTATTGTTTAATGCAGAATTGCTGCTGCAACCTAACACTGAAAGACGGTGTGTCTCTAGCTCTCCTTACCATCCTCTTAGTGCCAATTTTGCTAAAAAGCTGCCAGCTAGACAGAGAATAAAGAAGAAAAGGGCACTTGGGAAATCATTAAAAGTCTTTGTAAAAAAAAAAGAGTATCTTTGTCACAGGCTCTGTTAACTGAGGTATGCCTGTATAAAAGTTCTAGGTGTGAATGGTTTTCAGCGTCCCACTCTCTGAAATACTAGAAATATGGGGACTGCATATCCTGCAGTTTTTTGTTACCATCTTTTGCCAAATGAAATAAAATGGCATGCCCTCCCCCCAACATTTCACAGCTGGAAACTGGGATACATGTGGGCAAGCAACATCTGAGTGTGGTCATGATGGCAAAGTTATTAATGAGGAAGGACACACAAGCTAGGAGAAGCTGCAGCAGTTTGCTTTTGCCTAAGCCTCCTGGGAAGAGGAAAATTCCACTCCTCCTTCTCCTCTCCTTCCTGCTGAGTTAATTCAGTATAAACTAGTTTTGCAATTTGAACTCAGTTTGCAGCAGTTGAAGTCTCTGGTTTTTCTTCATAAACCAAGATTCAGGAAGGACTCATCCCGCGCTTTCTGCAAGTGCGCTGATGACTAAAAAGGCCAATCTGAGATAAACAAGTCCGGTTGCAGAAAGCACAGCTGAAGACAAAGAGGAAAAAGGAACCACGACATTTTAAAATCAGCTGAAAAAATGGGATGATAAATTGGGACTGTCCCTACCAGATCTGGACAGCTGAAGTGTATGGGACTGAAGGAAACATTTTTTAGAGGGATCATTTTTGTGGGGAGAGCAATCCCTACCCCCTCACTTCACCCCTGCTTTCTACAGTTTACAACAATATACAGTATAGCTTTTCATTTAGGCTTCTGTACCCAGAATAGCTTAAAGGTGGAAATTCTATGATTTTTTTCCTTATAAGATGTTTTCTGTGTAAGCTTCCTGAAGGTCATGCTGATTATTATCTCCAGTATAACTGAAGAACCATGTAATTATAGCAGAATGTCACCTGGAAGAGAAAGGGCTTCCAGTCAAATATCTCAGCTAGATATATGCTGCTGAAATTCTCTACTATGGGGATTAAAGGGGGGGGCATTGGAGCTGAGGGGGGGTGAGTGAAAGAGCTTTTTCTTAACTGTTTTGTTTTCTTCCCAGCCAATAAATATCATCTGTTTTGGTTCTGGTGTTGAATTCAACAGCCCGTCCCAAGGCACACGATGTATTTCCTTTTTGGTTGCTATAAATTTACAATCCGTTCTCTCTGATTTGATTTCATACTGAGCAAATGGCCACATCTTCTTTCACAGAATATTTCAGCATTAGTCAAAAGGATTAGCAACACTCAGATCAAAGGATATCTTTTTACATAGATGTGCCAGACATGGGGAGAGCTGGCAACCTGGTGAGGAGACACAGAATTAAATGGGGACATAAGGATTACAATCTTTTATCCAGACTACAGGTGCTTGCTCTTAAATTTTCAAGCTGATATAAGTAAATATGTTTTATGGGTTGGTTTGCAGCCATGGGTTAGCAGCTACAGAAATGTTTATCTGAAACAGGAGCTCATATTATCCTTAATCCTACTATATAGCCTGAAGAGCTGTTTATGCTTGTTGTTGTAGCTGTGCAACTTCAAGTAGTTTCCAATTTATGGCTACCCTAAGGCAAAGGTATCATGGGGTTTTCTCTGCAAAATTTGTTCAGAGGGGGTTTCCTTTTGCCTTCCTTTGAGGCTAGCAGTTGATAAACTGATCACTCTGAGGCTTATTGCACACTGAAGTAAAGCGGCAGGGCAGCCAGAAGGTTCCACTTTCTGTGCTGCTTTATACTGCATGTTGTCGTCATTCTTCCAGTGTTCTGACATTCCAGTCCCATTAGTAAAAGAGATGGTTTTATTTCAATCTCCCACCAGACCAGAACAGCAGAACACCGGAAGAATAACAATGCATGTGGTAAAGCAGCACAAAAAGCAGAACCTTCCAGCTGCCCTGCCACTTTATTTCAGTGTGTGATAAGCCTCTCTGTATACTCAGTTTGTGTGAGTACCACATGAATTCAGTCAAAGGAGTTCTTCAGACGTACCTTATATCCGGAAGGAGCCGTCAGGAGAGGAATGCAGCTACTCTGCGGCAGGGGCCAATTTCTGATGACGCCGTCCCCCTTGCGTTACTCTCCATGTTCCTTCCGTGTCCCATGGAAGGAAAAGGCACCACTTTTTATTCATGAAGAACTTCCATGAGTAAAAAGTGATGCCTTTTCCTTCCATACAACACGGAAGGAACATGGAGGGTAACGCAAGAGGGACGGCATCGTCAGAAACTGGCCCCTTGCTGCGAAACAGCTGCATTCCTCTCCTGAGCCCCAGGATGACTTTTTCCTGTCTGAAAAATGTCCAAAGAGTATTCTGTCCAATTTCCACATCTTTGGCACACTTCCCTAATACATACCTTCCAATTGTCCCAGTTTGGCAAGCAGAGGCTCCATTCCTCATCTGTCATCCCACTTTTTCAGCTGCTTTTTAAAATGCCACAGTTTCTTTCTCTTCCTCCCCATTTCCTCCTTTGCCTTCAGCTTATTCCATTGCTGCAGAGTTCAAAATGCAAACATAGTTTGCACTCCATTAACTCAGCAGGGGGGAGAAAAGGGAAGAGGCAGAATCTGTCCCTTCTACCCAGGAGGCTCAGGCAAAAACAAATTGATGCAGCCTCTCCTAGCTTGTGTGCTTCTCACTAATAACTTTTGCTATCATGAACACACTCTGAGGATGCTCACCCACAAGTGTCCCAGTTTTCCTCTGTGAAATGTTATAGGTTATGCTAATATGCAGGTCATCACCACCCGGTATCCACAGGGGATACGTTCCCAGATTACTATGGATATGTGAAACCATGGATAATAGTGAACCCTATTGAAATGAATGACTTCTGGAGGAAGCATACCACAGAATTGTGCTGGAGCCCCTAGCAAATGTCTAGAGAGGACATATTCTTTTGAAAGTGGATAAGTGAAACCATGGATACTGGTCCTGTAGATACAGGGGGTCAATCTATAATGCCTTCATATATGCACCTTTCTATCAGGTATACATTTTTGTACAGTAGGACCCCTGTATCCACTGATTCATTATCCACTGATTCAGTTATCCACAGGACACAAAACAACACACCTACCATAGAGTCTTCCTAGAAAATGTGGCCTCCCTAGCCATTTTCTAGGTCCTCCAAGGCAACTCTATGGTATTTTAAACCGGAAGTCCCATTATTTTCAATGGCGTTCACTATTATCCACGGTTTTCAGTATACACCCCCCCCGAACCAATCCTCAGCCGATACGGGAGTCCTACTGTACTCGGTTTTTCAGTTGAAAACTGCCTTGCAAAATCTGAAGAAGCCAAACGATAGGTGTGTTTCTATCTGAATCCAGGGGGCCGTTTACACGATGAAAATATCCCGGGAAGAATTCGTGTCGATCCCTGGCAGTTTACACGTACATCGGGTCGGGTACGTGATTTTCAGAAGGGGGGTCACCTTTTATCCCTCAACCTGTGGGACTTCCAGTCTCACGGTTTATGCCGGTTTTTTAAAAAGTCACTGGAGGATTCGGAAAATCAGAAATGTAAACAGCCTGGGACAAAATATCTCGGTACTAGGGGATGATTGGAAATGGTGACTGGGGGTGGGCTTAGAGATCAGGGACCAGAAAAGGAGGCGTCAGTCACCCGTTCAACAGATCCAGCCTCACCAGCCAAAAACAAAGGCATCCCTTCCAGCTGCACGAAGGTTGATGTGTGTGTGTGCGCGTGCGTGTACTCAATCACCTTTTTAAATGGATTTCTACACTGCAAACCCTTCAGCTTTACCTTTTCCTCTACTGCATGTTACAGAGAGATCGTGGCGGGCAGAGGGTCGCCCATTCATCCCCTGCCTTGGTCACCTCCCTGGGTCAGAACGGGCATAGGGCATGGCTTCCAGAACTTTCACCATTATAGTAACCCTAAGTCAGAAATGGCTTGAAGACACAAAACAACAATAACAAGAGAGAGGTTTACTGGGTCTGCTTACTGCCCTGTGTGAATAATAGAGAGAAGAAATGCTTGGCATAACCTTACGCCATTGTTTAGAGATGCAACCTCATGGCCTATTTGTTTCCTTTTTTATGGCTCTCCCCAAAGGTAGAAGATCTCTCTCTCTCTCTCTCTCTCTCTCTCTCTCTCTCTGGCTTTTCTTCGCAAACGAAGATTCAGGAAGGACTCATCCCGTTCTTTCTACAAATGTGCTGATGACTAAAAAGGCCAATCCGAGATAAACAAGTCCGGTTGCAGAAAGCACACCAGAAGGTTTCCTTGGGTGATGTTTCCAGGTTGTGATTCTTTCTGCATTGTCATTTCTCTTCAAGACTTGTTCAGCGTGAGTTCTCAGATAAGGCTGCAGCATTGTGGATAGTGCGTCTCCATGCCTCCCGATGTGAGGCCAGGGCGGACCATTGTTGGTGATCAATTTGGCCAAGCCTGAGATGTTGTTTCAGGGAGTCCTTGTATTGCTTTTTTGGAGCACCCCTCTTACGCTGACCAGTGGCAAGTTCACTGTAGAGTACTATTTTGGGGAGGCGATGGTCCTCCATCCTAGAAACGTGCCCTGCCCAGCGCAGCTGTGTTCTCAACATCATGGCCTCAATGCTGGTATACAATAGAGAAGTGCAAAAATTAGGCAGAATGTTTAATGTTGTTCATATTTATTTCAAATGTAATGTAAAATGTGGTGATTGCATATGATAAATCAGATGCAAATATGTAAAGGTGTAATTGTGTTATATATGGTGTAATTGTCTTAATGAGCTGGTAATATGATTACATTAAATTTTTAAAAATATGTATTTTCTGTTTAAAAAAAACTATGGTCAGAATCCTGTGAGTGCCCTACACACATACAAGTTACCTATTGAAAGCAGTTGGACATTTTGCCTGATGCACAATGTCCACGTTCAGTTCAAAGTTTATTTATTAATTATTTAACCATACCCTCCAATTTCTAGAAGGGTTTAAAATCTGACAGAGGATTTGGGATGGGAACGTAGGAAAGGGAGTGACGAGCTGGGCCTATTGGTGGAAAAGGAGCCTGTAGCATGCAGGTTTGAGAGGTAGCTTATGATGGTTTTTCCACTTTTGTTGGGGTCCTGCACCCCTAAACCCCACAAATGTGGAGGGCGGATTGTAATTGGCAGCTTTGGGTTGCTTATAAGAAAGGAAGGTTTGAGAGCGGAAATCCAGGACTACTAAAAATAAACTGAGAACTCAGGAATATGAAAGAGCGGGTGGGGCTGTACTGACTTATCTGTGGCTGTTAGTGTTGACAGATCTCAGAACCTGTCCCTGGGTCTCCAGTTTTTGTGGCTCATCTCCAGGCAGGACATGTGGTTGCATATTCTTCTGTTTTGGAGGGCTCCATTCCAGGCAAGAGGAAGAGGTTCTGTACAAATCTCCACTTCAAGCAGCCATTTGCTACACTATTCAAGGAATTTATCAGACAAGGCTATAATTGCACAATTATAATGTCATGGTAGTGCAAATGGGTTCCCGTTATCGCACAACGTTGTTATCCTCCCACGGTTACTGTGTGCTCCAGCAGCTAATAATGCATCCCTTTTAATTGATGGGACAAGCCATCAATAGCTCTCAATATCAGTATTTTTATGGTATTGAAGAGATTTTAGCATGAATGGGCAGGCTTCTTTCCCCCCTCCCTGTTCCCAGCGAGAAAACGTCCAGGTGAGAACATGAAAATGATCTACAGCACACTCTTTTGATGAACTGTCCCCTTTTGTGTGTATGTTTATATGTTTGTTTAAGTGTTCATGTGTTGATTTAGTTTGTAAATTAAGGGTTTTTTGGTGTTTTTAACTGAAGTTGCATCTTCTTGCGAGAACCGTTTAAATCTCACCCGTGTTAAATCATGGATGTACAATCCCATTCTTAAAGTGCCAGTGGTGGTCATGCGATAATTCTGTGGCAGTAGTACCGCACAATTATGGTAAAGTGTGATAATAAGTGCAATAATGCCAGTGTGTGTCTGCTTTCCTTAATAGTGGAATTACAGCATTTTTAGATGCTAGGAGATTTTCAGACAGGCAAAAATCGCCCCTTGCCGCGCGAGCAGCCTCCCGAAACTGCTGCGCGGCAAGGGTCTTTTTCGGACGACGCTGTGCCTCTAGCGAAGCCGTCCGTGTCACTTCCGTGAAGCTTGGGACGGCTCCGCGCCATATTTCAATCACGGGCAGCTTCCGTGCTTGAAATATGGCGCGGAGCCGTCCGAAGCTTCACGGAAGTGACACGGACGGCTTCGCTAGAGGCACAGCGTCGTCCGAAAAAGACCCTTGCCGCGCAGCAGTTTCGGGAGGCTGCTCGCGCGGCAAGGGGCGATTTTTGCCTGTCTGAAAATCTCCGTCTGATAAAGTCCCAAGACTTAACTGATCTGTTGCTGCAACTTACAAAAACTCTTTGGGGGTGGGGGGGGCAGGTATTTACTTAATTAGCTTCCTCCTTCCCTTCTAGGTGTTGTGACACCAGGGGCTTCTCTATTAACCCCCCAGAATCCCCCTGTAAATTCCCATGAATCTGGCAGAATCAGGCTATGGAAATTATCAGACAACCTTAATATCCCACCACAGGGACGACAGGAGATTGAGAAAGGGCTTCTCTTTCAGATGGCATCTTCCCTGTGTCATAACGCTCCCATGTCCCATCCATTCCTCCCCAACCCCCATTTTTATTCACGGGCTAAGCTGTGAATTGACCTGTCATTCTGTGTTTGTAATGGAACGATGGGTGAGTGAAAAGGAGCCCCATTATGCTGGCACAATGCCAGCTGCAGTGGGAGGTCCCTGCCAAACACTTCCGGTTGAGATCGGAACATCAAGGTAAGTGACACACTTCCCCCCCCACTCGCCAGGTTAGTTGGGGTTTTTTTTAATGTGTTTTTGTGCTTTGTGTACTTTTTTACCTTTTCTTTCTTTCTTTCTTTCTTTCTTTCTTTCTTTCTTTCTTTCGTTCTTTCTTTCTTTCTTTCTTTCTTTTCTTTCCCGCACGATCATCCTCTCGCTAGAATGGCCAGGATTTCCTTTCCAGGAAGTGAATGGGGCTCCATGAGAGCTCCATTCACTCCTGGACTGCTGGAGGGGAGGGGAGCAGTTTTTGCTGTGTTATTAAGGTAGTTCTGATTTTTTAAAAAATTGCTACAGGGACAGGAGTAGGGCGGGAAATAGCTGGTGAGACGGGGATGCTATATTTGTCCCCCACCTGAAAGAGTCCTACATGTCACATGGCTCAGATTTGGGACATTCTGGAGGTACTTCACCTAGATGGAGAGTTTTGATGATTCGGGGGGGGGGGGTCTGCATTTTTGTTACCACCATCACTGTGACCATTTTAAAGCTCAGGAGGCAAGTTCTTGGCCAAAGAGAGAGGTTTTCTCCTCCTGGCTTGGCAGTGCTGCCTCCTCTCCTCTCCTTTCCTGCCTGCTCTCTGCTCGCCTCTTGCTTTCTTCAGGTACTTCCATCGCTTTCCTCAAGTGCCTCTTCCTGTGACAGGTGAGCAGGAGAGTGGGTGGAGGCAGTGCTGCTGAGCCAGGGCAAAGAGGAAAGCCTCTTCCTTTGGCAGGGAACTGCCTCCTGAAATTATGGTTGAGGTGGCTGTAGCAGCAGCAGCAGATGAAACTCTGCAGGGACAGTGAAGACAAGATACCCCACGTCCCTGTGGAGAATAATAATGCACAAAGCTTCAGGGCAAATGTGTGGGCATGTGGGCAGAATCCCATTTGGAGTTTTTGCCCCACATGTAGACAGACCCCATGTCTCTCCCTCCACTCTGTGTTGCATTTGCTTTTTGGTTAGAAGCAAGTAAACTAGATTAAATGTTCCTTACCCTGTCTTTCTAAGTAAATGAGAAGGAATAATCCCCTTACTTCACCTTGATCTGAGACCTGTTTAGCTAAGTTTTCTGTTTTAATTCCCCAACAGGCAAATATGTTCTCTCTGTGTGTGTTTGAATGACAAACAGTGAGCAACTGCAGTTGGTACTTAACTCATAACACTTAATAACATCGCCAGAGGCTACCCCGAGGTCTCAGGGATTGTCCTGGAAAACTCAGGGTCTGGGGTTATCCTGAACTGGCAACCTTAGAGGCTGTTGGAGGGTTAAAATGATACTGCTGGCTGCCTGATCCCTCTTGCTGAAGCTTTTCAAGCTGAAACTATTTTGGAAATGCTGCAGCTCCAGGTCTGAAGAAAAAAAAAAGGGGGGGGAATGAGCTCAAGTAAATGTGGGAGTATACACTGCAATTTGCTGGCACAATCGTGCTATTTACAAATAGCTATTATAGAAGCCTACGGCTTTATTTATTTATTTTAAGCACGACTTGCCAATAACAATTGAAATAATAAAGAAGAAGGGCCTCCCATGAATTTCTTGGATGGCCATGGAAATGGCTATAAAGCCCTGGCAATGCATAAGAAAGAAGGAGAAATGGAATCAAAGTACTTTATGTCCAGAAAGAGCTGCCATCCTTCCATATCTGCTGCTGTGAAGCTACAGAATGAATAGAATTGCACACATTTGTTCACTCTTTGGGTGATAACGCCTACTTGAACAACAGCCTCAAAACATTATCTGTGAACTCTATTATGGCAACAAACAGCAATTGCTAAAGAACTGCTAGCATTTCCTGTTTCCAAAGAGTGAGTGAAATAAAGCAATGTCTTAGATGCATTTAGAAAGCAGAGCAGGAGAGATTACTTCCTTCACCCAGACAAAGGCCCAATGCCAGATTTGCATATAAACTAAATAAATTATATCATTTAGGGCTTCAGATTATGAGGGGTCCTTAAACAACCACAGACAACAGTAACAGTGATAACATACACAAAAATACAATAAACTGGTAACTCTATGGGTCCTCTTAAGCATGGCAGCTTGGAACCTGCTCAGCCTGTCTAGTCCTCCATGGGTGCACATTTTGGTTGCATGCCAGATAACAGTCAGGTTTCTCTTACACTTTGACTACGGTACTTGAAATGAGTGAAAAGGTTCAGGACTTTATCAGACTAGTGTCTAAAAATGCTGTAATTCCATGATTGAGGAAAGCAGAAACATAGTGGCATGATTACAGTAATTAACATGTGTCGCCGTAATCACGCGTAATACTATTGCCACGGAATTCTTGCATAACCACTACTAGCAGTTTAAAAACAGGATTTCGGCTTGTGCTATAGTAACAGTTCTCTTCGCATTGCCTTCTAATGACAGAACATTAACACATTGCGCTGGCCTGCACATGTGCCTTTAAGGAAAAAAAATCTTACTTCTGTGATTTTACATAGGTGAGACTTCAGTTAAAAACACCCCAAAACAAATACAGAACAAAATTAATTCGCAAATAAACATTTAAAAATACATAAAAAGCTACCAAACAAATGCTACAGCTTATTAAAACAGTGTCCTGTTGGTCCTCTTCACATTCTCCCCTGGCAGTTAAATTACATGTTCTTGTTGGGAAAGAAGAGTGGGGAAAGAGGACCACCCATTCACTCTATAATTGCATGATTACAGTGGAACATGTGAGAATATCAGACGTGACAAATATGCCACCACAGGGATGACAGGACGTCACTAAAGGGCTTGAATATCAGACAACATCGGCCTTGTGGCATTATGCCCCTGTGCCTCTTCCACCCCCACCCCCCACTCCTTTTTATTGAAGGCTTAAGCCATGAATTGACCCGTCATTCCATTTCTGTCATGGAACGACGGGTGTGCAAAAAGGTGCCATTATGCTGGAGCAATGCCAGCCATGGTGGGAGGTCCCTGCCGAACCCTGCCAAGCACTTCCGGTTGAGATCAGGACATCGATGTAAATGACACACTTTTTCCCCCTCCCTGGGTTACTTGGGTTTTTTAAAATGTGTTTGGGGGCTTGGTTTTTGCTTTTGACATTTGCTTGGCTTTTTATTTTTAAATTTTCCAAACAATCGTTCTCTGATTAGAACGGCCAGGATTTGCTTTCCAGGAAGTGGATAGGACTCTGCTCAAGCTTCATTCACTCTTGGACTGCCAGAGGGGAGGGGAGGACTTTAATAGTGCGGCACAGTAGGTGTGTCATGATGGAGTTGCAACTCCCATCACGGAACCAGAACTACATCTACCAGAACTGCATTTCCCAGTAGCTGTAAACACCACTTCTCTTATCTTCAGGAACAGGTAAACAAAGGGATAGGAGAAGTGGGAGGTGGGACTCATCTGCTAAGCTGACATAAGCATGACATCACATCACCTGACTGAAGAGCCAATCAGATTTGGCTAATGGTGATTTGAAAAGTTGCAACCCTTTGTTTGGAGGCACATGATCCTTGGGTGCGATGGAGGCAGACCCCTGCATTTGCTCTGAGCATCCATCATCTCAGAGACTGTGCTAGGTGGACTTATGAATAAGCATGAGACCTAGCCCCCAATTTGAACACAGACTTGATCCTGCTGGACTTTCCAAATGTGAGTGGAACTTTTTTTAGAGTTAGAGACAATGTATTAGCTAGATTGCGTTAGATTATATGATTTGTTTTTATTCCTTGACTGGATGATTTCTGTACTTGCTATTCTTTGTAACTCTAAGCTGGACCTGGAGAAAAAGGCCTTTTTCTCCATGATATGATTTCTGTTTAACTGGTTACTTGCTTGAACAATGAAATAAAACTGTTTTATTTTTCCTATCTAAAAACAAGCCTGTAACACGTGCCTGTCTCTCAGGTCTTTGCTACAGGTTTTTTTTCTCTCTCTCTCTCTGGAGGACAGAAGGGAGGAGTTGGTTGGTCAATCTCCTTTAAGGCTGGAAAGCCTGCATAAATGCGGTTATCCTCTTGTAATCACATTTTAATCATAATTCTAAAATCAAGAGGTGGTGGCAGCATTTTGGCCTCTAGAAGGCACCCTTTAGTGAGGCCACTAAGGGTACCCTTGGAGGGAAGCTAGTTCTGCGGGCTCCAGGCTGAAAGCCCCAAGTTAGCTAATTTCGCAGGGTAAAAAAGAGGAAAACCTTGGGTGTCTGATAATTTTTCTTTTATTCGGTTACAGGTACTGGAGTGGGGTGGGAGGGGACGTAGTGAGATGGTGACAGGTCTTTTGGTCCCCATCTGATAATGTCCGTGATTTCGCATGCTCGCCAATACTGTGAAAAGAGTGATATTGAGGGCTATTGATGGGTTTTGCCCATCAATGAAAAGTTACGTGTAATTAATGGGTGGAGCACACATGGACCATGTGTTGATGACAATGTCATGCAATAACAGGAACCAATTTGTGCTACTATCCTGTCGTAATAGCACAATTTCAGCCTCATGTGATGAAGTCCTCAGTCTTAATAAAAGTCTTGGTTCACAGAACAAATCCCTAACACTGGAGATTTTCACACAGGCTATATATCCTGTGGCAGGAACAGAACAGGGATGGGAAAGGTCTTCCCTTTCAGATGACGTTGACCCTGTTCTGTCCTGCATCCATCCTGCTCCTGTGACTATTCCAGAACAATGTAATCACGATTTTTTATCGTGAATAGACCTCCCGTTCCATCGCTATCACGCAATCACGGGTGTGCAAACAGGAGCCCCGTTCCTGTTCCGAAATGACAGCAGTGGAGGGGAGGTCTGTTCCGAGCACTTCCCGGTATGATCTGGACATCCAGGTAAGTGGCACCCTTTATTTTACCCTCCCTGTTTTGATTGTGTGAATTAAAGTGTGTTTTTGTGCTTGGTGAACTGATTTTATATTTGAGGGAGTTTTATTTTTTAAATTTACTGCCTGGACGTTATCACATGATAACGTGATAACGTTTCAGACAGCTGGTCGTAAAAGCAGCCTTACGACAGCTGCATTTATGGCCAGCTGGTGAAGGGAGGGGGAGCCCGTTCCTGCCGTGGAATTAAGGTAAGTGTGTGAAAGATTCGTGTTATTCCGTGGCAGGAACGGGAGAGGAAGTGGTGGGGCAGTAACGGCCCTGTGTGAAAATCTCCACTGTTTTCTATTAATCAAACAACCATACTCTCCAACTGTTCTGGTTTGACAGAGACACTCTCAGTGAATCCTGTGCCATCTTTCTTTCAAAATGTCCCAGTTTCTCTTTCCTCCTCCCATTTCCGCCCTTTACTGTAGGCTTCCTTCAGATGCTACAGACTTGAGTTCAAAGTGCAAAAGTAGTTTGCATTCAACTTAGCAGGAGGGAGAGGGGAGGGCAGACTCTTACCTTTCCAAATAGGTTCATTTGGGTTTTCATCTTTTTTTTCAGACTTTTCTTAACATACAGTCCACCCTCCATATCCACGGATTCTGTATCCATGGATTCCACCTACCATGGCTTGAAAATACCACCACCACCCCCGTGCCCCCCCCCAAAAAAATCTCAAAAGCAAACCCTGAGTTTTCCATTTTATATAAGGGATACCATTTTGCTGTGCCACTGTATATAATGAGACTTGAACATCCACAGATTTTGGTATCCACAGGGGCTCCTGGAACCAACCCCCAGTGGATATGAAAGGCCCACTGTACTGTATAAAATTCAGGGCTTCTCTGATTAAATTAGTAGATGTGTGTGTGTTTCCTCATTAAAAACATTTACCCTTCTGTTACCTGGCAACACCCTTTTGACACGTTTCCCAGTTTTCATCTGTGAAATGCTGGCGCATATGAAGAACATGATATGGTATTCTTTTAGTGTACAGCTATGTACAGTGGGCCCTTGCTATCCACTGGTGTTTGGTGCCAGGACCCCCTGTGGATACAAAAATCCATGGATGCTCAAGTCCCATTATATATAATGGCATAATAAAATGTTGTCCCTTATATAAAATGGCAAAATCAAGATTCACTTTTTTGAATTTTTTGTTTTTGGAATATTTTTCAAGCTGTGGATGGTTGAATCCCTGGATGCAGAATCCGTGGATATGGAGGGCTGACTGTATCCTTTTTTAAAAACCTAGAGCAGGGATAGGCAACTGGGGAGAGGGCCCACAAGCTAATTTTATGATCTGGGGACCCTGTAGGGGCTGCAGGGACTGCCAAAAATGCCCCCCCAAAAAAGTCTAGAAGTGGAAGGAAGTCCACTTCTGGTTTTGAAAAACAGGTATTATTGTATTAAATGCGGAGGGGTGGGAACTGCAACCTACCGGTATTTACAAAGTGAACACACTCTTCAAGGATTCCAGGAGAGGGAATTCACCTTTTGGGGGGTCCAGATAAAGGCTGGTCCATGGGGTCTGGAAGGGGGTAAAGCCTGCAAAAAGAGGCTTGAGGTTAATATACAGCCCTGGGTCTGTAATGCAGCTACTTTTGTTCTAGGGGAAGTGTGCAAAATCCTGACCTAGATTGGGACAAGGACAAAGGTAGGAGAGGTTTAAAACTCTGTCTATATTAACTATGCCCTAGCCAGCATGGCCAAGAATTGGGTATGATAGGAAATGCATTCAAGTACACCTGGTGTTTGCCAAGTTTGAGAAGGGGCAATCAAAAGAAATTATTCAAGAGCAATTCATGGCCTATTTAGCAGTACTTCCCCCACACTCAACAGGAAGCAATAACAGAGTTGGATACACAGCAGAAAACATACAAATTGATGATTACAATTTGGACAGTGGGATCTTGGCTATGGGGAAGGACACTGCTGGGTATGGTGTCATATTAATTGCTATATGGAACTTCTGTTTCTGTATTATTTCCACCCAATAGAGGAAGGACATTATTTTAGCAGTGCTTTAGGGTTCTAATGTGGAAACAACCCTTTTCACATACAAAAGACAGATAAGAACTTTGAAGTCTTCAGTTTCTTAACAGAGGGTTTGTCTATACTAGGGCCAAAAATCCAAATGGACTCCCATCCTGGAGCTACTCGCAGCCACCCAGCTACTGTCACTCCACAAGGACATCAGGTAGCTTGTCTACACATGTCTACATCCTCATGTTGTTTGGGTCTGCTGCTGCTGCTGCCTTTCTCCATCAGGCCCCTGGCAAAGCCAGAACAGATCACTCCCTGGTATATTTCCATGGATAGCAGAGACAGTTATCAGCCCAGAACAGTAACGGAAAGGTTTTCCCTTCCTTGGTGCCACCACTGCTGGCACACAGTCACTTGCTCTGAGGCAAACAAGGTGCCCAGATCACTTGGCTGGGTGCCTTGTTTGCCTCAGAGCAAGCAACTGCACACCAACAGCAGTTGTGCTGAGGAGGGAAAAAAATTCTTCACTGTTGTGGGCTAGAAACTGGATCAGACATTGAGGGAAATAGCAGTGCCTGCCAGGCAGCCAACTTTCCTGCCTGTCCTTCTCCCCGCTCCCCTAAATCCAGTGTGAATCCATTGTTCAGATTACAGGAAGCACCAGAGTTTCTGGCAAATTCCAAAGCAAACTGTGAGTTTTTTAAACCCAAGTTAAGGTGGTAATACCCCATATTTGGTGTGGATAGGGCCATACATTATGTGGCCTTATCACACCAGATTTGGGGATAAGGTTGTATGTTGTGTGGCCTTATCATGCCAGATTTGGGGGGGGGGGCTTGTGTAGAAAAGCCCAGAATCACCACTTGGGATGAAGATCCTTCTTCTGAAGATAGAGTTTGCCAGGGCATGAGGAATCCCTCATCGGAACCAATTACAGACTCACAGACACACACAACTGGCACTTTTACTTTTTGCATGATGCCTGAAATCCCCTACACATCCATGAGTGGAGGAAGAGGGTTTTGCATCTCTATGGCAACAATGAACAACACATCCTCCATCAATGCAAAATTACATTATTCTAGCATAACAATGGGTTTGCCATAATCAGTTTACACCAACAGAGCTGACATCTTTGATTACAAGAAGAAATAAGGGGGAACATACCATTGAAATTCATAGCAATAATCCAAATACATTAAGATTAGAGGTTTGCAGCCTTAAACATTTCTACATAGAGTTTCTGCCTAAGGACATAATCATCCAAATCCTTTCAGAACTGTTATTCCGCTATTCAAAAATATTAACAACAGGAGCGAGGAAATGCTCCTCACCCTCTTCATCTTAAAGGCTCACGTAATCTTCACTGTTACCACTCCAGCACAAGGCATCAAATATTCATTTTCATACAGTTTGAATAACCAAGGCATGACTTTTAGATCCAGATTAAATATACTACATAGCATGGGTGGACAGGAGGTAGGTTGTTTGTTGATCCCTGATGGATTAGTAGTAAATGGTTGAAGGTTTTTCTGCCTTTCATGTTGTCTAGATGATGAAAAAACTCCTCACAGCGTGCAAGGAAATACCTTTCGTCCTGATGAAATCCCGTGGGGATTCACTGTATTTGAGGGGGGGGGACTCCATGTACTGCACAATAACAGCCTTTGTGGTTTTTAGCGAAGCTTTTTTAAAAAATATGCAGAAATGTGCATTCCCACCCATTTGGACAACCAATTTGAAGCATTCTGGAAGGCCAAATATGATTGGTTAGATATGTGCGGGGGGTGGGCTTGCTGGCAGCAAAGTGGTAAGAACTGCCATTGTTGATTTTCATGCTACCGAACATGGGTGATTTTGGAGCTGGAGTGAAAAATACAGTTTTTTAAAGCAGAAGATCGCTCTTCCGTGTCTTGGATTTAATGAGGGGGGAAACTGTGCAACAGCGGGAACTTTTAGGGAATAATAGCACAAGTAATTCACTCGTGGCCACCATCTTTATTCATGGGCATGCTCTGTGCGACCATCAAAACAGATAATTTCACATACCAGTGATCTTGAGATAAAATCATGGAGACAAATGAATGCTGCTGTAATGGTGAGTTAGTGCACTTAAATGAGCATTATATCTCCTCATATATAATATGAGGAGATAGAATAACAACTAAAAGGCTTTCTAACATACCAACCCTAAATTAGGTTGCTGAAAAAGAATGTGAAAAGGGGGAATAGAATAGCCACATGCATATAAGGACAGGGTTCCTTCACCTTAAATGACAGGGAAGGAGCACTGATTTCAGCAGGTAGAGATTGTCGTGCAAGCTACACCTACCGAAATCCTCTTTTGCACTCTAATTAAAGGACCTCTGTGCTGTTTTTGCATCTGTAACCTCAAGAAAAAGTGCCAAAATGAGAATGCCTTAAATAGATATAAGTCAAAATAAATGAGTCATAGAATTCATACAATTGGAGTTGGAAGAGGCCCCTTAGGCCAGAGTCCAACTCCCTGCTCAATGTAGGAAATCCAGCTAGGGCATTCCCAGCAGGTGGCTGTCTAGCCTCTTTTTTAAGACATCCAGAGAAAGAACCCACCACCTCTCTAGGTAATTGGTTCCATTCTCAAACAACTCTTACAGTACTTTCAAGAAGTTCTTTCTAATGTTCAATTGAAATCTACCCTCCTATAACTTCTAACCATTAGACCTAGTACTATCTTCTGAGGCAGCAGGTAACAAGCCTGCATCCTCCTCTATATTCAAAATACAGGCATGAACATAATGAATACTAGGGCCTAAATATTCTAAAGGCACCAGGTCTGATCTTAGAAACTAAGCAAGGATAGCCCTGTTTAGTACTTGGATGGCAGACCACCAATGAATACCAGGTGCTGTAGGCTGCATTTCAGAGTAAGGAACTGGCAAAACTAGCAGTATTCCTTGCCTACAAAAATCATATTAAATTCATGGGGCCACTTTAAGTGACTTGAAGGCACACACACACACACAATCAATACTATCAACATGTGATTACTAAAACCATATCAATAAACAAGTTGAAATTTACCACAAAAAAAAAAACCATGACCACTCCAGATTATAGGCTATAACACATTTTAAAAAAAATACTGTGTTACACAATTATATAAAAATGTTCATGCACTACACTTGGAATGCACATACATTCACCATCCACAATTGTATACATATTCATTTTCAGCATTCCATCTTGTTTTGGAAAATATACCATGCGAGATGTACTGTCAGGATCTCCTTTATGTTCCTTTGTTTTCTTTTTAAGGCAAATAGCAGGAACAGGAAACTTCAATTAGATCAAGGCCATTGGCTAAATCAAACATTACTCCCAACGAGATTAGAGAGACTGACATGAATGGAACTTGTTGGTTGCAAGATTAGATTTAGCTCCATAATGTTAGAAGGAGCATTTAGTTTACTTTAGCTTACATTTTGTTGTTTTCCCATTTAAAACCCCCACCTTCAAACCTGCTATTTGTTCACATACAGACAGTTTATCCATTTCTTTAGCCCAGGGAGGGATTGAACCCAGCCTGTGGATGCTTGGGGTCTCCCACGCTCTGTCCCCAAACTTCAGCCCTTTTTCACTATCGATGGAGGGGATGAAGTACACGACTTCTAGGGTTGCCAGATTGGATTCTACATTAGGCTCCTGTAACTTTAAACCTTAACAGATCTTGGAGCAGGAGGAAGTACAGTCAAGCTCCATCAAATGTGTTGAAAGTACTTGTCTTAACTCTGCTTCTGGGTGCTACTCAATGTCCCCACCCTCCTGCCTCCACTGGTGAAGCAATAGCCATGTTGGGGAGATGCCAGCACCTGAAAGTTGGGGGTGCCAGAGCATTACGGTACCTCCTCCTGGTCCAAGATCTGTTAAGAATTAAAGTTAGAGAAGCCCCATCCCCAGTCCAATCTGGCCACCGTAAAGAATCTTCACTGTTTCCAGTTGGTGGGAAAGTGGCACACAAAGCCAGCCACTCCCAGCTGGCATCAGCAAGTGCCAGCTGTGAGCTCTTTATAACTCTACGCTTCCCTATATAGGGAATAGGAAGGAGGAGCAAAGTTGCCTGCTTTCTATTGGTGTTTGTGAACACTGACTTACAGCTCTTTGCTCCTCCTCTCGCTTGTCCACATAGGAAAGAAGTGAAACCAGATTCCTGGCTGAAGCCCCAGATGACCCAATAACATCAGCAGTGTGGCCATGCCAACTGACCTCACCTAGCCCACACAGGACTACAGAAAGGCAGTGGAATCCAGCACTCCACCTTGACCGCGTTCCCCACCCCTGCTTTCACCAATATACCACACTACCATTCCTTTAAAAACTCTCAAAGAATGCCCCTGATAAACCACATACTTTGCACATAGTTCATTGTATATTACAGCCTATTAATCCACTAGCTCTACTTGCATAAAAAAGTATTGGAAATGCATTTCATCCATTCCGGTACAACATAACTTCTGCCCACACCTTAGATCCTTCTCTGGTTTTGGAATGCTTCAAGTACAAATGTATTTTTAAAGCAGTTTACCAATATTATGAACACATTATTTAGGAAGAACTGGCAAGACTCCTACAGGCAAAGCCATTTAAAAATTTTGAACCAGTTATTCCAAAAAATGAAATAATTCACTTATTGTGGAGCTGCTGCTTTGCTGTGGGACAAAATGCTTCAGGTCAATCTAAAACAGAATATTCATTAATCTGTCAGGTGTTCACCAAGCAGTAGCTGGGCATTCAAAGACCTACCAGCCAGCCAGCCAGAAGACTCTGCAGGGCTGTGAGGAAGCTTCCTTCCCCTTTACACCGGGGTAAGGGCAGCTGAGCCAGCAGGGAGTTGGGGTGTGGCCAGGAGTGGCTGGCCTTAAAAGTCACTCCACCACCCCCACCCCAGGAAGATCTACCAGCCAGCCAGCCAGCCAGCAGACTCTGCAGGGCTGTGAGGAAGCTTCCTTCCCTGTTACACCGGCGTAAGGGCAGCTGAGGCAGCAAGGAGTTGGGGTGTGGCCAGGAGTGGCTGGCCTTAAAAGTCACTCCACCACCCCACCCCAGGAACACCTGCCAGCCAGCCAGCCAGAAGACTCTGCAGGGCTGTGAGGGAGCCTTCCTTCCTTCCCCTTACACCGGGGTAAGGGCAGCTGAGGCAGCAGGGAGTTGGGGTGTGGCCAGGAGTGGCTAGCCTTAAAAGTCACTCCACCACCACCACCCCAGGAAGACCTACCAGCCAGCCAGCCAGAAGACTCTGCAGGGCTGTGAGGAAGCTTCCTTCCCCTTTACACCGGGGTAAGGGCAGCTGAGCCAGCAGGGAGTTGGGGTGTGGCCAGGAGTGGCTGGCCTTAAAAGTCACTCCACCACCCCCACCCCAGGAAGATCTACCAGCCAGCCAGCCAGCCAGCCAGCAGACTCTGCAGGGCTGTGAGGAAGCTTCCTTCCCTGTTACACCAGCGTAAGGGCAGCTGAGGCAGCAAGGAGTTGGGGTGTGGCCAGGAGTGGCTGGCCTTAAAAGTCACTCCACCACCCCCACCCCAGGAAGATCTACCAGCCAGCCAGCCAGCCAGCCAGCAGACTCTGCAGGGCTGTGAGGAAGCTTCCTTCCCTGTTACACCGGCGTAAGGGCAGCTGAGGCAGCAAGGAGTTGGGGTGTGGCCAGGAGTGGCTGGCCTTAAAAGTCACTCCACCACCCCACCCCAGGAACACCTGCCAGCCAGCCAGCCAGAAGACTCTGCAGGGCTGTGAGGGAGCCTTCCTTCCTTCCCCTTACACCGGGGTAAAGGCAGCTGAGACAGCTGAGCAGGGAGTTGGGGTGTGGCCAGGAGTGGCTAGCCTTAAAAGTCACTCCACCACCCCCACCCCAGAACACCTACCAGCCAGCCAGCCAGTCAGCCTGAAGAAGACTCTGCAGGGCTGTGAGGGAGCCTTCCTTCCTTCCCCTTACACCGGGGTAAGGGCAGCTGAGGCAGCAGGGAGTTGGGGTGTGGCCAGGAGTGGCTGGCCTTAAAAGTCACTCCACCACCCCACCCCAGGAAGACCTACCAGCAAGCCAGCCAGCCAGCCAGAGAAGACTCCAGAGGACTGCAAGGAAGTCTTCCTTCCCCTTTACACCAGGCTAAGGGCAGCTGAGCAGGGAGTTGGGGTGTGGCCAGGAGTGGCTGGCCTTAAAAGTCACTCCACCACCCCACCCCAGGAATACCTACCAGGGGCCGGGAATGATCTGGGAGCGGGAATTGAGGTTGTGTGGGGGAAGGGAAGGTATGGCGGCAACAGAGTGAAAAATTGTTACAAAAGAAGGCAGGATCGATGTTTAATACCTATCCTGCCTTCAGTTCACTCTGTTTCCCAGAATAAATTGGAGAGCGCACCAACCATTCCACAGACCCTTACTCTGCTCCTTTGCAATGCCAGGTCGGTTAAAAACAAGACACATATTATCCATGACCTCTTATTGGATGAGGCTGCCGACCTGGCATGCTTTACGGAGACCTGGCTGGGAGAGGCCAGTGCTGCGACTTGGGCGCAGGCACTCCCGGCCGGGTACTCAGTTAGTGAGCAGGTAAGGAAAAGTGGGCGGGGGGGCGGAGTGGCTCTGGTTCATAAAAACAATCTAACCTTGACCAGGAAGCCTATCCGGAACACAGTCCACATCGAGTGTATGTACCTAAGCCTGAGGTCCAGGGATAGCTTAGGGATTCTGTTAGTATACCGGCCACCCCGTTGTCTAACAGACTCCCTAACCGAGCTAACACAGCTGGTCTCAGAGTTGCTGCTGGAGTCGCCCAGACTTTTAGTTCTTGGCGACTTCAACATCCCACTCGAGACCAGCTTGCTAAATCTAACTGGCGCAGCTCGGGAGTTCATGGAATCCATGACAAACATGGGCCTATCCCAATTGGTTGTCGGGCCTACTCACTGTGCAGGTCATACCCTCGATGCGGCCTTTAGTACGGAACAGGAATATCCGTGGGCAGAGGTGATTGAAACCTCCGCATTGTCATGGACGGATCATTTCCTGGTCAAGATGGAGCTAAGAGCCACTGTCTGCCCCACCGGGGGTGGTGGACCTATTAGAATGGTCCGCCCTCGAAGGCTAATGGAACCAATTGGATTCCAGAAAGCCTTGGAGGGTTTAATGGTTGGTAACGCCGGTGATTCTGTTGAAGCTTTGGTTAATATTTGGAACACCGACCTCACCAAGGCTATTGACACAATCGCTCCCAAGCGTCCTTTCCAGCCTGCTCCTAACCGTAAGCCCTGGTACTCAGAGGAGCTTAGGAAAATGAAGCAGGCTGGACAACGACTAGAGCGCACCTGGCGGAAGACTCGACTCTTAGCCGACAAGACTCGTCATAGGAATTTCCTTAATTCTTATCGAGAGGCAATACGTGCAGCGCAGAAGTCTTTCTCCGCTGCACGTATTGCATCTGCAGAGTCCCGTCCAGCAGAACTGTTTAGGGTGGTGGGGGAGCTGACGCAGATTCCACCTGCGCAGAACCCCTTACTCAACCCGACAACGGCCTGCTGTGATGCATTTAACATCCACTTTGCAGATAAAATCTCTCGGATAAGAGCCGACTTAGATGCCAGTGTTATGACTGAATCTATAGACGAGGTGTCCAGCAACTCCATTGATGAAATTTTATTGGATCAGCTTCAATCTGTGAGTACCGATGACGTGGACAAGCTCCTTGGTAGAGTGAGGAAAACGACCTGTCCCCTCGATCCCTGTCCATCTTGGCTGGCCACCCAAGGGGGTGACGCATCGAGAGTACTCCTTAGGGATATTATCAATGCGTCCTTCAGGGAGGGCTCCCTTCCACCTTGTCTGAAGGAAGCGGTGGTTAAGCCGCTCCTGAAAAAGCCTTCCCTGGACCCCTTGGACAGGAACAACTATAGGCCAGTCTCTTTGCTGCCTTTTCTAAGCAAAGTGATTGAGAGGGCGGTAGCTTCCCAACTCCAAGCTGTCTTGGATGAAACCGATTATCTAGATCCATTTCAAACTGGCTTTAGGACGGGTTATGGAGTGGAGACTGCCATGGTTGCCCTGGCTGATGACCTCCGCTTGGGTATCGACAGGGGTAGTGTGACCCTGTTGGTGCTCTTGGACCTCTCAGCGGCCTTTGATACAATAGACCATTCCATCCTCTTGGATCGCCTGAGGGAGTTAGGAATTGGAGGCACTGCTTTGCAGTGGTTCCGTTCCTTCCTCTCGGGCAGATCCCAGAGGGTGAGGCTTGGGGACAGTTGCTCTACTAGAATAGAGCTTAACTGTGGCGTTCCTCAGGGTGCCATCCTGTCCCCGATGCTATTTAACATCTATATGAAGCCGCTGGGAGAAGTCATTCGGAGGCATGGAATGCGGTGTCATCAGTATGCGGATGACACCCAGATATACTTCTCCATGTCTCGGTCATCAGCTTCGACTTCAGATGGCATCTCTCCTCTAAATGATTGTCTTAAAGCAGTAATGGACTGGATGAGGAAAAACAAATTGAGACTGAATCCAGACAAAACGGAGGTACTAACAGTTACAGGCCCAAAACCAGGTCTGGGAATACAAACTCCAATCCTGGATGGAACTACACTCTCCTCCAAGGATTGTGTTCGCAGTCTGGGGGTGCTCCTGGACCCGTCGCTCCAGATGACTAATCAGGTTAATGCGACGGTCAGGAGTGCCTGTTATCAACTTCGGCTGGTACGCCAGCTGCGCCCTTTCCTGGAAACTAGGGACCTCGAAACTGTGGTACATGCACTGGTAACCTCCCGTCTGGATTTCTGTAATGCGCTCTACATGGGGCTACCCTTGTGCTTGACTCGGAAACTTCAACTAGTCCAGAACATGGCAGCCAGGTTGATTTCTGGTGTTTCCAGAAGAGAGCATATAACACCGGTGCTAAAAGCTCTCCACTGGCTGCCTATTAGTTTCCGGGTACAGTACAAGGTGTTGGTTATGACCTTTAAAGCCCTACATGGCTTGGGTCCAACTTACCTCCGGGACCGCCTCCTTCCGTACGACCCTCCCCGCACACTTCGGTCCTCTGGGAGGAATCTGTTACAGCCTATGAAAACAAGGCTGTCGGTGACCTCCCAGAGGGCCTTCTCTGCTGCTGCTCCCAGATTATGGAATGGCCTGCCGGACGAGATCCGTCTTATTACCACCTTAGACAGCTTTAAAAAAGCTGTCAAGACGGATCTTTTCCGGCAGGCCTTTCCTGAATAATTATCCCGGCCCAAGACTCAGCTGCCCTTTCTAGGCTATGATTGTATGTTTTAAATTTTTTTTTCTTCTAATTTATATATATTTTAATTAATCCATGTTTTTAATTCTTTGTAATTTAATATTATTTTAAGGGGTGGGTGGGCTAGGGTATGGTGACTATGGGGTTTTTATATTGTAAGCCGCCCCGATTGCATTGCAGAGGGGCGGGATATAAATAAAATTTTATTATTATTTATTATTATTATTATAATAAAAAGCAAGAAGAAGAAGCAAAAGTAAGGTATCAGAAAGCCCATCTTTTTAAGGTAAATTCCAGGAGAGATTAGACTGTAGCCTCTTTGGACTAGCCACAGAAAACCTTATTTCAGTGAACTCTTCTTCCAGCCAAGAGAAGTCCTTGAGGCTGTACTCATTTACTTTAACAGTTGTTCTCCTTCTCCTCTGATACAAATGACTCCCGCTCAGACCCAGTTTGTACTGGAGAAACAACCACTGGTCTGAAAAGACATCAGATGGTGGTGGATTCTTTAGCTTGATATTTCAGAGATTCAGGACCCGTTCCAAAGGTTGGCATGGTCAGGTACCTTGCAAGGGCCTGGGGCCATCATCAGTTTTGTAGAATCTACCTGTCACTCATCTCCTCAGCTGAGTCCAGCCATCCTCAGGACCAGCAGAGCTGCAGTGGTAGAGTTAGAGGAGCACAATGCCATCCAAAATAGAGTAAACTTCATACATATAGACAGATCAAACACCCACAACCAGGATCTCCTTTTTGTCTAAGTTGAGTCTCTTTTTATTGAACCTCATCCAGCTCATTACACTGTCCAAGCATATGCCCTTTGCATATAGGGTACATGGTATGCTGGTGCCATAACGCCACTGTGTTAGCAGTTGTATGGGGCACATCACCATTGCAAGGGGGGGGATGTTGAGTGTTTCATTTCCGGTGACCTTACCTTGAGACATAGGAGCCTGGCTTGCTTACTTCAAGTACACAGAGTTATTATCAGAGCCAGGAAACATTACTTTTTGGAATATATGGTAGGAGCCATAATCCCCATCCTCCATAGCTGGGGATTGTAGTCCCTTAGAAAGCAACTTTCCCAAGCACTGCTTGTTCTACATGCAGCGCTGAAAGTTGGAAGGAGGTGGGAGGGAGGAAATATTTTTCAGAACAATTTTAATGAGTGGGGATCTACTTGGCTTAGGCTTTGTTTAAAAGATCAAAAGTGACTGCTTATTGTTGATCATCTGACATCTGCTGCAGTGAACTTTAAAGAAAAGATGGATGGGAATTGGATTTATCATCAAAAGACATGTCTGAGAGTGCCCAGTGAGCCTGCATTAGAGCAATAAAACACCTCATAATTGTGAGCACTTTCTAATAGCTAGTGTGAACCTCACCATAAAGCAGACTGGCACAAACTGTAGACCATCAAGCCAAACACAGCTAATCAGTCAGATATTGGAGATTATCACATGGCACCCTAGAAACCATATCTGTCCCACTACCCACCTGCCCCACCCCACTCCCACCCCACTTCTGTCCCTGTAACACACACACAAAAAAAAAAAACCTTTTGAAACACCTACTTTTTATCGGAAGCGAAATGGCTCCCCATCCCCTCGGCTTCACTGCAATAAATGCAGCTGTTGTAAAGCTGCTTTTACTGCAGTGAAGCCAAATCTCACTCATTCTCATGAGAAATTTAAAAATAAAACTCCAACCAAGTGTCAAAAACTAAAACAAGGCCCCAAAATAGAAAAAGAAAAGCCCAAGTAAACTGGGAGTGGGGAGGGTGTCACTTTACTTGGCTGTCCCGATCGAACCCAGAAGTCTTCGACATGGACCTCCTGCTAACGTCACATCACAATGGCATCTCGCCATCATAACGGGTCCTCTGTTCACTCATCTGTCATTCTGTTGTTATAACAGAATGGGCTTCTTATTCACGGCTTAAGCCATGAATAAGAGGAAGCGGGGAGGAACAGGAGCAAAACAGGAGCATCACAGGAGAGGGACAACAACGTCTAAAAGGTAAGCCTTTTAGCAATCTCCTGTCATCCCTGTCCTGGGATCTTGATCAAAGCATCCCTGACAGATGGCCATCCAGCCTCTGTTTAAAGACCTCCAAGGAAGGAGACCCACCATGCTACGAGGGAGTGCATTCCATTGCCGAACAGCTCTTACTGTCAAAAAGTTCCTCCTAATGTTGAGGTGGAATCTCTGTTCCTGGAACTTGCATCCATTGCTCCGTGTTCCAGTCTCTGGAGCAGCAGAAAACAAGCCTGCTCCATCCTCAGCGTGACATGTTTTCAGCATGTAATAATCTCCATCGTGGTGGTAGCCCATCTGGAACCAGAAAAAACAGAAGGGGTGGGTGCTGATGAACAAATATATGGTAGTAAGATGTACAGGTGGCGCAGTGGTTAAATGCCAGTGCTGCAAGTCACCACATCGCAAGTTCGATTCCAGCGGGCTCCAAGGTTCACTCAGCCTTCCATCCTTTCGTAGGTCGGTAAACTGAGTACCCAGCTTGTGGGGGGCAATTAGCTAACACACATTGGAAACTGTTTAATGCAGTGTAGATGTGTAAATAGCTATTGCTTAAAACAATTTGTAAGCTGCTCTGATAGCCTTGTGGCTGAAGAGCGGGGTATAAATAAATAAATAAATAAATAAAATGTATTTTTAAAGCAGTTTCCCAATATTATGAACACATTATTTAGGAAGAACTGGCAAGACTCCTACAGGCAAAGCCATTTAAAAATTTTGAACCAGTTATTCCAAAAAATGAAATAATTCACTTATTGTGGAGCTACTGCTTTGCTGTGGGACAAAATGCTTCAGGTCAATCTAAAATAGAATATTCATTAATCTGTCAGGTGTTCACCAAGCAGTAGCTGGGCATTCATAATAAAAAGCAAGAAGAAGAAGCAAAAGTAAGGTATCAGAAAGCCCATCTTTTTAAGGTAAATTCCAGGAGAGATTAGACTGTAGCCTCTTTGGACTAGCCACAGAAAACCTTATTTCAGTGAACTCTTCTTCCAGCCAAGAGAAGTCCTTGAGGCTGTACTCATTTACTTTAACAGTTGTTCTCCTTCTCCTCTGACGTTACAGCTTGAGTCTCCCTTATCCAGAATTCCAAAATCCAAAATATTCTAAAATTCAAAATAGTCCACATGGGTGGCTGAGATAATGACACCTTGCTTTCTAATGGTTCAATGTACACAAACTTTGTTCCATGCAGAAATGTATTAAAAATATTGTATATAAAATTACCTTCAGGCTATGTGTATAAGGTGTATATGAAACATAAATAAATTTTGTGTTTAGACTTGGGTTCCTTCTCCAAGATATCTCATTATATGTATGTAATTATTCCAAAATCTAAAATACAGTTGGACCCCTGTATCCATGGGGGCTCAATTCCCAGACTTACCGCAGATATCGGAAACTGTGGATAACAATGAACGCCAGTGAAATAATGGGACTTCCACTTACAAATACCATAGAGTTGCCTTGGAGGACCTAGAAAATGTCTAGAAAGGATGCCTCTCCAGGCATTTTCTAGGAAGAATCTATGGTAGGTGTGCTGTTTTGTGTCCCTCAGATAACTGAAACTGTGGATATTGGTTCTGTGATACGGGGATCTGACTATACCTCTGGACCCAAGCATTTTGGATAAGTATATGTTTTCTGTAACTGACCCTAGACAGCACTCTGGCTGCAGCATTTTGGACCCACTGAAGCTTCTGAACAGTTTCGAAAGGCAGCCCCACACAGAGAAGGTTACAGTAATTGAAACACATATGAATGTTTCGGGTTTTTTTTTTTTAATCCTCTTTTTCATGGCCAATAACTGGCCACGTTAACCATGCGCAGTACTGCCCTTGAAGGAAGGTATTTTTCAATAAAAGTTCTTATTATCACATCTCACAGCAAAACTGTCATCTAGTTCTGACAGCACTTACCAGCAAAAAAAAAAAAAAAAGTAATTAGCTTTCAAGAGTGAAAGGCCCAGCAAACCTATAAAAATCAAAGCACTGTCTTCTCCTTCAACATTTGCTGTAGTTCATTAGTTGCTTTTAATTCCTAATACAATGAGGCTTCTTGTGCTGCGGACAACCATACTTGCTAATTTATCCAAAAGCAGACCCATCATGATCCAATAATACTTCCATCATATTGCTCTTTCATCTCCACAAATGTGATTTAAAAGAGACTTGGGGAAGGGCAGTAAGAGAAACAGAGACTACAGACAAAGTATACTGTGACTTTTATGTATTAATGAGAAAAGTAATTCAATCACTTCAGTGTTAATTGTTTTACTTACACCAGGTAGGCAATAAATGGTTCCACCAATTTCCTTCTTCATTGGAGCAAGAAATTAGACATGTTGAAGCAAGACACTAATCAGCAGGGAAAATTATTATTTTCAAGAAGAAATCTGGAATCCCAAGAATTAAATCTGTATGAAACTGAAGAAGTGAATATTAACCTAATCACAGACAATTCTATTTTCAACTTACAAGTGACAATGGCAGTCTCAAGGTAAAAAGATTTTAGCCTTTCTTTGGTTTCCCTCACTCTTTTTTTGTCTTTTAGATGGCTGTAGAAGAGAGTCGGCAAAGCTTAGACTTATGGGCTTTATCTTTTTCTTGTTGTTTAATCCTTAAAATAGCTGGAGGGATGGATTTTCCCAGCAACAATATATCAATGTGGGCTGTATTTGTTATATCAGTATTTTATAGTAACTTAGCTTTGATTTTGCTGATTAAGATCCATTAGCTTTGCAAAAGTCCTGTTCCTGATAGGACAAGCTTACTGATCAGACTGAGAGAGCTGCCTACAAGTTTGGATTCTCCTGAGGGATCTGGCTGTGAGAACTGTCATGGTGAGGGTCTCCATTTCAAAATTCACCCCACATCACTTCAAGCCACCTCTACAGAAAAGGTGACTGTCCTCCCTGCCAAGCCCAAGTAACTGAAAAATAACCGTGTCCACCGGACTCAGACTGCTTTCTTAAATTAGCATTGACATGTCTTATTGTGGGTCCTGGTGTATTTCAGAGGGTTGGTTTTTTTTAATGTGGCAAAAAGAAGTAGACCTGAGCAAGAATGACAGGAAGGAACCACAGCACCATGCATCATCTGCTATGCATTAATATCCTATGACAAGGGATTGAGAGGAGCCACTGCCTTGTGTCAATTCTAATTCAGCCACTCTCAAGGAAACAGAGCCAAAACAGAACTGCCAGAACAGCAATCAGTGGCAACAACTGTCAGCTGAATAATTCTTTCGGGTGTTGCCTACAAAGAGGTATGGACGACTGTTATCACACCTTTCAAATGAGCTGAAAAACAGATGCAAACAAGAACTGCTTACTTGGCGACTGCAAGGGCTGATTGACCATACTTACCAAATTGACAGTCATCGGGAGAAAAGGGGGACTGGCTGAGAAGAAGACAGATGAAGATGTTCAAGTTGATGTCTGGGGGAACGTTTACATGGCAAAAATGTCCTGGGATGAATTCGTGATGAACTCTAGTTGTTCACACGTACATCCTGACGATCTCGCACTTTTCAGAAGGGGGGCCACCTTAAAACCTACAAGAAATGGGACTTTCTGTCCCGCAGTTTGTCCCGTGTTTTTTAAAAAGTTATGGATGGTTGCGAAAAATCAGAAATGTGAACAGGTCGGGACAAAATATCTCGGGAGCAGGTGATGGCCGGAAATTGAGGTGGGCAGGGGTGGGCACAGAGTTCAGAGAAGTAAGGGTAAGTTACCCTTTTTCAAATGATTTTTAAATTGCCAACCTCAGCAGCCATTGTTTTCCTGTGCCTTCACCTGAGAGGACAGTGGTATGGATGCCGAAAACAATACACGAGCAAGGAAAGGTGGATGCGGCATCCCATGTGGAGACCATAGACTTGCTTGCTACTTGCGGTGAACAGAAGATAAAGGAGCAGCTGAGAGAATGCCACAGAAATATAGACCTTTTTGAAAAAATAGCTGCAGAGATGAGGCGCAAAAGGGCATGATCGCACTGCTGAAGAATGCCAGGGGCTCCATTATTGGCCTCCGCTGCCTGGTAGAACTGGCCCTTCGAGTTTTTGAACTTGGACCAGCATTGGAGGCCCGTCCTGATGAAGCCCCTTTCCAAGAGGAACTGCACCACCTCCAAAAAGAAGTTGCAGTTCCTCTGGTTAGAGGAACACATGAGGCAGTCCGGTGCACCAACCTGTTGGGAGACACTCTCCAGTAGGAGGTTGGTCTCATGGGTCCCCCAGTAGGTGATGCGCTGGGCCACCAGATCATGTCCTCTATCCCCCTCAGCCATTGTAACACCATGAGGCAGTTCGAGTTTTTACATTTTCGTAAAGACCATTAGAATCTGTCCTTACCTATAGGATCCTGCAACTTAACTTTTTAAATTTTAAAAATCCGTCTCTTGTAAACAATTTGTGTTCTGGTGGAGTTAGCTATTTTCCTGCACTTCGCTGCCTCACAGACCCATTTTTATTTTATTTTTGGGTTGGTTAAAGTCCCCTTTCTGTTAATTATAAACATCAATTCAACAATGTAGCCAGTTACGTGTTCATAAACTGTATCGGTTCAAACAAGGTTATGAACATGAGCTGTGCTCCTTCTAAACAACGTGTACAAGCAGTCACAACTCACACTTCATAGTTCAATAGTTCAATAATAAACATCATGGTAGAATCGTAATATACTTTTTATTTTGTGATTTTACATATTTTCACAATTAGAATAGGTTTTTAAAAAATCATAGCTATGTTAATGCATAAAGGACGAAAGCATTGATACAGCATAGGTGTATTAATTGTATCAATTCCACATAACATCCTACTTTGTAAGTTGGAGGAGTACTGTCACATCTGTTGCATGAGAAGAAGGAGACGTAACAGTCTGACACGATGATGACATCTCCTTCTAGCAAGCATTTTCATGGTACCTCGAATGAGGACAGCGATAGCCATACTGCAGGCTATTGAACTTTCAATGATTAAACCTATACAAATGTTATGGTGGATCACAGTCACTATCGACCTGGCAAATGTTAACTGACCAATGCAGAAGCTTGAGCAAACATTTGTTGCAGCCAATAGCATCGCTCGTGGTGGGAAACTCCACAGGAAGTACGTCACTAAGGTTGTGAAGAAAAGAGTAATCACATCCTTGACTGATAGTTTAAAAAAAATCCCTGAACCTTTTCCCGTGTAAACAAACAAACAAAAAAAAACACACAGGATACTATGTCTCAGGATCTTGCTTTTGTCATGGAAAAGGTTGACGTGTAAACAATCCCGGGATATTGTTCATCCCAGGACAAATAGTGTAAACAATAAAAGACAAACTTGGGATGAGGATATCTCGCTTCTCCCCGGGATAAAAAAACTGCCGTTTAAATGAGCCCTGGTTGTTTTGCATTGGATCAACAAGGGATTCTGACAGGGGAGAGCATACTGCAGCAAATTGAGGTGGCAGGCTCAGGCAGCCAATTCTGAGTGGCATGAAAGGGCAGTGAATGGTTAATTGTTTAATATGCTATAAGTCGGAAATGAATTGAAAGCACACAACAACAACCTTCACGTTGTTTCCAACTTATGCTGATCCTAAGGTGAGCCTATCACAAGGTTTTCTTGGCAAGATTTGTTCAAAGGGAGTTTGCCATTGCCTCCCTCTGAGGCTGAGAGAGCGGACTTGCTCAAAGTCATTCAGTGAGTTTCCATGGGCAAGTGGGGATTTGAACCCTGGTCTCCCAGACTCCTAGGACTAAAAATGCTGTAATTTCATGAATGAGGAAAGTAGAAACATGGTGGCATTATTATACTTATTATCACACATCACTATAATCGCATGAAAGAACCCCTATTGCACGACCACCACTAGCACTTTAAGAATGGGACTTTACTTCTGTGATATAGCATGGACAAGATTTCAGCGGTTCTCATGAGAAGATGTGAGTGTGCTTAAAAACACCAAAAAAAAAACTTAATTTGCAAAGTAAACAAGCACTTAAACCTAAAAACGTGCAAACAAACTGGGGCAGTTAATAAAAAGAGCTTCCTGTGGATAGTTTTCATGTTCTCACCCAGATTTTTTCTCACCAGGAACAGGGAGGGGGAAAGAGAAACGCCCATTCATGCTGTAATCTCACATGTTTTCGCACGCTCTTCCATACCATGAAAAAAGCAATATTGAGAGCTATTGATGTCTTGTCTCGTCAATTAAAAGCAATGCCTTATGTGCAGATAGAGCACAGTTTGACCATGTGAACATGACAATGTCTTGCGATAGTGGAAACCAGTCACGCTACCATTATGTCGTAATCAAGCAATTTTTGCCATGTCTGATAAAGTCCGCAGTCCAACACTCAAATCACTATACCATACTGGCTCTTCTTCCTTCCTCTACCTTTACCTTTCAACTAGTCTCGAACTGTGTAAACCTATTCAAATAGATAATCGTTATGAAGTTTGTTTGTATACTCTTTTTCCATGAATGGTAAAACAATCCTTGAAGAAACTTATAGTAATATGGGGGGGGTGCATAATACAAAACAGCAATACAGTTGTCCCTTCACATTTGCTGGGGTTTGATTCCAGGACCTCCGATGAATACCCAAATCCGTGAATACTCAAGTCCCATTATATGCAATGGTATAGCAAAATGGTGTCCCTTATATAAGATGGCAAAATCAAGGTTTGCTTTTTGGATTATTATTTTTTAAGAATATTTTCATGCCGTGAATACTTAAAACCGTGAATGCTGAATGCGTGAATGTGAAGGGACAACTGTACTTCCAAATAATTCAATAATATTTACAACTCAAGACTCAAATAATACTAGACTAGACTAGATATCTCACAGCAATAAAAATACACAGGAAAAATAATTCACCCTAAGGCCTAACCACCACCACCACCCTGCCCAAAGGAAAGAAATCCAAAGACCAGTTGTTGTTTTTCAATGACCCTTATGCTAAACCTGACCCCAATTACAAACCCTAAAGAATGATCCACCCTCAAGGTCTCCAGGCACCAGGAACAGTAGCCCTATCCAGACCAGGTGAAAAAAGGCCACACAAAGGAATATAACTTTGACAGCCCTTCACACAGAGGAATGTCCTCCGTAAAATAGGGCACATGGCCACCCTCAGCCAAAAGCTTAAAACCCTAAACAGAAAGACTATCAACTTTATCAGACGCACAGAATAAGGCATCATAATGATGCCACATAACCGCAAAAGGGTGCGCGCAGCACACAACATCACCCTTTTGTGGTTATATCTCCTTAAAAACCGGTACTTTTTAATTGACAGCTTAAGCTGTCGATTGATCCCCCTGCTGGTTTTTTTGCTGGCATAGCCGGCATGTGAAACCTCACATCTTTTTTTCCATACTTACCCCATCAGTGGCCAGTCCAGCATGAACACTTATGGGTGAGATTGCAACATACAGGTAAGTGACGCACTTTTATGACCATCCCCAGGTTACTTATAAGTTTTAAAGTGTGTTTTGGTGCTTTTTAAAAAAAATTAGTGTTATTTTTGGGTTTTTTTTAAAATTTCCCACACAATGAAGTCTCGCGATATTCCACAAGATTTCAAAGGAGGAAGTGAACAGAGCTTCGTTCACATCCTCTTTCATTGCCAGAGCTGCCTTTGCTGGGATTAGAGGTAAGTGCAGTGGGGATCATTCTTTTGCTGGCATAAAAATGGATTTAAAAAAAAGAAGTCTTTAAAGGGACAGTCTGATAAAGTCCTACATGATGCCTATGGCAATCACATGTACATATCAAATGCAGATAGAAGAATATTACTCTCAAAGGTGGAGAAATAAAGCTGAGCCTCTGGTAGCTCTGCCCTCCAAGACTCTGATCTTCACTACACATCTATACCATTTTGCTTTTCAAAAGGTGGCAGAGCACCCATTGTGTGGGGCTGCTGCTGCTTTCTCTTATTCAAATCAGTGAACAAATGCTCTTTGACCATTAAAATGGTGCCAAGCTGTGTTCAACAGGCTCTTGGGTAAAATAATGTTTCACTGCTCAAAAACAACATGCAGAGGAAGGAGGGGAACAGGAGAATTAGACAAAAGGAAAAAAGCGGGGGCACTCTAGTTAACAATGCCAATCTACAGCAAGAGAGAAAGAGAGATAAATATTTTAACTCTCCTGTTGTGAAATGCTTAATCCAGAAGATGAAAGTGTGTATGTGTGTGTGATTCGGCCATGTAATTGGAAACTTACCCAAGGGCACCGTCTTTATGTGTGCTCTGTGCAAACTTCAAACACAGATAGCTTCCCATACCAGCGACCTTGAGAAAAAACCGTGAAGACAAATGAACGCTGCTGCGATGGTGACTTAATGCGCAATTATCTGCTGTTAATTTTTCCATCTAGCTGACCCCTTAGACTACCATACTTGGCCATATTCATGAGATGACATGACTCATTAGACTTCCATCAATGAAAAGCGGTGCTTTTCCTGTCCCACCAGCATGGAAGAAGCACGGAGGAAGGCTGGGAGGAGGACGGCGTCGTGCGAATCGATTGCTGGAAGCGGGACAGCGCCGTCTTCCTCCCGACCTCTGCAGGGTGGGGGGTGTTAGCCCTTCTGAAAAAGTCCAGGGTCACTATAAGTTGAAGTCAATTTCACAGCAGTGAACACAAACAACAGCAGACCAATTGAATCACTTGGAACTTGGTAAGCCACTACTTATGTAAATTCAGTGTGCTTCCGTAGTTGCTACCTATAATTGGATTTAGGCCAGTGAACCCTAAGAAGGGGGAACAGGGGCCTTGAACTTGCCCACCTGGCCACCAGGTAGAGCAAACACATACAATTCCCTTGAACCCTGTTATAAGGGGCACTACACTTATGTTTAAAGTCTAGTAATAATTTCTCATTGCACATCTATGCATATAAATCTTCATGTGTAGATTGTTTGCAAATCTATGTCCTCTTTTGTCTCGGGGTGGGGGGAGTGTTTCCTAAAAGGCCAGTAGAAAAATAAATAATATCTGAACAATAAGGAAAATGTAAAACAAGTACCAAACAGAGCAAAGTGGCTTAAGAGTAGAAGCAGAAAAACCAAAAAGAGATCATAATGATAACTTTTGCAGAAAGGAAACCATAAATTTTCCGTACATTACACAGCTAGGGTAGGTGGGAGGAAGGAATCTGGAACCTAGGCAGAAAAGGAAAGGAGAGGATTCATTACCAACATTTCTACTCCTCTTAAACTTCAACTTTTTAAAAGTCTTTTAAAAGTTATCTTTCTTCACATGTATTCTTCTTTTAATATTCGTTTATTTTATCATTTAGATTATCTTATAAGCAACAACGTACTGGCTATTGTGTAGCACGTTGTTGCTTATAAAACAATCTAAATGATAAAATAAACGAATATTTAGATTATCTTATAAGCAACAACGTGCTGGTTATTGTGTAGCACGTTGTTGCTTATAAAATAATCTAAATAATAAAATAAACGAATATTAAAAGAAGAATACATGTGAAGAAAGATAACTTTTTAAAGCTTTTAAAAAGTTGAAGTGTGTAGCAATTTGTATTTTATTAAATTATTAACTATTATTATGTACTATTAATACTAACCACATTGATTTAAAAATTTAAATTGTATTCAACATGTGGATGTTAAGTTAGAGGGTTTGGGGGAGGGATTAAAACATGTTTGTACACTTCCAACCTCAGGAAAAAAATATTTTAAATGTTGATCTTAATTCAGACGAATTAAGTTTAGCAAATATGTTTGGTCTGAAGACTAGTATTTAGACAGAAACTCTGCAATACAGATGGGTAAAACATTATGCAGGAGCTATTAATATTAAATCTGGCAGGAAAAAGGTAGACTATTTTGGCAACATAAGTTTGTTTCCAGGGGACAACCATCCAAAGAGGAAGTCAATGATCCGGCCTCCAAATATAAACAAGGAATAGTGTACAGCATTTGAAGAAAAATGCACAGATTGCAAATGAAAAAAAGAAAGCATTACCAAAAAAAGAAAAGGATGAAAGAGAACATAGATTTGCTTTAAAAATCCTGATTTATATGGAAAGATACTCTCTGGCTTTTATTCGTAAACGAAGATTCAGGAAGGACTAATTCGGAATTGGATTTATCCTTCAAGCCTGTGCAATGGATTTTTCTGGTGGAGCGCAGTGTGCACAGAACTGGCCTCACCCTTTAAACCAAAGGTTCATCTGCTGTGGCCTTGCAAGCATGGATGGTAGCTAGGGTCATAGGTTTGATTAGAGTTTCCTTCTCTTAGATGGTTGACCTTACAGGGTTGAATGGGCACCAAAAATACTAGTGTAGAATTGATTGCTATGGTATACATAAATGACAATATTACCATAGTGGGGAAGACTGTGATCAGGAGTGTATCTACATTGCAGAGTTATATTTTTAAAGCACGTTAACTGCCATGGCTTCATCTTAAGGAATTCTAGTATTTGTAGTGTGGTAAGGAATTACAGAAGCTATAACTGTGCAGTGTAAATACACAGCAGGTTACCTCTATACCTACTCACTCTGCAGTTGCCCACCTGATAACTATAGTCACAGGCAATTTCAAAGACCTTTTCTCTCCTTTCTTACGGTTCCTTTAAATTTGTATTGGAGCAAATAGCCCTTGAAACACAGAGGAGATTTTCACGTGGGCAATTTGTTCCATTACTGGCATGGAACAGGCTCACTGAAAGATTTTCCTTTCGGACACATTTACCCTGTTCCGTGCCCAAATTTTCATTATTCTGTTTTCTCCCCATGATATATTATTCACGGGGAGAAGTCGTTATTAGGCACCAGGTTCCATTTCTGAAACGGAATGCAGGTGTGCAATTAGGACCCCCGTCTCTGTTCTGGAATGACAGGGACAGGGCAGAAGCTCCGTGGCAGGCACTTCCTGCCACGATCTGGACAGCCAGGTAAGTGCCACCCTCCCCCCCCCCCGTTTCCTTGTATTTTTTAAATTAATTTTTTCATTTTATTTTTTACTTTGACAGCTGGGGGAAGGTTAAGTTTAAATTTCCCTCTCGCAAGAACGAGCGGGATTTTCCCCAGCTGGTCATCAAAGCAGCCTTATGCCGGCTGCATTTACAGCCGGCTGGAAAGGAGGCAGGGAGCCGGTTCCTGCAGCAGAATGGAGGTAAGTATGCAAACATTTACCTCCATTCCATTGCAGGAATGAGAGAGGAGGTGACAGGACAGAACCGGGGCTTTTAGCCCCAGTTTGAAAATCTCCAGAGGTTCTTTCCAAGTGTCAAGTCATTTAACAAGGCAAAAAAAGAAAAAAAGGGGGGGGGGAAAGGGAGCTTTGGGGAAATAGTAATGCATGTAATTCACTCATGGCCACCATCTTTTCTTGCAGGCATGGTCTCTGTGAACTTCAAACTCAGATAGCTTCCCATGCCAGTGATCTTGCGAATGCATTGCGAGGACAAAAGAAAGCTGCTGCAATAGTGCGTTAATGCGCTACTTTTCTGCAATTAATTTTCCTGTCTAGCTGAGCCCTTGTAAATGAAAGCAAATTTACAGTGGTAAAAAAAAAGAGGGTAGGGGAACTCTACTAGTTTTGTCTAGGAGTCATTACAAATTTTCAATAAATGCATTGAAATCAATATAACTAGCTGTAGCTATAGTTAACTCAGCTACTTAATAATTTATTTGCATTGGGGCACAACCTTTAAATAAAGAACTGGTGATGTATCCTATATTCTGTTCAGTTGGTGGCAAGTCAAGAGGCAAGCTTGGTTTCACTCTCCCACATTACTTCAAATATATTAATATACAAACTCTTTATACATCCTTAGTACAAAGAAAGGAAGAGGAGTTGTATTTAAGAATAAGGCAAGGATTTCCTCTCTCCCATAACATCCCTATTAACTAAATCACTTATCCTTATCACAAATAAACAACAGAAACGAGGAAGGATAAACTGTTTCCATGTTCCAAAAATTATTCATGTGTCAACTCGGATTTGATATCAGCTGAATCATAGATAAAGCACCTTAGCCATAGCTAGCTTTCAACCAGCAAACCATGACGAGAAATCTGTTTGAAAACTTAGGTTTGGTGTACTAATCATGACCCTTGAACCAAACCATACTATGATGACTGTAACCCATTTTTGCCGAATGTTTAGGTTTTGCCAAGTCAATCTCACTGGGGTCCCAGTTTTTCTAATGCCCTAATTTACACACTTTCATTTAGGAAGCCTATTTGTGCAGGAAATTATTGGTACTTATATTAAGCAGAGTGAAGCTTGGCCCCAGTGCAATATGAGCTTGCGGTATAAAACAGGACAGAAATATGTGGGATGCTCTAGTACGGTTAAAAAGCAACACTTACATTTATTGTGGCAAAGAATACATCTGAGATAGGAAAATAGATAGACAGAAGAGAGTTATCTACCTTGGGTACAAGAGTTCCTAAAAGCTGACTCTCATCTGTGCGTGTAAAGTATCTTTGAGGGTGGATCGGCCTCATGTTTCTGGCTTCTTGGACAAAGAGTTGTAAAGCATTAAAACTCCTTGGAGGAATGGGGCAGGGGAAGTGACCTCTACATGCAAGTAGGAAGTAAAAGCTTTGAGTACACAGATCAATGAAGCATGTACATTTGATTTTCATTGTGTGTCCAGACTGACACAAATAGGCGGGGACCTAACACATTTTCCTCTTGATCAATCACTGCCAAAGAGAAAGTTCCTGTTTCTTCTGCTACTGCAAAGCAGACATTTCCTCAAGCTCTAATGCAATTTTCCCTAACTTCATACCCTTCAGGTATATAATCTGAACAGTCTTTCAATTTTCATGGGGATTAGGGGCAGAGAACACCTGCGAAAGTGGGAAACTGCGAATATAGGCCCGCTATTTCTTTTTAACCTGAGATAACTTTTATCTAGGCATTTGTATGTCTCCCAGTGCAATTCTGTGGTCAACTTCCAGTGGAAGTTGACCCTAAAATCATGCTGGACAACCTACAAATGCCCAGAGAAGTGTTTTCTCTAGCAATCTCTAGGTCCTCCAGCATCAACTTCTGGTGGAAGCATACCATGGAATCACACTGGAGAACCTAGAAAATGCCTAGAGAGAACATATTTAGTAATAAATATAATGAAATCTGTGAATGCTTAACTGGCGAATGTGAAGGGATGACTGTATTGATTGTAATGGCAACCATACCAAGATAGCAAGATGGCTGAGCTTGTAGTGCCCTGTCAGTAAAAGGACAGTGGTGTACAGTTGTCCTTCCATATCCATGGATTTCATATCCACCGATTTAAGTATTCACAGCTTGAAAATATTATTTAAAAAATAATAATCCAAAAAGCAAACCTTGATTTTGCCATCTTATATAAAGGACACCATTTTGCTATGCCATTGCATATAATGGGACTTGAGTATTCATGGATTTTGGTATCCACGGGGGGTCCTGGAACCAAACCCCAGCAAATACGAAAGGACAACTGTAATTGTACATGCAGAGACAGGAAAGATAATGGGAGAAGTGTCACTGCAACACATTTGCACTATAAAGCTTTAAAAAGTATATTAATTACATACTGTATAATTTTGAAAAGGGTGTTAGCATGCCCTATTGCCCTCTCCCTATAATATCTCATAATTAGAAATACTGGACACTTCTAAGGGGGTTAAGTTGACTGCAGTAATCTAAAAAGAGGTCAGGTGGAGGTCACAAGGACCTGGAAGGTCTCTTAGAAACATTTTAGCAAACAAGCCCAAACTAGGATTGTGCAGAAGCCCCCAGTAAACAAAGCCATTATGGAGGTATGTGCTATTTCTTTCTTGGACACCTCTGCAATGAGTCACCTAACCTAAACAATCAAGTGGCCTTTCCAACCCCAAACCCAAGGAAATCTCACCTTAGAACCCCTCCTGTCCTGCATTGCAAGGTTGTGGTAAACCCATCAATTTCTATCTCCCAGCCATTAACAGCAATCAGTTAAGTTTCAGTTTCCTTTGTTTACCTGGTGGGAAACTCATCTAGGCTTTTCCCTAGCAAGAGTACCCCTTCAGGATATGAACCAAGGTATAAATATTAGTCCCCCCAAATAGAAAGGTGTGCCACTGTGGACAAGCCTGGCCACTCTCTTTCTTGGCACGCCTCCAGATTGGAACATCCAGTGCCACCCTCAGACTTTTGTCTGAGTACTTTGCTCTTCAAGACTGGTAACTATCACCCTATTTCCCCCGAGTCTCTCCCTCTATCCAGTCTTTCTGCCTTACTCCTTGACTGCCTTCTGTGGTTCTTAGGAACGTGTATTGCATGTGTGAATGCAATTTGTGTCATTTCCATTAAAACACTTTATTTCACTTTAACTGGAGTTCTCTGCAGTTAGTACTGGTATATATAAATGAAAAGGTCCCTGCAGTTGCCCTCCTCTTGCAGGCATACTGTTTGTGCTAATAATTCCCCCATATAGACTTTGATATCATGGGTGGGTCTCAAAGTACCCTCCCACCTCTTAGGATAACAAGGGGGATTTATGTTAATTCTAAGTTGCTGTTTAAATTTCTGTTATATTAGTGAAGAAAACACCTTGTCAGAATGAAAGTGAAAAATAGCGTCCATGATTTTACTTCTCCTGCCTCTTTGTCTATGTTTTTGCTTTGGCACAGGAAGAAACAGCTGCAAGAATTTTTGAAAACCCCATTTGTCATCCACTCAACCATTGAAAGGGAATGAATTGAATCAAAAGAAAACACACAGAGAGAAGGGAAAAAAAATCAGGAAACAAAAAAAAATGTCTTGGGTGGCATGATAGCACAAAAGAGGAAGAGAATGATTTATAAAGAAGCTAGGCTAAATCTTGGTTCAACACTACAACCACCAAATAATGGATATAAATCCAATAACAAAGAAATGTCAATCCAAGCTCGCATCAACCCTAAAAGAGACTCCTATAGGAGATGACACTTGAAGAACAATCAGCACCCCCATCACATTTATCCAGTTCTCCTTCCCACTATTAGTAGAATATTTGTGGCACCCTGAAAGGGGCACATGTTAATATGCAGATGAATGCTGCATGGCAAGGCCAAGTGAGCAAGCAAAAGCTATATCCAAATAGTATCTCAGTGGGGAGGGGGGGAGCCAACAGCTGATCAGTGGTTGGATATAGTGCATGGCAAGAGAACATCAAAACTGTAGGCCAGTAACCCAAAAGACATTCAGATAAGGAATCAGAGACTAGCCGAGAAACAGCTCATCAGTAGTACATGTGAAAGGGATCTAGGAGTCTGAGTGGACCACAAGCTGAACATGAGTCAGCAGCGTGATGCAGCAGCTAAAAAAGCAAATGCGATTTTAGGCTGCATCAGTAGGAGTATAGTGTCTAGATCAAGGGAAGTAATAATGCCACTCTATTCTGCTTTGGTTAGACCTCACCTGGAATACTGTGTCCAGTTCTGGACACCACAATTTGAGAAGGACATTGATAAGCTAGACCATGTCCAGAAGAGGACAACCAAAATGGTAAAAGGTCTGGAATCCATGCCCTATGAGGAGCGGCTTAGGGAGCTGGGTATGTTTAGCCTGGAGAAGAGAAGATTAAGAGGTGACATGATAGCCGTGTTTAAATATTTGAAGGGATGTCATACTTAGGATGGGGCAAGCTTGTTTTCTGTTGCTCCAGAGATTAGGACACAGAGCAATGGACTCAAACTACAGGAAAAGAGATTCCACCTAACATTAGGAAGAAATTCCTGACAGTAAGAGCTGTTTGGCAGTGGAATGCACTACCTCGGAGTGTGGTGGAATCTCCTTCTTTAGAGGTTTTTAAACAGAGGCTGGATGGCCATCTGTCAGGAATTATTTGATTTGTGTATTCCTGCAAAGCAGGGGGTTGGACTAGATGGCCCTTGTGGTCTCTTCAAACTCTATGATTCTATCAGCACAGCAATAGCATTGAAAGTAGGAGGTACTAAAATCTGCTGTGGGCTTCCTCTTCTGGCTTCTCCCTCCCTCCCTCATTCTTCCTGCCTACGTTCACAGCCACAGCTATCCACCACAGAGTGAAAAAGTTCAGCAAGGACAGCAGAGGAAATGGCATAGGGAGGAAAACAAAATTCAGCCAAAAACACTATATTGTTCCCAAGAAAATGACCTGAATGGGAAGTACTGCTGGACTGATGTAGTGAAATTGAGGAGAGTGTCAAAGAGCTAAACATGAGTCAGCAGCGTGATGCAGCAGCTAAAAAAGCAAATGCGATTTTAGGCTGCATCAATAGGAGTATAGTGTCTAGATCGAGGGAAGTAATAATGCCACTCTATTCTATGTTGGTCAGACCTCACCTGGAATGCTGTGTCCAGTTCTGGGCACCACAATTCAAGAGGGATATTAACAAGCTTGAACATGTCCAGAGGTGGGCGACCAAAATGGTAAAAGGTCTGGAAGCCATGCCCTATGAGGAATGGCTTAGGTTTAGCCTGGAGAAGAGAAGGTCAAGACAGGACAAAATAGCCATGTTTAAATGCTTGAAATAATGTCATATTGAAGAGGGAGCAAGCTGTTTTCTGCTGCTCCAGAGACTAAGGAGATTTTTCAGACGCCTCTTGCCGCGCAAGCAGCCTTTGGAGCAGTAACGAGGCTGCTGCGCGGCAAGGGGTCCATTTTGGACGATGCCGTTTCTCTCTCGGTGTCATCCATGACTGTTGAGGCTAGCATTGGAGGCGGCCGCGCTGTTTTTCACTCACGGAAGTTGTCCGTGAGTAAAAAACAGCACGGCCGCCTTCAATGCTAGCCGCAACAGTCACGGACAACGCCAAGAGAGAAACGGCGTCATCCAAAATGGACCCCTTGCTGCACAGCAGCCTCGTTACTGCTCCAAAGGCTACTTGCGCGGCAAGAGGCGGCAAGAGGCGTCTGAAAATCTCCTAAGAGCTGGGGCAATGGAGTCAAACTAAAGGAAAAGAGGTTCCACCTAAACATTAGGAAGAACTTCCTGATAGTAAGACTTGTTTGACAGTGGAATACACTGCCTTGGAGTGTAGTGGAGTCTTCTCTGGAAGTTTTTAAACAGAGGCTGGATGGCCATCTGTTGGGGGTGCTTTGATTGTGTATTCCTGCATGTCAGGGGGTTGGACTGGATGGCCCTCGTGGTTTCTTCTAACTCTATGATTCTATTATTCTGTTGTGAAGTATATCAATTTTGGAATACAACCTTCTTCCACCTGTGTCCTCCAGATGTGTTAGACTAAAGGTCCCATCATTCCCAGCCATCATGCCCAATGGCTGCCCTATGAGGATGGGACTTATAGTCTAATGCATCTTGACAGGATCAGCTCTTGAAGGCTGTTCCAATGTAATCAATAGCAAGACATATATCTTCCTACACTGCTGCAGTACTATCTGTATCAATCCAGAATGAGGTACAATTATTTATGTAAGTATGTATGTATGTATTCGTTTCATGATGTCTGTTTCAGTATTTAACATACTTTAAATTAGCCAGTACTGCCATCATATTTGTCATATTATCATATTATACCATACAATAATTGATATAAGAATACTAAGTTAACTACTTAGGGTATTTGTTACTATAAAGCATTATAAATCAGCAGCCTTTTAACCACACTAGAATGTACAAATCTCCTTTTCTATAGACATCTACACAAACACATGCAAACCTCATAAATTCACACACAATTCACTGAAGAAAGTGACTGTGTGTAAGATTATATGTAGATTAAAATGGGCTTTCATTACAAATTCATGCACTTAAGAGAGAGTGTCTGGTTTAGTTTTGTTTTTTCAAATCTTCAGCAGTTGCTTTTTGGCTTCAAAACCCTGCTTGCATTTTTCAGATAAGCCCAAGATGAAGGTATTATGGAGTCTGTCAACCACCCTTGTTCATTGATCCCTTCTCATTTACAGATTTGAGACTGAGGAAGATGCTTCATTTGGACAGCCAGAACCAGTATGCCAGCTGCATCCATTCCTTAAAGTATCAGATCTAGCTACAGTGACACATGCATGCCCTCTATGTGAGGCTGCTTTTGGAAACTGGGTATTTTCAGTGGGTCCAAAATGCTGCAGCTAGCTGCTGACTAGGGCTGGTTACAGGGAACACATCATTCTCTTGTTGAAGTCCCAGCTGTGATCTTTAAAGTCCTATACAACTTGAGTGCAGACTATGGAGATTTTCAACGGGGCCAAAATGCCCTGTTACTGCCCCGCCACCTCCTCTCCCATTCCTGCCATGTACATCTTTTACACGCTTACCTTAATTCCGTGGCAGGAACGGGCTCCCCCTCCCCTCGCTGGCTGGCCATAAGTGCAGCAGCCGTAAGGCTGCTTTTACGACCGGCCATTTGAAACATTATCACGTTATCACATGATAACGGTCGGGTGGTAAATTTAAAAAATAAAACTCCCCCAAATATAAAATCAGTTCACCAAGCACAAAAACACACTTTAAATCACACAATCAAAACAGGGAGGGTAAAATAAAGGGTGCCACTTACCTAGATGTCCAGATCGAACCAGGAAGTGCTCAGAACGGGCCTCCCCTCCACGGCTGTCATTTCGGAACAGGAATGGGGCTCCTGTTCGCACACACCCGTGATTGCGTGATAGCGACGGAACAGGAGGTCTCTTCATGATAAAAAAATCATGATTACATTGTTCTGGAATAGTCACAGGAGCAGGATGGATACAGGACAGAACAGGGTCAATGTCATCCGAAAGGGAAAACCTTTCCTGACCCTGTTCTCTTCCTGCCACAGGATATAAGGCCTGTGTGAAAATCTCCTATCTGAAAGACTGTATCTCCATATATGAGCCTGCTTGCATTTTAAGATCTTCAGGGGAGGGATTTTTAGGTCCCACCAAGATCACAGACACATTTGGTGAGGACACGGAGAGAGCCTTCTCAGTGGCTGCTCCCAGATTGCGTAATTCTCTCCCATAGGAGGCTCATTTGGCCCCCTCTATGCTCTCTTTCTGTCAGCACATAAAGACCCTTTTATTATGGAGATGTTTGGCTCTTAAATCATGTAGAAGAAGGGGATTTGAATGGAATGTGCTGTGTTTTTATCTTTTTAATTATGTTTTAAATGTGTCTTAAACTGTTTTATCTATGTGTTTTAATAATGTTTAATTTTTTAAAAAAAAACTTTTGTACTAATAGTTTTTAGCTCTACTGTACTTTGTTTTAAGTGGTTGTAAGCCATCTTGGAGCCTTTGCTAGGAGAAAGGTGGGGCAATCAATCAATCAATATTGATTTTTCTGTTAGCCACCATAAGGAGAATTTCCTGACTTACAGCCTTCATCCTTTCAAGTTATTTCATCTGTATTTTCTCTATCTTTCATCCAAGTCCTCTCTTCTCTGGCTTCATAGCTTTGAAATTGTGAACTTTCCCTCAGGGACATGATCATTTGACTTTTATAGAGTGCCTAATAAGTTCTATCAGCTAATAGCTATTCTGGCTATTCCAACCATTCACACTGAGACTAGAACATTTCAAGGGACATAGGCTTCTAAACATAGTGCTTAGCTCTTGAGTAGCCTTTGAGATTTTACTGTTGTTCATGAGATGACATGACTCACTGGAAAAGAAGATAATACTCTATAAAGTTGAAGGCAGTAGGAAAAGATGACGATCACAATACAGATGGATTGATTCAGTAAAGGAAGCCATGGCCCTAAATTACCAAGAAGTGAGCAGAGCTGTGAACAACAGGTTATCTTGGAGGTCTCCCATCCATAAGGTCAAAACCAACTTGATGGAAAATAACAGAAGCCCCAAGCAAAGCTTATTTGCTTTGAATGTAAAAGAGAGTGCTGAATTACTTTGTTTTACTAAATGTGTCCTATAATTGTTCAATGTGTGTTAAATATTATGCATTCCACCTTAGGATTTATTTATTTTTTTTAAAGCAGGGAGGCAGCAGCGTGTCATTTTGAAATCATTGATGATAAACATAATTAAGTTTCCAATGGATGCAGTTCATCACCAGAAAGAGCTAGAATTACATTAATCTGTTTCCCAATGCATTCCTTGGGTACATAAGCAGTTGCTGTACAGCAGTTGCCATAGAGATGTTGAGTGCTTGCTAAATGACAAAGTAACTTGTCTATATAGCTTTGTGAAAAAGAGGGGGAAGGTGTTGACAAGACAACTTCTCTAGGAAGATAAGACTTCAGCTCTGAAGAAGTTGGCAAATCTTGCTGAAGGCGAAAGAGATCCTTTTTTTAGGTTGGGCAAAGCCTGCAGTAAATATGTCTATTTCCAGTAATAATTGTGAAGGGCTATGGTATAATGAAGTCCTTTGAGGGAGGGGAGTCAGAGAAGGAGGCCTCCGACATTCATATTAATTTTATAACAATGTATCGAAAAAGAAATAACTTTGGCTTGAGGAAGCAAAACTTCCAAGTAGCAACCAAGACCCAAATGCAAAAGGACACATATGGGAACATACATCCCCCCGCAAAAAAAGCCATCAAATCAAGGAAATTAAAGTCTGCTATTGTAGTTTATAAATCAGTTTAATATACTGTATATATTTTAGCTCCACTTAACAAATCCCAAGACATCTATTTTTATATGATGATTCTGAATATATCCAATCACATTTTTCATTGCATTATGGACATTAAAGAAAAGCTTAATGCTGGGATTGCCAGGTGAAATATGGGGCAGGGTTCCTGTCCTTTAACAGTTGTGTAGATGGGGAAGTTTCAGCAGGTCTTCTTTGTGTGACAACCAACACCTTTTGAAATTGCCTCTTCTACACAACCATTAAAGGGACAGGAACCATGTTTCTTATCTCACCTGGGAAGCCTACTTAATGCCAAATGAGCATATCAAACTTGGTTGCACAATCTAATTTCACTTTCCTGTTGTAGCACTTTAGAACAGTAAAGAGTGGGGCGGATGTCATACCATTTCCCAGTATATCACAAAGGAGTCCTTCAAACCAGATGAGCCAATGCATTTGTGTAAGTTTGTGGCTGAAAGGATCATTACTACAATTGCATTTGCAATAGAAATGCAAAAAATCAAGGAATGGGACAATTGGATGAGGGATTCCGCAGTTTGGGAGAAACATAATCTGGATTCTCAGGAAGAAATGAGTGAGACTTCTCCAGCTCGGTGCTCTCCAAAACTGTTGGACTACAGTTCCCATTATCTACAAATAGCACAGCACTGGAAGGATGGAATCAATTGGGTTGAAATGCAGCAGGCAAAGTACTAACATGAAAAATGTAATTGGATTCAAAAAGTCCTGATAACACCTTGCAGCAGATAGCCAAGTCCTGCTGTTATATTCCTTCTACCTGTCTCTCTTGTCTCCCTGAAACAAGGAACTTTATCAGACTAGCATCTAAAAATGCTGTAATTTCACAACTGAGGAAAGTGGAAACATAGTGGCATGATTACAGTAATTATCGCACATCACAATAATTTGTGTGATACTACCACCATGAAATTATTGCACAACTACCACAAATGGTTTAAAAATGGGATTTCAGCTTGTGCTATAGTAACACTTTTCTTTGCATTGCCTTCTAATGACAGAGCATTAATGCTTTGTGCTGGTCCATGCGTGCACCTGTAAGAAAAATGTTCTCTTACTTCTGTGATTTTGTATGGGCGAGATTTTGGCTATTCTTGCAAGAAGACACGCCTTCAGTTAAAACATCAAAAACAAATACATAATGAAATAACTTCACAAATAAACACTTAAACAAACATAAAAACCTACCAAGCAACAGTATTAAAATGGTGTCCTGTTAGTCTTCTTTGCATTCTCCCCTGGAAATTTAATTATGTGTTCTCATTGGAAAAGGGGAGGGGTAAAAGAAAGCCACTGCCCATTCACACCCTAATCATGCAATTACAACAGGATGTGATTTCACACACTTGTCAATACCACGAAAAGAGCAATATTGAGGGCTATTGACGGGTTTTGCCCATCAGTGAAAAGTTACACATGTGTAATTAACAGGTGGAACCGACATGGACCACAGGAGGATGACAACGTTGTGCAATAACAAGAACCTATTCATGCTACTATCCTGTCGTAATCACATGATTTCAGCACACAGTGAACAGACTCTGGCCCTGAGGCTTTTTGTTGTATACAAGCATGCATGTACACACATACACATACTGTGACACACATTCTGATGTATTAGAATTTGCCTTTTATTCTTCTTATATGCATAAACCCGCCATATTTTTATCCCGCTAGGATCAAAAGATTTTCTATTTTCTTTTAAACCTCTATCCCTCTCTCTCTCTTTCTCTCTCTGCACAAAATTGTCAGTCCATACTTGAATCTATTTTTTTCTCTCTCCCCCCACTCCATCTTACTGTCATAAAGAGAGCAAAGCATAAGTAATTCCTGATGCTATCCTGGCCACTAAATGATTTTGCTGCAAAGGCACTCATCAATTATATTTAAACCATTTCATTATGCTAGTCTGATTGGCTCCATCCCTCCAAGTACATCTTTATTCAAAGCAGGCAAGCAGGAGATTTAAAACTAAAGCCATACAAAATGTAGCATGCGCTAGCTCTCAGGAATTCACCCACTATGAAATTATCCATGGCCCAGGGAGCCACATCTCAGTGCTGGAATGTGTGTAGCTGCCTAGCAACAACAAAGAGCATCCAGTGTTAAACTGGGACTGATTATAAAGAGTCTGTCAAATATGGTAATCTCTTGTCAGGAAAGTGGAGGTGGTTTCAATTAACAAACAATTCTGGGCTTATTGAAAGCACAGCAGTTCCAAAAATAGCATTCACAGACAGGATCAAAAGTACTGTAAATAATTACCTCTAGTGTCCCTTTGCAATGCAGCTCTCATTTCAATAGCCTATGACCTGACTGTAGATCATTCTTGTATTCATCTGGAATACCTTTGCCATAATTAAGACAATTCTGACCTATGCATCTACCCCTGTCTTGCCTCTGTTCTGCAAACAGCTTTGATCAGGTTTGATGAGTTACTAGCAAGAGACTCAGCCACAGGGGGCTGTTGTGGTGCTCAATGCTTGTAACTACTCAAAAACAGTCTGATAGAAAGTAGATCACAATCTACTGGAAGATCACTGGATGATTTGAAGCAGAGTTTCTCTCCCCAAAGAGTTTTCTCCCTCACTCTCTCACTCTAACTTTGTAACAACGGTAAAATCAAAAATGCTTTTTGCCCCATAAAATTAAAGTGTTAGAACCCCTGAGTCCAGGCTACTTGAAGAACAGTATCTCCCTTTATGAGCAAAGTCAGATGATGACAAAAACAGCAAAAATAACAAGAGTTGTAGTCCAACCAAATAAAGTTTTCCAAGCTCTGTTTTAAACAGAAAGCAGTCTATAGTAGCTGGTGGGTGAAGGAGTGTATGTGTGTGTGCGCGCCTTCCAAGGAAATGCTCTCACCCTGAGATTCCTCCCATTCACCCTGAGGACTATAGAAAAAAGCGAGACCCAAAAAAACATCAGAATGTGGTCAAATGGCAGAAGCTATTACTGAGAAAGAATACACAAGCTAGGAGAAGTTGCAGTAGTTTGCTTTTGACTAAGCCTTCTGGGAAGGGCAATATTTTGCCGCTGCCTCTCCCCCCCCCCACTGTGTTAATTAAGTTACTTTTGAACTTCGTACGCAGTTTGAAGGAACTGAATTAAGCTGAGGACAACAGAGGAAAGTGGAAGAAGGAAAGAGAAATCAGGATATGGTCTCTCTCTCTCTGGTTCTCTCCTGAATCACAAATGAAGATTCAAGAAGGACTCATCCTGCGCTTTCTGCAAGCGTGCTGATGACTAAAAAGGCCAATCCGAGATAAACAAGTCCGGTTGCAGAAAGCACAGCAGAAGGTCTCCTTGGGTGATGTTTCCAGGTTGTGATTCTTTCTGCGTTATCGTTTCTCTTCAAGACTGGTTTGGTGTGAGTTCTCAAATAAGGCTGCAGCATGGTGGATAGTGCGTCTCCATGCCTCCCGATGTGAGGCCAGAGTGGACCATTTTTGGTGATCAATTTGGCCGAGCCTGAGATGTTGTTTCAGGGAGTCCTTGTATCACTTTTTTGGAGCACCGCTCTTACACTGACTTATATCGAGTTCACCGTAGAGTACTATTTTTGGGAGGCGATGGTCCTCCATCCTATAAACATGCCATGCCCAGCGCAGCTGTGTTCTCAATATCATGGCCTCAATGCTGGTGATCCCTGCTTGCTCAAGGACAGCAACATTTGTCACGTAGTCAGTCCACTGTATATTTAGGATTGTGCATATACAGCGCTGAAGAAAGCATTCAAGGAGTCGTAAGTGTTGGTGATAGGTGACCCATGTTTCAGACCCATAAAGGAGAATAGACAGTACAATGGCTCTATACACATTGATTTTTGTGCTTCGCCTCAGGTGTTTATTACTCCAGACTCTTTTGTAAAGTCATCCAAATGCGCGATATACATTGGCTAATCTGTGATTGATCTCCCCCAAACTCCTTAAAATGATTATCTTGCTACACGAGGGCCAGCACGGTCAAGTCAGATATGGCAATGCTCTTTCAGAGCCCTTTCTAATAACTACCAGCCAGCCAGCCAGCCAGCCAGCCAGAAGAAGACTCTGCAGGGCTGTGAGGAAGCCTTCCTTCCTTCCCCATTACATCAGGGTAAGGGCAGCTGAGGCAGCAGGGAGTGGGGTGCGGCCAGGAGTGGCTGGTCTTAAAAGTCATTCCACCACCCCCACCCCAGGAACACCTACCAGCCAGCCAGCCAGCCAGCCAGAAGACTCTGCAGGGCTGTGAGGAAGCTTCCTTCCCTGTTACACCGGGGTAAGGGCAGCTGAGCAGGGAGGTGGGGTGTGGCCAGGAGTGGCTGGCCTTAAAAGTCACTCCACCCCCCCCCCACCCCAGGAACACCTACCAGGGGCCGGGAATGATCTGGGAGCGGGAATTGAGGTTGTGTGGGGGAAGGGAAGGTATGGCGGCAACAGAGTGAAAAATTGTTACAAAAGAAGGCAGGATCGATGTTTAATATCTATCCCGCCTTCAGTTCACTCTGTTTCCCAGAATAAATTGGAGAGCGCACCAACCATTCCACAGACCCTTACTCTGCTCCTTTGCAATGCCAGGTCGGTTAAAAACAAGACACATATTATCCATGACCTTTTATTGGATGAGGCTGCCGACCTGGCATGCTTTATGGAGACCTGGCTGGGAGAGGCCAGTGCTATGACTTGGGCGCAGGCACTCCCGGCCAGGTACTCAGTTAGTGAGCAGGTAAAGAAAAGTGGGCGGGGGCGGGCGGAGTGGCTCTGGTTCATAAAAACAATCTAACCTTGAGCAGGAAGCCTATCCGGAACACAGTCCACATCGAGTGTATGTACCTAAGCCTGAGGTCCAGGGATAGGTTAGGGATTCTGTTAGTATACCGGCCATCCCGTTGTCTAACAGACTCCCTAACCAAGCTAACACAACTGGTCTCAGAGTTGCTGCTGGAGTCACCCAGACTTTTAGTTCTTGGCGACTTCAACATCCCACTCGAGACCAGCTTGCTAAATCTAACTGGCGCAGCTCGGGAGTTCATGGAATCCATGACAAACATGGGCCTATCCCAATTGGTTGTCGGGCCTACTCACTGTGCAGGTCATACCCTCGATGCGGCCTTTAGTACGGAACAGGAATATCCGTGGGCGGAGGTTATTAAAACCTCTGCATTGTCATGGACGGATCATTTCCTGGTCAAGATGGAGCTAAGAGCCACTGTCTGCCCCACCGGGGGTGGTGGACCTATTAGAATGGTTCGCCCTCGAAGGCTAATGGAACCAACTGGATTCCAGAAAGCCTTGGAGGGTTTAATGGTTGGTAACGCCGGTGATTCTGTTGAACCTTTGGTTAATATTTGGAACACCGACCTCACCAAGCCTATCGACACAATCGCTCCCAAACGTCCTTTCCAGCCTGCTCCTAACCGTAACCCCTGGTATTCAGAGGAGCTTAGGAAGATGAAGCAGGCTGGACAACGACTAGAGCGCACCTGGCAGAAGACTCGACTCTTATCCGACAAGACTCGTCATAGGAATTTCCTTGATTCTTATCGAGAGGCGATACGTGCAGCGCAGAAGTCTTTCTCCTCTGCACGTATTGCGTCTGCAGAGTCCCATCCAGCAGAACTGTTTAGGGTGGTGGGGGAGCTGACGCAGATTCCACCTGTGCAGAACCCCTTACTCAACCCAACAACGGCCTGCTGTGATGCGTTTAACATCCACTTTGCAGATAAAATCTCTCGGATAAGAGCCGACTTAGATGCCAGTGTTATGACAGAATCTATAGATGAGGTGTCCAGCAACTCCATTGATGAAATTTTATTGGATCAGCTTCAATCTGTGAGTATCGATGACGTGGACAAACTCCTTGGTAGAGTGAGAAAGACGACCTGTCCCCTCGATCCCTGTCCATCTTGGCTGGCCACCCAAGGGGGAGACGCATCGAGAGTACTCCTTAGGGATATTATCAATGCGTCCTTCAGGGAGGGGTCCGTTCCACCCTGTCTGAAGGAAGCGGCGGTTAAGCCGCTCCTGAAAAAGCCTTCCCTGGACCCCTTGGACAGGAACAACTATAGACCAGTCTCCTTGCTGCCTTTTCTAAGCAAGGTGATTGAGAGGGCGGTTGCTTCCCAACTCCAAGCTGTCTTGGATGAAACCGATTATCTAGATCCATTTCAAACTGGCTTTAGGACGGGATATGGAGTGGAGACTGCCATGGTTGCTCTGGCTGATGACCTCCGCTTGGGTATCGACAGGGGTAGTGTGACCCTGTTGATACTCTTGGACCTCTCAGCGGCCTTTGATACAATAGATCATTCCATCCTCCTGGATTGCCTGAGGGGGTTAGGAATTGGAGGCACTGCTTTGCAGTGGTTCCGTTCCTTCCTCTCGGGCAGATCCCAGAGGGTGAGGCTCGGCGACAGCTGCTCTACCAGAATAGAGCTTAACTGTGGCGTTCCTCAGGGTGCCATCCTGTCCCCGATGCTATTTAACATCTATATGAAGCCGCTGGGAGAGATCATTCGGAGGCATGGAGTGCGTTGTCATCAGTATGCTGATGACACCCAGATATACTTCTCCATGTCTCGGTCATCAGCTTCGACTTCAGATGGCATCTCTCCTCTCAATGATTGTCTTAAAGCAGTAATGGACTGGATGAGGAAAAACAAATTGAGACTGAATCCAGACAAAACGGAGGTACTAACAGCTACAGGCCCGAAACCAGGTCTGGGAATACAACTTCCAGTCCTGGATGGAACTACACCCGATGCTCCAGATGTCTAATCAGGTAAATGCGACGGTCAGGAGTGCCTGTTATCAACTTCGGCTGATACGCCAGCTGCGCCCTTTCCTGGAAACTAGGGACCTCGAAACTGTGGTACATGCACTGGTAACCTCCCGTCTGGATTTCTGTAATGCGCTCTACATGGGGCTACCCTTGTGCTTGACTCAGAAACTTCAGCTAGTTCAGAACATGGCAGCCAGGTTGATTTCCGGTGTTTCCAGAAGAGAGCATATAACACCTGTGCTAAAAGCTCTCCACTGGCTGCCTATTCGTTTCCGGGCACAGTACAAGGTGTTGGTTATAACCTTTAAAGCCCTGCATGGTTTGGGTCCAACTTATCTCCGGGACCGCCTCCTTCCGTACGACCCTCCCCGCACACTTCGGTCCTCTGGGAGGTATCTGTTACAGCCTATGAAAACAAGGCTGTCGGTGACATCCCAGAGGGCCTTCTCTGCTGCTGCTCCCAGATTATGGAATGGCCTGCCAGACGAGATCCGTCTTATTAACACCTTAGACAGCTTTTAAAAAGCTGTCAAGACAGATCTTTTCCGGCAGGCCTTTCCTGAATAACTATCCCGGCCCAAGACTCGGCTGTCCTCCCTGAGCTGTAATCAGATTTTTATTTTTTATTTTTTAAAAACTATTGTATGTTTTAATCTTTTTTCTAATTTATATATTTTTAATTTACTGTATGTTTTTAATCTTTTATAATTTAATATTATTTTAAGGGGGGGTGGGCTAGGGTACTGGGACTATGGAGTTTTTATATTGTAAGCCGCCCTGATTGCGTTGCGGAGGGGCGGGATAGAAATAAATTATTATTATTATTATTATTATTATTATTACTAATGGAGTGAAGCAAGGTTGTGTTCTTGCTCCAACTTTATTTACAGTCTTCTTCAGCATGATGCTCCAAAGGGCTATGGCAGAGCTCAAAGAAGAAGACGGCATCTATATATGTTACCGTGCTGATGGTAGCTTGTTTAACTTAAGCCATCTGAGGGCTCACACTAAGACTCTATCTTAGAGATAGAGGGCTCACACTAAGGGCTCACATTAAGAACTATCTAGTCCGTGAGCTGCTCTTTGCTGATGATGCTGCCCTTGTTGCCCACACAGAAGCAGCTGTACAGCGCCTAACGTCCTGCTTTGCAACAGCTGCAGAGCTGTTTGGGCTAGAAGTCAACCTGAGGGAAAGGGAAGTTCTTTACCAGCCTGCACCACAGGACGAACACCACCATCCCCACATTGCCGGCAAATCTGTGCTTAAGTCCATTCAGCAGTTCACCTACCTGGGAAGCATCATCTCCTCAGATGCCAAGACTGACAAAGAGATCAATCACAGATTAGCAAACGCATATAGCACATTTGGAAGACTCAGAATATGGTGAAAGCTCCTGAAATGTGGAGCAGGGGATTAATCAGGACTGGCAGGGGATTAATCAGGACTGTCACTGCCATATGAGAGTAATTGGAGGGTATGGGCCAAGCCCTGAAATCTTAGTGACAAGTGGCAAAATGCTCATGCCCACCCAGCATTCCAATGATTCTAGAATCTTCTTTAGTGTTTTACAGGGGGGTCCCCCCAGCATGAGCCAGTTGCTGGCAGCAATAATAAGAGTTGCTTAATTGTATTCTATTAATGTAAATACACCCAGCAGCTGAGGCAATGATTGTGCTCTTTTGCAAATTAAGTTACTGTGGAAATAAATGCAATAAATCCAAGCTGCAAAATAGATGATCAATTTACTCTTGCTTGCTTCAGGGGATGTAGACAACCCACAACTATTGCTCTCTTCAGAACAGACTACAGCTGCCATTTTGGTGGTTTTAAATATTCACTGAGAATTTTTATTTATTTGTTTGTATGTTATTCAGAGGGAGACATGAAGGACTGCATGGATGTGGCACAGGGGCAGGGGAATCTGATCAAGCAGTGTCTGTGTTTGCTGATTATCGTTACATCATGTATTTCCTTCTCGTGGTGGATCACCAAACACAAATTGTCCAAAACAAGTGCTATCCAGATTTGTTAAACTATAATCCCTATATTCTCAAACCAACCATAGTCCAACACATCTGGACCACGCCAAGTTTAGGAAGATTGTTATACACTTGCTTCTAGGAGTAAAATCCACTAAATTCAATGGAGCTTGACTCTGGATTAGTGATAGGTATATGCTCAAACCACGTAATATGCAGGTTAGGCCCTCAGATTATGCCCTAAATACAAAATATACAAACACGGCATTTTAATTGTTTACCTAATCTGTTAAAAAAATTAAAAACAAATAGGGAAAACAGAATCAAAAGCAGACACTATTGCACAAAATGGCAACAAATATACTTAATTGATACACACTTATTTGTAAGGCAGAAAATGGCTACACACTTATTTGTTGTGCAGAAAATATTATGTCTGTAACTGTAAACTTTTTGCAGATAAATGGTTCAGCTAAATTGTTAGTTTTTTGTGGTATCCTCGCCCCATGTACAGTATATGCAAATGCAAAACTTTATTATTTTGATTCTCCTTCCTGTGAGATAATACACAGTTTTTGGTTAATGATATCAGACTTCTTAAATTTGCCATATTTTAGGTCCAGAACAAGGACAGATTAAGACATGCTTATATCCTAAAATTTAGAGCCTCTTCATATCTTAATTTACCCTTGTACTGGGTACACATATATAAGACTGTGCTCTTAATTTAATTTCTTACACAGTCATTTTTAAAACAGTGATGGTTAGATGCCAATGAACATGTAGTTTCTGTTAGAATTTTTATGCCTATACTCACTAGTTATGAATTTGCAAATTGATTTAAAGGAGCTTATGTACAGAATGTATTTGTGATTATTTTCTATTTGTTTGTTTTACTACACCCTCTCACTTCTTGCATCATTCTAATTTGCAGCCATTTTTTTTGTTTTCTCTCCCTTCCACTAGACCAGTGGTTCTTAACCTGTGGTCTGTGGACCCCCAGGGGGCTGCGACATCCTCACAAATGCTTAAAGGCTGCTCAGCCCACCTCCTCCCTGCAGTGGAGTGGCCACGTGAGAGGGGCAAAGGCTGGGTGGCTTGGCCAGCACATTGCTTCAATCTGCTCCACTCACAAATTTGCAGGAAGAAGCAGGAGAAAGTTCTTCCCTTCCCCTCCAGTGCCTCTAGGGGAAGGTTTAATGGATGGTATAATTGTATTATTATCAGTATACAATAATAACAATAATAACTCATTATTATTGAGTTAAGTCTTGGGGGGCCACAGCAACAAATAATATTTAAAGGGGTCCCTGGTAAAGAAAAGGTTAAGAGGCACTGCACTAGACCATTTTTTGATTAGAAACAGGTAATTTGTAAATAAAGCTACCTTTATATGTTTTACAAAGATTAAGCTTGTTTCTTTCTCTCCTATACCCTTTGGGTGGATGAATGTGGGACTCATTGTTGTTCAACTTCTGCTTTTGTAATTTAATTACTGTACTCTGCTTGAGAGCCAGTACTATCTCTCAACAGTTCCTGCACCTGAACTAGTTAAGAGGAAGTGATTTCAGGAGGTATAGCTTGCATGACATTTGTTCAAATTCTATACAATTGTACAGGAGGGATAAATCTGCCTGTCTCTTTTGCATCTGGCTGTTTAAAATCTGACACAGATGCATTCAAAGAAGCAACATTTCTTTCTTTCACACATGTTTCCCAACAGCAGGAGAGGGTCTCAAAGTGTGTTTTAAACACCACAAGTGAAATTTGCCATGGGTCAGGATATGGAATGCTGCCATAAATATGAATGTAATCAAGATGTTCTGCAGAAGAATCTAAATTTGTAGGAGTTACGCATCTATAATCCAAGAGGCACAGATACTCGCAGTCATAAACATGTACATAAGTGACAGAAATCCAGCAGTTGGAGCTTTCCACCCACGCACTGTCAGTCCTCAACTAGACACATTAAAAGTGCAAAGCTCTGGCCCAAAAGAATTATGGTAACCTTATCCTATTTTTTGCCAGCTCCTCATATCCTCCCTATTTTTTGAAGATGATATGATTTTATGCTATCATAGTACAGTAGGAGATTTTATATATCTATATGTGCAAAAAATAAATATCAGGATTTTAGAGTTGTAAGGGACCTCCAATACAAGAGTCGTCCAACTACAGCATAATTGATGGCTATCTAGGCTTTCCTTAAACAAAGCAGATAGATTGGGGGGTGTGGGGGTGCAGGAAGAGGCAGGACTCCTGCACTTGTAATGGTGGTTCAAGAAATGGCATTTCAGCAGGAGTCATGTAAGCCATACCTGCAAAAATCTCCTCTTCTATTTTCTTTCTTTCTTTTTTTAATATCCTACCTTCCTCCTCACACAGAACACACACAATCATTAAAAACAAAGTACAAATCACACACACATATCTATGTTCCTAGAATTACGATTCATTCCTAGACTTACCATTCATAAATGAAACCAGGGAAAATAGTGAACCCTATTAAAATAAAGGATGTCTGATACAAACATACCATAGAGTCTAGGCATTTTCCATTGTGACACTGTAGTATGCATCCCTATTTTTTCAGCCGTGGACAACTGAAACCCTGGATATTGGTTCCGTGGATATGGGGCTGGTGGCCTAATTGATACAGACATTTTTAAACATTCAATAAATAATTCTGATAAAAACACAAAAGTTAGAACAGTTCAGAATACTTTTATTTTATTTTATTTTATTTTATTTTATTTTATTTTATTTTATTTATATCCCACCTTTCTCCCAGTACAGACCCAAGGCGGAATATACACCTTATAAAAAATACAAATAAAAACTCTCAATACAAAATTTAATATACATTTAAACTATCTTTGATTTAGAAACACAAGTTAAACAACATTAAAAGGCATTTAAAACAAACTAAAATAAAAACGCTCTACATCCCCTCCCTATTAAAACATCTGTCATTATCAAATGTCTCCTTAAATAAAAATGTTTTCACCTATTCGAGGAAAGAGAGCAGGGAGGGGACTAACCAGACTTCCTGTGGAAGGGAGTTTCACAGCATACTTTTAAAAAAAAAAAAAGACAAAAGCACAACCCCATTAAAAGCCCTTTCTGCCAAATGAATTATGTGTCAAAGGCCTGTGTAAATAAAAATGGCTTCTCCTACTGGTGGAAAGAGGGTACCAACAGAGCCTTTCATGGAAGGAAATTCCACATAACCATTAAAGGTGCAGGAGTCCAGTCCTCTTTTTAAAATGGTAGCAGGGCTATGTTGCCATCTCATCCAAAGGACAAACTAGTTTCTCCACTCTTCCATTCCACATTCAGAAACTAACTAAACTAGTGGCTGAACTTGACTTCAACGTTGGCAGTGACCTATGGTAATCTACATTCGAGAAAAGCATGGCATTTTTGTGGGTGGGGAATAGGACAGGTTGTGTGGCACATGTAGCTCTCTCCTCCAAGACAGGGGCAAGGTCAGAAGACTCAGGAGGACCAGCTGGGGAGCTGTTACTTCTGTACTTCTGTTTACCTTTCTCCAGCATACCCTTTAACATTTCACAGATAAAAACAAGAACATCTGTGGCCAAACAACATCAGAGTGTGGTCAAGAAGGCAAAAGTTATTAATGGGGAAAACCACACAAGATTCTTGCCCTTCCTATCCTCTTCCCACTGCTCAGTCAACTGAGAGCAAGCTACTTTTACATGCTGAAGGACTTTATCAGATGGGGCTACAATCACAGAATTACAGTGCAACAGTACCACAAATGGGTTCCTGTTATTGCAACATGTTGTTGTCCTCCCATTGTCAATGTGTGCTTCACCTGTTAATTGCTCATCACTTTTAGTTGACAGGAAAATCTGTGAATAGCCCTCAATATCACCCTTTTCACAGTATTGACAAGCATGCAAAATCACGTCCTGCTGTAATTGCGCAATTACAGCATGAATGGGTGGTCCTTTCCCCCTCCCCTTTCCCAATGAGAACACAGGATGCACAGGATGTTCTTTTAATGAACTTTCACCTTTTCTTGGTACGTTTTAATGTTTAAGTGTTTATTTGTTAATTTCTTTCATTATTTTGATGTGTTTAAACAAAGTTGTGTCTTCTCACGAGAACAGCCAAAATCTCACCCATACAAAATATGGTAGTTTAAAAGTAAAATCCTGTTCTTAAATTGCTAGTGGTGGTCGCACAATGATTCTGTATCGTGTGATTACAGCATAGTATCATGCAATTAAAGCAACATGCAATAATGACAATAATCATGCCACTTTGAAGATTATCAAATGGACTATAAAGTCCACTGCAGGAATGGAACAGAACCATGAAAGGGCTTACCTTTCAGACTACATCATTCTGCTCCTGTTCTGCTCCCATTCTGACCTGTGATACCTTCACAGGGAAACATTAATAGACCACCCGTCCCGTTTCTTTAACTGGATCATGGGTGGTCTGAAAGATGCCCCGTTGCTATCTCGTTATGCTGGTGCAATGCCAGCCCTGGGGGGAGGTCCGTGCCAGACACTTCCAGGTATGATCGGGACGAGGAGGTAAGTGGCATTCTTTTTTCCCCCTCCCTGGGTTACTTGTTAATTTTTTAGGGTGTTTTGGGGTTTGGTTTTCTTTTTTTTCTTTTTTTCTTTTTGAAAAAAATTTGCCACGTGCCCATTCTCTCACAAGAACGGGTGGGATTTCATTTACGGGATGTGAATGCAGCTGCATTCACTCCCGGCCAGCGAGGAGGAGGAAGTTCCTGTTCCACGATGGGGGGAAGTGTCTGAAAATGTATTCCTAATCGTGGGACAGGAATGGGAGTGGGGTGGGTGGGGGGTTAGTGGGATAGAAACGGGTTATAAGGGCTTGTCTGATAATCTCCTATGTTTCCACTTTCCTCAGTAGTGGAACTACAGCATTTTTAGATGCTACTCTGATAAAGTCTGAAGTCAGTATGGAACAACTGAAGGAAGCTGAGGGCAAAAGGAGAAAGTGCGGGGGTGGGAGGAAGAGAAAGAAACCAGGACATTTTTAAAGCCACTGAAAAAGTGGGTCAACAGAGGATTAATCTGTACTGTCCTTGCCGAAGCAGACCAATAGGAGGGTATAATGGTAGTGCTGCTCCTGTCTGTCTGCCCTGCTTAAAAACCTCCAGCAAAGTGTTCACATTCTTGAAAAACTTCTTAGCAGCACTCAAACAACTATTTTAAACCTAAAACAAACATGTTCTTTTAAAAAAACACTTAACTATTTCAAAAAGAGCCAGAGGTATTTTCTTTCCAGGGGAATTTTTTTTTTTTATCATGACAGGTCTGCTGTGCAAAGTTGCTGCACTAATGCACACTTAAAGACATCATGTAGCAAGAAGATCTAAAAGGATATGTGTAGGGCAGGGGCTGGCCATGTGTGTCCCCCTCTAGATGTTTCTTTGACTCCAGCCAGCCATTGCTTCCATGCCCAATGGTCAAGGATGACAGGACCTGTAGTCCAACACCATCTGGTAAGCCATTGTTCCCCCTTCCCTGGTGAAGGTTTAGAAAGCAACATTTTACAGCAGCCAGAACAGCTAAATTGATTTTGCCATATGTTAAGGAAGATGTTAACAGCTGTGACTGACTAATTTTTTTTAAAAAACCCAACACCACCTAATGAGTCAGGCAGCACAGCTTTCAGCATTAATTTCCTAATTAAATGAACAGAAGAGTGCTGGCAGCACCATCAAGGCCTCATCCTGTACAACTTGCACATTTAACTAGTCCTGCAATTTGCTCCCTTCATTGTAGGATTCTAATGGCTTCTCTGGACAAACAGAGACTGTGCCCTAAGCATGCTACATATATTCTTCTATAAGCTCCATCCAGCTACAGTAGTAGGACATCAGCTCAACTGCCTTTGATGGATCAAGGGGAAGATTTGGAGGCTTTCATTCATCACCTTTTCTAAAAGCCTCCAGCACTGGAGAGAGAGAGAGAGAGAGAACAGAAAATTCCCATTAAAAACAGAAAACATCAGATAACAGACTAAAGGGTTACAAAATGAATGTGCAAGAAGGAAAAGAAGATCGCTAGACAAACCGGAGATCATATCTGTCTTTCTTGTTTAATGTTGTAAGGCAGTGACTCTTAACCTTTTCTTTGCCAGAGACCCCCTTTAAATATATATTTTTACCACGGACCCCCAAGACTTAACTCAACAACAACAACAACAACAATCTCTCTCTCTCTCTCTCTCTCTGGCTTTTCTTCGCAAACGAAGATTCAGGAAGGACTCATCCCATGCTTTCTGCAAGCGCACTGATGACTGAAAAAGCCAAGCCAAGATAAACAAGTCCAGTTGCAGAAAGCACAGCAGAGGGTCTCCTTGGGTGATGTTGCCGGGTTGTGATTCTTTCTGCATTGTCATTTCTCTTCAAGACTTGTTCAGCATGAGTTCTCAAATAAGGCTGCAGCATTGTGGATAGTGTGTCTCCATGCCTCCCGATGTGAGGCCAGGGCGGACCATTGTTAGTGATCAATTTGGCCGAGCCTGAGATGTTGTTTCAGGGAGTCCTTGTATCGCTTTTTTGGAGCAGCCCTCTTACGCTGACCCGTGGCGAGTTCACCATAGAGTACTATTTTGGGGAGGCGATGGTCCTCCATCCTAGAAACGTGCCCTGCCCAGCGCAGCTGTGTTCTCAATATCATGGCCTTAATGCTGGTGATCCCTGCTTGCTCAAGGACAGCAACGTTCGTCAGATAGTCAGTCCAGTGCATATTTAGGATTGTGCGTTTACAGCGCTGATGAAAGCGTTCGAGGAGTTGCAACTGATGGTGATAGGTGACCCATGTTTCAGACCCATAAAGGAGAATAGACAGTACAATGGCTCTATACACACTGATTTTTGTGCTTCGCCTCAGGTGTTTATTACTTCAGACTCTTTTGTAAAGTCTTTCAAATGCACTATATGCCTTTGCTAATCTGCGATTGATCTCTTTGTCAATCTTGGCATCTGAAGAGATGATGCTTCCCAGGTAGGATGGACTGCTGAATGGACGTAAGCACAGGTTTGCTGACGGCAATGTGGGGGTGATGGTGTTCGTCCTGTGGTGCAGGCTGGTAAAGAACTTCTGTTTTCTTCAGGTTGACTTCCAGCCGAAACAGCTCTGCAGCTGTTGCAAAGCAGGTTGTTAGATGCTGCAGAACTGCTTCTGTGTGGGCAACAAGGGCAGCATCATCAGCGAAGAGCAGCTCACGAACTAGATAGTTTAGAGTCTTAGTGCAAGCCCTCAGACAGTTTAAGTTAAACCAGCTGCCATCAATACAGTAACATATATAGATGCTTTCGTCTTCTTCGAGCTCTGCTGTAGCCCTTTGGAGCATCATGCTGAAGAAGATTGTAAATAAAGTTGGAGCAAGAACACAACCTTGCTTCACTCCATTGGTTATTAGAAAGGGCTCTGAAAGAGTGTCGCCATATCTGACTTGACTGTGCTGGCCCTCGTGTAACTAGGTCATCAGTTACGAGGGTCATCAGTGGTAGTTCACTAGTAACTGATAATGCTGGAGGGTTTGCTCTAGTCCTTCCCCCCCCCCCCCATGAATTGAACCATCTTCTTAAGCAGCTAGGGAAACCAAGAAGCAATGAATTGTTGCCTTCGCAGCACAGTTCTCAGAAATGTAAGAACTCCAAGGAGGCAATCATTAACCCAGAATTCTGGTTTCTGTACAATGAGGTTCTTACAGTGTTTTTGTGATATCTGGTTTATTTGCAGTGTACATAAATGTAAGTTTTATACCAATGAACAGGTTGAGCATTGATGAGATCTCCCACCATTAAGACTCCAGGGCTGAGATCTTACATGCATGTGTGGCTCCATACTTGTATTTCTACATCCTCCCACCACCCAACAGCTGTCAAGCCCAGGGAAGAGCCACTGCGGCTGTCACTTTCTGTTGGGGAGGGGAGGGAGAGAGGAGATGGTTCAGACCAGAAAGAAGCAGCCCAATCACAGAGGAAGAAATGAGGTTACAGTCTCAAATGGAGTAAACCTGCCTTTCCCTTCCCCCAAGAGCCCAGAGGAGCTGAATCACTTCCCCCTCCCTCCTCTTCCTTTTGGCAAGAAGAGGCAGCTGCACAGCTGTGGGAGGTGGGGGGGGTTGTTTTGTTTTTTGGACAGAGTACAAGGGCAAGAGAATATCCCATTGTGCCCTGTTCAAAAAGGGACTCGTGGACACATAGGCAGCACTTACGCATGTGTAAGTCACTAACAGGATGCTCGCCCAGGGGTTGTTTTTAAGCCACTATTCTAACTGCAGAAATTCCCCAACACTTTTCTTAAAGGCAAATAAATTGTGCTTTGCTCCTTGCTTACATATTGTATTAGTAGGTGTTTCTCCCATTCCCTATACAGGAATAACTCCTTTAAAAATCCGCCTGAGTTCACTAAATAACAGGCCAATGCAGTGGCTCATGCACCATTGTCAATCCCAATTCAGGGGTGCTTAGTCTGGGGAGAGTCCCTCACATACGTTGGTGCCCATTGTGTGTCAGATCCTGGCGCATGAGTCTCTCCACTGGCTACCATTGCACCATAGAGCTCCAGACATTGCTATGTCACAGCAGACTTTGGTGAATACAGACATTGAAAAACTACTCAATTCAATTTTGTGCACACTTAAGGCCATTTAGAAAGATGCAAGTCCTAAGCAGAATGCCAGCCACCATCAATAAAGTGCTTGATAAATATTTCTGTATCTATTTTCACATTTTTCCAACTTCATACTATCAGTTTTTAAACTGCACCATGTTTTTCCCTGTTGCATATTTTGCAACTGATTTTACACACACACACACACAAATCCTGTCACACTCCAGCAGATTTCTGCTCACCCATTATGTTTTGGGGGGACACATTAAGATCACAGGTAACTGGTGCCCTGTGAAGCTGGTGGCCAGAGGGCAGGATTCCTACAAGAAGAGCCAAGAGTCTCTGGAGGCAGAGCCAAGACTTTTCTACTGAACTCTTTCAACTCCAGGACAATCTAGTCTCAGGAGCTTATCACAGGGCAGGTAAATTGCGTCTACAACAGGATAATAGCATCTTTGGCTGGGACTTATCACATGACATTGGTGGGAGACTATTTGGAAAGTGTTACTTTAACAAAAGGAGGTCATTAACAGATTGTTTGTGTTCGTAAAAGAAACACTTTCCAAACAGTCTCCCATCATGAGAACAACAGAAGAGCCTATATGAATGCCCTTCTACCAAGAAAAATGACAACTTGGAGGAGCATAAAAGGAATCATATTGTTCTAGTCAAAGTTGTCTCTTGGAACCTCTGTTTTTCAAACTAGCTGCACACAGACACTTGATCTTAGCTTTCTTAGGTCAAGAAGCTTTTCAAACAAGCTGTATTAAAAAGAAGCATCAATATTTCTGGCAAAACAACTAATACACAAAAGACTCATTTCATGTTAGATCTTTTCTTCCTTTTGGGTGGAAACAATCCTCCATGTAGTTGCTAATGCAACCTCTTTTGTTTTAAATTGTTCATAAGTAGATGAAGGTGGAAAAGGCTGTGGTTGGCATACATGCACAGATGCTTAGCCCCATGTTTGCAGAATTCCAGGATATCATAAATAAGTATCTTCCATCAATCTTCTCTTAATATTTAAAGGTTTATAATCCAAAGAGCTGGCAAAATGGAAATTTTACAAAATAAATTCCCCACAAACACAATTCCAAACCTGTCTGAACTTTAAAGTCTGAAATGGACACAGAATTGATTCAAAGGAGATTTTCACACCAGGGCTAAAAGCCCCGGTTCTGTCCCACCACCTCCTCTCCTGTTCCTGCAATGGAATGGAGGTAAATGTTTGCACACTTACCTCCATTCTACTGCAGGAATGGTCCTCCTCCCTCCTTGCCCGGCTGGCCGTAAATGCACCTGTTGTAAGGCTGCTTTTACAACCAGCCAGGGGAAATCGTGCTCGTTCTCGCGAGAGAATGAGCGGGAGGGAAATTCAAATTAAACCCCCTCAGCTGTCAAATGAAATAATATTTTTTTAAAAAAAATTAAATACAAGTAACCTGGGAAGTGGGGGGAAGGGTGGTACTTACCTGGCTGTCCTGATCGTGGCACGGTCTGCCTGCCATGGAGCTCCTCCCCCATCCCTGTCATTCCAGAACAGGGACGGGATCCTATTTGCACACCCGTGTTCTGTTACAGAAACGGAACCGGGTGCTTAAAAATGACTTCTCCCCATAAATAAAATATCACGGGAAGAAAACAGAATAGCCACAATGTAGGAACGGAACAGGGTGGATGTCATCCGAAGGGGAAAACCTTTCCCGACCCTCTTCTGTTCCTACCACGGGATATATAGCCCGTGTGAAAATATCCAAAGTTAAAGTGACACTATTAACTAGTTAAGTTAAGGGCAGCTGAAAAAGCCATTTGAGTTTGGTCTTTGGGTAATATTTTTAGTAGCACCTAATGAAGGCCTTTTCCATTGTGGTATCACAAAGCAAGTTCTTATCTGTCTTCCCAGAGTAAGTTTTTTTTTTTCCCTTAACTAACAGCTACTGAGACAGTTTGCTTAGAAGAGGTCATGAATGGCTCATTAATACATAGGCCTGGGGCAATTCTGCAGGGAAATGGCCTTCTGAAGGAAGACAGATATATAATCAGCAATAGATGTTGTTCAGAACTTTGAAAGGTTACTTTTGGAGCTACAAGTCCCGGAATTCTGCAGCCAGCACAGCCACTGTCTGTTGTGATGGCTTGTGGATTCAGAGAGTTCTGGTCTAAAAACTTTACTATTCTGAGCTCTGACATTGGTTTCAACATCAGTCACCGTTTTGTTTAGAAATGTGATGTAGCGCAGAGACTGGTGAAAGGGCCTATGATTTAGGAGATTATCAGATGTCGTGGAATGGGGCAAAAAAAACACGTTCCCAACTGCACCAGAAGAACAGGAAGAGAACAGGAAGGGTAACATTACCAGATGCTGTGTCCTTCTGATGTTCCAGGGGTGTAGCGCTGCTGTGGATGAGGCTTCCTTTTTTTTTATTGATGGGGACAAACCACCAATAAAAGGAGATGCATTCATAATGGCCACGCTATGCCCCGGAACACAGGAGGATGATGTCATCTGATAACGTTGAGGCTGCCTGTTCTTCTAGTGATCTTCTGACACATTTTTTGCCATGCGTGATTATCACAGTCCCACCCTTCAAATGAAGCAGGCTTTGGATTATTTAGGACCGGGGGGTTTAATGGTCAGTTTTAAAGTGCAGACTCTCAGTGTAATAGTTCCCATAGCTATGTCCCAACAAGAAGTCAAAACATGGAGACAGCTGCTTTCAACCATATCAATGGTATGTGTGTTATCGCTCTCTCACTCTGCATATGTGCATCTGCATATATACAAGTTCTTGATGTTAGACATGGTACAGACTACATCAGAGGATGATGAAATTATCTCTGTTGCAGGATTTTAAACAGATGTTGAATGGCCACCTGTCAAGGATGTTTTATCTGTGGATTGCTACATTATTATCCAAATCGCTTGTGGAATTCCCACGCAAATATCGAATTTTTAATATGTTTGGGTAAATTAGCAGCAACTCGACTTAGCAATGCAAGAGGGGGCAACAGAGAGGGACCTTTATGCCTATTTCTACCCCTACTGACTCTGAACTGACATACACACAAATGCAAGATGAAAAGTTAACAATGATATTCATTAATGACTTTAAAATAATAATACCAATCATGCACACACTCATACAACAAAGCATTCACAGAAGACCACTAGGAATGGAAAGAAAGAAGTTGACAGAGAAATAGATGGGGAGCTTTTCTGGGGTGATATGACACCTGCCCTTTAGTCCAAAGACGTAGAGCAGCATGGACGGATGAAGCAGGAATAGCTACACAGAGGGGCATAGTGTTCCCAGGAATGGACTCTGTGCACACTGAGGCAGGGTTTGGGGCCAGTAGTTATACCCAAAAACATGCCCTCAGGTGATGGAGTTTTGTGTGTTGAAACAATGGGTTTCATGAAACTCCTGGGTTTAAACAATGGGTTTCCAATGATGTTAATATGTTGCAACTACTTTAAATGTTCTGGTGATTAACTTTACAAAGCATGAGCTGCCTCCTTGATGACTGGGTCTGGAGACTAAGAAAAGAGTGATACCTTCAGACAAAGGATTACTCCAACCACCGATGATGGGATCAATTGTCTGTCACTAGGGTGTGTGCAGGCAATGTCCTCAAGTTTAGCTTGATGTCATTATGTTTCTTTCAGTTCGGAATTTGTTAATAGTCCTTCCTTTGGATGATACATGGCTTAGTACTTGTCTTTGGGATCCTTACAGCAAGTCCCTGGGATTTAATGTCCTTCCATGTGGATGACTATATTAATATGCCAAATTATTAATAAGCCAATTTGGGGGGTTCTTGAGGGTGAGGCTTGAGAGGGATGCTAACAACATTTGGAAGGAAGTTGGACTAGGGCCATGGCCACAATACACAATAACAATACTTTGATATCACTTTAACTACAATGGCTTAAACCTATGACATTTTGGGATTTGTAGCTGTTGTCATTGTTCTTATGGTGATCCTAAAATGACCCTATCACTGGATTCTCTTGGTAAGATTTCTTCAGAGGGGGTTTGCCATTACATTCCTCTGAGACTGAGAGCATGTGACTTGCTTAAGGTCACCCAGTGGGTTTTGTGGCCAAGTGGAGATTCAAACATGGGACTTTATCAGACTAGCGTCTAAAAATGATGTAATTCCACTATTGAGGAAAGCAGAAACATAGTGGCATGACTACAGTCATTATTATGCATCACTGTAATCGCACAATACTACCACCATGGAATAATCACACAACCACCAATAGCAGTTTAAGAAAAGGATTTTACTTCTGTGATTTTGTATGGGTGAGGTTTCAGCTGTTCTTGTGAGAAGACGTGACTTTGTTTAAACTCACCAAAAACACATAAATAATGAGGGGGTGGATTAACAAATAAACACTTAAACAAACATGAAAAAATACCAAGAAAAGGTGACAGGTCATTAAAAGAGTGTCCTGAGTATCCTGTGTCTTATTGGGAAAGGGGAAGAGGAAAGGCCTGCCCATTCACACTGTAACCATGTGATTACAGCGGGATGTGATTTTGCACACCTGTCACTACTGTGAAAAGAGCAATATTGAGGGCTATTCATAGATTTTCCTGTCAATGAAAACAGCAATTAATGGGTGGAGCACACATTAACCATGGGAGGACAATAATGTCATGTGATAACGGGAACCCATTCGCAGTACTGGCGCACTATAATTCTGCAATTACAGCCCCATCTGATAACGCCAGTGCCAGGATGATGATCCCCTGCCAAAACCAGAGATTTTTGCAACAGAAGCAGAAACTGGTCCATTCCAGGCAGCACCTGAAGATTTGGGGAAAGAGATGAAGGCCCTGCACCCTCTCGTGTGATGACAGTTAAAATGCAGGCAACAGACACTCTAGAAATGCTCTTCACTATCTTACATAAACCATGCCAGCTGGACTAATTTACCACTGGCTATAGACTAGCTCAGCCAAGATCATTCTGGTACAACTAGGCCTGTGGCTCACTCCCACCCTGGTCTTAATCTGATCATTTGTCCTCAGAACAGATTCCTCCATTCTGGGCATATGATAATGCCTGGCTCTTGACTTTAATAAATTCCTTGGCCTCAGTCCTGTGAAAAGCCTCAGCTGTACAGACAACGTCTGCCTGTGTACCAGCTGGCGACAGGTGCACATCATTTTTTTTAAAAAGTACCCAAGCTGCTGCGAATTGCCCACAGCAAAATTTGGCGGAGGATATGACATATATAGACCAGCAGCAAATGTTGCTTCAGCCGTGGGAGTTTTCCACTGGGAAATATATTTATTATTTATTTATTAACCACATCATAAAAATAGTTATCTCTCTCTGGCTTTTCTTCGCAAATGAAGATTCTGGAAGGACTCATCCCGCGTTTTCTGCAAGCGTGCTGATGACTAAAAAGGCCAATCCGAGATAAACAAGTCCAGTTGCAGAAAGCACAGCAGAAGGTCTCCTTGAGTGATGTTTCCGGGTTGTGATTCTTTCTGCGTTGTCGTTTCTCTTCAAGACTTGTTCGGCGTGAGTTCTCAAATAAAGCTGCAGCATTGTGGATTGTGCGTCTCCATGCCTCCCGATGTGAGGCCAGGGCGGACCACTGTTGGTGATCAATTTGGCCGAGCCTGAGATGTTGTTTCAGGGAGTCTTTTATCGCTTTTTTGGAGCACCCCTCTTACGCTGAGCCATGGCAAGTACTATTTTTGGGAGGCAATGCTCCTAGGCTATAGTTAAAAACATAATCACGAAGTAAATAGAAATCAAAATAAATAACTGAAAAACCAGCACAGTATAAACCCCAATAAGAATATACCAAAACAATGCAAAGCTTTAAAAAGCCATTACTGCACCCAGGTTCTGGAAAAATTAAAAAACCTAGGAGAAGAACAAACATATTGGCCTAGTGTAGAAAACAACAAGGAGCTCCAAGAGGAGCTTCTCTGGGAACAGTATTTCAAAGCTGAGTGACTATCACTAAACAGGCCCTCTCTTGTTCACATTTCCAAACCCTCAGAATGAGGGCTATTGAATGACCTTAAGGCAGAGTTCCCCAACTTGGTGCCCACAGTGGCCCATGGTTTGAGCATGTGTTGGGTGTGTCATCATCTCACAGTAGCTGGATGAGCCCTTTCCCAGCCCATGAGTCACTGGTGCCTGGTACCCTCCAAATGTTTTGTGCCTCAAATTCCATCATGTTGTTAGAGACCACGGAGGCTTTAGTCTAAGGTCTTTATCAGACACAGCAACTATGGTGTCATAACGATGTCTAATGAATGAGAAAGGGCATCCGTTTGGCACAATGTCATGCTTTCGCGATTATGTTTTGAAAATAAGGCATTTTTTTAGTGTTGGGCCAAGCCATCAGTTGATCGGCCATGGCTTTTTTGCATAATTGCAAGTGTGTGAAACTGCACCCCATTCTGCTGGTGCAATTCCAGCATCAATGGGAGGTCCCCATCAGAACACTTCCGGGTGAGAATGCAAAAACTAGCTATGAGATGCTCTTTTTATTAACCTCCCCATTTTGTAGGCAATTTTGAAAGTGTGTTTCAGCACTTGTGTGTTCAGTTTGATATTTAATTTAGCTGTTTTTAGACTTTAAAAGAGGCTCGCATCTTCTCAAGAGAGCTGCTGAGATCACCCAGCAATGCCGAAGTACGGGGCTGCTTTTCACGCTATTACGGCAACGTTTGATATAACGGGCTCTTTTGCTGCCACACTGATGGTTTAAAATATGGTGGCAAAAGAACATTTTTTAGAGGCTTGTCTGATAAAGTCCTTAACATAACTGGAGGGCAGAAGCTTCAGAAGTTATTTCATCAGGTACCAAGATCTTAAGTCAAATGTTAAGTCCTGCCACAGAAATCCCAAGAAAGGAAGAATGAAATAGAAAGTATTGTTTGATTACAGCTTAGAACTTTTGTTACTGTGATGGCATCCATTCTTCTAGCTGCAGTGTCTTTCCCTCTTTCTGAATTTACAGACCTCCTCCTCTGTGAAAGTTTGTTCAGATTTCTTTAATTCCGGAAAATGTGTATTTGTGCAGGATCTCTTACTCCATTCTCATATAGTGATCATAGTTTGAAACAGACACAATATCTGTTCTGCTATCACCCAGAACAAGAGAGCTGGGCCAAAGCTAACAAAATGAAATTCAATACAGAGAAATGTAAGATACTGCACTTAGGGCAAACAAATGAAATGCATAGATATAGGATGGGGGACACCTGGCTGAATGAGACTACGTGTGAAAGGGATCTACAAGTCCTAGTAGACCACAAGTTGAACATGAGTCAACAGTGTGATGCGGCAGCTAAAAAGGCCGATGCAATTTTGGGCTGCATCAATAGAAGTATAGTGTCTAGATCAAGGGAAGTAATAGTGCCGCTCTATTCTGCCTTGGTCAGATCTCACCTGGAATACTGTGTCCAGTTCTGGGCACAATTCAAAAAGGATATTGACAAATTGGAGCGTGTCCAGGGAAGGGTGACTAAAATGGTGAAAGGTCTGGAAACGAAGCCTTATGAGGAGAGACTTAGGGAGCTGGGTATGTTTAGCCTGGAAAAAAGACAGTTAAGAGGCGATATGATAGCCCTGTTTAATTATTTGAAGGGGTGTCACGTTGAGGATGGAACAGACTTGTTTTCTGCTGCTCCAGAGACTGGAACACAGAGCAATGGGTGCAAGCTCCAGGAACAGAGATTCCACCTCAACATTAGGAGGAACTTTCTGACAGTAAGAGCTGTGCGGCAGTGGAACACACTCCCTCGGAGCGTGGTGGGGTCTCCTTCCTTGGAGGTCTTCAAACAGAGGCTGGATGGCCATCTGTCAGGGATGCTTTGATCGTGATTTCCTGCATGGCAGGGGGTTGGACTGGATGGCCCTTGTGGTCTCTTCCAACTCTGCAATTCTATGATTCTAAGTCACAGTTGAAAGAGTTTTGCTGTTGCCTCCTGTGGGATGAACATTCCAGTCCATTTTATTCAGAGCTCAGCAAGATCCAGACCTCATAAGAACACATGCTGGGGAAAGCTTTTTACACTTTTATAGGAACATCAGCCAAAAATAGAAATCCTGTGACATGCTTCACAACTCTAACAAGACTATAATAGTGGACATTTATGACTACAGTCACAAACGGAAATCTCTAAAGGCACATCCTGGCAGGGGGCTGACACTTTCCCAGTTGTGTGCTATGACACACACAAACGAGAGTGTGGGGGGAAAATGTTTATCAATGCATACTTTTAGACGCTTCTCCTCCATCACATAATTAAAAATTTTCTCAACAGTACACCAGAAAATTAAATTAGAAATGTGGGATATACAGTAAGATCACAACAAAACAATAATAAATTGAACAAAATAAAATAGCACAAGATAGTTTGAGAAAAGGCAAGAACCAAGTCCAAAATTGTTGAGATGGGACTAACCTTGTAATGTTGTTAAGTATAAATCCATACTGTTGAAACATTGCTTTTGTAAATAATATAACGGATACCCCAAAACTACCTGAATTTCAGCATAAATATTGGAAAGATTTGTTATAGGACCCCAATACTTTACTCTCTGAGGAAATGAATATTCAAGATTATTAACTGGAAAAGGAGAAGAGAAAAATATATTTTTATTCTTCTGGGGAAATGATCATGCTTTTGAGAGGGTTTCTTTTGACTATACAGTAATCTGTTTTGTCACATGGAGGTGTATTTCTTTTTATCTTTTATTTTGTGTTTATCTCTTTGTGTTGGTATTTTGTGTTATATTGCAAGTAAACTGATAAAAAAAATATTAAAAACATTAAATACAAATTGACAGCCAGAAGCAGGACGCATGCCTAATGCTTTTTGTTAATAACATGGCTGGTCCAACCACTGGGGAGAGTGAGGCAATGCTTGAGGCAGCATGTTCTTAGGGGGTAGCCATGAAACAACCACCCAGCCATTCTCCTTGAGTCCCCTAGCCGTTCTCCTCTCCTAGAAGACAAAGGTGTATGTGCTACATGGCCTGTCTTAAACAAGCCTGCCGCTTTCTGGGGCAACAGAGAACATTATCCCATTTCCACTGTTGAAGTAAGATTCAACTGCCAGTCTGGTTTCCTTCTGAACACAGAATGTGGAAGGTGAGAATAACATCTTGTCCTTTTCTCAGGCAGCAAAAAAAGTATTGGGCAGAACCTGGTCTGGCGTGGCAGGGGGTTGGACTGGATGGCCCTTGTGTCTCTTCCAACTCTACAATTCTATAATTCTGATTCTATGAACAACATACATCTTCAGTACTGGATAATTCTCTCTTCCGCATGTATTAGATGGTGTCTCTGGACAGAAATGTCATTTCCTCTGCAAGAACCTCTTGTTGCCTTGAGTGATATGGTATCTTCACAACTGTCAGTGTCCACACTCCCAAAATCATAGAGCACAAGCTTCAGAGTTCATCAGAAAGCTTTATTGCCAGAAATCCAGGAAACATACAATACAAAGTCATCGCTAAGACTGAGAACCTAATGGATACACTCTAAGTTAAAAGTAGTTTACAATCAACAAAATCTGGCTGGCTGCATGACTATTCGTTGTCCATCATCCACTGACACAAGCATTCCTTAAACCCAAAGTTACCATCTTCCCAGGTCTCTAGCCTTGAAACTAAGGTTGTTAATTGCAGATGCCCTGTTATCTCCTTTCCCAAGAAAGAAGACCTAGAAGAAATTAGACTTGTCTGCAATCCTGAAAGGATTAAAAGGAACAGGAGAAATTAACATTCCAGTGAAGGTCCACAGAAAAGGCCTGCATTGGTTCATCCAACTCTAATCCTTTTATATGCTGATAGAAACATTTACATACCACCTTGGGCCCCTTTGACTGCACTAGACTCCCCCTGAGGCCAGAATCTTCTTTCTTTTTTCAGTTTGTCAAAGTGCATGAGTCTGAAATACAGGTATGAATCTACCATGTGAGAAAAGCTATGGTCCATCTGAAAGGGGAGAAAAGACATGTTGCATTTCATCATTTTTGCACATTTCTCATACACACATCCACTGTTCCCCAGTGTCCTTTGTAATATTTTAGTTTATTTGGCCATGGAACATGTTGGATCATTTTACAAATTGCTGATAATATCATTCAGACTTAAGCTTCTCCACCCTGGTAATCTCCAATTGGGAATTCCAACTCTTTGGGGCTTACCGCATGAGGGAAGGAAGTGTCAGTGTACCCCAATAATAGCACTGCCTGCCTTGCCTTATTGCAAAACATCAGCATGTTTCAGCTGTTCTCCCATTCCAGTCCTGTGGGAGATGGCGGTAAACGTGAGTCTTTTTGCTAACTGAAAAAACCATTAGCAAAAAGGCCCACCTTTGCCACTGTCTCCCATGGGACCAGAATAGGAGAACAGCTGAACCACGCGTATTTCATGCAATAAAGCAAGGTAGGACACACTAATCATGGGCTTCACTTCCACTTCCCTTCATTTGTGTGATAAGCCCCTTTGTCTCCAACATACTTCAAGAGCAGCAGCCCAGGAAGGCTCAGGGGTTGGGAAAGGTTGTTTTTTTTTTTTAACTACAATTCCCAGAATCTCCCAGGCCACACTGTTGGCTGAAAGATGCAGAGAATTGTAGAGCAACCCCACTCCAACAACAACTCTTCTGAGTTCTGGAAAGGCTGATATGGACCATGAATTACTGATTGCTTCTACTTCTTAAAAGGTATTGCAAATGAGTAGAAAAGTACCATAAGTGCTTGCAGTTGAAAATCTTTCTTGATGGGAAAAATGTTGCTACAGCTGCAAAAGAGACCTGATTATTTCCTGCAACCACTGTTGACCTGCTGGACCTCCTTGACTGCCTCAAGCATGACACATCCTCCTTGGTGGCCTCTAAAAATAAAACGCAGCACTTTTCTCAGACCATTTCCTCTGTCACCTAGCCCTTTCCACTAACGCACTGGAAAGACAGCTAAAGAAATGGTCTTCTGGGCTCTTAAGTATTGCACACATCATTCTGGATGGTTTCCTTTCTTCCTTCATAAGAAGCTTTTTTAAAACCATTAAACTGTAGATCTATCTAAACTCTATCTAAACTAAGCAGTATTGTCAGCCACCCCAACTAGCAGCAGCCTTCCAGGGTTTCAGGTTGGGTATTTCTCAGCCTTCCTTGGAGAAGAAAACCTGGGACTTTTTGCAGGCAAAACATGCCTACTTGAACAATGAGTTTCAGTTCTTTCTCTTTCTACTGCCTAGGAAAAGGACAAATCTTTATCCAATGTGAATGGAGCTGGGCAGCATCCATAAAATGTCATAGTGCAGTGCTCAAACCGCTACACCGCTCAGCCATAGCAACTATGAATATAATGATATTTGGAAATAAATAGTATCTGTATCAGTGAAGAGTTTACCACAATGATGGTATCACAGATCTTTAAGGTATTCAAGATATATACCATTCACCATGTCTGAAATGATCTTCCAGTGTAGTGCATGCTATCTCAATATATTGAAGCAGTATATGGTTATCTTGGTACTTTATAGGAGCAGCAGTGATCTAATGATAAGTTTTGCTATGCAGCCCCCATCAGGACAGCTCCTATAGCAAAACTCCAAAGGTAAATCCAAAAATGGAGGTGGCACTGTTGATCCATATTTTTTTTTTTAAACTTTCTCTAGCAGTTTTAATTTCTACCAAGAACAAGTCTTCTATAAAGCTAATGGGTCTTATTACACTAGACCAAGCCATCCTCAAGTACTTTGGATTGCAGGGATAGCTCATGACAATGCATTGTAGCTAGAAAAATCTACCCCCCCCCTCCCAGGTACTGTAAGAATTTCAGCTAAATTCAGAGAGAAAGGAGGAGCCTGGGGTGGGAGGCAGATGATATCACAGTCCTTACCCATCAAGAAGTCCCAGGGCTTCAATCCTATGAACCCTGGCTTCACTATGCACTAGCAAGAGGAATGGGGGACAGAACAGCAATGGAGCAAGGGAGACAACTTGTAGGAGATTATCAGATGCCCTTAATATGGCATTACACAAATGCAAGGAGATCGCCAAAGAGCTTCCCTTTCAGACGACGTCATCCCTGTCCTGCTATGCTCCCATGCTGGTCCGGTTTTGCCCTCATTGCTTTTTATACATGGCATAAGCCGTGAATAGATCACCCATTCCATTCCTGTCACAGAACGACAGGCGAGTGAAAAGGTGACCCGTTTCCATAGCGTGATGCCAGCTGCAGTGGGACCGTTCCAGAACACTTCAGGGTGCAATCAGGACATCCATGTAAGTGCCACTTTTTGTACCCTTCCCGGGTTACTTGGGGCTTTTTAAGTGTGTTTATGTGCTTGCTGTCATTCTTAAAAGTGTATTTGACTTTTTATTTTTGAATTTCCCGTGTGCTTGTCCTTGTGCAAGAATGGCCCGGAATTTCAACCAGGAAGTAAATGCAACTCCGTGCGAGCTGCTTTCACTCCGCGGCTGCTGAGGGGGAGGGAAGGCACACGATTAAAGGTAGGTCTGAAACTCTTCATTACTGTGTCAGGATGGGGTCAGGAGGATAGCAGGAGAGAAACTAGTGAAACCCTATTTTTGTCCCCATCTGAAAATCTCTGTAGTCTTGTAGATGTTGGATATTATTATCACACAAGCCCTGTTTTCACCATGATGGCATTAGCAAAAGTAAATGGATAAATACTGGTTTTGGAGCCCTCAGTGTTGCATGTCCCTTCAATAGCACGACTGGAGCTGTTTCAGCCATTGAAGGTCTCTTCCAGACTCCCCCTTAACTCCATCTCTGTCCTATGGCCCTACCCAGCATGACTTTCATGTTTTTGTTGTTTTTGTTGTAATGCATTTTCACAATTATGGCAATGCAATTTAGTGAAACAAAGAAAAAAGAAAAGGAAAGAAATGGGGAAGGGGGAGAATATCAGCCTGTTTGGGGATAGCGAAGGGGAAGGGGGAGAGAGAGAGGATGAGGATGAGACCACATGACTGCCCAGTCTCAGGATTGCAGCTGAAGAAATTTATCACACCTGAGAACTCATGGCACAGCAGCACATTTGGGAGCTTATTTACAGATGTTCCCGATCAATGGCAAAGGACACCCTAACCACACTTTGAAGGCACAGCAGCAATGATTTGGAGGCAATGTGCATAGTTTAATTCAGGGCTCTTAGTGTCAGTAACTAATGACTTTATCAGACTAGAATCTAAAAATGCTGTAATTCCTCAAATGAAGATAGTGGGAACATCGTGGCATTATAACACTTATTATCACATGTAGCTGTAATTGCGTGAAAGAAACACCATGGAATTATCACACAACGTCCACTAGCGCTTTAAGAATGGGAGTTTACTTCTACAATTTGTCATGGGTGAGATTTTGGCTGTTTGCAAGAAGACACAACCTTGCTTAAAGCTCCAAAACCCCTAAATTAACAAAGTTAATGAACACACAAGCACTGAAACAAACCTTAAAATGTCCATGAACTGTCCTGTGCTTTGTTTTTGCATTCTCATCCAGAAGTTTGCTTGCTGAGGCCTGGCCATTCACATTGTAGTCTCACGATTACAACATGATGTGTTTTTGCACACCCTCAATACTGCAAAAAAAGCAATATTGCCGATCTATTGACAGCTTGTCCTATCAATTAAAAGGAATGCCTTACTTGCTGCTTGGGTATGGGGTAACCATGAGATGACAATGACGTCATGTGATGGACATTCACACTACCATGGCATCATAATCCCACGATTTTTGCTGCGTCTGATAAAGTCCTAAGAAATATTTAGCCTCTTAGAAATGGGGGGGGAGTATTAAAAAGACAAGAAACCATCAAACTAGGATGCCATGTGGAAGGGGGGCAATAATCTGAGGAATCCCAGGCAGATAAACTGGGCATACCCCTCACCTGTCCCCCTCACCTGATTCTCTGTCATCCATCTTTTTCAGCTGCATTTAAAATGTTCCAGTTTCTTTCTCCTTCCCCCTTTTTGCTCATCTTACTTCCATTGCTACAAACTGAGTGCAAAGAGCAAAAGTAGTTCACACTCAGCAGGGGGGAGAGGAGAGGACAGGAGATGGAGGAACTTTTCCCTTCCCAATAGGCTCAGGCAAAAGTATTCTGCTTCAGCCTCTCCTAGTTTGGGTGTTCTGCCTCATCATGAACTTGCTATCTTGACTACACTCTGATGGTGCTTGGCCATATATGTCCCAGTTTCCATCTGTGAAATGTTGGAAGGTATGACTGGGACCTTGGAAGGTCTGGATTTGGTCTTTGGTTCTCCCATCTCTGCCCTTACGATATTGTTCTGAGGATAAAATGAAGAGTTGGGAGAGGCAAAGAAGAACTTTGTACACTTCCCTGAGCTCCTTGCAGGAGAAGTAGAGCAGAATTGTACCTAAGAATAACCAGCATCAGCAGGATGCAATAAAACAAGTGTTTGAGATTGGCTGTGGCAACAAAGGTGCTGATCCAGAACTGCATCACAGAGGCAGCAGCTGATTTCAAACATGGAACATTCTTTCAGGAAACAGCAAGAATGTGAAGATACTCAAAGATGCCTAAATGCCAGGATAAATTGGGGCACAGGAGAGGGGAGACTGGTAGTGCTATAATTCTGTCTAAAAAAAACTTTGAACGACTGACTTGTCTAGAGTTAATTGGCTTCCTCTGTCTTAGGCAAACTTGATGAAGCCTGAAAGTAGGGAGGGGGAGCTCTTGGTGAATTAGGAGATTATCAGATGTGTTTAAAGTCGTGTTGCAGGAATGGCAGGAGATCACAAAAAGGGCTCCCTTACCACACGACATCGTTCCCCCATCGTTATACACCCACTCTGCTGCTGTTACTCTGACGCTGCTTTTTATTGATGGGAGAGGCCATCAATAGATCTGTTGTTCTGTTTCTGTGATGGATTTTCCTCCGTCCGACAAGGTACCCCATTTTGTTGGCAAGATCCCAACGTCGATGGGTGGTCCCTGACAGAACATTTCTGGGTGAGATCAGGACATCCAGGTAAGTGACACACTTTTTAAAAACTTCCCTGGTTTAGTTGGAAGTTTTAAAGTGTGTGTATATGCTTTTTGTAATTTTTGTGTGTGTGTATTTTGGTTTTTATTTTTGAATTTCCCACGCTCACGTCTTCTCGCAAGAATCCGCGGGATTTACTCCCAGGCTGCCCTATCATCGGAAGAGAAGGTAAGTGTGGTGGGGAGGGTGATTGTTGCGGGACAGGGATGGGACAGGGATGGGAGTGGAGATTGTGGGACAGGAACGCTTTTTGTGTTCCTGTCTGATAATCTCCTTAGATTCCAATTATTAGAAGCTTTATTGGCCTTCCTGTCCAGTTCTACCTATTCTAGGCTCACTTCTGTCACTTTAACTAAAGGCACCCTCTTTTTCTGCCTTTCCTACTGAAATTTTTTACCATCCTGTCACATTTCCAATATATTTGGAGATTATCACACATGGGGGAATGCCACAAAAGAATTGTTCCCAACCACGTCAGAAGATCACAAGGAGAACAGAAAGGGTGACATTATCAGATGCCCATGCCCTCAGCAGTTCCCAGGGTGTAGCACTGCTGTGGATGAGGCTTCCCTTTTTCATCGACGGGGACAACCCGCGAATACAAAGGGATGCCTTACTCATGGCCGTGCTACACCCCTGGACGCTGAAGGAGGATATCGTCTGATTATGTCGCCCCATGCAGTTCTCCTCACGATCTTCAGACACAGTTTTTTCTGCATCGAATAATCTCCTTTGTCTCAGGCGTCAAACTGAATTCTCTATCTCGAAAGTGACATGAGCTAAGGTCACCTATTGCTTTCACTTGGGGATGTAAATCTTTATAAACGTCATTCTCACAGGCAAAAACATATTACGATTTTTTTTCCTAACTGTAAGAAAACGATTGAAAACTATAGATTCTGAAGTCTATCTACTCTTCCAGACGTGTTCTGTATAAAAAAAGTGGGTTTGTTTGTTTGTTTTTGCACAGAAAACAGCATTTCCTGCACAGAATATACTATTTTTTTAAGCAGCAATCTTATTTTCTGTGCAGAAATGCTATTTTCTGTACAGAAAATAACATTTCTGCACACACACAAATGCTGTTTTCTGTACAGGAAACTTGTTTGCTGTACAGAAAATGCCATTCTCTGCATGCGTGCGTGCGTGTGCACACACACACACACACATGTTTTTCACGCAGAGTAAATCCCAAATTGTGATGATTCTTAACTGAGAAACACATTTTTCAACCATTTTCTGAACAGTTTCGAATATTCCTTCATCCATGCTTTGGATTATAACTCCCATCATTCCCAGCTACAATGGCCATGATGGCTGAGGATGATAGAAGCTATACTGCATATCTGATAAGCACCAGGTTGAGGAAAGTGTTTTTCTAAAATATAATCTCATGACTTCTTTAAACTCTGTTTAGGAACAAACATGGGGTATAGTAAAAATTGCTGCTGACATAAAGAAGAGGGAGAGAAATATTTCTTCATTAACTCTACCACTGAGTTTTAACCTTCTTCCAATTATACAATTATTAGTCCCTCAGTTATAATCTCATAACATTCATGAGAAAGCATTTATCATGCTGGCACATCACTGTTCCAAATTACCTTCTCACAAGCTGTATCACAGGATTGGTTCTTCAGATCTTAGCCTATATCTATACTACAACACACACAGTTTTACAATCGTTTGATAGGAATTGTAATTTGTTAAGAGTTCAAGGAATCCTCTGTTGGTAATTACTAATCCCCAATGCAAAACTATATAAGAGCATACAATGAGCCCTGCTGGATCCAATCAGTGGTTCATCTAATCCAGCAACTTGTTTCCTACATTGGTCTTCTGGATGGTGATGATTTATTTTATATCTATTCTGCATTTTTCCCAATACTGGGACCCAAGTCAGTCTACAAGATGATTAAAAAACAGATACAACTAAAGGCAAAGTAAGGTGTCATATTAAAATTCATATTAAAACCAACAAACAAACATTTAAAGCAATTTTAAAACACAGCGAAGAGGGAAGGAAAGCACCAATTATTAAAAAGCCCTTCCTTAGCAGGCAGGCAGTTGCCGAAAGCCCATACAAATAAAATGTGTTTTGCGGCACCTACTGGCAGAAGGACAATGAAAATGAGAGGGTAGCTGAACCTCTCTTGGCTGCTGCCACATGGCAGAAATAATGCAGTTTGACACCGCTTTAACTGCCATGGCTAAATACTATGGAATTCTGGGATTTGTGAGATATTTAGCCTTCTGTCAGAGAGCGCTGGTGCCACAACAAACTACAAATCCCAGGATTCCATAGGATGGAGCCATAATAGTTAAAGCAGTGTCAAACTGCATTGTTTCTGCCATGTGGCAGCAGCCTTGGAAGGGAGTTTCTACAGCCTAAGAGTAGTACTCAACATCTGGTTTACTCCTGTTTCAAAAAAAGGCCTTTCCTAAGCATAAAATAGACTGAGGTGGGTTTAAAGTATGTTTAATGGTTAAAGCATGATGAAATGCTTCCATGGCTCCTAGGAGGTACAGGGGACTTTGGGGTTAAAAAAAAGACTTTTAAAAAATTAAAAATTGCCCCCATGGCACACAGCAAGTGAGTACAGCTGTTCAAGATAACATGGGTGACCTAGTCCTGTGCACTTGCTCACCCCAATTGTCTGATGTGAGGGCAATAGCCCCCTCCTCCTGTCACCCATCATCTGAAGACCTCTAAGCTTGGACATAGGACTTTTTCAAATGGTTGGAAAAACCCATGAGGAGGTCAGGAAAAGAGTGGGGCTGTCACGTTTACACAGCCCTGTTTCAGACGACGCAGTCCTCCTCCGTCCTCCTCCAGTCTTCCTCCTGACCTTCCCCCGTGCTGCTTGCACTGCTTTTTACTGACGGAAAACCTTGGGGAATAAAAAGCATCACCCACAGCACAGGGGAAGGTCAGGAGGAGGAAAGGAGGAGGGCAGAGGAGGACTGCGTCATCTGAAATGGGGCTGTGTAAGCACGACAGCCCCATTCTTCTCCTGACCTCCTCGTGGGTTTTTTCAACAGTTTGAAAAAGTCCATAAGAAAGAGACGTTATGACAAGCTGGCAGCCTTATCCTCTGCAAGCTGATTTAATCTCCTGTTAAAATAATCAAAGTTACAGGCAAGAGCTTCTCCTTATTACTTATGTACTATGAGGGATTTCCTTTTGTCTGTCCCAAATGTCCAATTAGCCTTTGGTTTCATTGGATTAGTCTAAATTCTAGTAATTTGGGATGGTGAGGGAGAAAGATGTCTCAATCCATTTGCACTATTCCATGCATAATTACATAACCTCTGTCACATCTGTCCTTAGTTACCTTTTTTTGAAACTGTAAAAGTACCAAGTGCAATGAAGTTAGTAGGGTAGACTGTTCCACAGGCTGGGATTCAAAGCACCTCAGGTGTGCTTAGAATGCTTCAGAGGACTTTAGTAATTTTTGCTTCTGGCTATAGCAACTGCCTTGCAGTGTGCTGGAACTTACATAGCATTGCATAGCTTAGTGGGGGGAGATATGTCTTATACATGGGGGGTAGTATTAGAAGTCCCCTAACCTTCATGGGTGGCTTTTAAGGAAACCAGAAGCTACTGTGAAAACAGGGAGCTCCCTAAAACCTGGTGTATGAAGAGAAGCCACAGTGAAGTTCTTTGGATTGCAATCTTTCAGGAGAAAGTAAGAATAACATGAGACTGTTTATTGCAAATTGTGGCACACTACCAAATAGACACTCGCTAGTGCAGCAGTGAACAAAGTACAGCTTTTCATATGTTTCTAGATTGCAACTCCCATCAGTCCTATCCAGCATATCCCTGTACACCTTGCTTTCCCCTTTGCTGTTGTGATGTGTCTTTCTCTCCTTCCCTGCAGTTTTCTGCACCACCTCAAAACCCACTCTAGCCCTCTGGAGCAGGTTTTGGAAAAAGACAGGGGGCTGCAGAGATGAAGAGGAATCTCCTGGTTTTCTGGTTCTGTCAAATGAAGCATCTCTATCAGTGGAATTGCCTTGTTGGAAAATCCAGCCCTAAAGAATCACCTAAAAACTGTACATACACTGAAAAATAAGATAGTCCCTGCCTACTATCTCAGTCTAAAAAACACAATACAAAAGTGGAGCCAGAGGAGAAAAGAATGGGAAAGCAAAAAAAAAAAAAGCAAACTGTATTTTTTTTGGTTGATAAATGGATCAGGTTGGACTCCCTCTTGCCATAATGTTCTTTCTGGCAGGCGGCATGTACAGCTTCAAGTAGCCCTTGGCCTCATGGACCATATATAAAGTCAGAAGAAGCACTTCTTCAGCTCTCCCGTGCCAGGACAATTGTCTGTTCTGCTGTCTGGGGGTGACATTTGAGTCAAGCTCCCTCCAGGTGCTTCATCTCAGGCCAGTGGATGATGTCAGGTTGGTCTTCCCTTGGCATGATGTTCATCCAGGGCTCATGTATCCAGAAGGTATGTAACTAAGTGGAGGTGCCCCCCCCATTTGTTTTATGTGCCCCCCATGCCTGGGGTAAGGAAGGAACAGTCTCCCAACAGCATGGAGTACGAAACATTTTGTAAGTGTGTGCCTTCAAGCTGACACTGACATAGGGTTTTCTTGGCAAGATTTCTTCAGAGAAAGTTTGTCATTGCCTTACTCTTGGATGAGAGAGTGCAACTTGCCCAAGGTCACCCAGTGGGCTTTCTTGAATAAGCTGGAATTCAGATCCTGGTCTCCAGAAGTCCAAGTCCAAAATTCAAACCACTACATCATGCTGGCTCTCCAGGTAGTAGACACTAACATATATGAATGCAATCATATATTGTAAATTTTAATTAAATGGTTTTGAACAAGAAAGAGGAGGAGGACTCATGTGGTTCTTTGAAGGGTTTAGGGTTTCATTTGGAGGGGGGGTAGGTTTTCTATCAGCCAACAGTTTTAAAAAGTTTTTTGCCTAGCAATCAAGAGTTCTACTTGTCGCCTAAAGTTATGTAAGCACACTTGCCATGCTGGTGGGCTGTTAGCACTGAGTTACATTTAATCACTTCTACAATGTCAAAAGAGTAAATCTGAACAGTGTGTAGGATGAAGTGCTATAAAAGTACTGTATTGATTTTTGACTGAACAGCAGACTGGAGGAGGGCAAACATTGTCCCCATCTTCAAAAAGGGGAAAAAAGAGGATCCCAACAATTATCATCCAGTTAGTCTGACATCAATACCAGGGAAGATTCTAGAGCAGATCATTAAACAGAGAGTCTGTGAACCTTTAGAAGGCAATGCCATAATCACAAAAAGTCAACCTGGGTTTCAGAGAAACAAGTCATGCCAGACTAATCTGATCTCTTTTTTTGATCAAATTACCAGCTTGGTAGATGAAGGGAATGCTGTGGATATCGCATACCTTGATTTCAGTAAGGCCTTTGACAAGGTTCCCCATGACATTCTTGCAAACAAGATTGTAAAATGTGGGCTGGACAAGTTAATTGTTAAATGGATTTGTAACTGGTTGACTGGCCGAAACCAAAGGGTGCTCAGGAGTGGCTCCTCTTCGTCTTGGAAAGATGTGACCAGTGGGGTGCCACAGGGTTCTTTCCTGGGCCCAGTGCTATTCAACATCTTTATTAATGACTTGGATGACGGAATTAGGGGCATAGTTATCAAATCTGCAGATGACACAAATTAGGAGGAGTAGCTAATACCCTCGAGGACAGGATCAAAATTCAAAATGACCTGGACAGGCTGGAAAGCTGGGCCAAAGCTAACAAAATGAAATTCATTATGGAAAAATGTAAGGTACTGCACTTAGGGCGGAAAAACAAAATGCATAGATACAGAATGGGGGAGACCTGGCTGAACGAGACTACGTGCGAAAGGGATCTAGGAGTCCTAGTAGACCACAAGTTGAATATGAGTCAACAGTGTGATGTGGCAGCTAAAAAGGCCAATGTGATTTTGGGCTGCATCAATAGAAGTATAGTGTCTAGATCAAGGGAAGTAATAGTGCCACTCTATTCTGCCTTGGTCAGGCCTCACCTAGAATACTGTGTCCAGTTCTGGGCACCACAATTCAAAAAGGATATTGACAAATTGGAGTGTGTCCAGAGGACGGTGACTAAAATGGTGAAAGGTCTGGAAGCCATGCCTTATGAGGAAAGACTTAGGGAGCTGGGTATGTTTAGCCTGGAAAAAAAGACGGTTAAGGGGAGATATGTTAGCCCTGTTTTTGAATTTGTATTTGAAGTATTTGAAGGGCTGTCACATTGAGGATGGAGCAAGCTTGTTTTCTGCTACTCCAGAGACTAGAACATGAAACAATGGATGCAAGCTCCAGGAACAGAGATTCCACCTCAACGTTAGGAGGAACTTTCTGACAGTAAGAGCTGTTCAGCAGTGGAACACATTCCCTCAGAGCGTGGTGGGGTCTCCTTCCTTGGAGGTCTTTAAACAGAGGCTGGATGGCCATCTGTCAGGGATGCTTTAATCGTAATTTCCTGCGTGGCAGGGGGTTGGACTGGATGGCCCTTGTGGTCTCTTCCAACTCTACAATTCTATGATTCTATGATAACTAACACAGCTGTGAGGGTGCAAATCTGTGTGAGCATTAACAAAACAAATATGCTTGGTGTGTTTCTAATATTGCTAATGAAATAGCCTGTATTTTCCTGGAGTGTGTTATTGAAGAGAGCTTGAAAATGGCATTTCCCACCTTAATGTCTTGGGTCTGTGGTTAAAAATAGCTGTTTCTGTTTGGGTACCACCATGATCTGAAGATGAAGGAAAAATGACTCTCAGAGAATTTTCCTTAGCAATAGACTGCTAAGAAAACATTCAACTACCAAGAACTACTGAGTAAGAATAGTAAGCTATTTCACCCAAACTACTGTAAAAATGAAACCTCTGCAGTGTTACTTAGAATTAAGACAGGGTATTTGGCCTATACCCAAGATTAACACCTTCTACATCTCTCCCCACTCCTTTGGTCTAACAAATTATTAAGACAGTATTTGCTTGGTTAGTCCTGATTAGAAACACAGCATTTGTCACCTTTTCTCAAGTCAGTGATTATTTTGTTGTTGTTAACTGCCATCAAGCTGAATGAGACACCTCCAAGTCATCCTATCATCAACAGCCCTGCTCAGGTTTTGCAGACTCAGGATAGTGGCTTCCTTGATTGAGTCTATCCATCTGGAATGCGGTCTTCTTCTTTTCCTACTGCCTTCTATCTCACCAAGCATTCTTTTATTTTCTACTGAGTCATGTCATCTCATGATAAGTCCAAAGTATGATAGTCTCAGTTTAGTCATCTTGGCTTCTATGGAGAATTCAGGCTTGATTTGTTCTAAGATCCATTCATTTGTCTTTTTAGCAGTCCATGGGTATTTGCAGAAGACTGATTATTTAGCTATAAACAATGGCTATTTACTTGTCTTGGTTCCCAAAATAGTGGTGGCTCTTCCACCTTTGAACTGTAAATCACCTTCTCACTATTGCAAAAAAGCAACATTTCTAGTGGGGAAAATGGACTGATAGGTAGCCAGATGGGTCCAGGTATCTTTTCCACTCTTGTCTTTTGTAGCTAACTGCTCATTGATCACTTCTCTTAGATCCCTTCCCCTTCAAATGGTTTTTGTTCCCCCTTATGATGCTTGGTTAGTCATGGAACTCTGGGATCATAATAGCTATTTGATGATGGAGATTTTCAGACTACACTGTTATAGTGTTACTATTCCACTTTAACTGCTCTGGCTTCCTCCTGTGGAATTCTGGGGCTTGTAGTTTAGTGAGGCCGAAGATCTCTCTGGCTGGAGTTGTAAATGCCCCTCCCTAAACTGCAAATCCCAGGATTCAACAGGAGGCAGCCATAGCAAATAAAGTGGAATAGCAACACTATAACAGTGTTGTCTGAAAATCTCCGATAATGGTGGTGATCAGCAAACCTGCACACATGGAAGCCAGCTCTACAGGCTTCCAAAGAGCATAAGTTGTGATGTTTTGTTTCCTAACTATATTAGATATCGTATATAACTGTTATGTGTGTGCATCATTAATGAAAGTTATATGAGAGGGTAAGCCCCTTTGAGTAAAATGGGACTTAACATCCGAGCAAATGTGCATAAAATCACATGTTTAGTAAACAAGCCTTAAGTATATTTAATCTCAGTCCCTAAATCACTGAAGAACAGAAGTAATCCTGCTTGTAGGGATTCTTACAATGCCTACTCAAAAGTTTATACTTTGTGAAAACTACCGATTTAATCCTATTCCATCTTTTAGCTTCTTACAAACCTATAATAAAACTCCCCAATCACAAGTGTGTTTTTTAAATCAAAAGCTGTTCTGAAAATCCAAGCATACTCTATCTAGCAAATTACCTGTTACTAATCACTGTTGACATTCCCCAAAGGCCTGCTAAATCTGTCAAGTACTAATGGAAGATATAGTAAGTACTGATTGGGATGTTGTCATATGAGGTACACTTTGGGTTGACACTAATGTGAGAAGAAGGAATATTAATAGGTAAAAAAATCCAAAAGCCTAGGACTCGTGCACTTTTAGTAGATGTGCAGAAGAAATTTCAGCAGGTGTAGCAAGTGAAACTAGCTGAAATTCCCTCTTTTACATAACTACTGAAGGTTCAGGAGTCTTTTCCTTTTTTGCATTTGGGTACCAGGCAATTGCCCCTGTCTAGCTACAACAGGGTGCATATAGTCGGTAGACTGTATATGTCCCTCAACTCTCCTTATAGCCCCCAAAGCCACCCAAAACAGTCCCAAGCTCCTGATCCCTGGGTTTTTTTTAAAAAAAAGGTGAAAATCAGCAGAAAATAGCCCAAATGTATAGAAAATGGCTTAAAATTTATTTAGATCTCCCCAACCCTAAAGAAAATGATAGCCCACCCACCAAACAGCTAACTGTCAGCCAAAAGAAAACCAGAAGGGATAAGGTTACCAGAGTGAAAACTGAGGAGTCTTCTGCATCTTTAATTGTAGTGTAGAAAACAGAATTTCAGCAGGTGTTGTTACACAGTTGAATGACAAGGAAAACTTGGCAAAACTCTCTCATCTCTACAACCATTAAAGGTACAGAAACCCTCTCCAGTTTTCAATCTCATAACCCTAGATGTTCTACCAGTTCTTGGTGACCTGAAAGTCACACTGGTATAGTCTGCAAACAGGAGTAAGACTTAGCCCCCTGGTGCATTTACATACCCTTGAATTCTGGGCTCTACTTGGGGTGAAGCTGACTTAAATTTGCATATCTTTTCCTTCCATGTTTGATTGTTCATTCTCTGATATAGCTCTTGGAACAGAGTTATGGATCCTTCTCACTAGAAAACTGGCAATGTCACCAATCATGTGTTCAGAAGAGGAACCAGGGATGAGGGGAATCAAATGCCTCCCGGTTAAACAGCTTTTTATAGAAGAAGTTTTATTGAACATTTTAAAAAGACATTAAGAATTACAAGTGGGGGGGGACAGAAATAGAAAATAGAAAGCTAAGGTGCAGTAATACAAAAATTAAAAAGTGGAACACAAAAATAGAAAATGAAAAGAAAAAGAAAAAGAGAGGGGGGAAGGTGACTTCCAATCTTCCTTTTGGCAGTTATATATACATATAATTATTCATGCCTCTCTAAAACTACAATGTTATCTTTTTTCAATAGCCTATTCCTTCTCATCATCAAAACAAAAAATTACCAAATCACACTCTTCTTCTTTTTTGCAAAAAAAAAAAGTATTTCTTCTTGTGTACAGAAAGAAGGCAACTCACCAAGGCTTTGATCTTACCACCAGTCAGAAGATCTCTCTTCAGTCATAAATCAATTTTAAATTAGGTATTTAGAAAGTGAGCACATGTGGGTAATCGTATGCTTTCTTCTTGATGAAAGAGAGTTTCTGCTGGCTAGATCTTGCCTCCTAGCCAGCAGTTTTCCTAACCAAGCTTTCCCTGCTGTGAAGCATCTTGCAGGAACATCAACTACCATCATTCCTCACCTGGAAGTTCCTGCTAAACAGCTGATTAGTGCAATGGTTTACTGACTACTAAGGCTAATATACATGCAGGACCAGGTGCCAGATGTGCATATTGTTGGATCAAGGCCAAACAATACAAGGCTGTGGTTAGAAATTACATGGTGCATTTCTAATCAAAGGGCTTGTCTAAACAGGCTATTTACCCATCTTACCTCCATCTTGGAGCCTGAAGTTCAAATGATGCAGGACTCTTGCCTTCTTTCATCTCCAGGTAGTCCAGATGACACCCAAGGCAAAGATGGGGGGAAGCCAGGGTAAAGCCTTTAAACCAGTATAATTAAACACCCAGGAAAACCCGCATTATGCAGGGAAACCCAGATTGGGCCAGTGCAAAAACACAGGGTCTATACCTGCCACCACTGCTGGTAAAGTCACAGCCAGGAAAAAGGACCCCAGCACATGATCAAGGCCCCCTGCACATGACCAGCCTTGATCACATGCTGAAGGCCTTCTTCCTGGCTTCAGAGGGAATGATGCAAGGGAAGCAGCCACTGCAGCTTGTCCTTGCAGATTTCCTCCCATTTCGTCTAGGTAAGTGGGGGGGGGGGACGAGCCAGATCTGGGGCCAGTGGGCAGCCAGCATATTCTGACAGGTCTAGACAAGCCCAAAGATGGAGTATCTTATCTACGTCTTGGGTTGTGTCTGTGGGTTGTTGGGATTTTTTTGCTTACAAAACAAAGCACTTAATTGAAGCACAGTGTTTACAGTTATGTATGCCAGGATGAACACATTACAATTAATGTCATTTTCTGTAGTGGCCCTAGAAATGGCAAAACAAAGTCAGCAGCAGCATTAGCTTTCTGGCACTCACTTCTCTTCAAAGCACTGACACTTCCATTAGAAAGACCTGTGCAGGCTGCTAACTGACATAACGGGCAGCATACAATAAACTGGAGTTTCTCATCTTCTTAGTTTGTACCATTTTGTGACAACACTGATCTCCTGTGCCAAACAAGCAAGAAGATTCAATTTTCATCTGAAAGATACTCACTGAGTTTCAGAAAAAGGCAATCATTTGATCATAACATTCCCTCTTAGTCTATCAGGTACACAGCTGGCCAATCCTTTCCTATTGAAAGCATTTGGCTTGATGGCAGTACATGTGAAAGGGATCTAGGAGTCTTAATGTACCACAAGCTGAACATCAGCAGTGTGATGCAGCAGCTAAAATAGCAAATGTGATTTTAGGGTGCATCAACAGGAGTATAGTGTCTAGATCAAGGGAAGTAATAGGGCCACTCTGTTCTGCTTTGGTCAGACCTCACCTGGAATACTGTGTCCAGTTCTGGGCACCACAATTCAAGAAGGATATTGACAAGCTGGAGTATGTCCAGAGGAGGGCAACCAAAATGGTGAAGGGTCTGGAAGCCATGCGCTATGATGAATGACTTAGGGAGCTGGGTATGTTTAGCCTGGGGCAGAGAAGGTTAAGAGGTGACATTATAGCCATGTTTAAATATTTGAAGGAATGCCATACTAAGGATGGAGTAAGCTTGTTTTCTGCTGTTCCAGAGACTAGAACATGGAGCAATGGACTCAAACTAGAGGAAAATAAATTCCACCTAAACATTTGGAAGAACTTTCTGGTGGTAATAGCTGTTCAACAGTGAAATGCACTGCCACGTAGTGTGGTAGAGTCTCCTTCTATGGAGGTTTTTAAACATGCTGGATGGCCATCTGTTGGGAATGCTTTGAATGTATATTTTTGCAGGGCAGGGGGTTGGACTAGATGGCTCTTGTGGTCTCTTCCAACTCTATAATTCTATGAAAGTGGAGTTTTCCCAATTATGCTTAGTCCTCCAAAAACTGCCTTGCAATTTATCCAGCGCTTCCCTCACTCTTACTTGGCAAGCCATACTCCCTGACTCTGTCTTTTCTAGCTTTATCACTTTAGGAAAAGTCTGCCAGTCCAGAACTAAGTTGTGGTGTGCCAACACACCTACTGACATTTCACAGATGAAAACTAGGACATGTTTTCCAGAGCAACACCAGATTGTGGTCAAAAGGGTGTGGCCAAGTAACAAGAGAACAAACACAAACAAATAAATAATTATCACACAAAACTGCTATTTTAATTAGAGAAACCCCACAATTATATGTCTGGTGTACAGGAAAGACCCAAATCAATATGATTAACAATAAATACAATAATATATTATACATTACTCCACCTTTATTAGACCTGGTCAAAATTATAGCTATCTTTCAGATTCTCTCTATGAGCTCTATGTTCATACCCACCCATCTCCTCAATGTACATTATGGATCAGGTCAAATCCTAGCTTCCCCATAACATAACACTCCCATTGTCACTTCAAGCTAATTGTAGCTTCTCAGCCTAACCTATTTCACAGGCTTGTTCTTTGAATAAAAAACAAAACAAAAATAGAATGAAAATAGTGTGGGAGGAAAGAACATGAAATACTTCAGACTTTATCAGACACAGAAAATACAATGTCACCACAATGCCACATAATCGCGAAAGGGCATGCAGATCAGATGACGTGGTCCTTTCATGATTATGAAGAGCCCAAAACCCATACCTTTTTATTGACAGCTTAAGCCGTCAATAGATCTCTCTCCTGGTTGGTTGTTTTGTTTTGTTTTGTTTTTTGTTGTTTTTTGGTTTTGTTTTTGTTTGGTTGGTTGGTTGGTTGGGTTTTTTGTTTTTTTGTTTTTTTTGTTTTTGTTTTTGGGGGGTTTTGGTTTGTTTTGTTGTTGTTGTTGTTGTTGTTGTTTGGCCGGCATTGCTGGTGTGCAAAGCCTCTGTCTCTTTAAATCTCGTACTTACCCCAAAAATGGCTGGACGGGCGTGAACACTTCTGGGTCAGATTGGGACATCCAGGTAAATGATGAACTTTTTTTGACCTTTCCCCAGTTACTTGGAGGTTTTTGTGTGTGGGGGGGTGCTTGCTATGACTTTTACATTGTTATTTTCATTTTTATTTTTGAATTTCCTGCATGATGAAATCACATGGGATTTCAAAAAAGAAAGTAAACAGAGCTCCGTTCACTTCCTCTTTATTGCCGGAGAACCTTTGCCAGGAAAAGAGGTAAGTGCGGGGGGGGGGGTTGTTGTTTTGCCAGCATAAAAATTGATTTTTTTTTATGCCAGCAAAAGACCATTTTAACAGGGACATCTGATAAAGTCCTTAGAGCTCCAGGCGACACATAGAATGTAATTAGTTAAGAAAGATCATGTTGGAAAAACCATGACTGTCATAAACAAATACATGCATTCCAATGACCTTTTAGAATGGCTCAGGCTACAGTTCTATACACATTTACCTAGCAGTAAGTCCTACTAAACCCATTGGGATTTACTTCTGAGTAGATATGAATATGGTTGCATTGTTCGTGCAAATCATGGTGGACAACAACTTCCTTGGGGGCTGCATGTGGTCCCAGGGCACAGTTGTCCCACCTTTGATATAAATGGAGTGTTACCCTATATGCTCAGGGGTCTTAAGGAGCCTCAAAATATCAATATTAATTTGGGGAATTAATATACTCAGCTATGCGAGAGGAGGCAACAGATAGGATAATCTTTTGACCTATGTTTACCAGTACTAAGGAGGAGACATTAAGCTAGATAATATAATAACTTATCTTTATTTGAGAAAACAATAATAACAACATTCACACACACATTCAGGTTTCAAGCATTTACACAAGACTAGTGAATAAAGCAGGAAATATTGGGATAGAGGAACAGAGAAGGGAGTTGTTTTTAGGAGATAGAACACCTGTCCTGTAGAGATGAGGTCATGGAAGGAACCAGCAGAAGGTGATCCATGAGCATTTGAGTGGAGATTTGGAAGGGTTTTTATAGTCAATAACTGTCTTCCATTGATGGGATTTAGAGTGAAAGACAATGTTTCTTGGAGTTGCTCAAGGTAAGACAAAGTCACTCTGAATATGTTAATGGCATCTTAATGGGCGGGTACTTTGCAATTGAATGGAAAAAGCAACTTCCTTTGTTTGGAGGAAGGACAAAGGTATGAGGATTGTTTACAGGTTTGAGTCTCCCAGCTTTAGCTGAGAGGATTAGCCAGGTGTTTGGGCCTTCAGTTGCCTTGTAAATTAACATTTCTTTGGAATGTGGGCAGCCCCTCCTGAAGTGCATACCTGACTTAGTCTGAATGCTAGTATTTGGAATTTCTTGGAATTTTCCAGTTTTAATGGCCACACTGCATGGAAGGCCACATTTTGACCTAATTATTAAATATTGTCAATTTATTACATATGGGGCAGGGGGTGTCAGGGTAGGTAACAGGAGCACTGCTATGCAGGGAAAAACTTATCTCAATTTATGTATTGTTGATGCTCTTGCTGTTGTTCTTGGTACTTATAATTCATCTTCCTCCCAAAATTGGGACATTAAAATCTCTACCAAAGTTCAACCTCTACAAGTTACATTTTCTTTTCTGTGCAGCTGTGGAGCTCTGACACAAACAGAGGTTTGATAAGTCAAAAGGAAGGGGGTTAGAGAGAAGAGAACCAGCAAAACTAAGCCTTAAAATATGAAATTTATTCAAATCATAAAAGCAAACAAAAAACAGAACTGAAAAGGGGAATCAAATCAGGCATGCTTCTCTGCAATATTGATCCTGTTATAGAGAAATTAGAGTTGGGTGGATTCCTGTGTCTGTGAGAAAGAGACACAAAGAGAGTGCCTGATCCGCAGTTCTAGGTGTGATGTAATTCAAAGAGGATCTCTTCAAAGAAAGCCCCTCTTAATTGACAGGACCCTTGCTCTATTTTCTGCAAGGTGTTCTGCAATACTGTTCAGCAGCAGCAATTGTGAAAATAAAACCATGAATAATTCACTCGTGCCCACCATCTTGATTTGCAGGCATGCCCATTGAGACAGCAAAAGCTTCACATACCTGCAATGTTGTCAAAAAAACCACACACGTTAAGACAAATCGAAGCTGCTTCGAACTGGTTTTAGTGTGCATCAATCCACATTTCCCCCCTTTGTTATTTCAACCATCCTTTTTTATTTTTATTAATTTTATAATCATACATTATAATATACATAATAGTACCATAAACATCACAATTTTTCTATTAACTAATTTCAAAAGTTAACATAAATTCTTTACTATGATTCTTTTCAAGAATATTACTTCTGTTATTTCAACCATCCTTTGGGAAATGATTGTTTATGGAAAGAGGGCTTTAAATAATGGTGCTTTATTGTTCTTATCTGTTCCTTTTTAACAGGTATATTTTTAATTTTTTTAATTCTACTGTTGATTTAATTAAATCTGAACTTTTCTTGTTTCACTGATGTACATTTCAGTTGTATTTTTAAAAGCCTCCTTTGAGTCCCAGGGGCAGGGAAAAGGCAGGATATTATTATTGTGGTGGTGGTGGTTATTATTACTGCAATTAAGCATTTGTGGAATAAAACTTCCATAGTTCATTCTTAAACGTTAGCAGTGTTGTTGAATGACATTTCCCACTGTGGTGGAAAACAGTGAAGAATTGACAGGGGTGCACCACACCTCCTCAAAATATACTTATTATCAATTGAGTGTCCTTCACCTACACATATCCAGAAAAAGTTTATGTGCACATGTAAATGAAGGTGTCAGAAATAGTCCATGAACAAGAGAGAGAGAACCTCAAATTTGGAAAACAGGGTTATTCTCAAACAACGGGACCAGTTATAGTGGAGTGTTATGAAAGACCAGTTTCAATAGACTTCACAACATGTTTTCTGTGCATCCAAACATGGTGATGTGGCTGCAGGTGATTTATGCAATGCTTACGCACTTGGAAGATGAGGCTGTCTCACAGCATCCTGACTATGAGGGACACTTTATACAGGAGCAGCCTTACCATCAGAGGGAACAGCTGTTCTGCCCCAGACACCATAATTATTTGCACTGTCATTCTACACCACTACTGAACATTTTATCTTCTTTCTTTCCATTTGTTTTTGGTTTTATTTGGTTTTTTTGAAGGAACAAGTAGCAAAACAGAATTTAGCTCAATCTGCCACTATATTTAGGGCTTTGTTTTGGCTACAAAGCTTCCCTTTTTTAAAAAAAATGTTAAATTGTGCTCCCACAGCATCACTAGAGCATGTTTTAAAGCTTGGCAGGTGAATCACTGAGTACAGCAATTCATTATTATGAAACTAGTAAAATATGATGGTCAGGATATATGGGGAGAGAAGGCAATGTGACAAGATGCCATTTTCTTTCCACTTCATTATATCTTCTATCTCCTTTCAATGTATTAATCTTAAGCCCATCTGTGACTTTAAATTCAGTTTTACACACTGATGTAATTTTTTAAAAAATCTACAGATACTTTATAACAATATAAATGGTTTAAAACAGTTTACAGCTGTTCACGAGATACCAAATGTGGCATGTTTTAAATGCCTATTAAAGACTCGCCTTTTTGCTGGCTTTTGCTAGATGACTGTGGACTTTATCAGATACACCAAATACAGCATCATAATGACACCACATAAACACAAAAAGGCACACGTACCACACAACGTCGCTCTTTCGTGTTTATGTCCTGGCCAAAACCCATACTTTTTAATTGACAGCTGAAGCCGTCAATTGATCCTTCATGGCACTTTAGTGCTGGCATTGCCAGCGTGTGAAACCCTGCACCATTGTACTCACATGAATGCAGAGAGAATGGCTGGTCCAGCACGAAAACATCCGGGTAAGATCATGACATGCAGGTAAGTGATGCACTTTTTATGACCCTCCCCGGGTTAATGACTTTTAAAGTGTGTTCCTGTGCTTTCAAAAAACTTTTTCTTTGTTCTTTAGGGGTTTTTTTTTTAATTTCCCACACAAGCGTCTTCTCGTGAGAACCTGTGGGATTTTGAATGAAGAAGTGAACAGCCCCTTTGCCGGGAGAGAAGGTAAGTGTGGTGGGGGGCAGTTTTTTGCTGGTATAAAAATGGAATTTTTATGCCAGCAAAAGAACTTCTTAAGGGGCTCATCTGATAAAGTCCTGTATGTTTGAGCTTCGACTCTCAAAAGTTTTAATTAATAATTATTTAAACAAATTTGCCTTGACCCAACAACCTTTATTTTTTTGTACATTGCTTTGAGATCAATTCAGATACAGAGGTATCTTAATTGCTTAAATAATAAAAATAAAAATTATGAGGGATGGGAATATGCACTTTTGAATTGCAATGCCCATCATCCCTCACCACTGGCTATCCTGGCTTGAGATGAGGGAAGTCTGGGCTGGAAGTCCATATATTCCACATTCCTGATTTGCTCAGATAAAGATTATTTTGGATTATAAAAACAGATTGTAACAGGAACAATCCTGAGAAAAACAGTGCAGTGACTGATCTGTGCAGAGACATTGAGAAAGAACCTTCCCTTTAGCTAAATGGAAGTTCTGCTTCAGGTAACTCTGACCTTTCTATCTGTCCAGCAATTTAAGGCCATTCTATTTTTCAGTGCTCCAAAGCTGCCACTATTGAACTATTTAAGTGTTGTTTATCTGTTTATCTCATCTCCAGAATAATTTATGAATAGTGAGAAAGATTATTCTAACTGCCTTTTTTTTTTTGCACATTCAGATATTATACACATTAAGTGTATCTGAAAGCAATAATTGGCATGACTTGACAATAGGTTTCATCGGAATGACGTAGAAAGCACATTTTGCTTAAATGCCTGCCAATGACCAGCCCAGTGCTCAAAACAAGGGTGTGTTTTCAAAACAGATCCTATGCATAAATGTTTCTTGGTTATTTTTTGATTCTGTAATTGAGTTACATTTTACCAATTCACTGGCATTGGTGTGACTATCATTGTTGTCATCTTTATCATCATCATTGCTGTCATTGTCTTTCTATCCTGCCTTCCCCCTCAGAACCAGGACTCAAACAGGGTCTCCAAAGATTAAACATATCTTACAAAATGCATTTTGTGTCCTTCAGTACTGCCTGGTTGCCAGTCTCATAAAATGTTTCCATCATAAATATCCCTATGCCAACCAGCATCGTAATGTTCGTTTAGACTGTTCTTGCTGATACGGCTACTGTTTCCTCCGGCAATGTTTCCCTCTTGGTTTATTAGCACGATGACAAGATATGTGCCAAAATGACTGAGAATAATTACCCACAGGGTAATATCACCAGCCACTTTTCAGTTTGTACATTAATTCTTGCTTGCATGTCATTACGTGCATTCAGAGGTGATTCATTTCACATTAGGACTAAAATGCTTGATCCAATTCAATAGTATGGGAAGTGTTTTACTTAAGACTGCTTGGATTCTTCAGATCTTTTCATTCCTATTTCCCTTGTTACAGACAAACAAGAGGCCAACTGTAATACATCTTAACAGGGAGTGAGGCTAACTATTATTCATATTTGTTATTGCTTTGTTCACCAGATTTCCTGGAATCTAGTAACTATTAGGAAAGTTTGTACAACATGCAACTAAATCAATAACTGCATGTAGTACTGAAGTTATATGCTGCAAACTGACACATTCAGAATAAATAACCCCCCTAGTTTTGCCTCTGCTTTTCTCAATCTGTTGGTTGCATGTCATAGAGTCCTCATCTTGAGAGCCAGCCTTCAATACAGCAACTGCATTATACCATGAAAAGCTTGCTCCTTAGAGCAATCTTGTGCCTGCTTTACTTGAGCGTAAGCTCCATTTAACTTAGTGGGACATTCTTCTAAATAAATGTCTATAGGACTGGACTATAAAAAAATGCCTGTGTGATCATTCAGAACTGAATTTTGGTTGCTTTGGCTTTGCATCTAAATGTGAAGTCTTCTCATTACATAATGTAATATACGGGGCAGGTATTCATAAACTTTGATTCACATGGGAATAATGGGAAAGGGAACTACTCTGCCCTTTCCTACTATTGTTAAGAACTTGTATAATCATCAACATGTGTTATTTTATTGATGGGGCATAGAGACTGGGAATAGAGTTGTCAGTGTACAAAAATCATCAGGATTCCTATAAGGTCAACCAGAAGTAAACCCAACTTAGGCAGCAGAGTAGGGACTGAAGTCCAGACAAGTATCATTCTGTATGCTTGTAGAGCTCCAGCTTCACTTCTATATACTGGGTATATAAAATGTTTATACCAGTCAATGGGTCTGAAGATGGTGCTAAGTAACCAACTCTAGTGTCTCATCTTCTGTTGTCCCTGTTGTCCCAAACAAAGTTAGCAATCTCCATCAGCTGGCAGTTTCCCATTACACCTCTGATTTAGGATGTTACAAAAAATCAAAAAGGGGTCAAGCTTGAATAAATAAATAATGAAAAAAAATCAAAAAAAAAATCAAAAAGGGATGCTGACAAACATGAATGCCCACTTCAGTTCTTATGAGTAGGTTGGGCTGAGCCAGGACATGTTGCAAGTTTGCCCTGTTCAATACATGACCATCTGCTGACTCTCTTTCTCATGCTCTGGGTGCTTATGGGCCCTAGGATAGGGATGATTAAAAGGAAAAGGGGTGCAGAGGCCTCGTGATGTGATTTAAGTGCCCATGAGTGTTTTGGGTACACTTAGAAAATATCCATCATTTCTATACACTTCACTGGAGCGTGCATAAAAGACTGAGCCTGTTCGTGGGTAAATGGAGGCAGGTCTGTGCACCCCTAACTGGAATCAGTGTCTGCTCATTGAAAAATGGAAGATTCTGTGGAGAAAAGAGACAATGTAAGCTGTTTTAATTGAACAGTAACCCACTCTGACTGGTACTGGTACTGACTAGTTCATCTAGACAAGAAGCAGTCATAATGGTAACCAAGAGTGGTGCAGCTGGAAGATGCAGGTTCAGATCTCCAGTGAGCCATGGAATATCACTGGATGACCTTGGATCAGTCACTCTCACCTTGGCCTACCTCATAGAGCTGATGTAAGGATAAAGTAGTGTTATGTATGTTCTCTTATGCTCATTGGAGCAAAGGTAAGATGCAAATGTAATTTGCCTTTTGCTACGGAATTCTGGAAGTTGTGTTTCCCCAAAAAATTACTTTTTCCAAGCTCTGTTTCTACTCATCAAAATCCACTGGGGCGGGGTGGTGGTGGGATGACATGGGGCCACGAAGCCTGAAGCAATTAATGCGCTCAGTCTCTGCATCCAGATTTCAAGTTTTAAAACTGTTTAGCATTTTAGTTTTCAAATGCTTTAAAGCGCATCATCATTTGATGGATACTCAGCCATTCCACCCCTCACTTCTTCCTCTCCTCTGCTTTCCAATGTTTGTTCATTAAAAAAAGGACCTTGCTAGATCCAAGGGTATGGTTTTATTTCAACAGGGCTTAGTCTGAGGAAGTTTTCCAAAGACAGAATTTGGCTCCAGCACAAGTATGGTTGTTCTGCTTTATGTTTGGGATTCTTTGGCTGCAAAGTAATCTTTAGAGAGACCCTGCACACACTATTTCCTAAAATATCCCTACAGGTATACAACACAGACTGTGGCATATTTATACACACACACACAGCATATGTTTCTGGACTGCAATTCCCATCATCTCTCACTATTTAACATAACAACAGCTGCAGTCTCAAACATTTCCAAGACTTCTTGTAAACATCTGACCTAAATCCTTATTGAGCACTCTCCTCTACAGGGGAAAAATTAAAAGAATTAAGAGCCAAGGGAAGGAAATGGGAGCTACTCCCGTACATGCATAAGTGTGGAAAGGGACAGCTTCCCAAATGGCTTCCCTCACACTTCAAAGATATTATACATACATACATACATATTCTGCAACTTTAAAGGACTCACACTAGCCAGCCTCTGGTAGAGGAGTAAAACCTGTCAGAAATGTGTAGCTAGTTAAACTCTGCAAGTCATGTTTTCACAGTGAAAGGGGCCACTCAGACAGAACTTTGCCTCCACCCCAACTGGAGAAAGGAAGCTGGAATTTAATGACATTTCCTCCTGCACCTGCTGCTCATTTAGAGAGAATGGAACTGATTGCCAATGTCCTATAACTGGAGGAGGCAGACATGTTCAGTTTTGATTTATTAAACCTGTGATTAAAAGGCAAGATAATAGATTATCTGGTGATTAAAACTGCCCAAAATGACAGCAACAGCAGCAATCACACTCAGTGACTGAGCACCAGGAGCTGCCTTACCCATACAAAAGCAAATCTATGTCTTACTGCCACCTACTGGATAAAACAGAAACATCTGGATTGCATGTTAATATGAATGTTTCCCTTTCAGGCATTGTTGTGCCTTTTAAAACATATTACCCTGCAGCACAGGACGAACACCATCATCCCCACATTGCCGTTGGCAACTCTGTGCTTAAGTCCGTTCAGCAATTCACCTACCTCAGCTGCCAAGACTGACAAAGAGATCGATCACAGATTAGCAAAGGCACATAGCACATTTGGAAGACTTTACAAAAGAGTCTGGAGTAACAAACACCTGAGGCGAAGCACAAATATCAGTGTGTATAGAGCCACTGTACTGTCTGTTCTCCTTTATGGGTCTGAAACACGGGTCACCTATCACCACCACTTACGACGCCTCGAATGCTTTCATCAGCGCTGTATATGCATAATCCTAAATATACACTAGACTGACTATGTGACGAATGTTGCTGTCCTTGAGCAAGCAGGGATCACCAGCATTGAGGCCATGATATTGAGAACACAGCTGCGCTGGGCAGGGCACATTTCTAGGATGGAGGACCATCGCCTCCCCAAAATAGTACTCTATGGTGAACTTGCCACGGGTCAGCGTATGAGGGGCGCTCCAAGAAAGCGATACAAGGACTCCCTGAAACATCTCAGGCTTGGCCAAATTGATCACCAACAATGGTCTGCCCTGGCCTCACATCGGGGGTCATGGAGATGCACTATCCACAATGCTGCAGCTTTATTTGAGAACTCACACTGAACAAGTCTTGAAGAGAAATGATAACGCAGAAACATCACCCAGGGAGACCTTCTGCTGTGCTTTCTGCAACCACACTTGTTTATCTCGGATTGGCCTTTTTAGTCATCAGTGTGCTTGCAGAAAGTGCGGGATGAGTCCTTCCTGAATCTTCGTTTGTGAAGAAAAGCCAGAGAGAGAGAGAGAGAGAGAGAGAGAGAGAGAGAGAGACTCTGCTTCCAAATAGATGGTTTAGGAGTGTTCTGCAAGCCCTCTGTCATCTACAAACCATGGGAAATTTGTTATAATCATTTTATCTGATCTGTAGATCGTAATAAAGAAAGTATGTAAGTTATCATCCTCTCACTCATCACATTTGTCCAAAAAACCAGGCCAAAGGCAAGCAACATCAGTGAAAGTTGCATAGTCCAATGCCAGAGGCTTTGACACAAACCCTATAAAATGCAGAAAATCCCACATTTAACTATAGATAAAAAGCCTTTTATCCTAGTCAAAACACAGACAATAGAATCAAACCCCTTGACAAATTCTTGTTCAGCTGTTTCCCACTGGAAGTTGCAACCTCCACCCATGCTGACCACCTTGAGGTTAGAAATGGAGTGCCCTGGGATACTGAAATATTTTCACTGAAAAATATTGCTTTTTGAATATGGCCATTTCTACCATCACATCTGATATTGGCCTGTATCATATGGAATTAAGGTTGCCAGAGTGAAAACTAGAGAGATCCTGTACCTTTAATGGTAGTGTAGAAGAGAAAATTTCAGCTTATGTTGCTTGTTGCCTGGTTGTATAAGAAGCAGCACCTGCTGAAATTCCCTCTTCTACACAACTAATAAAAGTATAGGAGCTTTCTCCAGTTTTCAGTCTGGCAACCCTATGTAAAACATATCAGAGCATTATTGGAAAATTATGGAATATGTCACATTGCAAAAGGAGAAGGTATATGAACCATGGATATTTTAGGACCAATGATTAGGTCCTGTAATAGTGTTTCTAGAACAGAAATGAGGCAGAGCTGTGTTCTCTGTGGACCAACCTGTACATATGGACTAGAATGCTAAGAATGTGGGGTTGAATGCTGGATCAATGTCAACCTTGGCACATATTTAAGCATGCTTCAACACACACCATACTCACCATTTGACCTACATTATTACCCCAACATTCCTCTATGAAAGGTTTATGGAGACTATTACTTTTGTTACTCTCTCTCTGGCTTTTCTTCACAAACGAAGATTCAGGAAGCACTCATCCCACGCTTTCTGCAAGCGCGCTGATGACTAAAAAGGCCAATCTGAGATAAACAAGTCCGGTTGCAGAAAGCACACCAGAAGGTCTCCTTGGGTGATGTTTCTGGGTTGTGATTCTTTCTGTGTTGTCGTTTCTCTTCAAGACTTGTTTGGCGTGAGTTCTCAAATAAGGCTGCAGCATTGTGGATAGTGTGTCTCCATGCCTCCCGATGTGAGGCCAGGGCGGACCATTGTTGGTGATCAATTTGGCCAAGCCTGAGATGTTGTTTCAGAGAATCCTTGTATCGCTTTTTTGGAGCACCCCTCTTATGCTGACCCATATTTGTTACTATAAAGTGGGAAAAGTACTCAGGACTTAACACAGGCATTTTATTGTACCAGTTAATGTAATTGCTATATTAGCCTCAAGGTAGCTGTAAACTTTTCTCTCACTAGCTGATGTAATTACTTCAGGTGGAATGTCTTCTGGATGCAATTTCAGCCTCCCTCTAGCAACTAGGAATCTCATTTGCTTTCCCTGACCATTAAGGGGAAAAGGAAAATAGATTACACTTTCCCTTTTATATACAGTTTTAAAAGCTTAGCATATACACATAATATTAGAAGTCAGAACACAGAGCCAATGAATTTCTGCTCTCTGAAAGTGAAAATGTATCATTTGTTTTAAACAGTTACTAAGAACATAAAAGTTGATGGCTCAAGCACACCACCATATGGAGAACCTGAAGATAAGATTTTTCAGTTACAGTGTGACCTGTTTTGTGTGTGTAAATAAAGTGTGACCTGTGTTACGTATGTGTCTGTGCCTTAAAGTCGCCTGTCGGCTTATGGTGACCCCATGAATTTCATAGGGTTTTCTTAGGCAAAGAATACACACAGGTGGTTTTGCTTTGTTACAGGTTAAAATATATTTTTCAAATAAAACTATCTAGAAATTTCCATCAACACCAAGCCACATCAAAAGTTACAGAGTGGGACGTTTGTGGATAATACCTTTAAGATGTCAAGGACCCTTTGAAAGCAAAAGAGTAAGTCAGAAACGGGGATGGGGAGTTCCAAAGGAAGCATACTTCAAAGCTGATAACGTACTGGAAGAACCATGGTTTCTGAGGCCTAGTAGGCCTACAGATTATTGGAGAGCTATCCCTAGCAAGGGCATGTATGCTCACATTTATGGCTCTGTCTTGAGAGTTGAATCAGAGGTTGGATAATTGGTTTAGATTTGTTGATGATAGCTGGAAAAGAGGATGATCATTTGTTCTTGTTAACACTGGAAAGTCAGTAATTCAATTCATTGCATGAATTAATTAACTAATTTTTTAAATCATTAGTGTGTTTTTTTAAACTACATTTACAGAATAGTGTGTTGGGTTGTCATCTTTGCTACTAATCACACATTTTGTTATTGGCTCTTTCAAAAGTCAGAGCTACAGTAGCAGTTTTGTGGAAAGCTCCGAAAATAATATGTAGTGTTAATGCAAATTGGTCCTCTTGGTCCCAAATGCCTCTCAATCCACATAGTGACATTCGTCCGGTGTAAAGATCTAGAGATGTTTCAGGGTTCTTTCTTATTCCTTGAGTTTTTCAGTAAAAGTTGGGCAGACATCTACCTAACAAAATAGATAACTATATTGTTCTGTATTCTCTAAAGATAGCACATTGGATGAGGCTCTTTCCACACCCATGTGTATGAACATTAAAACTGTGATATACAGGTTGACCCTTGTATCTGCGGGGGAAGCATTCCAAGACTCACCCACCCACACCAACCCCAACCTCCATGGATACCTGAAACTGTGGATAATAGGGAACAAACACTGGAAGTTGACCATATAATCACATTGGAGGACCTAGAAATGCCTAGAGAGAACTTTTTTTTCCCCAGATGTGGATAAATGAAAATGTGGATACCAACCATGTGGATATGGGGGTGTGATAATGGGAAGATCCCATCTCCCATTATCAAAGCTGATTACAGAGGGTCAACCTGTAAGGTCTCTAAGCAACACAGTAACACTTGACCTTTTGTAGTATGTACAATAGATTTTGTATAACAATTGCCTGGATCCAAAGAACAGCATGGTTAGTCCCATATATTCTGGGCTGATCAGATGGCAATCTCCTAATTCCCCTCCCCCAACACACACACACACACACACACACACACACTTTGGGTTTAAAGAAATCAGGTTCTAGTAAGGCAAGGGAAACTTTGCTTCAAACGAAAGATGTAAAAAAATGAGTACAGGGCAGGCCCAAGTCCTTGGGGTCACCTACGTGCTTTTTGGATCCAAGCAAAGAGATTCTAGTAAAAACAGAGAAACACATTGAAAAGACGCACTCCCTACTACTATGATACAAGGCAGTCTGGGGATCACAAACTGCAGAGCTTGGGGGTTACTTTTGGATGATAATTTCCCAAATCCCCAGTGACAATGAAGGTTTGGGGGGATTTTGGAAGTTATTATCCAAAGAATGACTTTTCCAGTCCCTGAACAGCTGGCATAGCACAGAGGAGGAAACAATGAGAACCAGGACATAAGAAGAAAGAAAGGAGCGAGCATGAGGTCTATTTGCAAATGTCTTCTCTCATACAACTGCCTACCTGAGATCTTAACTGAAATTACTGTTCTAGGTTATTCCATCCTCAAAGACTGGACTTCTCACAGTCTAGATAGGGCAATCTCAATGACATTGAGAAATTTTCCAGAGATGTTCATATGCTGCCCTTTTTCCTTTTAGGACAAATTGTTTCACTTGGAGAGATAGGGAAATAGTATGTTAGGTCATTGCTGCTCAAAGTAGTGATCCACAGACAACTGCTTGTCCATGAGCTATTGGCCACTGGTCTGCAGCACGTTTCTAGGTAATAAATTGAATTAGATAATAGTTTGGCATAAAAATGCTACTGGTCCCTGGCACATTGGAATAAACGGCAAGTGAATTGTTTGCTCATTGTACTCTTATTGTTTCAAGCTATTTGTGTTCAACCGAAGTTAGGGACCTGCTTAGGCAGGCAAGGTATAAAGGAGTTCCATCCATGTGTTAAAAGGCAAGATAACATTCAAATAAACACACAAAATGTCTCTACATCAGTGAAAGAAGATGGCAGCCATAGTGGTATTGCTGAGTTTATGTCTGATGGCTCCCTTCTGATAATCAAAGAAAACCAGGCTGGAGGAAAACTACATTGGGAAAGGCTTGGCCATCACTTATTCTGCTATTCTCCTCTAGTTCTCTCCATTCAACTGATTTTCCCCAGCAATTGGGTTGGAAACAGACAGGGAAAATAGGTTAACCAAAGGTAATAGTTTTCCCTCCCTGACAGGCAGCAGAACTCTTCAACATTCTAAACAAAGAACACCAAACAGCTTTTAACATAATTAATGTTGTTTTCTTAGAATCATAGAACCACAGAACCATTGAGTTGGAAGAGGCCCCACGGGCCATCAAATCCAACCCCTGCTTAGTGCAGGATCTCCAGCTAAAGCATCCGAGCAGGTAGCAGTCCAGTCTCTTTTTGAAGACGTCCATAGGAGACCCTACCACCTCTCTGTCCTAAACTCACAGTAGCAAGTGCCTGAGGAGGAATAGGAGAGGAAAGCAGGAACAACAGGGTAAGGGGTGCAGTTCTAGCCTGTTGCTAATTGTCCACAAAATAAGTAAGAGAAGTCAAGAGCCAGTCCAGAAGTCAGTCACCAATAGTCCATACAAGATGCAAGAGCAGTCAAAAGCCAGTCCAAAGTTCAATTACCAGGTGTCCATGCCAAATGCCAAGGAAGCCAATAGCCAGTCCAGAGTTCAGTAGTAGTATCAGGACTGAGGTCCAAGTCCATGGTCAGCAATGCAGCAGTCCAGAAGTCTGTCCAAAGCTAAAGCAAAATAGGAACATGAGGGGAATGCAACAGCTTGAGATAAGCAGTTGTCAGCTCTGAGATTTGAAGGGAAGCTGCAGCTAAATTTATAGCTGGAGTTTCAGGGCCAGGTGCAGCTAATTAACAAGGAAGCAGGTCAGTGTTTGGTATTTAAATGGCAGTGTTGGGCATGGTGCTTCTCCCTCCTATGTTCAGAGAAGGGAGGCAGCATGGCATTTAGATCATCCATCGCTGGCTGTTCATTCGTCCAAGTGAGGTATGTGTTCTTTATCTGCTTCAGCTGCCTTCTCAGGGGAAGCCAAGGCAGTATCTTCAGGCTGAGCCAGGCTGTCTCTTTCTGCTTCTTCAGACTCAGCTAGACTTTCACCCTCTGCCTCATCTGCATTCTCTGCTTCCTCCTCCTCTGAGTCCTCAGCCAGGGGGTTCATGACACTCTCTGGGGAATTGGTTCCATTGCCAAACCACTCTTACTGTCAAGACATTCCTTCTAATGTTCAATCAAAATCTACTCTCCTGAACCTTCAACCCATTAGACACAGCCCTACCCTCTAGGGCAGCAGAGAATAGGCCTGCCCCCTCTTCTCTGATAGCCCTTGAGGTATTTAAGGAGTGCAATCATGTCACCCCTCAGTCTTCTCTTCACCAAGCTGAACATACCGAGCTTCAATCTTTCCTCACATTTTCTTCTCCATACAGTTTATCATCCTTGTTGCTCTTCTCTGAACCCACTTCATGATTTTATGTGATCATTCATAATATCATCTGGGGAAAAAATACTTTCTTGGATTACAATTCTGTAAATTGTGTGTTAGCTGGGGATTTCTGAGGAATATATTCCCAAAAATTAATTTCTTGAAGCTCTAAAATTTAGAATTAACACATAATTTAGCAAATGAAGTTCTTTGTCATTTTGTTCTTGAGATGTGGACAAGGTAAGCAAAAGTGTCATGACTTTTGTGTACCCCCTAAAAAGTTACTTGGTGAGGCTAGGGGTTTATTTGGTATCTTATACAGCATGGCGTAGTGGTTTGATTGTTGGACTACGACTCTGAAGAAACAGGATTCATATCCCCACTTGGCCATGAAAACCCACTGGGTGACCTTGGGCAAGTCACACACTCTCAGCCTTATGGTTGCCACAGGTCAGAAACTACTTGAAGGCACACAACAACAACAACAACAAACTAATCAGACTATTTGTCCATTTGGGTGCCAGTAGCTCTCCAGGGATTTCAGGTAAAGAGGTCTTTTTTATCACTTACCAAATCCTTTTTAAATAGGAGATGGCCAGAACTCTACCATTTAGTTACAGTCCCTTCCAAGAGTACCAGGTTTAAGAATACATCAGAATTTGCACAACAGCATACAATATTATTAATGAGCAAAAAGAGTAAAACTTACAAAATGAAGTCCATAGATATTAGAGTTTGTTCCAGTGATTTTTATTTCAATTGTTTTACATTTTTCTAAACAAAACGAATGCCAAACCAAGAACCATTTTCAGTTGTCCTTCTTACATAACCTTTATACATTTTGTTCCATATTTATGAATGTTTTACAGGAGAAGAAACAAATGTTAAATTCAATAATTAACAGCGTCTAACAAGATTTATTATAGGATTTGCTGGGGGGAGTAGACAAATTTACTGTTACTGTCAGCTGAGGAAAAGGTTTAAAGTTGAAAATAATGTTGGGAAAAGCTTCAAAACTCATCTAGTGTCAATGGCTGCCATTCCAATTCTGCTTCCAATGTACTCCCAGGGACATATTCCCCTTTAACTTCAGTGTAGTAAACAGTCGTTCAAGAAGTCAAACAAACTTGCAAAGGATCCCAATAAATAAATTAACCAAAGCACACAGTGAAACACATTAATTTTTGCAGCACATTCCTGGGCATATCTAATAATAAACAAGGAAGCATTGGGTTCAGTTGGAACTTACTCCTTGGGGTTCATAAGAGTTCAGAGCATTTTGCTGAGTTTGTAATGTAATTAGACCAGCAGATTTCTTTTTGAGTCTATATGCCTTCATGTTGTTTGCTGACTTCTGCCTTGTATCTATAAACTCATTGCAACTTGACCTCTGTCTTCTCACAGGCCTATTCAGCAATGGAGACCCAACAGAGGAGATGTGTTCATGTACGTAGAAGGACTCCGCATGCATTGCAGTTCTGTTATGATTCTTATTGGAGTCCACTGAACTGGCAGGACACACTTTTTGATACAGAGGCAAATGTGCATCTCTCATCTAGACCCAATAGTTGTGTGTAACTAGAGTGGCATTAGGGCCAAATAATGCAATGGATGTTGTAAAGGAAAAAAGAGTTATGGCCAGAGTCTAACAGTATTTTTTTCCTAGTACAAATGTATGGCCCATAGTTCTAGACTATGCACCATGGAGGAACTTAATGCAGTTTCCAGTTACTTAAGTGGTAATGCTAGGGTAGCATAAATCAATGATGTGCCTTAGGACTACATGAACAAGTGCCCTACTGCTTACACAGCTGAAGAAACCATCATAACTCTGCCAGCACACTGGTTTCCTCCACTAATATTACACTGGATTTAGGACACTATGTAATTAATTAATTAATTAATTAATTAATTAATTAATAACAGGAATATGCAGACTCATGAACCATTATCTCATGCCTGCAAAAACAGACTGTTCTTCTAGAGGGAAGGCTTCAGTACCCACCCCAGCCCTTTATCTTTTTTCCCATTCACTTCTGTGCCCAACAAGCTTTGGCGCCAACAAGCTCAGCAAAGAAAGGAAGCTTTACAAAATTGTGCTATTGCATTTTGAAGTCTACTCAGAAACACTGTAAACCAAATGGCTAACTTCACAGTGAGCTGCTGCAAACATATGGCCAAGTTTTCAGCCAAATGGCCAGTTCTCATGAATCACCCTATGGCAAGAACTGCACTGGCTTTCATTAACTAGAATAAAGAATGGTTTATACAACCAGTCATCATATTCCTTTTCCAAAGCACATGTAACATTCCTCCTACGTTTACATTAATGCAAAAGGTATTCAATGGCAAAAACAGTTGAGTGAAAGAAATCTCCTTTGTTAATATTAAGAAAAAATAATCTAAACAGCAGTGGTTTAATCTGCGAATACATTCTTCTGTTTGTTCATACAGGTGTTTAGGTTATTTCATTTTAATTTGTTTCCCTCTCTTTAGGTGTGAATATTTATGTTACTTGTTTATTACCTGTATTTTGCATCCCCCTGAAAGAGCTTAAAATAGCATACAAGACACCCCGCCCCCAGTCTCATGTTTACAACAACTCCATGAGGTAATTTAGGGTGAGAGTGTGAGACTAGCCCATGGTCATCCAGTGAACCCCTGGCTATAAACTATATCTCTCCAGTCTCTACCCATCACAGTATCTACTATACCAGTCTGTCTCTGTAAGGCTAATTCAGAAACTATCAACACAGATATGGTCCCTCTGTTTAAAACAGGATGACACACTTAATACAGCCTGTTACCACTTGTGATAGAACGGTTACACTATAGTGAATAGTGTTAACTGTATCCACCATCCATTGCATCCATTGAAATTTGGATTTCCCCCCAAGCATTCAGGAAGAGATATTGTGTCTGTACACAGAGGGAAAATATTTGACTGCACAGCATTCAATAGCCTTTGAAACCAAATATTAAGATCATTGGCAAAGATTTATCAGAACATCTTTGGATGACTTCAGTCATCTACCCTCCGCCATCCATGCTCTTCTATTACTGATGTATTAATTTAACTTTAAATTGTTACAGCCACTGTAGTTACTGGTGTACCTAGTCATCATCGAAATGTGGCATAGTATAATCGCAGCTGTAATTAACCAATGGGCCTTTAACAGATATGTACCAACTAAAGGCACCAGGTCCCATCTGATCTTGGAAGCTAAGCAAGATCAGCTCTGGTTAGTACTTGCATGGGAGACTGCCACCAAATACTAAGAGCTGTAGGCTGTATTTGCCAGAAGAACTGGCAAAACCACCTCTGAGTATTCCTTGCCTAAAAAAATGAAATTCGCAGTCGCCATAAGTCAACAGGCAACTTGAAGAGAAATACACATACACATCACTGTGCTAAAACCACAGCGATGCAGTCTGTTTTGCCATGAGAACATGTATGTACACTGATTTCAACTAAGAACTGGGCATATTTGTGCCCTTTGGCTCATAGTGTCATTTATATTGCTTGCTTGCTTCCATTCTAATTTCTTCTTTCTACCCAAAAAAAAGAAAGAAAGAAAGAAAAAGAAAGAAACCACCTGTATTCAGGGTGGCTAACAAGCATAATTAAAAACAAAGGAAAAAGAACTTAAAACAATAAAACCATTAAAATTATCACAATAACCAAAACAAATAAAGATCATCACAATCATCTGTAACCATCAAAACAATTCAAAGAGCCAGTTTGAAGAGATGTGTCTTTAGACCCTTCCTAAAAGCAGTGAGAGTAGAAACTAATCACACCTACAAAGGGAGTACATTCATAATTTATCTCATACAGAAAAAAAAATCCCTCTCCCAGAGGCCTCTGGAGGTGATGGCACTCTCAAAAGGGCCTCTCCTGAAAAATTTAACATCAGAATGACACAGGCAGTGCTGTAGAGATCTCACCATTCTTTCCGGAGGTTAAGGTAGTATATAGTTTGACCTGCTTAGCTTCTGAAATGTGGGTTCCTCAAGTTCTTTCAGTCTATGCTCTTGCCAATGACCAGATGGAAAGCTACAGTAGTTTGAATCCACAATGCAGCGTATCTACAAGCCTTAGATGCAGAGGGGAAGGAATGGCTATCTTTAGTAGGCCTCTCTGAATAGCAGTTGCTGGGAAACAATAGTGTGGCAGCGCTGCCCTTGTGTCCTCCTTGTAGGCTTCCTATAGGTATCTGGTTGGCCACTGTGTGAAATAGGATGCTAGACAAAATAGTTAGTCAGTCTGATCCAGAAGGATTCTTCTTATGTTGGAGCACCCTTGTAGGTTGCACAGCAATAAGTCCTTCATCTGAACATAATGTATCAAGAGCAAGTTGGGGAGGAAGGAGAACAAACTGTACTGTGCTGTTAAAGGTTCAGTTATTATTATTAATCTAAGCTTACTGCTACATATATACAAGTGGGTCATCTGTTAGTCTTCCACAATGATATCAAACTCTGAATGTAAAAGTTGCACAATTTTATAGAGAGAACCTTGATTAGAGAATACAAACACACATATACATATTCATCTCAGTTTACATCTCAGTCTGCAGTAAATACTATATATTGCATAAGAAACAATCCATGAACTATGAAAGCAGAGAAATATTCTCAGAACACTCCACTTCTTGTAGAAGCAATAGGGGCTTTTGCAGCAACGAGCAGCAAATGAATACTTTGGCAAGATTCATTTTCCAAGAAGGCAATACTAGAAGTCAGCATCTAAAGTAAACACATTATCATTTGTTTCAGCCATCACTGCAAAACGCTGATACTCTGAAACTCTCTTCTCAAAGAAATTAGTTTTTCCTTCCAAAGAAATGTTCTCCATGAAATCGAAAGGGTTTTCTGCTTGAAAGACCTGTGAATACCAAACTTATTAGTAAATCACAGCTGCTGAACAAGCAATACTCCTACCTCTCTGTCTCTCTTCTACTGTTTAGCAGGAAAAAAAATCAAATTCAGAAATGATTTTAATCTCTCTGGTTGGAGTTTTAACAGGCTGACACTGATATTGATATTGAGTTTTGGCCTGTTACTGTCTCATTACTATTTTTAACAGTTTAATAGTTGCTTTTCATTTCTGTAAGCTTCTCTGATTGTATTTATTTACTGAGGACAGGTAGGATATAGATTTTCTAACATAAGAAAGTATCATGCTTACAGGTGTGTAGTGATTTGCAAGACAATCTAATCAAGCAAGACACATATAATAACTTAAAAGTACTTTTGTAAAAGGTGTAAACACACATTCTCAAACTAATTTGCTTTTAGAGGATGGGGAGGGAGGGTTTTTTTTTCATTTTTTTTCTTTTTTTTTCTTTTCTTTTTTTTTTTTTTTTGCAAATACAATTGAACTCTAGCACAGACCTGAAATAGACTGAGGCAAAGCCCATTATATAGACTAATGTTAATACTTTCCTGAAAAAGCATACCTTGGAGAAGCCCAATTCCAGAAGTAACCTGTCAGCCACAAACTCAATATATTGTTTCATTAGAGTGCAGTTCATTCCAATCAAGCCAACTGGCAAGGCCTCTGTCAAAAACTCCTGCAAATTTAAGAGAAAAAGTAAAACTTTGAGGGAGGAACACAGTAGAGGAACAACATCCCAGGCTGAAATGTGAGTCAAACAGATTAGAAAGTTGGATTAAGATCTGGGAGCTCTAACCTCATGTTTCTATTCAGCTACAATGGCCTAGGGTTTTTGGGCCCTATCCTTAGTAGCCCTTTCTGGCAATAAAAGTTTTCCTGGCCCTCCACAAGAGTTTTTAAGGATTGGGGGGGGGGGCTGCAGGAAACAGCAGGAATTGTTCTCCTCCCACTTTTAGTGGTCGAAGCAGTTTCCACCAGTATAATGATTGTGTTGCATAGTGGCCAAAGCTTATTGTGTGACCTTGGAATAGTCACTACTTCTGAGTGTAACTTATCCAATAAGGTTGTTGTGAGGATAAAGGAGGGGGAAGCATATAAAACACCTTAAACCTAGCTTCTGTTTTCTCCCTCAAAGGCCACCACAGAGGCAGTTGGAATACAGAGGACTGCTCACCAGCCAGAGGGCCAACACATGACGAAGTTGTATCTGGCTGCTCTTTTTTTCAGAGGCCATAGCAGTGGCAGTTGAAATGGAGGAAGGACTTCACACCAGCTGTTGGAGCCAAGGCAAGATGGAATGATGCCAATTTGCAGAGAAATAGGTCCAGGGGGAGTTATGCTAGCCATAATTTAAGTTTGCTTTTTAATATGTATAAAGTTGACTAATATGTGCTGCTTGCCTGCACTATGGTAGTGTCTGTGAGGCATGTCCACAGCTCATGTGTTAAGACTGTTTCATACTGCCTGTATGAAACTGACACACACACTTAGTATGACAAACACAAAAGAGAAAAACAGGGAGAGAAAATAATGAGATAACATTATAAATAATTAAGCATGCTAACCATTGTGAATGTTCATAACCATTAAATAAGCATGAATTGTCTAATACAGTATGTGTATGTAAATTAAAAGCAAGAGCCAGTCCTTGTTCTGGATTATAATCTAAACTACAGTGAATAACAGAAGGTAGAATGCTGGAAGCTGCTATTTACTCAGTTAGGACCATTGTCCAGCCTCCACAGGATTGCCTACAGTATAGACTCTATACTACTACATAAATACTATGGAGTATTTATACCCTTCTCTTCAGCCACCAAGGCTCTCAGAGCAGCTTACAAATTGTTAGCAATAGCACTTACATTTCTATACCACTTTATAGTGCCAGCACTCTCTAAGTGGTTTACAATGTGTTAGCTAATTGCCCCCAACAAGCTGGGTACTCGTTTTACCAAACTGCAAAAGGCTGGAAGGCTGAGTGAACCTTGGAGCCCTGCAGGATCGAATGCACATTGTGGCTGCAGTATTGGCATTTAACCACCTGTGCCACACCCTGAGCATAATGGACTACAACTCCCAGTGGCCATGATGGGTGCAAGGTTCAGGGAGTTGTAGTTCATAAATAATAACACTCCGCAGCTCTGGCCGTCTTGAAGCAGGTCTGGGGTGATTAATCACGACCAGTTCAGCCACTTCACTTCCTTAGAAGAATTAGGTCCTATTAAACTCAACAGAACCTCCTCTTCCCCATACTTAGGGTTAGCCTAAATCCTTGAACAGGAATATTCCATTCTCTCTCCTTCTCCTTTCCTCCCCACCCCCACCACAATCTTTAAGTGGGCTTTGCTCATCTGTGATAGCTCCAGAGTCTCAAGACCCTTTCCATAAATCACAGCCGAGCCCTTCAGACATGGGCACTTGGAGCTTCTTAAAGCTGGTGCCTTTTATTTGGGTAGGGAGGGAGGAAGAGGCAGGTGCAGGCAGAGTTGGGAGGCTGTGAGGGCGAAAGCCATTGCGGAACACCAGGCAAAAGAAAGCTTGGTAGACGATGATGATGGCGATGATGATGGCAATGATGATGATGATGGCCAAGCTGACAAAGGTGACTGAGAAACAGACCAACACAGCTAACTTGCAGTCAGAAAGTGGCTTACTCAGAAGCAAAGAACAGAGGACAGCTACAGAATTCAAAATAACCCTAACAGATTAGAAAGTTGGGCCAAAACTAAAAAAAGAATATTCCAGGGAGAAATGTTAGGTACTACACTTAGGCAGAAAAAATGAAATGCACAGATATAAGATGGGTGACACCTGGCTTGATGGCAGCACATGCGAAAGGGATCTAGGAGTCCTAGTGGACCACAAGCTGAACATGAGTCAGCAGTGTGATGCAGCAGCCAGAAAAGCCAATGCAATTCCAGACCGCATCAATAGGAGTATAGTGTCTAGATCAAGGCAAGTCATAGTGCCACTCTATTCTGCTTTGGTCAGGCCTCACCTTGAATACTGTGTCCAGTTCTGGACACCACAATTTAAGAAGGATAAACGTGATAGCCATGTTTAAATATTTGAAGGGATGTCATATTGAGGATGGAGCAAGCTTGTCTTCTGTTGTTCCAGAGACTAAGACAAGGAGCAATGGGTTCAAACTACAGGAAAGGAGATTCCACCTAAACATCAGGAAGAACTTCCTGACAGTAAGAACTATTCGGCAGTGGAATGCACTGTCTCAGAGTGACTTTTTAAGTTTTTAAGCGGAGGCTGGATGACCATCTGTAGGGAGTGCTTTGACTGTGTGTTCCTGCATGGCAGGAGGTTGGACTGGATGACTCTTGTGGTCTCTTCCAACTCTATGATTCTATAAAAAGGGTGCCAAAGACATTGACATCTATAGGATTTTATTGTTTAATAGCCAGGCTCCCCCACTTAGCGAGTTTTAAGGTTGGCACATCAATGGCACTCAGAGGCTGTAACCTGACATCCATTCATCCCTCTCTCTAATAATGCTAGCCGGAGAGTTTTAAGACTACCATAGGCTCTGAGTCTCATTGATGTGCTAGCCAAAATTAATATCATCATCAATGAAGAAACCAAAGTTAATCTTTCCCTTACTGCCCCATTCTGAAAGGGATTCTAAGGAGACAGGAGCAGTGCTGAAGCACTGCCTCTCTGCCCCCACCCCCATTCTTAGGAGACAGGAGCTGCATGAAAGGAAATGGAGGAGAGCAGCGATCAGTGCTGAAACAGCCCTGCGCTGAAAAGGCAGCTTTAAACAGCCCACTGTGCTCTATTGGTCACGATGAAAGGACTACATTCAACTGGCCATGATCAATCAACTGGACTGAAGTGGCAGTGTTGAAATGGGCGTGCTGAAGTGGCCATGATTAATTGTCCCACTCCACTTGAAGCAACCTCAACAACAAACCCCAACCCTATTCAGTTCTTATATATTGTAAGCATCTTGTAAGAGCTGGTGATGTCTGCTGTGCCCCTCCCAGCCCCTTTCCCTCCCCATGCTGCTGCAGAAGTTCTGAAAGAGAGTTGTTACAGTGTTGGGCTGAACACAATTACACAGTCAGATGTGATCAGAAATGCTGACAAGTCAGGGCTTTGATCTTGTGAAGTTCTGTAATCATATTCACTTGAGCAGGTTTAGAGCTCTTTTTCAATTCTTCCTGGACAATGCAGGAAGGGGAGGGGAGAGCTGAAGCAGATGCTTGTTGCTTCTGTTATGTGCTTAGAATAAAAAGTGCCTGAAGATGGCTTTTGACTGATGGGAGATTGGAGTAAATCATGAATTTTACTAGTAATTCTTATACAGGAAAGAAACCCCACGTGCTCACCTGTTCAATTTCAACAGCATTGACAATGATATCTCTGACTCTTTCCTCTGAAGGTTTGTTCACTAAGTACTGAAATATTAGGCAGGCAAAATCACAATGGAGACCCTGAAAAACAGAAGCAGAATGGGACTTTAGAGACCTTCAGCTCAGTTTTCAAAACAAGCAATCAAAATGCCCACATGGACACTAATAGCAATCCCACTTAAATTATTTAAATACTTATGCCTTGAACTTTTAAGATGTCTATGCAAAACATGTTCAGAATTGCATCTTTAATATTATTCTTTAAAAACCATTAAAGCATACTGATCCATTTTATTAGTAAATCAATAAGATAAAAACAGCAGGATCTATCCCTCACAGTTTAGCATCTCCACATAGGACTGAATATTTGAAAAAGAAGTTTTGAATAGTGGGCCATTACATGGGCAAGGATGGGGTTAGAGAGACATAGACACTCAACCATTATTCACAAATATCTTTTTCTCCCATGGAGACCTATTCCTTATAAACATTTGTGGACTGTTGATTTCTAATTAGGAGATTAGCTTTAGTTCCCACTCTCCCTGTTCATATTTTAAAATAATTATAAACTATGGTATGAATTAGATGGGGAAAACATGCATCTCCTACCACAATCAATCATGTTCCAAAGGGTCTTATTAAGAAGGTCTTGTGTATACAGGGGGCGGGGGGATACGAACATATCCGAAAAAGCAGGCATTCGCAATGATGCAACCTGTCTTCACTGTCAAAAGAGCCCCGCTAAACTCCATATGACCCCTAGCTAAAATGGCAGCTGTGATTTACTCATGATTTTAAACCTAGCACAGTCAATTTTTTTAAAAAGTTTCCCATGGTCCCCACAAGCGATGGTTCATATTTACAAAGAAAAAAGGAGGGGAAGAGTATAAGATCGACGTTTGATTGACTTACCAGACCCTCACTTAGCCAAAAATCAAATATGGTGACCACAGGCACTTTCCCTGTTTGCTAGCCCCGCCCCCATTCTCATCCAGCCAATCAGATTATGCTGCCTATTCATATCTGTGCAAATGTGAGTATTCAAATGATCACACATTTGCATGTCATACAGAGCTTTTTAAAAAATCCATACAAAGCCCTGGATGTGATTCACATGGACTTTGTGGTGGATTTGGCTGCCCCCCTTTCTAATGACACGTATTTATGTGAATGTCTATATGAATGAATCACCTTCCATTTGTATGCCATTCATATTATTTTGACAGTATAGACAAGACCTAAGTGACAACCTCATGGTTTTTAAATATGAATTGTGCTTGTGTGTAGATAAAGTGGGAAGATCTCCTAGTATCTGCTGCTGTTTTCTATTTGGACAGTTGGACTTAACCCCATTTTAAACATTATTCCTCCCCATGTATTACTTCATCTCTGCTAATAAGCTCGTTGGAGAAAGTGAGACCCGGCATCAGTCCTCTTTTCTTGAGCCAAAATATAGCTGCAAAAGCACCAGAGAAGAAGATTCCTTCAACTGAGGCGAAAGCAACCACTCTTTCTCCTGTTTTGAGAAAAACAGCCTGTTAGTCATACAATCCAAAATCTTTCTTCAAGCTGTTACAGGTGTACATTTTAAACCACCGAAGTAAACATGCAGAACTATGTACACCAGTGATGGGGCAATGTGTGGGCTTCCACATGCTGATTAACAACTATTCCCACATCCTTCCCCACTGACCATACTGGCTAGGATGAACATATGGACAGCCATAGGCTTCCCAGCTATTAAATCTTCTGAAAGGAAATTTCAGGAGACCCATTAATTGCTTGGCTCCCCCATGAAAGATTTTAGATCACCCTACCTGAACAAGTTCCACATATGGAGCTCTATTAGGAACTCAGATTAGCACAGGCAAAATATAGTGGCCCTCAGAATACAAGAAAGGTTTACCAACCCTGGCATAAACTTTTGGGATACATCCTGCATGCACAAGCAGCACCTCATTTGTAAAAAGTTGCCCTAAACATTTCAACCTAAAGGCCTGTAAATAAACCCTTTACAGATTTTAGACTTGAGGAACATGTGAGACGTGAGATGTTGTTGGACTATAGCCAGACAAGTGACCATGCCAGCCAGAGCTGATGGAAGTTGCATCCCCAAACCATCCTGAAGGTTCCTCCCTGCTGTCTTGAACGAATCAATGAATACATACAGATGCCAGAATTCTATTCTGAATGAAAGACAAGCTCTTGACCTAGAAATTCTGTTTCGTATACCTAAATGTGTGGTAGCAATTGTTGTAACAATGTTTTGAGATTTGGATCCCCTGAGACCATCTTCTCTAACCAAGCTCCAGTTTCAGACAGAAACGTACAGAAGATACAGGGCTGAACCTAATGTCAGTCCCAACTAGAGTACACCCACTGAATCAATGAGCACCGATCTGCTGACTCACCATTCAATAACTGGTTCATTGGGTTTACTCCACCTGAGACTAGGCAACAGGATTCAGATCACAGGAACCAGGGCTTAACTGGAGTAAGGGACATCTCTGTTGGATAGACAGACACTATTCAGAGCTGTCTAAGGCTGCATCTGCACTGCAGAAACAATCCAGTTTGACACCACTTTAACTGCCATGGCTCAATGGTATGGAATCTTGGGACTTGTAGGTTGTTGTGGCATCAGAGCTCGCTAATGGAGAGGAGCTAAATATTTCACAAAACTACAGATCCCAGAACAGCATTGAGAAATGGCAGTTAAAGCGGTGTTATACTGGATTATTTATGTAGTGCAGATACAGCCTAAATAACAGGTGCTAAATCTGGGACCCCAGGGAGCCATCCACCTCCCTTCTGCAACAGCAAACCTTGGAGAAAGGGAGAGACCTGGGCTTGTAAGTGAAAAGGCAATCATTTCAGTGATCACTGCATTTTGATATTTGTTGTCCTATTTCCTCTAATGAGAGCAGAAAGGAGGCAGTTTTAAGCACCCACGGCGCTCTCATGAAAAACTTATGGGCCCCTCTTAATGATATGGTCCAAACTGGCCTACTCTTTGCTCACACAACCCCAGGGTATGAAGAAAGGCTAGCAAACAGTAACTGCAGAATGCAAGTAAGTGCATGTCCCTTCTTCAGGTCCTTCCCTTCCTACAGAGAGATTAAGACCAAGGTATCATTAGAAGAGCAGCAGCTCTATTCTCCTCTTGTCTCTCCTGTCCCTCACTTTCTATTGTGCAAATTCCTCCTCTTCCGGTAGCATATGAAATGGAAGAAGGCAGGGGAATTATGATTAGAGTGCTAAAAGACCACTTCATTCTACTTGGACTAGTACATTCTCCTTTAAAAGACAGAGAAACACACTCCCAAAAAATAAATAAATCCCAGTTCATTGAGATCCATAGTGGCTACCCTCATTTCATCTATAGCACATGAACTAGAAGTCCATAATTCATGCATCACTTACCAAATGTGGCTTTCCTGTCTCTTATCCACCTTAGTGCCCAGTCTGCTTTCTTCTTGACACACGGCATGGTTTCAATAGCATTAAATAAGAAATCCCTAGAAAATGAAATGAAAACATAAATATTTGAGGGAAAATATCATGGTTATGAAATAGAACACTATGTATGCCCATCTTGAGTCCACAAGGCTGCATGGGATGCCCATATACACAAATACACCTCTGAACATATCAAGAGCAACACCATCACTACACAAGGTTCTACTGCAGTTGCCACCAGAAATACAGCAGCAACTGCAACAGTGATCTATAGTCTAATGCAGGAAGATGCCAGAGGCCTAAAGCTTATTGCTACTTCCCAACTAGAGTAGACCCAATGAGTTGCTGAATGTTGTCATCAATGGGTCTACTCTAGTCAGAACTACCAATTTGATTTAGGTGTTGTCTAGACAAGAAGATATAATGCTGATTTCTGTGCACTGATGTAAAATCACAACAGGGTCCTTTTGTCTCCATGATCCTTTGGCAAAATTGCTGGTATGTGAAGCTATCCATTGTTTACAGTTCACATGCAGCTATGCTTAAGAATCAAGATGGTGGCCAGGAGTGGATCACTCGTGTTATTATTCTCCACAAGTTATCACAGCTGCACAGTCTTTTTTAAAAAAAAATGTAAATCTAAGGTGTGCAAGTGAGATCTTCCACTTTAAAAAGCTGTTTAATCACTTCAGCACAGAGAAAAAGCACACAATTGCTAATGTGAAACTCCAAAATGATGCTTCCAGCCACTTCATTGCTGGCAAGCCTGCCCCTCCCCCCCACACACACATCTGGCCAGTCAGCTTTCCACTTCAGCCCTGCGCAGAGATGTGAATTGATTGTCCAAACAAGCAACATTGCACTTTTCCGCATATTATTTAAAAAACATCCTGAGGGAAAGCTGCGTAGGTTTTGGAGTTTGGGGCACCCCCCTCCTTCTGAATATGGCAAATCACCATAGGACATCATTGGGACAAAAGTTATTCTCCCTGAATTCTAGGAGGAGTTTTTTCATCGTCTAGACAAGCCCTTAGCATCTAACTATCTTTCAGCATTACCAAGGCATGTGAGGTTGCAAGACTCTTTACAATTTTGGGTGTCTATGAAGAAATACAGAAAAGCAGGTATGATTCTGGCAGCCAAATCTGTGGCCATAGCAAAAAAAAAAAAAAAAAAAAGTAAGAAGACTGCATGCAATCTGTGGGCTGCATGGTGCCCACTGCTGATGTACACATATGGCCAACCCAGAAGGGTTTCCATTCTAGAATAATAGAATCATAGAATAGGAAGAGACCACCAGGGCCATCCAGTCCAACCCCTTGCCATGCAGAAATCCACAATTAAATCATTCCCGACAGATGGCCATCCAGCCTCTGTTTAAAAACCTCCAAAGGAGGAGACTCCACCACATTCCAAGGAAGTGTATTCCACTTCTGAACAGCTCTTACTGTTTAATTAACTAATTAAGGAAAGCAGTCCAATTCACACAACTACATCTGAGGTGGAAATATCAGCCTTTAAAAATGTCATCCTTCACCAACCAATTTAGAAGACCTTGTATTCATGTAAACATATACCGTACACATGGTAAAATAGCAGTGTCTGCACCTTGACATTTTTCAAAATCTGCAATCAGATGATAAGATATTAACTCATTCCATGTGACTGCTGAGTGACTCACAACATAAATGACAAGACAATTTCATTTCAGCACATAAAGAGGACAGTCACACCATCATGAGTGTTCTAGTTCAACTACGGCTATGTGAACTCATCAAGAAAGAGAACAGAAACCAAATAATTGGTATGTGAATACACAAACTCATACAAATGAAATACACAGTTCCTTCAGTCAATGTAGTGAACTACATTTCTAGACAACATTTTTAGTTGGTTTGTGTTTATTCTGGGACTGAGCATAAATGATGTGTGAACTATAATTATTGCAGAAGTCTGTGTTCCAGAAACCTCACTATTCATTTTATTTTCTAAAAAAAAAAAAAAAAAGCTTCTGGTCCATTCAACTGATAAAAAGGAGCCTTGAAAGAATTTGGCAGAATCTCTGAAGTTCACAGAAAAGGTTGAATAATTTTTTTAGAAGCCAAGGGGCAGGGCTTCAGTGTTGGGCATAGCTCTTCCACATATCCAACTGAGTTAAATGCACAGTAAGCAAATACATGCAAGCACTCTTATTTGGTACAAATCATATAGTTTAGTAATGTCTGTTCAGATTTTGGATAATGCTGGTAGAGAATTTTCGTTCTTTTTATTTCTAAGCACAAAAGTAAATACTGGAAAAAATAATTAAAGCTATACAGAGGTCCTGTTCAAACCACCACCCGCTCAAAATGATTTTCTGCATCAAGAGCCAGAATTTTGTTGAATTTTGGGCTCAAGCATACTCCACCTCCTTTTTCAGCCCCACAAAGGTGAAGTTAAAAGCATCTGCTTCCACATTTAAACTAACCACAATGGCTGTTTAAATTGTGGTTAGTGAGAACATAACCAATGTAACCAATGTTTCACAGATGTGAAACTGATTTGATTCTGGCTTCTTCTTACTAATAGTAATTCAGCTTTAAATAAACCACTGTTCCCTGAATTGGAAGTCATAGAGAACTGTGGTTTGCTTAAAAGCAAAAGCACATTTTAACCAAACGGGGTGAGGGAAAGGAGTGAAGGAGTTTAAGGTTTGTTCTTGTGGTCACAAACCACGGTGTCCAAGCCAAACTCATTCAATGTGAAAAGAGCACAATAGAGACAATGCACAAGTATTGCTGTAACAATACTTACGGCAATTACCTTTCCTCAGGATCCTTGATGTAAGTGTCTATTAATAAACTGTACATCTCTGAATGAACATTTTCTATTAGTATCTGGAAGCCATAGAAGCAGCGAGCCTCTGGGACCTGCACTTCCTGGCTAAAGCGTTCTACCTGCCAATGAAAGAAAACCAGGTAATTCACACATATACATTCCTCAGAGAATCACAGTTGAGCATGTGACCAACATCACATTTGAAGCAATTTTCATTCAACAGACAAGGTGTTTTGACTGGCAACGTTTCAGACATGGAAATCACAGCCTAGTGTTGAAGTCATCAAGTGTAGAATATATACATGTGTGAATGCATCCTTATGAGCCCTACATTTTCATATTGCTTCTTAAGAGCAGTAATGGCAAATAGATTGGGGGTTTCTGAGAAATCGAACAATTTTTTAGGGTTTCATCAGAAATATTGGTATTGCATAACATAACAGTGAAATCAGTTGTCTGAATGCTGTGCCTTATGTGGCCAGAGGACACTATCCACAAATATGAAGGAAATAACAGCAGGGTTGGGGGAAATTAGAAGCAGGAAATATCTTTTGGGGAGGATCTAAGAGGGAAGACCTCAAAACAACCCGACAGTCACAGAATGCTGAGTGTATTTTCAAATAAACATTTTATTTTATTTTTTAGCTGTAGATACAATCATTTTTAAGCAGGGGTTCCCTGAGACCTGAAAATTGTTTCAAGGATGCCACTAGGGTAAAAAGATTGAGAAAAGCTGGTCTAGTGGATGGGTAAAAATCAGAAAACTAAGTGGAGGAGGGACTGAGGGACTGATACACTGCCAACATTTTATTGCAGGTCCCACTTGTGACCTGTAACAACACACCTGACACTAATGTAGGCAGCATCCTCCACAGAAATGCTCTCCATGTGTATATGTACACATCCATGCACAAATACAGTTCAGTGGTCAAAAGAAGCCTGATTATATAGTTGAAAGAGCAAACGTGGCATATATTGGAAAAAGGCCCTTGAATATCTTACCAAGTTTTCATTCACAATTCCATCGCTGGCTGCAAAAAAAGCCAGGATATGTGAAATAAAGTATTTCTCTTCTGGTTTCAGCTTGTTCCAGTGAGGAAGATCCTTAGATAAGTCAACCTTTGTGAAAAAGAAAAATATATTGCCATTTGTTATTGCAATGATTTGTTTGTAACAGAGGAAACTGTTTAGGGAAATGCATGATAATTGTTATAACTTACAACATCTTTCCTCAACCCGTTGTGTTCAGATTTGCTGGAGTACAACCCCCATCATCAGTGTTGACTGGTGATGATGGGAGCTGTAGTCCATCATAACTGGAAATGTTTAATTGGGAAAGTCTGGCTTGCAAGAAGCCTCTTTCTTTCAGCTCCTTTACCTTTATCTAAAGACGTTCACAAGGACAGGGAACGGAGAAATAGAACTGGGTGTCTCTAGAAATAGAGTTTGGAGAAATAGAGCTGGGTAGCACCAAGGTGACTCTTAACATCAATCCCAAAATCACCCTGGCTAGATTAGGAAGGGAGACTGTCTGAGCAGCAGGGTCAACAGCATACCAACAGAATCCCTATCCTTTACAGAATCCATGTTTAGTAAAGAATTCCCTTCATTCTTTATAGGAGTCAAAGATTCACTGCTTGTTATTGTTAGCTTTGCCACAGCTTTATTACATTAGACTTTGAACAAGTTATGTATAGTCTCTCTGTCTTTCTCTGGCCACTTGAAGAATATATATAACTTGTTCAAAGCCTGATGTAATAAAGCTCAGGTTCATTTGCTGGGAACAAGGGAACTCAGTAGCTGCTCCCAGACTGTAGAACTCCCTCCCCAGGGAGGCCAGGATAGCTCTGATTCTCTTCTCGTCCCGTAAACAGGCAAAAACATTTATGTGTCAGCAGGCATTTGCACTCTGATGTTGGCTAGACTTTTAAATGCTGTGTGATTTGTATTGTAGGGTGTTATATATTTCAATATTTTAATGTTTGTGATTTAAACTGTGTAATTTGTTTAATTTGTTTTTAAACTTGATATATATTTATACTTTGAATAATTTGTGTTGTTTTAACTTGGACTGTTTTAAATTCATTGTTAGCCACTTTGGGTCCCTATACTGGGAGAAAGGCGGGATACAAATAAAATAAAATAAATACCAGAACCAAGCTCACAAGTCCACTCATATAAAAAATCCAGTCTTCATTTTCAACACAGCACTTTTTTTCTGAATTTGTTTTGATGGAAAAGATTTTTAGTTGTTCTGCTGTTAAACAATTGGCAATCTACTACAAATTACCCTGTTGTTTACCAATATGCCCTGATCTACTTCTGCCTACCCTAATCTTGAATATCTCTGAACTCTTTGTTTCTTTCTGTTTTCTTCACCTTGCTCTAGTAATGTTTCAGACACTAGAATTCTGAATGCAAGGTTGAGCTATGCAAGGAAGTATATACATCACTTATTTACATCATAAGAAAATTGACTGCAATTGTAGGACCTGTGCCTCCTTTAACAAAATATGGTATTTCAAGGTATCAAGCGCACACACCACAAACAACACTGTGTATTACTCACCTCTTCTACTGTCCAGAAGGAAGCTTGAGCCTGCTTGTACATTTTCCATATATCTGGGTACTGGATTGGGAAGATGACAAACCGTCGAGGATTTTTTCTTAAGAGGGGCTCCTCATTTGACTTTAAGCCATTTTCAAGACCATCAGAGAACAACCTCTAAAACAAGAGCATGGAGTCATAAAGTGTGGTGGACAGTAAGTTGGAAGAAGAGTACTTTATTTATTTCACCTGCCAATGGAACTTTATTTTCTGAGGGTTTACTTTTAGGGTTGCTTCTTTCCTGTTGAAGTTGTCCAGGTGTTTGTGGATTTCAATAGCTTATCTGTGCATTCTGACATGATAGTTGTTGGCCCGGTCCAGAATTTCTGTGTTTTTAAATAACATATTATGTCCAGGTTGGTTTATAAAATGTTCTGCTACTGCTGATTTTTCTGGCCGGCCCAGTCTGCAGTGTCTCTCATCTTCCTTGATTCATGTTTGTACACTGCGTTTAGTGGTCCCTATGTAAACTTGTCCACAGCAAAGTAAACAAAATCTGGCTCCCAGTTTTGCAAAACAATAGAATAAAAACACAACACTTACAAAGGAATTCCAGCCAGGGACAGGAGGATTCCCAGCAGATAATGGCCCATCAACCAACCATTAGCCAAACAGACACTAACAATCCTTACATTTCTATACCCAGAAACTAACCATTCAATTACACAAATTTACATATACTCCCCAACAGGGGTTCACAATATATAAACTCCACACACTCCTACCCAACCATTCTCTGAAGATGCCAACCACAGATGCAGGCGAAACGCCAAAAAGAAACTATTCCAGAACATGGCCTCACAGCCCAGAAAAAAACCAAGGAAAATCTATGGATGCCAGTGGTGAAAGCCTTCGACTTCACATTGAACGTTTCTACGGGGAGAAACTGTTCCAAGACACCTGGAAACTGGAAAAACTCCAGACCAGTAGAGCACATCTACTCTGTATATTAACTTTCTTGTTACAATGCAGAGACACAGAAACCATACCACACTTTCTCACAGCAAAGAGGACATTAAAATCCCCACAGGCCAACCGGATCTACAACAGAATGGAAAAGGCACTGTTACTAGAGAGAATACACACCACCCACAAACACCTGGCCAACACAGACAAGGAGCTATTAACACTCCACCTCAACATCAGTCAAAAATGAACACCCAAGACTGGACAAAATTGACAACCTCACCTACAGAAAAATGGAAAAAGATATGGTGATTCACACTGAAAGGCAGAAACAAAAATTTGACAAATGCCAACACCAACAGAAACCCCAGCTGAATACATAATGGACTATTATCAACCTAACAGAATGGCAACTTTCAAAAGAAGAAACATCCATCCTGTCCAAAGGAGGCAATTTTGCAGTTACCACCACCAGAATCCCAGTTGAAGACATCATCACCCATGTTGAATCTGCCCTCTATCATCTCCCAGAGGAAGAGGCAGAAGAGATAAGAGGAGAAACAGCTAGGATCCTGAGGAAGGCAAAACCACCACCCAGCAATATAACCATAAAAGAAAGAAAAGCCATCAAGGATCTCAATGCAAACCTAGAAATCAGTATTCTCCCAGCAGACAAAGCAATGCCACAGTAATCATGGAAACAGAAAAATACAGACAAAAAATAAGGGAACTCTTGGACTCTGCAACAAACAGAAAACTCAAGCAAGACCTGACCAACAAAATCACCAGAAAAACAAACACCTTGATCAAGAACTCATCAATTCAGCCAATCATACACCAGAATCTATGCAGATCAGAGGCTCTCCCACCAAGATTATATGGACTTCCCAAGATCCACAAGGATTCCATTCCACTTTGACCCATAGTGAGCACTACTGGATCTCCCACGTATGACTTAGCCAAGTTTCTGACCACACAATTACAAACCCACATAGGACAAACCCCTCATTACATCAAAGGCTCCGCTCACTTCATAGAAAAAAATCAACAACATTGAACTGAAACCTAGAGACAGACTGATCAGTTTTAATGTTGTCTCCTTGTTCACCAAAGACCCCATAATGGACACCATGGCACTCATACAACAAATATTTCCTAAGGACATAACAGCCTTGTTCAAACACTGCCTCACCACAAGCTACTTTCAGTGGGATAACGAATTCTATGAACAGATAGATGGGGTGGCCATGGGCAGCCCCCTGAGCCCTGTGATAGCAAACTTTTACATGGAACATTTTGAAAAGCAAGCCCTGGAAACAGTACCAAAAAAGCCCACAACATGGTTCCGATATGTGGATGACACGTTCACCATTTGGGACCAAGGAGAAGAAGATTTGGTTTCATTCCTGAACCACCTGAACAGCATCCACCCAAATATCCAATTCACGATGAAAAAAGAAAAGGAAGGAACACTGCCATTCTTGGATGTCCTAGTCATCTGCAAACCAAACCAACGGTTAGGCCACAAGGTATACAGAAAACCCACACACATGGACAGATACCTACACAAGAACTCCAATCATCACCCAGAACAAAAAAGAAGCACAATAAAAACATTGGTAGACTGCGCAAAAAGGATCTGCAAACCCCACTACCTGGAGGACGAACTGAGGCACCTAAACTGGGCCCTACAGGCTAATGGTTATTCCAGAGCAGACATCACAAGAGCAGCCAGACCCAGAAAAAACCACAGGAATGAAGAAGAAAAACAGCCACCCAAAGAGAAGGTATTTTTACCATATATCAAAGGAGTCACAGACAGAAAAGGGAAACTGATGAGGAAACACAACCTCCAAACAATCTACAGACCAACCAAGAAAATTCAAGAAATGCTACGCTCAGCAAAGGACAAAAGAGTCCCTCTAACAGCTGCAGGAGTTTACCGCATACCATGCAGCCGTGGACAAGTTTCCATAGGGGCCACTAAACGCAGTGTGCAAACACAAATCAAGGAACATGAGAGACACTACAGACTGGGCCAGCCAGAAAAATCAGCAGTAGCAAAACATGTTATAAACCACAAAATGTTACAACCATAGCAACACCTGCACCCCCTGTGCACAAACCATGCCCCTCACCTACACTCACCTACCCCCCAGCTCTCCCTCCCTCTGTCCTGGCAACAAAACACTCCATCTTGCTTTCTTATCTTGGACCAAAACAGCACTGCCGGTTACTTTAAACCTTACTGTTTTAAATGGGAAGGTGCTGTTTTGGTGCAAGGTAAGAAAGCAAGATAATTGTGTTGTTGGCAGGGCAGAGGGAGGGAGAGCTGGCAGGGTGGCGAGTGTGGGTGAGGGGCATGGTTTGTGTGCCCGGGAACAGGTGTTGCTACCACGGTGGCAGGTATTGGCAGTCCTGTTGGCAGGAGAAGATTCTACAATACTGTAGTGTAGTATGCATGTTGGGGGTGGGGCTTAACTTATTTATAGTTTTTTCCCCACTTTTGTGGTGGTGTTCCTCCCCTAACCCCCGCAAATGTGAAGTGACAACTGTAGTCTAGTGTACAATGTTAACATAAGGTTTCTTGTGTCAAATTCAACCTGCATTCTGGAAATACTTCCTATACTACACGGATTAACTAGGCACATAGCACAGGAAAATGATGCCCATTAGTGGAGGGATCTTGAATAACCCATCTGTTTTTTATACTACTATGAAAACAACTCTGTTTTACTACAAAGATAGGTTTGGAGAGGAGGAAAGAGAGGTCTACCGAAACAGCCTATATGACACTTTAAAAGTCTGCTGGGAAGCAGTCCTACAATTAGTTCACACAGTACTCAGATGGAAACTCCCTCTACATTTATGTGGATTCTTCTCAGCAAAATTCATGCAGTGGCCACCTCTCACTTGGACAAGAGACTGGGGGTTGCATAAGATAAGAAGAGGCTCAGCTCAGTCAGGCCTCCCAACAACTGCAGACCACAGCTTGAAGGTTACTTTTTTTTTTTTTTACTTCAACTGCCTAAATGCCACACTGGCCATGTTGGCTGTGGTACTGCAAAATCGGTTTTCCAAGCTCATCTGCAACTCTCTGATTTGCTAGGTGATGGCACCAGCCACACTATCATAATTAGAAGTAAAAGAAGTGAGGGGAAGGTGAAGGGAAAGGGAAAGGTCAGCAGCATGAATAGCTTTCATTTGGTACTTGCTTGGTAATTTTCCATTATGGCTTTATGACTGCTGCTTCATGATAGGTTTATTTATTTATTTATTTATTTATTTATTTATTGTATTTATATCTCACCTTTCTCCCAAAATGGGATTCATGGTGGTTTACAATACTTTAAAAAGAATACAGCTAAAATGTTAATTACAAAAGTTTAAAAATAATTAAATATCACTATTATTAAAACAATTATAACAGTTAAAAACACTTCAAACGTAGTTTCAATAAAAGATTAAAAACATTAAAAAAACAGCACACCAATTACATACACATACTACATAATTCCATAATTAAAATATCTCTACAGTGGCTTGGAAATTAAGCAGCTAAGCCCTGGTTAGTACTAGGATGGGAGACCGCCAATGAATACCAGGTGCTGTAGACTATATTTCAGAGGAAGAAACTGGCAAAACCACCTCTGAGTGTTCCTTGCCTAAGAAAATCCTATGAAATACAAGGGGTTGTCATAAGTCAACAGACAACTTGAAGGTACAGTAGGCCTTTGGTATTCCCTGGGATTTGGTTCCAGGAACTGCCATGGATACCAAAATCCATGGATGCTCAAGTCCCATTATATAGAATGGCATAGTAAGATGGTATCTCTTATATAAAATGGAAAAATCAAAGTTTGCTTTTGGGATTTTTTAAAAAATATTTTCAAGCCATGGATGGTTGAATCCATGGATGCAGAATCCATGGATATGAATAGGAACACATCTTCCTATTATTTAATGTATGTTGTTGGTAGGAAGATTTTCCAAAATTGCACTAAATGGCAAGGTGAGTATTTGCTTCTGTGCCAGATTGTTCAGTTTGAACATTGGATATCTGGACCAGCATGGTGCCATTAAATAAACTGCTATCTTCAATTCACTAAGCCTCCATTCTTAAATTCAAAACTGGACATGTTTCCCCTTCAGAGGGCTTAAAGAAAATAAAACTAGATCTCTTTTCTTCTAGGTCACTCTGTTACAACAGCAGAAAGCCAGCCAGCAATGGAAACACATAACTTGTAACAGCCATTCCAGTTGATCATGTACAGTTGTCCCTTCAAATTCGGTGGCGTTTGGTTTCAGGACCCCCGTGGATACCAAAATCTGTGACTACTCAAGTCCCATTACATGTTATGGCATAGCAAAATTGTGTCCCATATATAAGATGGCAAAATCAAGGTTTGCTTTTTGAATTATTATTTTTTAAGAATATTTTCAAGCCATGAATACTGTACTTAAATTCATGGATACCAAATCTGTGGATACGGAGTGACAACTGTACTTGCTTTAATTTCTGTAAACTGCCTTAAGGCCCAGGGTTGTAGAAAAAGTTGGATACCAATAAATTAAATAATTAGAGCAAGGAGAAATCACTTTGCTCCCTCCCATGGAATGTCTGGGTGTGGATTCCATAATTTAAATAGTCAAATTCATAATCTCACACATCCATCTCCATTTCTTTATGTCCAAGGGCAACATTGTACAGTAGAGATATAATAATGTATCTTATCTTTCATTGAATCAACATCAGTACGTAACAGAGAATGCATATTTGTAAGCAACACAGCACACTCAACCGAACACTTATCGGCTTTAAAATATGCTTAATGAGTTTATACAACAGAAAGCCCCAAAGTCCTAACAAAATCTACTAGCTGCATTTGAAAACCCACAGGAGCTTAGACTTGCAAAGGAAAGAAGTTTTTATAAACACCTCACAGAGCTAAGTGAGCAGAGTTTAAGTTGCTGGCTCACCAGTTGTACAGAAATGCACTGGGGGAAAGAAAAATTAAGCCTCCCTGGACTTCAGCTCTGAAAATTTATTTGGTTGTCTGGAGGCTAGGTGGTAGTAAAGAAAGCCATAAATCTATATATATACCGAGCCCTTTTCTCATCAGTGAGCTTCTATACATACAAGATGATAGGACTTAAACATGCCTGAATGCTGTCCTTTTTCCTGTGGTTCCCTCTAGCCTTAGAACAGTGGTTCTCAGACTTTGGTCCTCCAAATGTTTTGGACATCATCTCCCAAATTCCTGCCTGTTGGCCAAAATGGCTAGTAATTTACTTTTTATTTGTGCTGGGGGATTAAGAATTTTTTTACTGAAATAAAACCATTCTACAGAATAATAACGCCAAAAAAATTTTCCATTCTCTTTTCTTACAGATACAAAAATAAAACTATCTATTCTAACACTAATACATTTTTCCTCTTAATCTAAATACACTATAATCACTCTTTTCTTTTCCAATAAACATTGTATTTACCCCGTTTACACCTTTATTCTAAAATTAGAAGTTTCACATTAAAAAAAAGTAGTACAGTATTTTTTTTTTTTAAGTGGCTAGGGCTTCTGGCAGATGAAGTCCAAAACACCTGGAGGACCAAAGTTTAGGAATTAGTAGAAACCTTAGATAATAAGTCTCAGGGCAGGGACTGTATTACAGTTGACCCTCCATATTCATGGATCTGATATCCACGGATTTAAGTATTCACAGCTTGAAAATATTCTTTAAAAAATAATAATCCAAAAACCAAACCTTGATTTTGTCATCTTATATAAGGGACACCATTTTGCCATTGCCTATAATGGGACTTGAGTATTCACGGATTTCGGTATTCACGGGGCGGAGGGGGGGGTCCTGGAACCAAACCCCCGTGAGTGTGAAGGGACAACTGATACAGTTATCCCCCTACATTCACGGATTTGGCATGCACGGTTTTAAGTATTCGCGGCTTGAAAATATTCTTTAAAAAATAATAATCCAAAAAGCAAACCTTGATTTTACCATCTTATATAAGGGACACCATTTTGCGATGCCATTGCATATAATGACTTGAGTATTCACGGATTTGGGTATCCACAGGGGAGGCGGTCCTGGAACCAAACCCCCGTGAATGTGAAGGGACAACTGATATTTTGTTTTTAATCTTGGTATACTAGCCAGAAAAAAATTATGAACAGTCGTGATGATGAAGGGGCAATGAAGCTGCTTATATAATTTATAATTTGCTTTATATAATTGGCTTATATAATTTGGCCACTTTAGGCTGCTCAGTGATGCTCTCCAATGAGGTCCTCTCAGCCTGGGACCCAGGGGAAATTTGACACCTCTGCTCCGAAGTAAGCCCCGCTCCACCCTGAGGCGCTGACTCCCCCCCGGGTCTCCTCCGCCGGCCTGGGCCGCCATGGCTTGGGCTGGCTGCTCTCACCGCGTCGCTCTCCGGCTGAGCGGCCCCCCGGCGCTCCCCCATGGCTGGGCCCGGCTGACACTTGGCCGGCGAGGACCACGAGCGCCGAACCAGAACCGCCACTGTCGGCCGGAGGCGCCGCTTCTGCCCGGGAGGCCTCGGCCTCAGCCCTGGCCCGGCAGCAGCTCCTCCTCCTTCTCCTCCTCTCGGAGGCGGGACTGGGAAGGGCTGGAAGGAAAAGGCCGGGCAGCCGCCCTGGCCCAGCAAATAGCCACGGAGTCGTGTTGAGGTACTTACTTTGCACGCTGAAAGCTAATAACAACAACTACTACTACTACTGGCGGCGTTTTGTCATGTGTATTTTCTCACAATGCCACTTGGTAATTCCGGCTGAAATACCTTCCCACCCCACTCCTTCAGTCAGGGCCACTTTAAGGACCAGCGGCATCCACATCCACAGGGAGCCCCATCATTGTGGGGGCCGTGTATTAACCCTCCTCCTGCAAACACATTTTTAGTAATCTGAAATATCCTGTACTGTGAATAGCTTAGGTTGAGTTAGGTTACACTGACCTGAGAGAAACATAGGGCGCCCCCAAAATAAAGCATTGCAGGGCCCCCCAAAATTCCTTAAACCAGCCCTGATGATGATGATGATGCTAAGGAAGTGGGCTCTACTACGAATAATATTCACGGCTTGAAAATATTCTTTAAAAAATAAGAATCCCAAAAGCAAACCTTGATTTTGCCATCTTATATAAGGGACACCATTTTGCGATGCCATTGCATATAAAGGGACTTGAGTATTCACGGATTTGGGTATCCACGGGGGGGGGGTGTCCTGGAACCAAACCCCAGCAAATATGAAGGGAGAACTGGTAGTAATAACAGTCTTCAAAGTGCCATGGGACTCTGTGGTTTCATCTTTGCGCCTTTAAAAGGCACAACACTTGCGCTGTCAGGAAAGGGTATTTACTGTACATTTGAAGCTATTAAAGTTGCATTTTTTACTGCCAAGAAGGGGGCCACAGTCTGTATCGCATACATACCGTATATATGCCTGGGCTTAACAGGGCATTCTCTGTAGCAGTGCCTCTTCTGTGGAACTCCCTACCCAAGCTTCCAGCAGACAGCCAAAACAGTGCTGTTCTGCATGGCATTCAATGCTTGAAATTGCCATTTTAATTGTTTTAAAACTGAATTCTAGGATTGTTTTTAGACACTTTTAGGAGTTTTTTAAAGATTATTTTAATGTGTTTTAAAAATGTTTTTATCTTTGCATTATTTTAATGGGGTTTTATTCAGGTTTTTTTATATTTTTATTCATTTAAAAAAAAACAGATTTACATTAAAAAAAGTAGAACAAGAAAACAAAAACACCGATAGGATATGAACTATGTTTTCATGATTTTGAAATGCACAGTGAATCCCTTTGTAATCATTTGTTCTATTGGATTCATCCTTTCCATATGGACCCATGGGTCAGTGGAGCATGGCTTCTTTCCTCGTTAGTTTGATTTACATAAGAAACAAATGGGAACCATGTTGCTTCAAATATGTTGTTATCCTTCTGTTCTTTTGTTCCTCTTATTTGCCATGTCAGTCTTTCTGATATTCCAAATTAAGTCTTTCTGATATTCCAAATTCCAAAATGTTTTATACCATTGGTCAAGGCTAGGTGCTGCAGGATTCTTCCAATTGATTGCAGTGACCTGCCTGGCTGCTAATAATAGAAAGGAAAGCAAATCCTTGTGTATTATTTCCTTATTCGGACCCCTACATAAATGTAGTAGTGCCAATCCCAGATCAAGAGTGATGTGGTATCATTTGACTAATTTCTGGTTGTACATCCTGCCAGAATCCTTGTATCACTGGAAAGTCCACCATGTAGGACCCTACCAAACCACAATTTCTCCAGCATAATGCATTATTATTATTATTATATTACGATAATGCCAGATTTACTGGAGTAAGATACCACTGATATATCATTTTAATCTCTATTGCAGGCTGATACAGGTTTCATTGGACAAGATTACCACATTTGCTGCCACTCTCTATCTTCTAAAATATAACCTAGGTGCTGTTCCCATATAAATTTTAATGCAGCGGTACTGTTGAGTGATATATTTAAAATCTGGTTATATAAAGTTGATGTTATAATCTTCATACCACTATTATATTTCACTACTAAATTTTCAAAGCAAGTAAGTTTCCTAATTGTTTGGTTTAATACTTCTTTGAGGCCCAGAAAATTGTGACTTGATAGATTTGCCCCCATAAATTAGACTAATTTGATATTTTTTGTTTAATTTGTTGACTTGTAATTTGGATTCCAAATCAAGCAGTCTATAGAGGCCAGAGTTCTTCCAGGGAGCAAATAGTGCAAATTTATCTGGTTAATAAAGCAAAGGTTGAATCAGAATGGGAATTAAAGGTGAATTATGGGGAGGGGGCAGATATTTACTCCAACAATGCCAAACTTGTAGTTCTAAGGAAGGGATTTTCAGTCATTAAAGTTTGCTTATTTGTTTTATAAGAAAAAATATATAACTTAGAACAGAGCTCTCTGATAACTCAATTTCAAACCCTGCTTTTTCAGATTCTATAGTTAATAGAGGGAATATTTGACGTAACTGAAATGCGTCATAGTGTTTATATATATCTGGTACACCCAATCCTCCATCACACAATCTTCTATAAATCAAACTTTTTAAAAATCTTTGGCCTTTTATTATTGAATATAAACATATTAAATATTTTGCCATTGTTTAAAACATTTAGTAAGGAGTGGTACTGGGAGTATTGAAACAAATTTAGGGAATTAATTCAGGGAAGGCTGACCTCTTAACTGCAGCTACTCATCCTAATCATGCAGATTACATTTCTTGCATTTATTCATATCTTTTTAAATTTGTTTTATTATAACATTAAGTTGTTGAGTTTTAATAAGAGACTTGGGAATGTGTATACCTAGATATTTCATAGATTTAATATCCGTTTTCAGACCAGTGATACCATGGAGTGAGTTCTTGACCTGTTTTGAAAGACATGTACATAGTGCTTCTGATTTGTGAAAAATTATCTGTAAACCCACCAGAGAAGCATACAAATTTAACTCTTTCTCAGAGGCCTCTTTTTGCGGTGATGGTAAAAGTAAAGATGTATCATCCGTAAATAGGGTAATCTTACATCTGGGTGTTTTTTTTTCTATTAGAACACCTTGTATTTTAGAGTTGTTTCTTATTTTTTTCTGTCAAGAGTTCCAGTGCAATAGTCAATAAAAGTGGTGATAGGGGGCATCCCTGTTTCGGGCCTCTGTTAATTGTGAATTTAATAGAATCACAGCCATTAATCCTCAGAGAGGGTTTGGATTGCTCATAAAGACTTTGTACAGATTTAATAAATACATTGTCCATTTTTATTGTTCATTTTAATTTTGATTCATTTTAATTTTAATTGCTTTAATTGGTTTTTATTTGCTCGTCACCTCGGGAGCCCTTGTAGGCTAGGAGGCAATACAGAAATACAATAAATAAATATGTTTAAAACTAACAGCATAATGCATCTAACTGATATTCTAAAAAGACCTGCTTAAAATATATATAATCACTGGTAGATCAGTCCTTCCATGTTGTCTCTGGCCAAATAGTTTATGCATGCTTTTTAAGTACTACAAAACATTTTGAGAAGGGACTGCATGGAGATAGAAAAAAATAACATCTATACATCTGAACCCCATCACTACTTCATAGTTTGCAAAAACCATATGCTGTAACATAATATCTGTAACGTTCACATGTAGCTGTTAACCAAAAGAAGATTAAATGTCATTCCTGTTACAAGCTAATGGCCACACTCCAAATCACAAAGGTGCCTCAGAAAAGTTTAACTGTGAGATGCTAAATTCTTCCTTAAGAGGGAAACAAGAACCACTCCACTGCCTTTGAGGATACTTTTCCAGACAGTTTATCTTTTGTCATCAATTGGTGCACTAAAAATATTTATTTAAGTGCATGAACCTGAAAAGAAGTGTGGGCGTTATCTCATTTTGGCCAAGATAATTGCTGTAGTTGGCTGTAGTTGGTTCCAAAGTGCTGAAGAAGTTTCAGTACATAAAGGTCCCACAGTACAAAAGCAATAGCTTTATTGAACTTAGGTTAAAGCAAATCAGAACCCCTTAAAACTTGTTTTCAATAGTTTTTGTTAATAGCTTCAAGATCAATTTATACAGCCACAGATGCAGGCGTAACGTCAGAAAGCAACTATTCCAGAACACAGTCTCAAAGCCCCCCAAAAAACCCAAGGAAAATCTATGGATGCCAGCCGTGAAAACCTTTGACTTCACAACACTTTGTTGCTTTGTTCTCTTTTGCTTTCTGTTTTCTAAAATGCTTGTTTCTGAGATTTAAATGGATGCATCTATGCCTTCTCTGTTGTTTTTTTAGTCTAAAACCCTCTTGTGTATTATGATGACTACTTGCTCTAACTTGCCTCAGACAGTTAAAAAAAAAAGACTACTATGAACTATATACAAGTTGCCTTCTTATTATCCTGACCATGAAAAAGTTACTTTTTGGATTACAATTCTCAGAATCTCCTGCTACTGGCTATGCTGGCTGAGAGGAGGAGGGTGTGAGTAACTTTTCCAAATTCTGCCACTGACCCATCTAGCCCAGCACTGTCTACTGACTGACAGCACCTCTGAAAAGATGCAGACCGGACTCCCAAGCTCTGATTAATATATTTTTTTAAACTGTGGAGATGTGGGGAACTGAACTCTGAATAAGCGAAGGTACACTGAGCCCTTCTGCCATGCTCTGTAAAATTAGAAAGCACTGCCTCAGTAGTACAGAAGCTCATCTCTAACTGCACAAGGGCTTCAGTTCTGCTAGTACTGATTCTCTCACCAGATTGCAGAAAGTTCTCTACCAAGAAAGGCTCAAAAGATTAGGCTGTTGGTCCAATTAGTGTAAAAGGGCTCAAATGTCTCAAATTAATACTGTATGCTCAGGTTTCACTAACTTTGGATCAGAATGTAAAACAGAACCAGACAAAATATTGCATTACATACAATGGTCACGGAGGAAAAATATTATACTGTATACAGAAAATTTTGAGAGGGTATGGACCCCTTCAAATCAAGTCTCTTAATTTTCTCCCCCTTTAGCTTCAACAAGCTTCTGAATACTGTGTTACTTTTTAAATTCTTGTATGTGGCCAGGAGGGATCCACTGTTGAGTGTTCTTATAACTGTGCACAATATAGCCAGCCATCTTGCTGAAGTGAGCAGATCTTTCTAGTCAGTATTTGGATGCAAGGACTGGCTGCAAAGTCCTTTTATGCCACTTGAGGTCCCTGATGGAAGAAAAAGGTAGAATACAAAATGCAGTTTGAAAAGTCCTGTGCCCTCTTTTTAATGAAAAATTAATATTGATTTGTCTTATGCTGTATATTTGATTGATTCAAACGAGACGCTGGTTACTTATCATGAAGATTAATTCTAGATTGCAGAAAAACAGACACCCAGAAATAAGTTAACTGTCATTGTGGCCCAGAGTAGCATGACCTAAAACCCTGCTGACTCCCTGGCTCCTCCTTGCCATAGCCAAGCATACAGATGCCCAGGACATGAGGGAAAATATGGAAAAGGAACAATACTGAATAAACAGAGGGCACGTGGATATGCACAAGGAAATCACAAAGAGTCAAATTAAGGTGAATAGTATAGTGTTCAGACATTGGGCTCATGGTGGGTAGGTTTGGGCCTCTTTTTCTATGTAATCTACAGTCACCCTCCACATTAAGTAACCAACTTTCATTCTAAGACTGCAGAGCTATCCAGAAATGGGATTTACTCAAGTTCAATACCCACTTACAGGAACAGCAAAAACACCCTGGTAGCTGAATCAACTAGGGAACTACTCGCTTTAATGCTCTCCTCACAAAAAACTGCCTCAGCAGAGGCTTCCATATCTAACTTTTATTTATGCTTTCTTCATTTTTATGTTATATCCCGGCTTCCTCCTTGTACAGGATCCAAGTCAATTTATCGCTTCTGGAGATGGTAGCAGAATTAACCTAGGTGGTCATTCAACAATTTCACTAAGAGGAACATTCCTGCAGATTTGGCTGCTTTTCTGATAAAAAGAAGTGGTTGTGTTCTCAGCCAAGAAAGATGCATCATAAGCTGCAGATATGCAAACCTTTAACCACCTAGATAAGGTGGAAATCATTACTTTCTTCCCCAAGGAAGCAACCCCAAAATATATCTGTTGCAATATCCTCCTGCCAAATACTGTTTCAACTGGACAGCAGTGATCCAATTTCGAAAGGCTAATAAAGAGTGTCAACTTGCAAATTTCAGAGAGGCATTAGTTAACAAAGCTGCAAAAGTGGCTGCTGACCCTGTGAAATGTGAAGTGATAGGTTTAGATTTTAGCAAATGCAAGAATCCATACACTTCAATCACCAGGGTGAGGTGAAGGTAGTGTCTTTCTTCCCTAGTGAGGAAGGGAAGAGATTCCAAGTCATGTATATGTAAATTTTAAGTGATCTGCACGCATACAGTCTGTTTGTATGCTTCCCCCTCAAAACACACTATCTTAACAGGTTGGAAAGCTGGACCACAGCTAACAAAATGAATTTAAACAGAGAAATGTATGATACTACATTTAGGCAGGAAAAAAAATGAAATGCAGAGATATTGGATGGGTGACACTTGGCTTGACATCAGTTCATGTAAAAGGGATCTAGGAGCCTTAATAGACCACAAGCTGAACATGAGTCAACAGTGTGATGCAGCAACTAAAAAACCAAATGTGATTCTAGGCTGCATCAATAGGAGTATAGTGTCTAGATCAAGGAAAGTAATAATATCCATTTTATTCTGCTTTGGTCAGACTTCACCTGGAATACTGTGTCCAGTTCTGGCCACCACAATTCAAGGATATTGACAAGCTGAAATATGTCCAGAGAAGGGCAACCAAAATGGTGAAAGGTCTGGAAGCCATGCCCTATGAAGAATGGCTTAGGGAGCTGGGTATGTTTAGCCTGGAGAAGAGAAGGTTAAGAGGTGACACGATAGCCGTGTTTAAATATGTGAAGGGGTGTTATACTGAGGATGGAGCAAGCTTTTTTCTGCTGCTCCAAAGACTAGAACACAGAGCAGTGAGTTCAAACTACAGGAAAAGAGATTTCACCTAACATTAGGAAGACATTCCTGATAGTAAGAGGTGTTCAACAGTGGAATGCATTGCCTCAGAGTGTGGTGGAGACTCCTTTGAAGGTTTTTAAACAGAAGCTGGATGGCCATCGGTCGGGAATGCTCTGTATATTCCTGCAGAGCAGAGGGTTAGACTAGATGGCCCTTGTGATCTCCTCTGACTCTGTGATTGTAGGATAAGATGCTTGCAAAAGGATCTTCCCATAATGAATGAAGTGCAGAGCATGGGAGTATTTACTAGTGACATGAATTGGAAACAGAACTGCCATTGTGTGTAAGCACCACAGGAGCATAAATGTAATTTTTTTTTTTTTTGTTAACTGATACATTATATAGGTGCTTATTATTTCTTCCGTAAGTGGAACAAATGACCCTGACGTTGCTGGTGTTACTGCTTTGAAGTCTCATAGTTAAAGGTGGTATCCAAATTTGGTAAGTTAAATTAGACCTATAGCAAATAAATAAATGACATCTGCCAACTGTGATGTGTGATAGATTCAAGGATGCCTTTGAAGCTACAGTCAGCCCTCCTCATTGTAGATTTAGCCTTCACGGATTTAATTATTAATGGACTATTTGCCACTGCGTCCACTGCTGCTGTGTTCAGTTAAGTCAGGCTTAGTCATTATTCAAACTTTGGTCTTTGGTCGCTAGGAAGAAATCAAACTGGTGGAGTAGCTATGTCTGGCCATGTGGGTGTTCCCTCACTCACTCATTTGAGCAGGGAAAGGGATGGGGAATCAGGAGAAGGACAGGTGGGTGATGCGTGGGTCTCCGGGGCAGATAGAGGGAGTAGGAGAGAGCCAGGGCAGGTGGGATGGCTGTGGCAGAAGGGCAAGGGGAGCAGAAAGGGTCTGTGACAGCTGCTGTTAAGGCGGTAGCGGGACTGGGCTTATGCCTGCCCTGGCTCTCCCCTCCTACCTGTCCCACTCCCTCTGCACTGAAGACCCTCCTCTTCCTGCTCCGCTGACCCTTCCCCCTCCCTCCCTCCCACCCAGTGAGCGAGGGAGCACCTGTGCAGTTGGGACAAGCCACCCCGGCAGTTTGATTTCCTCCCAGTGACCAAAGATATGACCACTGACTAAGCCTGAACACAGCTCAAGATGGACACTGGTGCTATCAAAATACCTATTAAAAATGGCATAGGGCAGCAGCAAATAATCCACGGGCTGTACAGGTACTTCCTTGTGTGTGAAATACAGCTTTGGGGAGGGACTAGAGATATTTGTGGTTTTCCCACTTTGCCAGGGGTCTTGCAGCCCAACCCCTGCAAATATGGAGGCACAACTGTACATGGAAATTGCATGAATTCTAAATACATACTAGTGAAACTGATGACTAAGATTTGAAGACTGGAACAATTGTATTAGTGCGTAAAGCATTTCCACTGGCTCCTCATGTTTCAGAGACTAATTCCAACTGCAGAATTTAGCCTAAAAAGCACAATACAGTATACAGCCACTTCGCAGAAACTTTCCTGAACTGAGATCCTTTTTAAAAGCACTTCTCTAAGTCTCCACTTGCTTTGTGAGGTAAGGCAGGTGGTAACCAGGGAAGGGCTGTTCCTCAATGGTTGGTGCTCCCACAGTGGAATTCCCTCTGCAGTACCAGAGATAATTAGCCAATTGCATTGTGGTTTAGCTCTTTAAATATTCCTGATTTTTATCTTACTTTATTTTTATGCTACTGAAATCATAATTTGTATCATTTTCAATTGGAATGGATGGTTGTTGGGTTTTGTTTTTGTTGGGTTCTTTTTCAGACTAAAAGATACAAATTAATACTGAGAGTTTACAACTAAATATATTTTCCATTATCCTGCTTACACATAATCTCTCTTCTCCTCAGACTGCTTCAATTTCAAGGATATGACGACATGCACAGTATGCCAACAGTACTGTAGTCTCCACCAGCAGGGTTCAAGTACACAGGTCTAAATAAATAGCACCTATGGAGTCTTTGATAGACAGAAAAAGGATATGTAAGATGTCAGTAAATATTTATTTAGTGTGCTCAGTTTTAAATATATAGTGCTTAGCAAGTCAAAATAAATATGCCCCTTTAATTGTTCACACATTTACATGGGTTTCACAAGTTCATATTTAATTTAAATTGCCTTTTGTAAATCCAGAAAATTACATCATATGTCTGCTCATTTGTCTGAGGCTTCAGTTAACATTTGCTGCAAAATCAATCTAGTAATGGGGGGGGGAATAGTAAAAAACCAGCAATCTAAAGTAAAAAAATTGTGGATGCATAGTAATAAAATGCAACACACAACCCGAACTTTAGTGATTGATCATGTCTCACAATTCTTGTTTACATGGGCCTCATAATGAATGGATGCCTTCTACCACCCACAGATCCCCAAATACCATCTCATGGTGTTCTTACACAATGGATTATGGATCAAAGAGTGACGAAGGGCATGACATTGTTACAAAATTTTGTTTTGTAGGCCAAAGCAACTTGTGCATCTTAAATTCACCAAGCCAATGTGCTCAGTAATGTCTGAAAAAGAGAATTTAAACACAGAGCCCAGTTGTTTCCAATGTTTGGAAGTTTCAGGATGAGCTGTAAAACCAGCACTATGTCAGTAAACATGATAATTTTAAAAGAACCACCCTCTATACAGTGGGCCTTCCAGATCTGGGTGTGTGTGTGTCTGTTCTGGGACCCCCTGCAGATGGCAAAACACACAGATGGTCATGGCCCATATTATTAAATGGCAGGGACATGCACATCTGCATGCACACTGCCATCATTTTAGGTATGGGGCATGACAATCCACAGGTGGTTGAAACTGCGGATCAGGAGGCTGCACTGTACTCTGAAGCATTAGATGTCAAGTTCAACACATTATTGAAGCTCTCCTATTTTCTTTTTACTCTATCACATATTTAAAAAGAAACTAGCTTGTCAGACAGTAATGCGGTGTACAATTTTAATAAACATTTCTTATTAAAAGCTTGATAGTGTTCAAATATACAGAGAAAAGCTATTTATATAGCTACATATACATCTTGAGTCAATGACAGCATAAATCATTCTAACTTTCCCCTTCAATTAGAGTATCAGCAAAGTGTCTACGTGTGTGTGTATATCTATAAATGGATGAATATATTATTCAGCTGCTATGTAGGGTTTATTAACTTTGTTGTTTATCCAGCTGTGGTAGTTGTAAAACAGCTATGTTATATACAGAATTATACATATAACATATGGATATGCTATATATACACAGGTTATATATATAAAACAAAACTTTACAATATACATAGCCTTTCATAAAAGGGCTCTGGCAAAGATTAACATTATTAAGCCTCAACACCTCTGTGAGGTAGGTAGTGATCATTATTTTACAGAATGTGAGTAAGAGGCTCAGAGACATCAAGAAACTTGCCATAATCCAGTAGCAGATTCAGGAAAAGAATCGAGAATTCAACATCCATTGAATACATCATGAGAAACTTCATCCTTGTCCCTAGAAGGGCTTTCATAGGGGAAAATTATTTCACCAAAACATGCAGAAAAGAATTCTAGTTTTAAAAAGCACCTGCATTTTTTTTTAACTATACAAGACTGGCATAGTCAACTTTCGAGTCTTTACTACATGGAAGTCAGAGTTACACTCCAGAGAGCTCTCCAACAAGTGCCACAGATCTAGGATGTTCTATAGAAGCAGGCCACTCTATTTTTAAGCTAAGGCAGAAAGAGGCTCAAAAGCTGTTGGCAAAGGGGCAGAAGAGAAATGGTCCACTTTGGCAGAAATTCAGGCAAGTTCTCAGTCATGTGCGATTTTTCCCCATGCCAAAAACCCCAAGGACATGGGGAAAAGGTAGGATAACTAGTCATCACTGAAGAATTCTTGATTAATATCTACTATGAGATGGTCAACAGAGAACACAAAAAGCACTCCCATTTCATACACTTTAGTGTTCAACAAAATGGGATCCTAAGATGCTGAAATTAGGACAACACACACTCTCTCATAAAAGAACCAAACCCCCACCCCCACCCCCACAAGCAAGAACTCTGTACATGGAACATAATACTTTTGGTAATTTTTTTGTGCTGACTGAATTAAGCACATTGCCCTCCACCCACACAGTCTCTTGAAAACAAGTGAGTTTGCTGGGCCCAGGCAACCGACGGTTCTCTGCTAACTGTAAAATGTGGGCTGAACTGTGTCTGTTTTGAATGAAAAGAAGAGGGTTTTTATTCACCTATGAAATTTAGAGTGATCTGTGTACTGCTGTGGTGTGTGGTGATAACTAAAAAATATACAAGCTACATAAATAAAAACTAATGTTTCTTCAGTATGACTTTGTACTTTGTCTGTAATTTATTAAAAACTGTAACAAGATACTTAAAAAAGACTAGATACAAAAGTAGTTAAGCTGCTCACGAACATTAAATTTTTTTCAAAATGTACCTTCAAATAATCATGATCTTATAAACATTTTACAGTTACCAGGTAGTGCCTAGGCTGAAAATTTAAACAGCTTCGGACACTGCAGAAAGTGTCCAGATTTGATTTGGAGATAGAACAACCTCCTGACTGACTGCTCAAGGAAAGGGGGATACAAAAATGTTGATTGTGAACGATTAAATACTGTGCATTGGCTTCCTTCTTATGTACAAAAAAAATCCTCACTAAGTTATACAGATTACATGCAAAACATTAGTGGTGGTAATTAGTGTGCCAGAGTCCAATGCAAACAGACAAAAATTTGCAACGGCAGTGGTTTTTATAAGCAAATGTGAATGATTTCAACTTTTAGCTCTAACTGGCAAGTTCAATATACATGATGCACAACTGCAGCCAACCACAAAATTAAACACCATTTCTTTTCTTTTTTTAAAAAAAAAAGTTAAAATAAAACACAGAACATACTTCATCTTTTATTTTGAAATTCCCTACTCCCTCTGTAACAAGAACCTTTGCTGAAACGCTTTCCACAAAGGCAGCAGTGAAATTTTTTTTAGAACATTTTACATGTTTTCCCCCTCCACAAAATGCTAAATCACAGTGTAATTTGTTCTGCTGTCATCTTTGGCTGGGGTTTGGCCAAGAAGTTAACAACTAGCAAATGGTTACAGTCTGACACTGCTAGTTCTTCTTTGCCTCTTGAGTTGCAAACTTAATACAGGAATGTTGCATTTAGTCATTGCAGTACCAGCAGGGGGAATATGACAGCATTAACTTTCATAAACTTTTATAGACAAATGGAAAATCTACAAAAAACTAGCTGCTAATAATTACACAGCAATGCATATCTTATATTCTACACAAAACCAAAATTTTTGGTCTTAATGGCGAGTAGCAATTTCTGTTTGAGAATCTGCTTAGAAGAATAAAGTGGAACATAAAGGCGAGAGATACATGTGTTCGCTGTAGGAAGGTGCTGGTCATCTGGCGGCCTTATTGTGATTGATGGCATGGGCTGAAATCCTTCTTCACTAGCAGGCAAGGATGGGCTTGATGTCCAGAAGTAAACCTATGGAATAGACAAAAAGAAACAGTTCACCCACCCACTGAAGTAAACAAACATACAATTATGATATTAGTTATTTCATGCCCCCTTTCTACCTAAAACCCATAGCTTCAGCAAACAAAGAAGAATGTGATTTCTTGGGAACTTGAGACAAACATTTTAGAAACTTTTTAAACAAAATGGCATAACCTTTCATAGGTGACAACATACTTCATGAGATACTGGATTGGAACTATGGAAAGTAAGGTGGAAAATTCATTAAAAGATGACCAAGAGAAAGCAGTTGACAGTCTTCAAGACAGGGGATTTGCAACATGGTGCTTTTAGGCATAACAGTGCCCCAGGATTGCCCCCATTTCAATGCCTGCCATGCCCCATCCTATCCTGTTATGTTTGGTCTTGAATTTTGTTTTTAATTTTGAAACTTTTTTTTAAGCCTTGGATGGTTAAAAGTAGCACAGCTCCCATCTCCAATCACCCCATTCTCCAGAAATGAAAGGAACAGAGCAACTGTAGGACAGAGCTCTGCTGGTTTCCAGCCACCCCACTGAAGCTGGAAGGGTGGAAAGGAGGGAGGAAGTGATAAGAAAGACATCCTGCTTATGTGACTGGGAAATGCAGTAGACTGTGATTATCAGGGCAAGGCAGCTTTTTTGGGAGCAAAGGTGGGGCAGCAAGAGGAAAGGGTAGAAAGGAAAGCATGGAATTTTTCTTCCATGTGCCTGGTATGCGTTTGGGGACCCTGTTACACATTCACCTCTTTGTGAGAGTTTGTTATTTTCTTATTTATTAATGCCTGTCCCTTTAAATGGTTTGCTGAATCTTGCTGCAGCTTGATTAATGGAAGTCATTACGTTGGGTTGGGCTGAGATACCAACTCCACCGTTTATCTCCCAGGTGAGACACAGAGCTGGATATGAGCCCTGCATCTGGATAGGAAAGAAAACAAACACAGAGAGTTCTTTGGCTAAAGGGGGCACTATTCCAGCCTCCACTTTCAGCCTTGCCAAGAGTAAGAGTTGGTCAGATGGACAAAATTATTCGAAAGCAATTTATAGGACTTTCAGTATTAAACGAACAAAGTGTGCATGAGCAAGTTCTTTTGCACAGGCTGCGAGATCTTATTCCTAGAGAACAGAGACTTCACCATCATTCCTGTGAACAAAGGATGTTCTCAGGATAGGACATTTAGTTTCAAAATTGTTCTTACTATCTTATCTATGACATAGACCCTGAACATAGTTCATGCAATTACAGCAGCTTGCAAAACACAAGTGAGACAAACTCAAAATGGATTTGGAGATTTTGACCCACAGAAAGACTTTATTTTGAATGGCTCAGGAACTCAGAAATGAAAACTACCGTATATTCCGGCGTATAAGACGACTTTTGAGCACTCAAAAGTGCCCTCCAAAATCGAGAGGCGTCTTATACGTCGGATATACTTTGCTTCGCTTGCCTGCTTATCTCCTGCCTCTTCGCTCCGTTTGCGAAGAGGCAGGGGATGGAGCAGGGGGGTGAAGCAAAGTGTTCAGCAGCTCACTCGCCCCCCTCCTCTGCCTTCTCCCCCTTTGGGGAGCAACGGAAGACAAAGGAGGGGGGTGAACTTTGCGGTTCCAAACCATCTTCGAGGAACGTGGGGAGAAGGAGCAAAGCAGCCCAGTTAAACTCGGCAGCTCTGATCCCTCCTTCTGAGCTGACTTCGCAAGGCAGCCCAGAAGAAGGCACGGGGGGGGGGGCTCCAGAGTTAAACCCCTGGCTTTGCTCTTTCTCCCCACCGAAGGAGCAAAGCAGCCCACTTTAACACAGTAGCCCCAATCCCTCCTTCTGAGTTGCCTTCGCAAGGCAGCCCAGAAGAAGGCATCGGGAATGCAGAGTTAAAGCCCTGGCTTTGCTCTTTCTTCCCACCCAAGCAGCAAAGCAGCCCACTTTAACACAGTAGCCCCAATCCCTCCTTCTGAGTTGCCTTCGCAAGGCAGCCCAGAAGAAGGCATCGGGAATGCAGAGTTAAAGCCCTGGCTTTGCTCTTTCTCCCCACCCAAGCAGCAAAGCAGCCCACTTTAACACAGTAGCCCCAATCCCTCCTTCTGAGTTGCCTTCGCAAGGCAGCCCAGAATCAGGCATCCGGAATGCAGAGTTAAAGCCCTGCTTTGCTCTTTCTCCCCACCGAAGGAGCAAAGCAGCCCAGTTTAACACGGTTAGCCCCAATCCCTCCTTCTGAGTTGCCTTCGCAAGGCAGCCCAGAATCAGGCATCCGGAATGCAGAGTTAAAGCCCTGCTTTGCTCTTTCTCCCCACCCAAGCAGCAAAGCAGCCCACTTTAACACGGTAGCCCCAATCCCTCCTTCTGAGTTGCCTTCGCAAGGCAGCCCAGAATCAGGCATCCGGAATGCAGAGTTAAAGCCCTGCTTTGCTCTTTCTCCCCACCCAAGCAGCAAAGCAGCCCACTTTAACACAGTAGCCCCAATCCCTCCTTCTGAGTTGCCTTCGCAAGGCAGCCCAGAATCAGGCATCCGGAATGCAGAGTTAAAGCCCTGCTTTGCTCTTTCTCCCCACCCAAGCAGCAAAGCAGCCCACTTTAACACAGTAGCCCCAATCCCTCCTTCTGAGTTGCCTTCGCAAGGCAGCCCAGAATCAGGCATCCGGAATGCAGAGTTAAAGCCCTGCTTTGCTCTTTCTCCCCACCGAAGGAGCAAAGCAGCCCACTTTAACACGGTTAGCCCCAATCCCTCCTTCTGAGTTGCCTTCGCAAGGCAGCCCAGAATCAGGCATCCGGAATGCAGAGTTAAAGCCCTGCTTTGCTCTTTCTCCCCACCGAAGGAGCAAAGCAGCCCACTTTAACACAGTAGCCCCAATCCCTCCTTCTGAGTTGCCTTCGCAAGGCAGCCCAGAATCAGGCATCCGGAATGCAGAGTTAAAGCCATGCTTTGCTCTTTCTCCCCACCCAAGCAGCAAAGCAGCCCACTTTAACACGTAGCCCCAATCCCTCCTTCTGAGTTGCCTTCGCAAGGCAGCCCAGAATCAGGCATCCGGAATGCAGAGTTAAAGCCCTGCTTTGCTCTTTCTCCCCACCGAAGGAGCAAAGCAGCCCACTTTAACACGGTTAGCCCCAATCCCTCCTTCTGAGTTGCCTTCGCAAGGCAGCCCAGAATCAGGCATCCGGAATGCAGAGTTAAAGCCCTGCTTTGCTCTTTCTCCCCACCGAAGGAGCAAAGCAGCCCACTTTAACACAGTAGCCCCAATCCCTCCTTCTGAGTTGCCTTCGCAAGGCAGCCCAGAATCAGGCATCCGGAATGCAGAGTTAAAGCCCTGCTTTGCTCTTTCTCCCCACCCAAGCAGCAAAGCAGCCCACTTTAACACAGTAGCCCCAATCCCTCCTTCTGAGTTGCCTTCGCAAGGCAGCCCAGAATCAGGCATCCGGAATGCAGAGTTAAAGCCCTGCTTTGCTCTTTCTCCCCACCCAAGCAGCAAAGCAGCCCACTTTAACACGGTAGCCCCAATCCCTCCTTCTGAGTTGCCTTCGCAAGGGAGCCCAGAATCAGGCATCCGGAATGCAGAGTTAAAGCCATGCTTTGCTCTTTCTCCCCACCCAAGCAGCAAAGCAGCCCACTTTAACACGTAGCCCCAATCCCTCCTTCTGAGTTGCCTTCGCAAGGCAGCCCAGAATCAGGCATCCGGAATGCAGAGTTAAAGCCCTGCTTTGCTCTTTCTCCCCACCCAAGCAGCAAAGCAGCCCACTTTAACACGTAGCCCCAATCCCTCCTTCTGAGTTGCCTTCGCAAGGCAGCCCAGAATCAGGCATCCGGAATGCAGAGTTAAAGCCCTGCTTTGCTCTTTCTCCCCACCGAAGGAGCAAAGCAGCCCACTTTAACACGGTTAGCCCCAATCCCTCCTTCTGAGTTGCCTTCGCAAGGCAGCCCAGAATTAGGCATCCGGAATGCAGAGTTAAAGCCCTGCTTTGCTCTTTCTCCCCACCCAAGCAGCAAAGCAGCCCACTTTAACACGGTTAGCCCCAATCCCTCCTTCTGAGTTGCCTTCGCAAGGCAGCCCAGAATCAGGCATCCGGAATGCAGAGTTAAAGCCATGCTTTGCTCTTTCTCCCCACCCAAGCAGCAAAGCAGCCCACTTTAACACGGTTAGCCCCAATCCCTCCTTCTGAGTTGCCTTCGCAAGGCAGCCCAGAATCAGGCATCCGGAATGCAGAGTTAAAGCCCTGCTTTGCTCTTTCTCCCCACCCAAGCAGCAAAGCAGCCCACTTTAACACGGTTAGCCCCAATCCCTCCTTCTGAGTTGCCTTCGCAAGGCAGCCCAGAATCAGGCATCCGGAATGCAGAGTTAAAGCCCTGCTTTGCTCTTTCTCCCCACCCAAGCAGCAAAGCAGCCCACTTTAACACGGTAGCCCCAATCCCTCCTTCTGAGTTGCCTTCGCAAGGGAGCCCAGAATCAGGCATCCGGAATGCAGAGTTAAAGCCATGCTTTGCTCTTTCTCCCCACCCAAGCAGCAAAGCAGCCCACTTTAACACGTAGCCCCAATCCCTCCTTCTGAGTTGCCTTCGCAAGGCAGCCCAGAATCAGGCATCCGGAATGCAGAGTTAAAGCCCTGCTTTGCTCTTTCTCCCCACCCAAGCAGCAAAGCAGCCCACTTTAACACGTAGCCCCAATCCCTCCTTCTGAGTTGCCTTCGCAAGGCAGCCCAGAATCAGGCATCCGGAATGCAGAGTTAAAGCCCTGCTTTGCTCTTTCTCCCCACCGAAGGAGCAAAGCAGCCCACTTTAACACGGTTAGCCCCAATCCCTCCTTCTGAGTTGCCTTCGCAAGGCAGCCCAGAATTAGGCATCCGGAATGCAGAGTTAAAGCCCTGCTTTGCTCTCTCTCCCCACCGAAGGAGCAAAGCAGCCCACTTTAACACGGTTAGCCCCAATCCCTCCTTCTGAGTTGCCTTCGCAAGGCAGCCCAGAATCAGGCATCCGGAATGCAGAGTTAAAGCCCTGCTTTGCTCTTTCTCCCCACCGAAGGAGCAAAGCAGCCCACTTTAACACGGTTAGCCCCAATCCCTCCTTCTGAGTTGCCTTCGCAAGGCAGCCCAGAATCAGGCATCCGGAATGCAGAGTTAAAGCCCTGCTTTGCTCTTTCTCCCTACCCAAGCAGCAAAGCAGCCCACTTTAACACGGTAGCCCCAATCCCTCCTTCTGAGTTACCTTCGCAAGGCAGCCCAGAAGAAGGCATCCGGAATGCAGAGTTAAAGCCCTGGCTTTGCTCTTTCTCCCCACCCAAGCAGCAAAGCAGCCCACTTTAACACGGTTAGCCCCAATCCCTCCTTCTGAGTTGCCTTCGCAAGGCAGCCCAGAAGAAGCCACCGGGGCTCCAGAGTTAAACCCCTGGCTTTGCTCTTTCTCCCCACAGAAGGAGCAAAGCAGCCCACTTTAATACAGTAGCCCCGATCCCTCCTTCTGAGTTGCCTTCGCAAGGCAGCCCAGAAGAAGGCATCTGGAACGCAGAGTTAAAGCCCTGGGTTTGCTCTTTCTCCCCACCGAAAGGCATCTCAGAAGGAGGGATTGGGGCTACTGTGTTAAAGTGGGCTGCTTTGCTCCTTCGGTGGGGAGAAAGAGCAAAGCCAGGGCTTTAACTCTGCATTCCAGATGCCTTCTTCTGGGCTGCCTTGGAAGGCAACTCAGAAGGAGGGATCGGGGCTACCGTGTTAAAGTGGGCTGCTTTTCTCCTTCTGTGGGGAGAAAGAGCAAAGCCAGGGGTTTAACTCTGGAGCCCCCGTGGCTTCTTCTGGGCTGCCTTGCGAAGGCAACTCAGAAGGAGGGATTGGGGCTACTGTGTTAAAGTGGGCTGCTTTGCTCCTTCTGTGGGGAGAAAGAGCAAAGCCAGGGCTTTAACTCTGGAGCCCCGGTGCCTTCCTCTGGGTTGCCTTGCGAAGGCAGCTCTGAAGGAGTGATGGGGCCTTAGGAAGGGAGTCCAGACGGAGGGATTGGGGCTGTGGAGCCAAACGGGCCACTTTCACCCTTTGTGAAGCTTTTGCGAAGCCACGGACCCCCTTTCAGGCAGAGAATATTGTGTTTTTCAAGAATACTCTGTAGTGCTACAAATAGCAGTGTCAAACCGGCCACTTTCGCCCTTTTCCCAACCTTCTCTCCCTTTGGGGAGCAATCCCATGTAGAGAAGAGGTGCGAATGTAGCGGTTTGCCTCAGCAGAGAGGGGTTCCTCCTCAACAGGGGTGAAGGGGAAAGACAGGGGGAAATGTACTGGTACACACTTTGCCTCCCCCATATCTCCTGCATCTTTACTAGCAGTTTTCCCATTGAGTTTTCCGCTTCAACATCCCTTTGCCCCAAACACTCAATGATCTAAAATCGGTTTTAAGGGAAAAGTGGTTTAGGAGAGCTGCTGCTAAGTGGGAGGGAACTCTTGAACTGGCTTTAGACCCTCGAGTGTTTGGGGCAAAGGCAGATTCAAGCAGGGTGCTCAGTCAGGAAACACCAAAGGTAGAGTAGGATGTACAGGCATCTTTAATAGGATACAAGGGTAGGCCTGATGGGTAAAAGAGGTGTGTCTGCGCTGCTCTGATAAGGTACCATAATCTTGGAGACAGGGCGGGCTGGGAAGGCAGGGAGGGCTGACCAATCCAAGCAGGCTTTGTATACAACAAACAGCCAATCGCAGGTATTGTGGTTGGCTGGTTGTTGTTTACAGGGTACCACACATAGCACAGCACCAGTCCGGTACCTACGGCGTACAGTATAGCATCAGAACATATAGGGAGGTACCTATATCAAAATGTCCAACAGTCAGAACCCCATCATGGCTCCACCAGCAAGAAGAAAGAAATATGAAGCCAGTTTTAAACTTAAAGTTGTAAACTTTGCCATGGAACATAATAACTGTGCTGCTGCAAGGCAATATGGAGTAACAGAAAAGATGGTTCGGGACTGGAAAGCGAAAGCAAAATCATTACAGAGTATGCCAAAGGGTAAGTGTGCATTAAGAAGAGGCACCCCACATTGGCCAGAACTGGAAAAACATGTGGCAGACATGGTGACTGAGCACCGTCAGAATGGTTATGTAGTGACAAGAAATAAAATACGTTTGCTTGCACTTCAGTGGGCCAAATCTAACCCAGAGCATAGCAACAGATTTAAGGCCACTGCATCCTGGTGTACTAGATTCATGGGAAGGCATAATCTGGTACTGAGGCAAAAGACAAAAATTGCCCAAAAATTACCTGCAGATCTTGATTGCAAACTAATTAATTTTCATCAATACATAATAAAACTGCGCAAAAAATATGGCTATGCATTAAGTAGTATTGGAAATATGGATGAAACTCCAATGAATTTTGATATGGTTGGAAATAAAACTGTCCATCAAAAAGGCGAAAAGACAATTTTACTTAAAACAACAGGACATGAGAAGTCCAGTTTTACAGTGGTACTGGCATGCACAGCTGATGGTGCCAAACTGAGACCAATGATTATTTTTAAAAGAAAAACAATGCCAAAACTCAAGTTCCCTGCTGGTTGTTTTGTACATGTGAATGAAAAAGGCTGGATGGATGAAGAAGGGGTAAAGCTATGGCTTGATAATGTATGGAGCAGGCGACCAGGCGGACTTATTCAAAAACATAGTCTACTGGTGTGGGATATGTTCAGGGCACATTTAACCCCCAGCACCAAGCAAAGGCTTGCAAGGTTAAACACACATGTGGCAGTTATTCCTGCAGGATTGACATCGTTGGTGCAGCCACTGGATGTGTGCCTAAACAAGCCATTTAAAGATCGCATTCGAGAACAGTGGAATGAATGGATGGTTAGCGGCGAAAAGTCATTCACAAAAGGAGGAAACATGCGTGCTCCACAGTTGGATGTTTTGTGCAAGTTTGTCATAAAAGCCTGGAATGATATTGATGCAGAAACAGTAATCAAGTCTTTCAAGAAGTGTGGCATATCAAATTCATTAGATGGTATGGAGGACGACTACTTGTGGCAAGATGAAGAGGAAGCGGAAGCTGAGACCACACCTTCAGATACAGAATTTGACCCATATGATGACTGCCTTACAAATGTATCACAAGATATCATTGATTTATTTATGATATCAGATGATGAACAGGAGGATTTTGAAGGCTTTTAAAGGGAAACTGTCACGCCAGCAAAACCTATAAAAATAACATACCGTAGCTTGCAGCTATGACGGGTGTTGCTAACTCGCCAGGGTCTAGCCTGGCACTTGCTCTCTATTGTTTGTAATCTTTCTCCTATCATTATCAGTTCCAGTTTGGTTGACAGCTTAGAAAACAGAGTATGGTAACTCCCATGGGTTTATTGTCTTATCCTTCCTTTCAACTTTAGAGTGAATTAGGAAAAGTTTAATCCTCTTGCACTGTTTTGTGTTTACATGTTTGATGAAAAAATGCCTTATGTTTATAAGTGACAGTTTTCCTGCTAAGTACCTGCATGTCATAAGCATTTGAATTAAAATTACCATATTGAAATCAAATATGATGTTTTTAAAAAAATTTATTTGGGGTGTGTTGGAAGAGGGGGGTCGTCTTATACGGCGAATATATCCCAAACTCTATATTTTACCTTAAAAATTGCGGGGGTGGTCTTATACGCCCGGTCGTCTTATACGCCGGAATATACGGTAAATGCTTGAATATACCGTATATTCCAGCATATAAGACAACTTTTGAGCACTCAAAAGTGCCCTCCAAAATCGACAGTCGTCTTATACGCCGGATATACTTTGCATCGCCTGCCTGCCTATCTCCTGCCTCTTCGCAAACGGAGCAAAGAGGCAGGAGATGGGGCAGGGGGGTAAAGCAAAGTGTTTTTGAAGTTAATTCGCCCCCCCCTCTGCCTTCTCCCTCTTTGGGGAGCAACGGAAGACAGAGGAGGGGGGCGAACGTTGCGGTTTGCCGCGGCTGCCGCTTGATCGCCTCTGCAGCGGCCGAGGCAAACCGCTAGATTCGCCCTTTTCCCCCACCTTCCTTGAAGGTGGGGAGAGGGGGCGAACGTGCCCCGTTTGGCTGCACAGCCTCCGCATCTTATTCTTCGGCTCCCTCCTGGAAGGGAGCCCAGGAGGAGGTTGCGGAGGCTGTGCTACCAAACCCGGGATTCTCCCCCTCTCCCCACCTTCAAGGAAGGTGGGGAGAGGGGGCGAACGTGCTCTGTTTGGCAGCACAGCCTCTGCATCTTCCTCTTGGGCTTCCTCCTGGAAGGGAGCCCAGGAGGAGCTTGCAGAGGCTCTGCTGCCAAACCTGGGATTCGCCCCCCCCACCTTCCTTGAAGGTGGGGAGAGGGGGCAAACGTGCCCCGTTTGGCTGCACAGCCTCCGCATCTTCCTCTTGGGCTCCCTCCTGGGAGCCCAGGAGGAGGTTGCGGAAGCTGTGCTGCCAAACCCGGGATTCTCCCCCTCTCCCCACCTTCCTTGAAGGTGGGGAGAGGGGGCGAATGTGCTCCGTTTGGCAGCACAGCCTCTGCATCTTCCTCCTGGGCTCCCTCCTGGAAGGGAGCCCAGGAGGAGGATGCGGAGGCTGTGCTGCCAAACCCGGGATTCGCCCCCTCTCCCCACCTTCAAGGAAGGTGGGGAGAAGGAGCAAAGATGCCAAGTTTAACCCTGCAGCCCCGATGCCTTCTTCTGGGCTACCTTGCAAAGGGATCCCATAAGGAGGCATTGGGGCTGTGGAGTTAAACCCCTAGATTCGCTCCCCCCTTCCTACCTTCCAGGAAGGTGGGGAGAGCGAGCGAAGGTGCCAAGTTTAACCCTGCAGCCCCGAAGGGAGCCCAGAAGGAGGGATCGGGCCTGTAGAGAGAGGCGAATCTTGGGGTTTGCCGCAGCCGCCCCCACTTCTCCTGCCTTGGTCACCTTTGGAAGAGCCAAGATGGAGGGAAGGGGGCTGCTGGGGCAAACGGGGCATTTTTGCCCCTTTCCTCCACCTTTGTGTCCAGTTTGACTGGAAGGTTGAAGAGAGGGGCGAATGTTGCCCTGCCAGCTGATCCTGTTTGCTTTCCCAACTCACAGGAGATCCTCCTGAGTTGGGAAACAAAGAGGATCAGCTGGCAAGGCTCCCCCAGCCAGTCAGCCAGCCAGCCAAATTGGGGGGCTGGTCTTATATGGCGAATATATGCCTAGCCTAGATTTTTGGCTGGAAATGGGGGGGGGTCTTATACTCCCCGTCGTCTTATACGCCGGAATATACGGTACTTTTGCACACAACAATCATCTTACCTACTGGATTTTGTATATTATTGAATCCATCTCGGGGGAACAGCTTCTTTAATGTTAAAGTTTATTGTAGAAGCATTTGTCTCCTTTAAATTTTGGTTCCATGTAAGTTATAGAACTATTTAAAATGGGCTAATGCCTACCCCTGCATAATACTGCTCTGAAATATCTCTATGATGCCTTTATTTCTTCTAAGTGATCTATTTACAACTCTAGTGATATGAATACTGGTCTTATTTTTACTATGGCTTTGTTACTACTGCATATAGTTTTGGTTAATTTTATTTAGAATTGTTGGAAACTGGCCTGTTCCTTTGAAATGTTTCTGGATTCTACAAGTTGTATTTGCTCATGAGGAATTACTGAAATAATGTCATAGTTCCTGGGAGTAGTTGTCTGTGGATCAGAGCCAACTCATTTATTTTCATGCACTGCAGCCAGCTTGTACTGGAGCTAAAAAGCCTTTGTGGATGAAAGATAACATTCTACAACTTAAACTACTGTAATGAGCATTAATTAATGGTTTCCACACACTTAGATAGGGGTCCATTGAGTTTGTGGCACCAAATGCTTATTGTATTACTGTCTAGTTTACCATAAAAGGCTTCCCCTTTCTTATATAATACTTTGAGAGTTTTGTTTCTTCCCCCCTTAAATATGTGGCACGCATTATTATATGAGGTCTGTCTATTAAATAATGAGACTGTGTTTCTACCTTTCAAATAAGGGAAAACTGACTGTGAATGTTTGAGTGGTGATCTTGAACATGTCTAAAACATCAACCCCCTCAGCCATTCAGTAAATTGTCGTCGTTTAAAGCAGCTGTGTTGTCTGTTTTGTGCCGAAAAGATGCTAAGTTGTCAATTTGAAATTTTTAGTAAAATTGAACAAAACACCAATGGAATCTTTTCAAATTCTTACTGGGGCCTAGGGGGAAGACTGCATGTCTCGTGCACATGCGTTTGAGTGGCACAAAATATTCAGAGAAAGATGTGAGAATGTGAAAGACGATGAATGCCCTGGACAACCTTCCACTTCAAGAACCTAAGAAAATGTGGAAAAAATGAGCCAGATTGTTCGAGAAGACTGCTGACTTAGTATTCAGCTTGACAGCTGAAGCCGTGAACATTCACAAAGACACTGTGTGGAAAATTTTGCCTGAGGATCTCAACATGAGTTAAGTTTGTGCCAAGATGGTCCCTAGGGTTCTCACACCAGCACAAAAAGAGTACTGTAAGGAAATTTGCATCAACATTCTGCAGTAACTTGAGATGGACCCAAACCTTTCTCACTTGTGATGAAACCTGGATCTCCAAGTATGATCCTGAGACAAAACCACAGTCAATGCACTGGAAAACACCATCAGAAAGAGTCAGGAAAAAAGGCCAGAACTATGGAAAAATGGTTTCATTCTTCTTCAAGACAACGTGCCTGCTCACACATTATTTTCTTTGAAGCAGTTTTTGGCTGATAAACACATACTATGCTTGAACATTCTCCATATTTGCCAGATTTGGCACCATGTGACTTTTTACTTTTCCCTAAAGTGAAATCAGTGCTTAAAGGGACACCTTTTGATTTAACTGATGCAGTACGAAGAAAGCAGATGTGTTGAAACAGCTGACAGAAACTGATCTGCCCCATGCCTTCAACCAATGTGTGAGTGTGAATGGGGAGTATATTGAAAGGGACAAACATCAGGATTGTAATACAGTTTGTCCCTCCGTATCCATGGATTTGGTATCCATGGCTTTAAGTATTCACGGCTTGAAAATATTCTTTAAAAAATAATAATCAAAAAAGCAAACCTTGATTTTGCCATCTTATATAAGGGACACCATTTTGTTATGCCATTGCATATAATGGGACTTGAGTATTCACGGATGTTGGTATCCATGGGGGGGGGGGAGTCCTGGAAACAAACTCCAGCAAATACGAAGGGACAACTGTACATATAAATAAGGACAGGTTGCTTACCTGTAACCATAGATCTTCGGGTGGTCTCCTGTGAATTCACACACCTGGGTTACTCCTGTGCCTGCGCAGAGCATCGGAACCTTCTGGAATCGCTAGGCAGAATGTGCTTTGATACATTTTTGGTGGTAACTCCGTCCACCCTAACGGTCCCTTATAAGGCGCTCCCGCCTAATTCCCCTCAGTTCCTTGAATGACACCGCAACCAGCAGCATCAGGAACATTAAGCATGTTGATATGATGTAGTAGGACATAGAGGGGAAGATGGGCGGGTCTGTGTGAATTCACAGAAGACCACTCAAAGATCTATGGTTACAGGTAAGCAACCTGTCCATCTTCTTCGTGGTCTCTGTAAATCACACAGCTGGGTAGACTGGCAAGCTTCACTCTAGGAGGAGGGTATGTCCTATACATATTGATCTTAGTACCCTGCTGCACAGTCAAATATAAGTGGATTTTTTGACAACACATTCTTATCATAGCATGAAGTAATTTGGCAATACATTAACACTCACTCATTGAATAGAAGACAAAAGAACAACTTTCCCAAAGGCAGCCTTGTTCCTGGAATGAGAGTCAAGTCTGTAATGGGAAATGAAAGTCAAGGGTGATGACCAAGTTGCAGCTCTGAAAACGTCCTCTAGAGGCACCCCAGAGAGGAAAGCTGTTGAAGTGGAGACAGCCCTCGTCAAATGTCCCCGAATCCGTGGCGACAGCGTTTTCTTCGTCAGTTCATAGCAGAGAGATATGGTCGATGTCACCCACTTCGACAAACGTGGAGAAATAGGTTCTCCAAGTCTAGAGTCAGCATAGGACACAGTTTAGGTGACTTCCTGAAGGGAGCAGTTCTCTGAATATAAAAGGTGAGTGCCTTCCTAATGTCCATGCAATGGAGGGTACACTCGAATTTGTCCTTCAGATCCTGCATCAGCCCAGGGAGAGTGATAAATTGATTCAAATGGAAGCTCGACAACACCTTCAGAAGGAAGGAGATGTCAGGACAGAGCACCACCTTATGCTTGTGGAAGGCAGTGTACGGGAGTCCGATCACAAGGCACAAAGCTCACCAGCTCGACACACTGAAGTAATGGCAATAAGGAAAGCAGTTTTCCAAGACAGGAGTCTCAAGTCGGTGGATGCCAAGGGTTCGAAGGGGCGTCGAATCAGCTCGAGGCTCTACGTTGGGGTAGGCTCGAGTACCAGAGGGATGTAGGTTCACGTAGCCTCTCAAGAACTTCTTGACAGTCGGATCTGTAAAAGGAGACGGATGACCTCTAGCCTGGAATTTGACAGAAACAGCTGCCAAGTAGCACCGTATCGACAAAATCGAAAGTCCTGTGGAAGACAAGTGGAGAAGGAAATTGAGGACAGTCAAGATGGAGAACGGGGCCGTGACCGACCCTTGATCAGATAGAAAGGCTTCAAACTTCTTCTACTTGTAGTGATATGACCTACAGGTAGCAGGTCGTCGGGCAGCGTCGATGACAGCCTGGACTTCTGGAGGAAAGGATGGAAAGTGCCGGCCTGTCAGGATCGAGGACGAATCTGAGGCTGTAGGTAGAGTGGCCCTCTGTACTGAGGACGGATTCAAGGTCATAGTCTCCATGCCGTTAGTTGTAGAGCCTCCACATCTGGGTGTCTGATCTTCCCTTTCTGAATGGTGAGGTCGGGACGGGATGGAAGTCGGATGAACCGGCGCCTGGCTAAATGCAGGAGGGTTGCAAACCAAGGTTGGCGGGGCCACCACAGAGTGATGGCATCTGCTCGGTCCCGATGCAGTTTGGCGATTACCGTCATCAGCAGTGGGAAAGGAGCAAAGAGGTAGAGAAGGGGTCCCATCCAACAGAAGAGGAATGCGTCTTGATCTTGGGGTGCGTCGTCTGGAGCAGAACTGGCGGCGCTGTTTTCCAGAGACGCAAAGAGGTCGACTTGAGGAGATCCCCATCGTCGGAACAGGTCTGAAGTCACTGACCTTTGCAGCTTCCATTCGTGGATGGAGAGGCTTGAACGGCTGAGTCCGTCTGCAAGGGTATTCTCCTCCCCCGGAAGATGGATGGATTGGAGAAAGATGTTCCTGCAGACACACCAATCCCAAATGTCCAACGTGAGCTGGAGAAGCTGGGGGGATCTGGTTCCTCCTTGCTTGTTCAGGTAGTACATTACCGATGTGTTGTCTGTTACCACCAGAACAGTCTTGTTCGTCACCAGGGTCTCGAAAGCCCGAAATGCCTTCTGGAGGCTGAGAAGCTCTAGGACGTTGATATGGAGAGTCCGTTCTTTGGCGTCCCAGGAACCCCGGATTTTGTAGGATTCGAGATGGGCTCCCCAACCCAACATCGAGGCATCTGTTGTTAGAGAAATGTCCAGTTGACGAGGGTCGAAAGGCATTCCCGATAGGACGCTGTCTGGTACCAACCACCATTCCAGCGACCGATGAAACACCCGAGGCATCGTAAGCAGTTTCTTTGGAGAGTCGCATAGGGGGTTGAACACTTGTAGAAACCAGTGTTGGAGCGGATGGAATCAGAGCCTGGCGAGGCAGGTCACATAAGTAATAGCTGCCATGTGACCGAGAAGTACCTGGACTGAATGGGCAGGGAGCCTCCGGGACCGACAGCAGGTATGGATTAGAGACCGAAGGGTGTCAAATCGGTCTCGAGGCAGATAAGCTGCGGCCGTACACGAGTCCAGTTGAGTCCCGATGAACTGGATGGCTTGAGCCGGTTGGAGCCATGACTTCTCTATGTTGACAACAAGTCCCAGGCCGTCTAAGACATCTAAGGTGAGGTTGATATCGACTTCGAGCTGACACTGAGAGCAGCCAGTCATCGATATAGGGGAAGACCACCACTCCATGCTGGCGTAGAAAGGCCGCCACTTACTGCCATGCATTTCATGAAAACTCTTGGAGCGGTCGAAAGTCCAAACGGCAGGACCCTGAATTGGAACGTTTCGGACCTGATCTGAAATGCCAGGAATTGCCTGTGGGATGGGTGGATACCAAGGTGGAAGTAAGCATTTTTGAGGTCTATGGAAGCGAACCAGTCGTACTGTTGTAGAAGTGGCAGGATGGAGGCCAAGGTGACCATCCTGAATTTCTTTGGTTCTATGTATCTGTTCACCCCACGAAGGTCAAGAATGGGACAGAGGCCGCCATCCTTCTTTGTGACCAGGAGGTACCTCGAAAAGAAGCAGAGGCAGTGAAGATTGGAGTCCATGGGTTCAATGGCCCCTTTCTGCAGCAATGTCTGCACCTCCTCGAGGAGGGGAAGGGAGGGCAGTGTTGATCGAACCCGACCTGTCGGAGGTAGAGTGGAATTCGATCCAATAGCCATTCTGGATGATCCAAAGTACCCAGCGGTCTGATGTTATTGAAGACCAGGCTTCTTGGAAGTTCGACAGTTCATCTCCAAACAATGGGGTCTAGAGGGAAGAGAGAAATAGTGTGAAGTGGAAAGTCAAAATTTCCTCCTGGTTTGATCTTTAGACCATTGCCTTCCAGGTGGTCAGTATCTCGAAGCTGACCCCTGGCTCCTCACCGATGAGGCTGGTGAAGGAGAGGTCAAGTATCGGGAACGTCTGTAAGATTGGCCAGAGAACACCCATCTGAACTGCTGGCCCAATGAAGAGGTCTGCCAGTTGGTGCGGCCCCTGGAATGGTACTGAGACGATGAAGAGGTGGCCATACCATATTTTCTGGCAGTTGTCCTCATCTTCTGGGTGAACTCCAGTTTTTCATCCGTGGATCCGTTGAAGAGTCCAGATTCATCAAAAGGCAGATCCTTAATAGCCGAGGCCTGGGGGATGAGGCCCAATGAACGGAGCCACACGTGTCAACACAAGGCGATGGATCCTGCAATCATTTTAGCACCGCAATCAGCAACATGTCAGACAGAATTCATTTGTTGCCCCACCAGTAATTGCACCTCCGACTGATTGCTTCAGTCATTCGTCGTCATTCCTCTAGGAGATCTTGGATGAGGGATATCATCCTTTCCCACAGTACCTGCTGGTAGGCCCCCATGCAGGCTGAGTAGTTGGCCACACGAAAACTCAGGCCTGCCACAGAATAAATCTTTTTGCCCATGATATCAAGCTTTCGATCCTCTGGGTCCGGCGGGGTTGATTGAGGCCGGTGTTGCCTCCTGTTCTGGGAAGCCTCGACCACCACTGAATTCAGCTTCAGATGAGTTTGAAGCCAGTCGATGTGCTCACCTCCAACTCGATACAGCCTGTTGATTTTCTTAGAAGACTGGATCGAGGAGGGGTTCTCCCAGGACCCTTGTGTGAGCTTCAGAAGGAACAGCAAGACGGGGAGAGTAGCTGTAGGAGGAGCCTTCAACTGAATCCGATGAAAGATGGGGTCCAGCGGTTCAACTTCCTTCTCGACCACCTTGAGGTCCAGAGCATGGGACATTCGGACCATCTACTCCGAGAAAGCACGGATGTCATCTGTTGGCGATGCCGAGTCATCCTTGACCAGGTCAGGTCACGGGGATGGCAAGTAGGGCCTGTATGGATCCCACGATCCCGACAAAGATGTTGAATCCTTGGGTGATGGGCTGCGATCGCCATGGAGCAGAGAGGTGGTACAAGGAAGTGGTGTTAGAGTCGGAGGCAGAGGACGTTGTTCAGGACGTGGAGATACTTGACTCTCTGCATCCTTTCTCAGAATGACTCGTGGTTCCTTCAGGTGGAATCCCTTGGGTGAGTGACACACGGACCGGCCAGGATAGATATCCCCGAAATCATCTCCTCAGGAAGTCAGAATCTGGGAGCCCGTAGGCGACATGATTCCAGTTCGACAAATAGACCATGCCAGGTCGTAGGCCATATAGGCAGGTACATCAGCATGGATGCCAACTGAAAATGGTCGGGTTCGAGCCATGACCTCGGGTTCGACGACCTCGACTTCGACGTCCGAGCGTGAACGTTCAAGTTGGGCTCTCGAGATGACAAGGGTCGGCAACTGGCCCAACTGTTGGGGCGACACGTCCGTGTCTGCATTGGAAGGCACATCCATTGCCACAATCTCCACCGAACCCATAGGGGTAGGAGCACGTCGCGGCACACTAGCTTCTGAAGATGTCACTGGAGGTGGCCGTGTGAATGTGGCCTCGGGTCCAGCAGAGGGTTGCGACTCAATGGTATCGATAGGCCGCGCAGCTTTTTCAGCAGAGGCTGCAGATGGAGCGGCCTTCGATGTCGACTTTTTAGACACCTCTTTCGGCTTGCTCTGATTTGGAGCCATCGTCATGCCGAGAGGTGTGTTTTTCCTTCCTCTTTTTCTTTAAGGAATCTACGGCCTCTCCAGAGATGCCAGCCCGACTGGTAGATTCAGAAGATGCCTGGTCCCGAGGGATGGCCTTCGAGGTGGAAGGCTCCTGGTCCCGTGTCGATGTCGAAGGTGTCGAACGATCTCGATCTCGAGCTGCAGCCGAAGAAGCATGTTTGTGCAAAGCATGCACAGCCTCTGGGTCCGAGGCGGTCGAATGATGTCAGGATGGGCTATGGGACCAATGGCGCTTTTGGGGCTTGGTCTTTGGAGAAGGCGAGCGGCCATGTTTTTGCGGTTCGGATGCCGAAGTAGAGGCCGGAGTCAAAGTAGGGGCCAGAATCAAGGCCTTCTCGTACAAAAAGAACTTCTGATGGAACCTTGTGCTTACGTGCCTGAGGGGCAAAAGCCCTACAGTGTATGCAGGAGTCGACGTTATGGGTCTCTCCGAGACAAATCAGGCTGCGGGAATGACCATCCGCGCTAGGCAGTTTAGCCTGGCAGATCACACATCTCTTGAAGGATCCTCTTCCAGACATTTTACTCACGGAGTCGCCAAAACCAAAGGGAGAAACACAGAGAGTAGAGAAAAACAGTCCAAGTCAACACCGAAATTCAGAGGTAAAATGCCAAATCCAAAGGAGTGAGAAAAAATCATAGTCAAAAATCCAAGCCAAGTCAAATCCAAGTCAAATCGAAAGTAAAAGAGAAAAAACTAGCGAACGAAAGTTCCTTCAAGCTGCTAACGCGGCGGAAAGAAAGGAACTGAGGGGAATTAGGCAGGAGCACCTTATAAGAGACCGTTAGGGTGGGCGGAGTTACCGCCAAAAATGTATCAAAACACATTCTGCCTAGAGATTCCCAGCTGTGTGATTCACAGAGACCACGAAGAAGATAGATGGATTATATCAGTCTTGTTATTTAATAGACAGACCCTGTATATTCCTTTTAATTCATTTCCATGGTTGGTTGTTAATGTGTTCTTTATAATCTGAATGTGATGGTGTTATATAGTACCGATTATACATGTACTTTTTGAATATCCATTTGTTTTGTCTTTTAAAAATACTATTTGTGGGCTTCTTGTTCTGTGGTTTTTAGTACCTGACACCTTTCCCTTTGTTGCCCTTAAATGACACAAGCAATTTGTTTTAATTGTACTGTTTTAACTGCTTTTTCTTTTTTATCTATACGTTTTGAATTATAATATAGTGTATTAAATGTAACTAGCTGGATCCGGCGTATCATACGCCATTAAAAAAAAACTCTTCCCAAAATGCCCAGGAGACCTCCTGGCAACCCTTTGAGTGGTGGGTTTAACTCACCACTACAGCTCTTTCTGCCCCTGCCACCCCCCGCTCATTCTGTCCCCCCACTCATTCTGTCCCTCCCCCACTTGTTTTGCCCCCACCACTCCTGCCCTCCCCCCTTGCTTTGGCCCGTCACCACTCATTCTGCCCCTCCCCTACTTGTTCTGCCCCTACTCGTTCTGCTCCTCCCACCACTTGTTCTGCCCCTCCCCCCCACTCATTCTGTCCCTCCCACCATTTGTTCTGTCCCTCCCCCTACTCATTCTGCCCCTCCCCCACTCATTTTGTCCCTCATCACTCATTCTGCCCCTCTCCCACTCATTTTCCCCCCACTCGTTCTGCCCATCCCCCACTCGTTCTGCCCCTCTCCTCCTCATTCCCCCCCACTTGTTCTTCCCCTCCCCCAATCATTTCCTCCCACTCATTCTTGCCTCTCCCCCCACTTGTTTTGCCCTTCCCCCCACTCATTTCCCCCCACTTGTTATGCCCTCCCACTTGTTTTGCCCCATCACTCATTATGCCCCTCCTCCCACTCATTTTGCCCCCTAATCTGTTCTGCCCCTCCCCCACTCGTTTTGCCCCCAACTCATTCTGCCCCTCCCCCTACTCGTTCTGTCCCTCCCACCCCACCCCCTGCACTCCAGAACACACACACACCATATCCACCCCCATGTTACTCACTGTCCCTCTCCAGTGGCCCATGTTTGAGATCTACATGGTCCCCCTTCCAGTGTGCTGATTGGCTGCCCAACAGACCTGTGATTGGCTGGTCAGTTCCCAAAGCAGCCAATCAGCACACTGGAAATGGCAACATACCCAAGAGAATTATATATATATATATATATATATATATATATATAGATACTTTATTAGAGCCAGTGTGGTGTAGTGGTTTAAGCATTAGACTGAGAATCTGGAGACCAAGGTTTGAACCCCACTCAGCCATGAAAACCCACTGGGTGACCTTGGGCAAGTCACTCTCTCTCAACCTCAGAGGAAGGCAAAGGCAAGCTCTCCCTCCTAGAATCATAGCATTGCAGAGTTGGAAGAGACCACGAGGGCCATCCAGTACAACCTACTGCCATGCAGGAAATCACGATCAAAGCATCCCTGACAGATGGTCATCCAGCCTCTGTTTGAAGACCTCCAAGGAAGGAGACCCCACCACACTCCGAGGGAGTGTGTTCCACTGCCAAACAGCTCTTACTGTCAGAAAGTTCCTCCTTAATGTTGAGGTGGAAGCTCTGTTCCTGGAACTTGTATCCATTGCTCCGTGTTCCAGTCTCTGGAGCAGCAGAAAACAAGTCTGTTCCATCCTCAACGTGACACCCCTTCAAATACTTAAACAGAGCTATCATATCGCCTCTTAACCATCTTTTTTCCAGGCTAAACATACCCAGCTCCCTAAGTCTCTCCTCATAAGGCATCGTTTCCAGACCTTTCACCATTTTAGTCGCCCTTCTCTGGACACGCTCCAATTTGTCAATATCCTTTTTGAATTGTGGTGCCTAGAACTGGACACAGTATTCCAGGTGAGGTCTGACCAAGGCAGAATAGAGCAGCACTATTACTTCCCTTGATCTAGACACTATACTTCTATTGATGCAGCCCAAAATCGCATTGGCCTTTTTAGCTGCCGCATCACACTGTTGACTCATGTTCAACGTGTAGTCTACTAGGACTCCTAGATCCCTTTCGCACGTAGTCTCATTCAGCCAGGTCTCCCCCATCCTATATCTATGCATTTCATTTGTTCGCCCTAAGTGCAGTACCTTACATTTCTCCGTACTGAATTTCATTTTGTTAGCTTTGGCCCAGCTCTCTAGTTTATCCAGGTCATTTTGAATTTTGATCCTGTCCTCTAGGGTATTAGCTACTCCTCCTAATTTGGTGTCATCTGCAAATTTGGTAAGTATCCCCCTAATTCTGTCATCCAAGTCATTGATAAAGATGTTGAATAGCACTAGGTCATGTGGAACAAATCTTGCCCAGAAAACCCTGTGATAGATTTGACTTAGGGCTGCAGTAAGTTGCAAAAGACTTGAAGGTAAACAACAACAACAACAACAATTTTATCCTACAGGCCTCCCCTACTTATTCGACAGGTTAGGAACCAGAGCACTGTCAAAAAACAGAAATTGTCTGAAACCATTATGTGCTCTGGTCCCTAACCTGTTGGATAAGTGGGGGGGGGGTATCACTGTTTTGAGGAGTGGTGTTATGATTTGTGCCTGCCCTAACTGTGATTCGTTCTTGTGAGGAACATCTTCATTGACAATGGAAGGGTGGAAGGGTGACTGGGGCTCAAGGAATTACTGCATTTTCCCACTAAACAGGGAGAAATAATGCGGTCAGTACAATTGCAGAGCCGTCTTGCCCTTCACCAGGGAGTTGACAAGTACAACGATGACACTGTGTTTTTTGTTCAAACCCAGAGGGTGGAAGCTGTTTGGCTGAGGTGCCACTGAATGACTAAGCTCGTTATTCCTCTTCCTCCCCTTGCTCCACCATGACACTCACCAGGGCAAAGCCTATCAAAGAGTTAATTTAGTACAATTGACTCTTTGGTAGGCTTCACTCCAGTCAGGGCTGTGGCGAAGCGAGGGGAAGAGGAGGAATAACAAGCCTAGTTGCTCAGCAGCACCTTGGCCAAACAGCTTCTACCTTCCAGATTCAAAGAAAGAACATGGTGTTGTGCTTGCTGTCAACTCCCTGGTAAGGGGAGGCTGACCCTACAGCTACATCAGCCACATTATTTCCCCGTTTATCAAGAAAACATGAGGGCTCCTCAAGTTTTCAACAATTCCTCAAGCCTCCCTCCTGCCGCCATCTAGCAGGAGCGACATTCTCTGCCCTTCCCCTGGGCAACGGAGAGGAGAGAGCAGAAAGGGGCCAGAGCAACCATCAGGCCATTTCCTGGGGAGGGGTGTATGCACGGAAAAGGTGGAGTCTGCCTGGGAGAGACCCCACATCCCCTCTTTCGAACCTTTTAAATTACAATACTGTATAACCAGACCCCACTAATTTGATGTGGTCAAAAAAGTGGACCACGGATCAAGTGCACAGGTTCTGGATATAATTTAGAAAAGTCAAAAGAGCAGTTTGTCAAAAAGTGGGGGACAGCATACTGATTTTTTCACCTATATTGTACTAGTTTTAATTTGTGTCCCAGTTTTAGGGAAAATGCATGCTATAAATAATATGATTTCAGGGATAGAAATTTACGGGTTCAGGACAGTTTTTTGTTTATTTTTATCTTCTAGCGAGTCCATTCTATATGTGTGTTTCATAGCAGCTGTAAATTCTGTGACTCTCCTGAACTCTCCTGAATTCAGCAGCCATTTTGTGACCATGCCTACAACATTTCCACAAAATCTTAATGCAAACTGGGCCTCCAGAAAGTTGGCAACTCCTTTCTTAAAGGGATAACAATAGTACAAGTTTTGCAGAAAATGTACAGTGTGCACAGATACCATAATATCTATTAAACCTCATGTAAATATAGTCAAATGTTTGTATAAACTCCTGTTCAACTGATTTACCTTTCATGCATCCATACAATCTGACTTCCCAAAGAACAGTAACTCTGAGGACTCCAACACAATCCAGGAAGATGAAAATGTTCACCTACTGACTTCTTAGTGTCCTTGCTCTTTACATTTCATTTGTTACCACTGAGCCCTTTGCCTTGAAGAAAGGCCTGTCTGCTTTACATAAATTGCTGACAGACATTTGAAGTATGAGATTAAGAACACCAAACTGGTAGGCATGCAGGTATGGGCTGTGGATGTGAAAGATGAGTCCACACATGGTGTTATTTATGCTGAAAAGAGGCACAGCTGACCTATTACAAGTTCTTATACCTTATCATAAATTAGGTGGTATAATTTGGTGGTATATAAATTAGGTTGTATCAAAATAGTTTTAGGTTTGGTGGCTGTATTAAAAAAGGTGTTCATTTTTGGATACCATGTCTCAACATCTGGAATTCTTAACTTTGTTTTTCCCATAATAAAGGAACATTGAAATAATAAAAATAGAACTCGCGTTGGTTAATAATCTATAGTTTAAACCTACAATGGTTACACAATGAATATGAAGCATTATAGCAAATACGTTTTTTGAATCTAGGCCAAAACAAGATAGCTTATTTGAGTAAACACACCACTATCTTAGATGGAGAAACATCTAATGCTCAACAGAGATGTGTTAACCCTGACAAAAAGAAAGAATACTTACTAGATCTTGCCTTTCAGTCATACTCATCTTCTCAACTATGGACCAAAACCAGCGTTTGAACTGTAAAAGCTTCTCAGCATTTTCTCCTGTTAAAAATGGAATGAATTAATATAAGAGTAGATAGTTCATAGTATTTAGTTTCTTTATCACCAGGTTTATTTAATGGAAATATTCACATTGTGTAAAAGCTAATAATTTTGTGTTCAAATGTCAATAAAAGATCTGAAAAAAGAGGTTAACTGGACTATCTTTAGCAGATCAGTAGTAAAATAGTTTTGACCACTGAATTACAGCTTCTGCTAAACAAGTGGTCAGGTTTCACTGTGTATAAAAAACATCAAATCTCTCTATACGGTGTTATATTTGAAAGGATACTAATGTGGAGCACTACAATGTGCATCTGAACTGTCGTTGTTTGGTTAGAAGATTTAACCCAACAGTCAAGAGATAAATACATCAAACAGTGACAGCCTACGGACAGTATACAATTATATCCTTTCATCAATGGAATCGACACTACTGGTAGAATGGATTCTCTCCCAATACAACCTGGTCTAGAGAGCTGGGGAACCCTCTGGGGTAGATCTAGGGAGCAGACGTAATAGGGGAAACAGAGGAAGGGGAAGTCTGCTTCCAAGATGTCATACTATACACTTATTAAAAGCAGGACACAGTAACACTACTGTTGTAAAACTCACATAAACAAGGGATTTCATACCTGATTCATCATTGAAAGAAGTAAAGCTGATTAGCATTTGCACATTTACTTCACCACAACCATTTACTAGAAGCCTGAAATCTTCTGCTGTCAAGTCTTCTAATGAATTCTTAGGAAGAACATCCAGCAGACCTTTCCTCATTGCCTGAAAAGGCCACAATAAGTTCAACATTAACCAAAAAAATTATGCTGGTTATTAAACATTTGAAGAGGATTAGAACCATCCTCTGAGTAATTTCTAGCCATTGTACACAATTCTGTATACCATGCTGTGTATTCTATTACATTCTGCTGAGTGTCCTGAGAGAAACTCCTGTTGTGTATCTCCAGTTGTACTGTCCTGAAGATCCTCACTGGAGCTTAAAGCTATAGAGGGAGATTCTGAATAGTTGGGTTTGCCATTTGGGCACAGGCTGCCTAGGTCCTCCAAGGATCTTGTTAACACAGTTACAAAACAATTATCTACCCATCCACTTTCAGTGTGGATACAGAAACAGGGATCCTCCTGATAGTTATGCTAGGCTTCTAGGATAAAGAAAGGACCTGTTGATTGTCCCTGAGATGTAGTGTAACATCAGAAACTAGGGAAGGAGCACAGCCTTAGCAAACACCAGTTGTTGGACTTGCTATCGAAGCCAGTCAAAATCTATGGACGTGTGATTTCAAGCATGATGAATTGTATTTCAAAGACAGTCTGAACAGCTGTTAGCTATAACAAAACTAAAATCATGTCTCTTCTTACTGTCCTCTTTAAATGAGACATTGTCCCATCGCCACCAATTCCAAATGAGTGGCACAATAGCTATCCACTGCATTGCAGAGGGGCGGGATAGAAATAAAATTTTATTATATTATTATTATATCCAGTTTCTTCCCTCAAATCAACAATGTAACAACGATTCCTCCAGGTCCAACAGATACCTCAAATTTCTGTTCTGCAAATGATAATGTGATCTGTGGTACACAGGACATGCTGGTCCAAGTCTGAAATGACTCGTCCTTTCTTATTTAACAAATATTCTGGAACAGTTCTGTCAACAGCACGGATTAGCTAGGGGCAGGGATTCTTCCTTGCATTTGTGCACAATGACTCTCCATGCAGACATTGTCAATGTAGGTGTTTTATATATAAAAAAAATCCTTGTGTGTGAGGTTCTTTTCCAAATTTTAAAAGATTAGTAGTATACAAAATAGTTTTCCTACACACACACACACAGACACACACACACACACTTCACTCTTCTGCTAGAACTTTCTTTCTAAGAGGTCTTAACAATTTCTCCTGATGTGGCTTCTCATATCTATGGGATTGTGGATAAATTAGGCAACAACTTCAGTACAGAGCAATTTAATACAAAGTAAGACAGAAGAGCCAGCATTGTGTAGCATTTTGATCACTGGACTCCAGAGACCAGGATTCAAATCCCTGCTCAGCCACAGAAACCCACTGGGCAACCTTAGAGAAGGTACACTCTCTCAGCCTCAGAGGAAGGCAAAGGCAAACCCCCTCTGAACAAATCTTTCCAAGAAAACCCTATGATAGGTTCACCTTGGGGGTCACCATAGGTTGAAAACGACTTGAAGGTGTAACAACAACAAAAAAGACAGCATGTCAAGTGAGGATTTAATGTAAATTTAGCCATTTTGTTCCTCCTGACTGAAATGTGGAATCAACTCCCACCTGCTCTCAGAAAGTGAAAATGATAGTCTGAGAAACATTAGCCACTCTTCCCTCCTGCAGAAAGGAAGACTCCTTTTGCTTTGGCGGGGAGGCAAGAGCAGACACTTCCACTTCCTTACGAGAAAGAATAGGCTCACATCCAGTGCAAGAGAAAGTATTCGGTTTCCTGCTATTTATACATTTCACAGGGGTTCAATGATCTTGCAGCTAAGTAGCAGAAACCATTCTGTCAACCATTTTTCTGCCCCAACAACTTCAAGGACTTCACAGAAATTTTATTCTAAACTTAATATCTATATTAATTATTCAATGAGCAAACATTGTTACAAATCAATGCCTTTAAACACCATCAAGTTCAGAGAAGAATTTTATGTCACTTACATGTAGAGGCTGTTCTGCAACTACCAACATTCTGTGTTCTGCATATTTCCGAACATATTCATAAACATTTTGAGGAGTGACTGGTATATTTACACCATTGGAAATAAGTTCAACCTAGTAAAACAATGCAACAGAATTTAAGTTACTAAAAGATTTACAGCTTTAAATCAAGGGAAATGTATACAGTATTCAACATGAACATCCATTAAATCCTATAGCTCATGAATTTTGTGACTCAAATTACTGACATTGATTCCTTTTCAATTAACAGGCTCTCAATTAGTAACATCAAACTATGTGTACCCTTTGCTTACCTGTCCTCCACCTTCCTCTTTACATAGGTCTATTGCAAATGCTAAGTCCATTGCTGCAAAAACAGCATCAGCATCTGTACTTTGGGAAGCGAGTATAAGTTGCCGCAAACTCTCGTACATAACCGGATCAAAAAAAGCAAAATCATGCCAGTTAACCTGAAAATAAAGTATACATATGAAAGCCTGCTTTTACTTTTACCATCAGCTAATAAAATATTCTGTGTTTCTATCTAGAATGTCAAGAGAGGAATGAGCTGTGTGCCCATTTACATCTCTCCTAGTCTCTCTCCTTCCTTACCACGTTTAGCTCTGTTGCTGATACAGTGGTTTGTTTAAATTACAGTTTACGGTTACATTCAGAAAACTGTGAATTAAAATAGTACAATATCAGCTCCAAAATTAGGTGCATGAGAATGCAAGAGAAAGGAGTACGTGGGCAAAGGCTGATTTTTACATCTGATCTAAGCCTGTGGCTCTGTTCAAATTCATGCCAAATCACAGTTAAGGTCTGACATAATCTCTGACTTGACAAATGATTTGTACTGATCCGCTCTGAAACTTGGTTTGAAGTGAGGTTGCAAACAGTGATTACATTCAGATGACTGAGCAACCCATAAATGAGGGACTGTGGGTTCTCTCATCCATCATCCTGTGGCTCCACATTTTTTCTACATATCACTATTTGATTCAGATATGGCAAACTACGCTTAGTGATATAGAACAAACTGAAGTGCATTGAGAGAGAAGAAAAGAGTACGGTATGTAAGTTCAGAGCTTGTTTCTCTGAATAGCCTTAAGCCAGATTTTATAAAAATGTCTTTTATCAGATTTTCAGCTAATTAATTGACTAATTACATTTCATATTAACATTATACTGATTTTTTTATGGAACAGCATTACAATTTTTGGTACAGCCTCCATCTATCCTCCAGTATTTAGAAGTAATTAGCAAGTACTACTCTCTAATTAAGAATAAAGGAAGTGTCTTCCTAAGTACTGTGTCTCGCCCTGTGTTTCAGTTACCACCATCTCATTTAAAGTTCTGATAGAGGGAGGAACCTATTGAAACTTCAAAAGAGCATCTCACCTGCTCCATTTACAGATAGAACAGGTACACAGTATCAGCAAAGGTTGACTCTTTTGTGCTGTTAAGACCCAAATCATCGTATCAGGGATAAAAGAACATGAATTAATTGTGCTACAATCTGTAGCAATCTCTACAATCTCTCCAGTTTCACAATGGGGGAGGGACTGCTTGGAAGAAGAAGCAGACTGCCAATTCCTTAGGCTCACTGGAGCATGGAACAGTCAATCTCTACTGCTCCTCCAAATGAGAAGCACCTTGCATATAAAGAACTCTGGAGTGGAAAGAACATCTGGCTGGAAAGAACACCTGGCTGAGGAAGAAGAGAGCTGTTGCCTTACATGAAAATCTGGATTACTTTTGAGCAATTTAATTTAGCCGCACATTCTAAAATGACCATTACAATTTCAATCACATTGCAGCTCTAGGATTATTAGTATATACACTTACCTTTCTACCAAGAAGAACTTTTATCACATGCCGATTTAATGTGATGGGACAAAGTTCATTCTGCAGCAAACACAATCCTAGAATTCTGGAAATCAGTATTGAGGTTAGTCTTTTAAAAGAAAAAAACTCAAAAAATGCAAAACAAAAATATAAAAAGCAAATGAGAAGTCAACTCCAATATTTATTTCTCTGTGCAGCAACAAGTGGGGCCTGTGGGAAGGTGGAACCACAGTCGTGTTATAGTGATACCATTCCCCATCCTAGTTGCCATTTCTCACGCTCTGCCAGGTTTGAATATGTATGCATACATCCATGTATGCATACAATAAGAATTCTGTTGGTGTACTGCCACCACCAAATGCTCAACAGTCTCCCTTCCTAATTAGCCACACTGGTCTTGGAGTGGTGCTAGGGTCCTCTCGGCTTGTTCTGGAAGACTTTAATATTCATGCTGAGACTGCCTTACCAAAACTTATTAGGTCAGGACTTCATGTTGTCCACAACAATCATGAGTATGTCTCAAATGATATCTAGCCCCACTCCTGCTGCGGGATACAGTTTGGGTCTGGTCTTCTGTTCTTGAAGGGGTGACTGTGATCTTGGTATGGAGGAACTCTCTCTATACCATTGTCATGGACAGATTAGTACCTTGTGGGCTTTAGACTCACTAGAACTCAAAACATCTGCAGGAGTGGAAAGCTGATTAAGATGATCCACCCCAGAATTGTTTCTGATGGCTCTTGGGGAATGTCTCATTGCCTCACCAAGCAAGTACCTGGCCAGTTTTCAATATCCATTTCTGGGCAATGTCTTAGAGCTTGTGGTGGCCCCTCAGCTCCTGGGGAACTACAGGGGTTCCTGGAACACATGGATTATCTAAATCTATTTCAATCTAGTTTGAGGCCCGATTATAGGATGAAAACACCATTGGTCAATTTGGTGGACAACCTATGCAGGGAAGTAGATACCCGACGCATGTCCCTGTTGGTTCTCCTGGATCTCACAGTAGCTTTCTATATCATCAACCACAGTATTCTTCTGGGCTGCCTTGCTGAGATGAGACCTGGAGAAGCTCAGTATCTTGCAGGGGCTTAAGTCCTTCCAGGACAGAATGATTCTGAAGATGACACTCAGGGATTCCTGTCTACTGTTGGCCTATGACATCCCTGTATGGCCCTGTGTGCTATTTAATATTTACATAAAACTGCTGGCAGAGATTGTTGACAGAATGACAGAATTGGGGTTTGCTGCCACCTACATACCAACAACACTTTATTGCTCATCCTCATCTAAATCCCAGGAACCAATATCTACTGTCAGTAATGGACTGGATGTGGTGAATAAACTGAATCAAGATAAGACACAGATGTTCATGTTCAGTTGACAGGAAGATTAAGGAACAGAAAATCAACCTTGCTGGATGTTATTACACTCATTCTGCAGACACAGGTTCACAGTTTGGGTGTACTCCTAGATACAACCATGAACATAGATTCCCAGGCTAGTGCACCAGCTGTCACTCTTCCTAGAGATGTCTGATATGGCCATGGTGACACATGTCTTAGCTATATCCTATATGGATTATTATAATGAGCAATATATGGGGTGCTTTTGAAAAAATGAAAAATGGTCCAAAATTCTGCTGCCAGAATGTCCACTGGGTCTAGTTGCAGGTACCGCATAACTTCTGTTATAATAGCACCACTGGTTACTGCTTTGTTTCTGGGGACAATTTAAAATAAGGGTTATAACCTATAAAGCACTATACAAAGTGAGTCTGGATAAAGATGGTATTCTCCATATCAGTCTGCCTAGATTTTGAAATTTGCAAGAGGTCCTTCTCTTGGTCCCACCACGTTCATAGGTACATCTGGTTCTTAAAGGCAGCTTTCAGATTATGACACTGTCTTCCAATGGAAGTTAAGTTAACCCTCTCACTGCTGCTCTTCTGCCAGCAGGCAAGACCTTTCTAATCAGCAAGGCCTTCAGTAACTCGCTCTGTCAGAGATTTCAAAACAGATATGCAAGGTTATTAAAAGTATTTTACTGCTTATTTATTAATGTGGAGTTTCTAAATTATTTTAATAATATAATTACTTTAATTTGTATTTAATCTTCATAATTTATTGTGTTTTTATTGGATCCTTTTTAAATTATATTGGAAGCCATCTTGTAACCCAAGCCTGCGAGAAAGGAGGGGATGTAAATCAAATATATATATTAAATAATTGGGGCCACTGTAAACCTGGTATTTAACTCTCAAGATTCAACCTTATTCCTACCATTGCTGTTATGTACATCTTTGGTTATACAGTATGACAACCCCTATCTGTGGGCGTATGTTCCTGGATTTACCACAGATAATAGAGAACCCTACTGAAATGAACAACTTCTAGTCCAGTGGTTCTTAACCTGTGGTCTGCATAACCACAGGGGGCTGTAATGTCCTCACAGGGTGTCTGTGAAGGCTTGAAGGCTGCTCATCCCATCTCCTCCCTGCAGTGGAGTGGCAACATGGCAGGAGCAAAGGCAAAGGCTGGCTGACTGTCTTGGCCTGCACACTGCCATTCAATCTGCTCCAGCCACAAACCTGCAGGAAGAAGCAGAAGAAAAGTCTTCCCTCCCCATCCAGTAGCCTCTGAGGGAAGGTTTAGTGGATGGTATAACTGTATTATTATTATTACCAGGCATTATTATTGTTGTTGTTGTTTTAAATCTTGAGTTAAGTCTTGGGGGTCCACAGCAAAAAGTAAAGAAAAGGTTAAGAGCTACTGTTCTAGTCCAAACATACCATAGTCACACTGGAGGACCCAGAGATTCCTAGAGAGAATACCTCTCTAGCCATTTTCTAGGTCCTCCAGTGTGACTCTATGGTCAACTTCTGGTGGAAGCATAGCAAAAATCATGCTAGAGGACTTAGAAAATGCCTAGAGAGGACATATTTTTTCAGACGCGAGTAAGTGAAACCATGAGTACCAGTCCTGCGGTTACAGTGGTTGTACTGTATGTCTTTTCTTCACAAAATGCTATAGAAATCTAAAGAACATTTTACCTGCCAATATTTCTGAAACAATTTAGCCTGGCTTCTGTGTTTTTGCCAGGCCTTGGTGTATAAAATCCACGCTTCCCAGGTTGATAGAAGAGTGGTGCATTATCATCACCATCATCTGTGTCATCTAATTCCATGTCTACAACGCTACGACTAGAACCATGCCGTTTTCTATTTTCCTTTAAAAAAAAGCAAATAAAATGTATTAAGGACAAAAATCCTCACTGCCTAACTATGCAGCAAAACTACAGCAGAAAAAAATGCTAGCATTGTGGCAGTTAAATAACTGTTTCTGAAACACAGAGTTACATCTACAGGCTGGAATCCTGTCAGTACCTTACATTAGTAAACCAGTCTGCATCAAAAGAGAGTATTTTTCTTATCATGTTGCATTGTCTGCAATCACAGCAAAGAAAATCACAATGAAAACCTGGGTTCAACTGGTATCTGATAGCCAGAAAGCATGGTGTTTTGGAAACTTTAATATGGGAAATCTTAAGATTTTTTTTTACAACCTCTAAATTTTTCTTAAATTTTTATATGATCTATATTAGGATTTATACTGTATCATGTAACATAATTTCCCCAAGTTAATAGATATTTCACTGTATTATACTTTGCTATGTTGTTTGCCCGGACCTATGGCCATAAGCAATAAAAATTTGAATGAAATTCCAGCTATGATAGCATAGTGTACCTTTTTCCAGGTTTGTTTCTCCAACGCTGGCCTTTCAGGGCAGATTGTTCTCAAAGCTAAAAGCATTCTGGGGAGACTAGGTTGCTAAACTGCCTGTGCTGCAGGACAAATTATTTTACAAGCCAACCTTCCCAGAGCATTTTGAGTTCTCAGGACCACCCCCAGAAGTCTGGCACTGGAGAAACTGGCTGCTTAGGGTGCCATCTGAGCATGTGATAGGCCACAGATGCTCACAAAACATGTTATCATCCATTCCAAAAATAAACCTTGTGTCACAAGTTAATGTGACAGCTGAAACAATGCTTTGCACCCTGGAGGCATCCTGTTCAGTTTTTCAGCCTGCCATACTCTTTCCCAGGATGCTCTTCACTGAGCTGGGTTGTTTTAAGTATATGTGTCAGCCTCCTAGATTCTTCCCCTAAAGGTTGTTTTGTTGTTTGTACTTGTTCAGTCCTTGGGACTGGATAAGATTTGCAGGCCATGATTTGGACTACCGCTGGGCTAGACTGAAGAAATCTTGGTGAATCCGGCTTTTCTTTCTCAGGGAGTTCAATGTACTTCTTCCATACATATGCATCTTTAGCAGTAAGGTAATTAAGGCACAGTTAAAATGGATGTCTTACCTGTACTTTATCAGAAGAATCCAACAAACCAAGATCTAGAATACTATCGGCGCCATTCTCCCTTTGAGAGAAATAAAAGAAAATAACTGTCAGTATGAAATATAATTACTAAAATCTTGGGGGAATACTGCTGTTCCTGAAGACGGATAGAGGAATGTGTGGAAATCACAAGCATATACACACTCTGACCTAGGAATCTCTCTAAATCCAACCCACAATGTTATGTTTATATCCTGTCTTTTCTTCTACAGAATTGAAAGCAGCATACCTACGATCCCCAAGTGGTCTCCCATAGCTAATTTAGCAAAGCTGTTACATCACTTGCCTTCAGAACGTATCCTGGCACCTTTAGCTTCTCCAGGTGCTCTAGTTCTAATATTAAATTACCTTCCATGTGCAATAATGAGTTCCATGGCCTCATCCACTCTTGCGCGTAGTGAATCTTCACTAGCTAACAACAGAAGCAGTTGAGCAGGAGACAATTCCAGTAGCATGCCTGTGATTTTGCTTGCAAATGCCTAGAAATAAAGGATTAATATCTTAGTTTGCCAGTCTTTCCAACCTGTTCAGTCTACGTAGTAATCATGGATTCAGAACATCCCAACTGCCTGGATCTAGAGCCTGTTATAGACACAAACTTGTGGGATTAGTGACTTGTGTGTGAAAGCTAGTCCTTGAAACCTTCAGTTCCATCCTACAGACTCTGCCACCCACAGTGCAGCAATTATCCAACTTTAAAAAGCTTCCATTAGACCTTTCTTCTAAGGCAAGGAGAATGAATATCTGTGGAGACTGCAGCTCAATCTTCCCCATGTACCGCAAGCCACACACAACCATCCACACACACAAAGGATAAACTGGCACCAGGGGGTGGGGAAACATCATGGAGGTTCAAAGCACATGGGGAAAGGAGGCCTATGAGCTCAACAAATTAGTGTGGGAGCGGGGGATTCCAATGAAAGCATTTTCCTATTGTGCGACCCCCTAGCTTTAGCCCTCCCCACTGTTATCACTACAAGCTTCAAAACTGTAATTAGAAAAGCATACAAAATATGGTGGTGGGGGGAACCACCAGTTTGTCAGTTTTAATGAAACAACCATTTCCCCCATGTTAAAACAAATGAATAGATTGGGCTTACAGGTTGCATTGCTTGTACACGGGGGTAAAGTCTTTCACCCAAGGCCTGTCGATGTGCTGGAAGAGGATCTGGGTCATCGCTAGGATTCCCTTCTGAGGCAGGCCGAAAAGGTCTTGTGTCAATGGAGAGTTGCCTTCTAAAGTCCCTTAAAAAACAATACTTCATCAAAAATGGTCTTTGTTCTGTAAAAGGCAAATGTGAAATACATTCCAACATCAAACATTTGCCTGTCTTTATATTAAGTGGCAGGAAGGCTACCCTACCCTAGTTTTTGCTTGTATCTCAATATAGCAGCCTTCTGTTTGCTATTTTGTGATCACTTTGAATCCATGGCTCAAACAATCTTTTATCTTCTTGAACTATACAATCCAGCCTCACAATGAAACTCCCTATAATAATAAGCAGTTTACAGATGTAAATAGTTTTCTGAATAGAAGTTAGGTATAAAGAAAACTACTTACCTATCCCTGTCTCTCCGAGAACCAGTTCGCAAACCACTACTGTTTCTCCTCATTTCTCTCTCACGCTCCCTTTCCCGATCCCTCTCTCCTCTGTTTCGTAGTCTCTGCATCAGACCTAAAATGAACAGGCACACTTAAGACTGGTAAAAAATTATCTTTGCTATCAGCCTTCATTCATTCATTCATAAATATTAAGAAGTATCACGAAGCTGTGGGATCAGAACACAAAACTGAGCTAGGAATCACAGTTAAAATATTTGAAACTGGGGTGGTGGAGGGGGGAACCACATTATTAATTTTTTTCTTCCAATTTTATCTCTCTGTGCGCCCTTCCCCAACTCTTCAGATGTTTTGGACTGCAATTTCCATTAGCCCCAATCAGTAAGGCTAATGAGACATTGCAGTCAGAAACATCTGGAGGGCACTGGGCTAAGAAAAGCTGCCTTAGGCACTTCTAGCACTGAAACCAAACCCAAGTACATGCAACTGAGATAAAATGCTTATTCTTCCCCTCATTATTATTCCTTCCTTTATTTTTCATTTCTTGTTTTCTTCTGTCCCCACTGCTCAATTTTTGGTTATAAAGCCCATTAAATCTAAGATCTGTCCTCTTGTACTCTATCACAGTAAATCATGGAAGAATTCTGGCAATGTGTTCTCCCCTCTCCAAGATCCTTTAATGCATTCTGGCAGTGCAGACATCTGCACTCCACTCAATGATGTACTCTGGGGTTTGGATAAAGAATGGATGTAGACATCAACTAACATGAACTCAGAATGAAGAGATTCTCAATTTGACTGTTTAAAATGCAGATTTGTACCTTTTATAGCTGTTAATACAAGCCTGGAAGCATGTGAATAATGCAAAGCTTTCCTGCAGAATATCCTCCCACCTTCTATATTACTTCTCAATTTTCAAAGTTATGCAGAACATGTGATACCTACTTGTATGTGTCCCCTTGTTGGCATTTTGAATACAGTCTAGATTTGGCAGTTTCTCATTTGACAAGAAAGCTTGTGCAATAGCGGTATAAAAGCTTCGTGCTACACCACTGCCTTCTCCTGGTTCATCCTTAAATGTCACCTTTACCCTGTGGACAGCCATTGGAGTTGTAGCACATCTCCGTCCAAAATGATTGTTCAGCTGTCTCATTGTTTGCTGAATTAGAAGATCTCTATCCCGATCAACCTAGCAGACACGTTAAAACAAGATCTTAAGCTTCCAATGAAACAGTCAGGCTATGCAAAAATGTATTTTATACAATACACTGGCACTTGAATTCCACCTGGAATCTTCCCTTAGCTTCAGCCTCAGGCATTTCATACTGAAGCAAATTCTGGCATGATAAGAATACAAGGTTAGAATATAATTCAGATTGGTAATAGGGAAAGGTCAAAAGATGAACGTAAGGCCAAAGTAAGACAGTACCAGGCTGAAGAGAAAGACTGCTGAGACACAGAAAATGTTAAAAGCTCTTGGAAATTTTAAGTCTTAACCTTAAAGGGGCAAAATTCCCCTACAAAGGGAATGTTTATAAGTTAATCATAGTAAGCTCTTTTTTATATATAATGAGATAACTAGTCATCATCTTTGTAGGTGCCATTTTTACCCAACAAGAAAGCTGAAACATTGACTGGAAGATCCCCAAGTTGTTACTGGAGCCCAGATGATGTTGAAGTTGCATCAACACTGCCTTTAACTATCCTTTTTTAAACTGAAAGGTCTGAGACAGGGAAGTAAGATAAGCACTGCCACATCAAAAAACTGTGTTAAGAGAATGAAAATAAGCTCTTCTAACACTGGATGGCATTTCCTCTCAGGATTCTAAGCATTTCAGAATGCCCAAAGCCCTGCAAGCACCCACCTGGCTCACACTCAACCGAGACCACCACAAATTGCCATGGGTCTGGGTTTGCCAAGGTTGAAATGAAATGCTCTGCTAGTCTATTCCTTATCTATAACTGAGGTCAATTACAATTTCTTGCCCTCTGTTACCATCACCCTGGGCACCCAAATAAACTTGCTGCACATTTAAAATTGTTTCCCAGACAACTTTTTCATTCCCCCTCAAGAAACTCCATGTCCTAGCCCCTCTAGATCGGGCAAGTCACCTTATAAATATAGTGCTCCACAAAACAAAACTATACAATCAGAGTCCAAAAAGGAGAGAGTCTCAAAGGCACAATTGTAAGCATCCTGTCAACCTACTTAGCCAGTCTCATTTCCAGCCACATTTCTGATAGTTAGATAATCTGTTTCCTAGCTTGAAATACACCCAAGGATGTCTGAACCAGCATTTCTATACAAAGTCACTTGGAAATGACACTGTAACATTAGCAACAGGATATTCCACTATACTTCCTAAATCAAGGTGGTATCAGGAAGAAAAAACTAAAATTTACCTCTAACGTTAAATCCCTAGACTGCTGGTTTCTCAGTTTTTCCATCTCTCGGCGGAATTTAGATTCTTTTACTTCAAACCCTCCTAATTCAGTCAAAATCTACAAAGAAAAAACTATGCGTTAGTTATAGAAAAAGACTACAATATGAACAAGCAGCCTTCAGGTTACAAAATACATACCGATCCAGGTTCTGCTCCTACATCTTCCATAAATACCCTGCCAAATAATTCTAGAGAAAGTCGCCAACGTCCAAGCAGCATATCATGAGAAATAACCATTCCCATGAAACTACACTGTGGCCTGTCAGACAAAAAAAACAACATCCATCAATGAAGGTGTAAATGAAATTATTTATACAGGCATCCCTTGCTTTTCAACAACTTGTTTTTCTACAGTCTGCTGTTTTGACAGATATAAATTATAGCCATGTACTGCTCTTTCTTGACCTCAGTCAACTTGTGGATGCTGTTTTTTCCCCCTCAGTCAACTTGGCACCATCTAGTGTTCTGTCTTGCATTTGTATGCTAAAAAATTGGCTCCACTTTTCAATTGATTCCACTTTCTGACAGTGCTACAGCCCCTAACCCATCAAATAAATGGGGACTTTCTATACATGTTAAACATGTTAACTTGACAATCATATTTTCAACAGGTGCTTCCAGCAAGAGAAGTCAAAAAATGGTATCACTGCATGAGAACAATCTTAATTCAAGTGCACTAATTAAAAGCAAGTTTAATAATATGCAAATATTAAATCAATATCAAAAATATACATTTTACTCTTGTCACAATTCAGCTGCCAAATACCTGTGGCACCATCTCCAAGAGATATGTTAGCTGCCAAAACTGTGTCATATCTGAAATGAGAGTCTCCTATTTGTAACTCAGTCACTTCTGTTCTACCTTCCCCCACCTCTTCTTGCCCACAGCTCTTGCTTGCTCATTCTAAGCAGGAGCATCAACCTTTAAAAAATGTCTGGGGTCTACATTCCCTTGAGCTAATCTCTTGGGGGCTGCATGCTGATGATGGGCACAATCAAAGCTATTTCTCCTTCCCTTCACCCACAACCTCCATGCGTTTTCCTGTTATAATTTCTGCAAACATCAACCATTAACTGTCTGCTTCTCTCACTTCTCTTCCATGTATCACTGGTGTCTGTTTTAAGGTAACACCTTCCCGACCCTGCCCAAAGGCAGACTGATGATAGAATAAGTTGGGAGCTGCTTCTGTAGCTGCCTTCTCTTTCTTTCTCTCACTGTCTATCCTCCCACCCCCACCCTCTCTCTACGCACACTGCAAGAAGGAACAAGAGAGATTCAAGAAGAGAAACTAAAAAGGTAGGGGAGCCAGTCCTTTCCACCCCTTTGCATCTACACCCCCAGCAGTCCACAGCTACATCAGATTGATAAAGGCTTCTCCTTATATCTGTCAGGTAGTTGGAATTCAACCACTCAGCAGGCAAGGAAGGAAACCTCAACTATGCAACTGCACTAGTGGACCAGCAAGGGACACTCAGTGGCAACAGTTGCCAATCAATGGCTACAGGAAGAGGACTTGGGCTGAGCAAGTAGGGAGGGGGCAAGTGAGCATCTACAGGCAGAGTGGCCACTTTCCAAGGGAGCTCCAGAGAAGAAGGATCTTCCACACTGCCTGGGTTCATCCTTCACTGAGTGTCTGGAAATAAAGGCAGCAGTCAAACCCCCTCCTCCCCAGCTGGCCACAAGAGATGGAAATTGTAGGGTAGTCCAGGAAGGAAGTTAAGTGCAGCAGCAAGGTGCAATTTGCACAGAGAATGGATGGAAAGTACAAAGAAACAGGCCACATAAAAACAGGGTGAGGACCTCATGTGACCTGTGAGCTGCCCATCTCTTGAATAAACTCCAGTACCTGAAGGATGTTAAAGGTGGACCTTCACTCTCTGTTAGCCCAATCTCTGCCAATAAGCTGCTTTTCAACTGAGCTGCAAGATCATGAGCTGATGGACCTGGCTTTGAATTCTCTGATTCTTCTGAAGGCATATTTTGTTCTTCCTCCTTCTTCTGCCGATTCTGCATGCTCATAACATTTTTTAAGTTGGCTGCATAGGACATTTTGGTTGGAAGGACCTAAGTGAAAAAGATTTTTAAAAATTAAACCACACTGTAAATACATTTTCAGGATATTTTAAGGTAAGTGTTCTAGATACATCTGTAATGATATTGCAGTCTTAAGAACCAACCCCTCGCATAGCTAAACCAGACTATTTGCATGAATCTGATTAGACCAAAAGAAATCCACAAAGTCAAAGATAATGATTGCTGACAATTCTTCTTAAATTAGTATTTCAAAAGAAACAGAATCTTAATATACTGCATATTTCGGTGTATAAAATGACTGGGCATATAAAACAACCCCCAACTTTTCCAGTTAAAATATAGGGTTTGGGATATACTTGCCGTATAAGACTACCCCTCTCCCAACGCACACCAAATAAAAATTAAAAAAAAAAAACAATACGGCAATTTTAATTCAAATACTTATGACATGCAGGTACTTAGCAGGAAAACTGTCACTTATAAACATAAGACTATTTGTCATCAAACATGTAAACATAAAACAGTGCAAGTGGATTAAACTTTTCCTAATTTACTCTAAAGCTGAAAGGAAGGATAAGACAAACCCATGGGAGCTGCCATGCTGTTTGTTTTCTAAGCTGACAACCAAACTGGAACTGATGATGATAGGAAGAAGACAACAAACAATAGAGAGAGAGCGCAAGTGCCGGGGAAGAGGGAAGCTGGCTAAGGAGAGCATCCGGTAAGTGAGCTTCCCTCTTGAACTGGCTTTAGACCCTTGAGTGTTTGGGGCAAAGGCGGATTCAAGCGGGGCACTCACTGAGGAGCCTGGTTGGGGGGAGGGCAAGTTTGAAGGTGTATGTTACATCAGGTATACCTAGTTATAATATATAATATATCTGATCAACTTCAGCCAAGTGTCCCAAGAGAGATGAGAGATACTCCAACATAGCAATTTTACTGGTTTATGAATTTAACTTTGCACATGCAGAAATAACTGCGAATTCAGAGGAATACAGTTGCCCCTCCACATTCGCAGCTTTCACAATCACGGTTTTGATTATTTGTGGTTCAGCCCCAAGCCCCTTCGGGAAGGCCAGAGAGAGGAGAGGCAATCTCCTGCCTGTGCCTTCCCCAGCCTTCCAGAGGCGGCTCCAGGGCTTCAAAGCCCCAGAGCCCGCTCAGAAAGGAGGGGGCACCAAAGTTTCTAAGCCCCGGAGTCCCCTCAGGAAATCCGCGGAGAGGCAGTCTGCGGAGAGGCCCACTGCCTTCCCCAGCCTTCCTAAGGGGGCTCCAGGGCTTCAATGCCCCAGAGTCCGCTCAGGAAGGCCGTGGGGAAGCAGGGCAGCCTCCCGCCTACCCGCTGCCTTCCCCAGTCTTCCTAAGTGGTCTCCGGGGCTTCAAAGCCCTGGAGACCCCCCAGGAAGGCCATGGGGAGGCAGGGCAGCCTTCCGCCCACCCGCCCGCCGACCTCCCTGGCCTTCCTAAGCGGGCTCCGGGGTTTCAAAGCCCCGGAGTCTGCTCAAGAAGGCTGCGGGGAGGCAGGACAGCTTCCCTCCCTCCCTCCCGCTGCCATCTCCATCCTTCCTAAGGGGGTCCCGGGCTTCTAAGGCCCAGAGTCCCCTCAAGAAGGCCGCAGAGAGGCCAGCCAGGCTGGCCAGCCACACTCCCGCCGCCTCCCTCCCGTTGGGGTGGGGTCACAGGAGCAGCATTTTTTATTCATGGTTTTTCCACATTCGTGGGGGTCTCAAGACCCTAACCCCCACGAATGTGGAGGGACGACTGTATTTTAAAGAGAACATTTTGTTTCAAAACAGCACTATTTTTAAAAAAATTCTAACAAGCATATTTGTTTTTTAACCACTTCTACACATTCATACTCAAGAAACAGAACCAAGAGGGTAACTGGCTATTTGTCTGCTCCTTAGGCAATTACAAGTGGGCAAGGATAGTTCTCTGCCTAGTGCAATGGCCCTTCTAGAGTCTGGAATAAATACCATGGTAATCTCTTTCACAGAAAAAAAGTATCCAGAAGGCAAGGAAATCAACAACAATGGATAGAGACTATTGCATGAATGATGTCTTAGGACTTTTTCGGACGGCGATTTGTAACGCAAGCAGCCTTGTCCCTGTTGCGAGGCTGCTGCGTGGCAGGGGGGCCGTTTCGGATGACGCTATAACCCTGCCAATACTGTTCCGGAAGAGCTGGGAGGCTGCAGCACCATATTTGGCGATTTCCTATTCACAGTCAACTTCCGTGATTAGGAAATCGTCAAATATGGTGCTGCAGCCTCCCAACTCTTCCGGAACAGTATCGGCAGGGGGACAGCGTCATCCGAAATGGCCCTCCTGCCGCACAGCAGCCTCACAACGGGGACGAGGCTACTTGTGTTACAAATCGCCGTCCGAAAAAATCCGTACTCTACTTTTGGAAGGAGTGGTATGAGATGGGAAGGGTAAAGAAGGGACGGGCAAAGAAGGGAAAGCTATGAGTTTGTAACATGTAACACAAGAAATTCATACCTCCAGACAGTTTCTATCCATGGTCACTTCCATTAAACACTTTCCACTATTGGCAGAGGATGAATATAGACCTTGACTTGGTCGCCCAAACAGATCTTCTTTTCTAGCATTTGGCTGAAAAACAACAATTATCGAGAAGTAATCCCGGTCAAGTTAAGTATTTATGCAGATATAATATTGTTGCTCACCTTCCACAATGGCTGCTAATATACACATTTCTTCCCCCCACCCTCCAGTGTTACTGTACCTTGCACTTTCATGCACCTTACCAGGACTGAGGGACAGATCAGCACTAATTTTAACTACAAGCAACAGCAACCAGGATTAGAAATCAAAATTTGAAGCCAGCCTTAGTAATGAACAAACCTTGACTGGCATTAATTATAAGTAGCATGGGAAGCTGTATCAGCTCGCCAACCACTCCCCTTGCTAGAGTTGGAGGACCTAAAGATGGTAGTGCACACACTGGTAACCTCAAGGCTGGACTGATGTAATGTGCTATACACTGGCCTACTTCTGTACCAAGTTCAGAAACTTCAATTAGTTCAAAACATGGCAGCCAGGTTGCCCCATTGGTACTTACCATGAAGGTGCATTCTGGAGTTGGTAGAGAGGAGGAATCCGAAAGCCATTACACATGGGTTTCAGATTCCTCCTCTCACCAACCCAGAGAATGGTTACAGGTACACCAAGGAGTGTTCACATTACACCAGTATTAAAATCACTCCATAGGCTGCCAACTAATTTCTGGGCAAGGTACAAAGTGTTAGTTGTTACCTTTAAAGCCCTACATGGTTTGGGTACATTTTATCTATGGGATCACCTCCTCCATATAATCCACCCTATACACTCAGGTCCTGTGGGGGACATTTACTTCAGTCAGCAAGGACTAGGTTGGCAACTGTCACCCAGAGGACTTTTTCTTCAACTTTTGGGGGGCGAAGGGTAGAAGGAAAGTGTGGTAGAGTTCAGGGAAAGGTCAAGAAGGATACAACTATTACAGAGTGAACTAAGAATATTGAGGTGGACTGGTATTGTTACATTTCAAGAGAACCCTGGAAAATAAAGTTTACTGTTCCACGTTTAATCACCTCCTGAGCCAGTTCTTCTTATAGGACTGGTCCCATACATTGGCACATTGGGGCTGAGACATACATCACCAGAGACCCAAATAGGCACATACCTTTTTAAAAATCACCATATTTCCCTTAAGATAACCCCAATGGGATTCTGGAGAAGGGATAAAATAGGTGGTGGCAAGAGATCAGAGGAAGAAAAGGTAAGCTGGGAAGTAGGCTCTGTTACAACATGGAACAAGCTGTGTTGAGAATTTGTTTTAAGTTAAAGGCAACTAAAGTTCTCCCACCAAATGTGGCCAAGAACTTAATCACCTGAGAGTGAGGGATTGATATTAACCGTGAATGATCATTCTAGGAAAGCTGAATGAGCAATCCACTACTACTGGGTTATTCCCTCATGCCAGCTGATCAAGGCAGGAGACAAGTGTTTTAAACCATTTCATCTGTTGCTCCCTTCCCTCCCTCCTTCAATTTTGTTAGAGAGCCTTGCAAGGTGTATGCGCTAAAGCTACTGAGGCTTAAGCATTAGTTATAAACTGACAGACCTTTTTTTTTAAAGAATACAGCTGCAGGTGGATTGCTCCTTCAGTCTTCCTAGAACAATAATGCACAGTAAGTATCAATCTGTCATTCTTAGGAAGGCTAAAAGAGCAATGCACTACCACTGGGATATATCCAAAGCTAAGGGTGTGAGTAGCTGTTCGAGTCTGGAACTACCGCTTGCAAAACAGTGCATCCGAAGGCTGTCTGACCTGACCTAAATTTATCTATTTTATAATGCCTTATGAAAGTTGATGGCTGCTTCCAACCTGCTGCTTTGCACACATCTTCCAAGGATGATGTAACCGTGAATGCTGTTGTAGTCGCCATTAATCCAGTCAAATGTAACCATGTTTACTGCAGTCTTGGAGCATGAGCACAATCATAACACAAGTAAATGCAACCTTTCAATCACTTTGAAATTGTTGACTTGGGTAATTTATATTCTAACATCCTTGGATGAAAAGACACAAACAATGCCTCTATACGCTTACTTAATTGCTCTTGTTCTTTCAATGTAGATCAGTGGTTCCCAAACTTATTTGGCCTACCGCCACCTTTCCAGAAAAAATATTACTCAGCGCCCCCTGGAAATTAATTTTTAAAAATTTTTAATAGCAATTAAACAGAAGGATATATGTATTAATGTTTCTACCTTTTTCGTAAAATATAGTAAAGAAAGATGTAAATTAGAAACATTGACGTTTGAAATTATGAAACTATTGAACTCAGAATAGAAAGGTAATACAAAAAAAGTTAAAACATTCAAAATCATCTTAATGAGAAGGATGAACCTGGTATGCTGCTACCAATTTAGTAATCCTCGGCTCTATTTTCGTCAGCAGTAATCTTAAATCACCGCCATTGACTATTTGCAATTGGTTTCTTTTTCTTTTTTTGTTAATGAATTGGTTACCGCACTGAATCCACGTTCCACTAAATATGATGAAGGAAATGCAATTAAGAACTTTTGAATTACAGCCCATATTTAAGGATAAGCCGTACGGATCTCCTTTTGCAGCCAGAATTGTTAGTAGCCGCTTTTGAATTTAAATTTCAATTCATCATTTGTAGTTACTTCCATCAGTTCTTCTTGTAACTGTGGAGATTCTTCTGTGTATGCACTTGAAAAAGGATCCAAAATCCAATCAGGTATGTTCATTTTCAAAATATCATTAAATCGTTGATTAAAATCTGAATGGAGAGCATCCAAGTGCTCACAATAAGGAAGCATGTCTTCATCTTTTTTTTCTGCTCCTGATAAATTTGGGAACTGGCTGAATTCCCCTTGTCCAAAATTTTGTTTGTACAGAAGAAGTTTTGTCACAAACACAGAAATAACAGATTTTGTTTTTATTAAATTCAGTTCATCACTTTGAAGCTGAAGATTGCTTTCATTAAATTTTTGAACCAAGTTGGTCAAGTAAGCGATGTCACTTTTGGATTGAATTAAATTGGATCGCAAAGCATCATTTTTATCTTTCAAGAACTCCATCACCGAGTTAAACAGCTTATAAAACCTATCTACACAGGCACCCTTTGACAACCAACAAACTTCTGTATGAAGCAGCAAATGATTAAATTCTTCATCGTTTTCAATACAAAGCTGTTTAAATAATCAGTCATTCAATGATTTTGCTTCTGATTGTGTTGACAGATTAAATTACATATTGTAATGAATTATGTAGGCATGCACTTAAATTTTTGGCAACTAGATGTTGACGATGGATGATACAGTGTACTGTGAATGCATTCGGCACCTCTTTTTTTAAAACATGCAAGAAAACCCCTGTAGCGCCCTACCATTGCTGGAGCACCATCTGTGGCTACTGATAAGATATTACTCAGACGTATTTCTTTTTCTTTAAAAAACTCATCCAATGTATGAAATATTGATTCTCCTTTAGTATCAGTTTGTAAATATTTAGCAAATAATAATTCTTGGCAAATTTGTTTTTCCTTTATGAATCGCACGTATGCTAAAAGTAAAGCTTCGTTTCCTAACAAAGTTGACTCATCAAGTTGAATAGAAAAACGAGATGTTTTTAAATAGCCACACAATGAATCTTTAACATCTTGAGCCATTTCATCAATTTTTCTTTGCACTGTATTATTGCTCAATGAAATTTTCTTGATAATATCAGATGCTGGCTTGTGTAGCACAGTACATATTACTTCACTTATAGCCGGTATAATTAGTTCTTCACCAATAGTATGAGGCTTTTTCCCGATTTGGCAATCATTAACAAAATACTGTAAGAAGCAAGCAAGCCATCGCCATCTTGTGTGGTTGCGGTTGAAAAGAGTTTTGCCAATGTCTGTTGTTTGATAAATTTTTCTTTTAGTGTTCGAAAATAAGATAAATCCTTATCTTTTTTATCACCATGAATTTTAGTCAAATGTTCTTGTGGTCTGGAAGGCTTCATAGCTTCGTTTGATAAAACTTTCTGGCAAATCAGGCACATTAGTAATGTATTGTTTACAAGCAACTTAATAAAGCCATATTTCAAATATTCAATATTATATTGTCTACATTTTTTCTTTGGTTGAGCCATTATCATCTGTAGAAGAAATAAATTTTTTATGGAGGTATTTTTAATAAATATTTATTTTTGGAAATTTTTTGAAATATTTTTGTAAAAAAACAAACTGAAATAACTAATGAAATAAATAAACATGATATTATTAATTGTAAAGCGCATATAATTATTACAAAATAAATAAATAATACCAATTATAGTTGCACTATTTGTTTGTTAACTTTAACTTGTCACAATATCACAACAATCTAACAATCTAAAAACTTAGGACTTTTTCGGACGGCGAAATACACCGCAAGAAGGGTCGTCCCTCTTGTGACGCTGCTGCGTGGCAGTGGGAGTGTTTTGTATGATGATGTCCCCCTGCCGATTCTGTTCCGTTACAGATCACAGCCCCAGCGTCATATTTGGCCGTTTCTTAATCACGGTCAACTTCCATGATGAAGAAACGGCCAAATATGATGCTGGAGCTGTGATCTGTACCGGAACAGAATCAGCAGGGGGACATCATCATACAAAACGCCCCCCCCCCACCATGCAGCAGCGCCGCAAGAGGGACGACCCTTCTTGCAGTGTTATTTCTCCATCCGAAAAAGTCCTCAGAGTTATATTACACCGTAATTTTCCCGTAATAATTACGGGAAATCTCCTGATTCATAGCGTGCTCCCAAATCTGCTGGTAGTATTGCCAGTAACCAGTACTGCCGCTGCCGTTCCAGGCTTTGGCCTTGCGATCGACCAATCGCATGAGTGCCAGTTGCCCGCAGCAATGCTCGTACACGTGTTTTGGAACGGCAATCAGTGGCACCACATGAACAGTAGTAGTGCATGATTGCACATACCTCAATGCAAGTAAGGGAGTATGTGGGAACCGAGCCAACATCCAGTACGTTGTTCAAAGAAAAATTAAGCATTATGAGCAGAATACATAAATCGATTTTTTCTAAATCTTCTCTTCTTTCTTTTATGCTTTCACCACCCCCTTACAGTTATTCATCACCCCCAAATGCACCTGTGGCCATGACCGCCCCCCTGGATCGCTGCAGCGCCCACCAGGGGGGCGGTAGTGCCCACTTTGGGAATCACTGATGTAGATCTTCACAGACCTTCTGACATCTAATGAGTGTTATCTTTTTTCTAGCAGCTGTGACAGGTTTGGACAAAATACTGGTAATTCCAATGATGGAACCATTCTGAAACCTGATATGGATTTTGCAAGGAATGATGAATTGATGGTCAAGGACAACTTATCTCTATCAAACGTGTATAGGTTAGGATTTACTGATAATGATGATTTTCTGACACTTGCTTTGATGAAGAAATGGCCACTAAAAATGACACCTTAAACATCATTAGTCTTAATGGTGCCTCCCAAGGTGGCTCCGATGGTGACCTTGTTAAAGTGTTCAGTACCAAAATCAAATCCTATGAAGGGAATTTATGAACGGTTGAAGGTGTCTGTAAATTTGCTCCCACCCCCAAACAAAACCACACATACACAATGTGAGGATGAGCTGTCACAGGCTTCCCTTCAACTGATAACACAGAAGACAAAGCTGCTGCCTGTCTATTCAAGTTGTTAGTCCTTTATATAGAATTGATAAGGATATAAGGACTCTCACTTATATCTCATGTTTCAACTCCTTATAATGGAGTAACAATTTGAATAGACAGGCAGCAGCTCTGTCTTAATCCTTTATCAATTCTATTCTGCAAAAAGGATAAGATAGTACTGATCGGCACCTCTTCCATTAATACTGAATTTCGCTCACACCACCTTTGGAAGACCTTCCATATGGCTTCATACATATACTGAGTTGATTGATGCCTAAAAGCCTAAATGGTGTTCACTACTGGCTCTTTATATCCCTGGCTTCTTAGAGACTGCTGAACAACCTCCATGCAGTTAGATGTAACCACTGTGTGTCTGGGAGACATACTTTTCATTTTCATTAGAACTCTGCATTGCTGGCAACGGAGGGAGAACATATAGTAGAACCTTCAGACAACCCAACGCTAATGCATCATGCTTCTCTGCACCTTCGCTTCCATCTACTGAACAATATCTTCTTAGTTTGGAATTGTGCCCAGACACAAAAAGGTTCACCACAAAATTTCTGTATCAACTTTCTAAGTTGCTGAACACTTCCTGGTTCAACTCCACTGCCCTGGATGTATTTTCTTTCTACTCAAGTAATCTGAACAACAACTTTTTCAGCACTAGAAATCTCATTCCACCTAGGCTGCAAAGATATGCCTGACAGTGATGCTGTCCATACACACCTGCACATTCTTAAGTGTTTTATTTTGCTTGCAAACCTCAACATTGCCAACTTGATCAATCTCATTTCCAGCAAGTTTATACTGAGCTCCTTTTCCAACTTTGACCATTCTCCCTGAACTACTTGATTCTGACAATGGGCACCCAAACTGTACAGGCTGTCTGTACAGGAGGTAAGGACTGCCTGTTACCCTAATACAAACTCTGGGACAAAGACGTGTCTCTTCTGAAAATCCATTGAAGCAGTCTGATATTGGGACGCAAATTCTGGAAGAATTGAGATGTTTTAAACGTGACCTCCGGGAAGATTTTTAAATATTTAAGAAAGAGGTACGGACAGAGATAGACAAAATAAATACGAAACTGGACAGTATGAAGACAGAATTGAAAGATCTAAAGGAAAATGTTGAACATAACCAGGATAAAATAGGAAAACTGGAAGAAAATCTCGCTTTAGTGGAAGAAGAACAAGGGAGGGGAAAAAACATCACAGTGATTCACGAATTGCAATATAGAGATAAGTGTGTAAAACTGAGGGGAGTTCCAGAATCAAACAGAGAAGATTTGTGGGAAAAGATACTCCCGGATCTAGTGAAATTCATAGATATTAAAGAGGAAACTTTGGAACAATCAATAGATAAAATGTTTCATGTATCTCTGCCAACCGTCAAGGATAAAAAATTACCTAGGGATATTATAATCTCGTTTACGCGAGAAAGAATAAAAGAGAGGGTGATTCAAGCTAGCTACATTGAGAAATTAAGGATTGACGGGAAAGAAATAAAAATCTTTAAAGGTATACCAGCAGAAATACTGAGGCGGTGCCAAGCTTATAACCCCTTGACTCAAAAATGAAAAAAAACTAAATATCCTCTACAGATGGGAAAGAATCGAGGGCACTGCATTTACATACCAGCAAAAAAGATATAAAATATGTACACCAGAAAAGGCAGAAGAATTTCTAAACTAGAACAGGATGAGGCAAGGAAAGCAGAAACTAAGTTTAAAAAGAAATGGAAAGAGAAAGGAGAACAGAAACCACGAGATGATTTGGATGAAGGAGGAGGTGATAAACATTCCAATAAAGAGGGAAGGGAGATTGACGACAGAGAAGACCAGAGGGAGGGAGAACAACAGGAAGAACCAGGATAAGGAGAAGGAGGAGACAGCTTGGAAGACGAAGTGGGAATAGACTCATAAAATAATAATTAGAAATGTCAATAAAAATAAAATAATGGAATGTCAAAGGGCTAAATAAACCAAAGAAACGGAGTCAAGTGTTTACCTTTTGGAAAAAAATAAGCCTGATGTTATCTGCCTCCAGGAAACCAAAATACGTGAAAAAGATACTAAATTATTGCACCGTAAAACATCGGGTCAATATTTCTTTCCGGCATCAAATACAAAAAGGAAAAAAGGAATGGCGATCTATGTAAACAAATACCCAGCAAGAGAGATAATCAACAATAATGAAGGCCATTACATAGGAGTGGAGATCCAATGTGCTAAAACCAAAATAGTGTTCATAGGAATTTATGCCCCAAATGATAAATAAGTTAGTTTCTACAAACAACTTTATGGAAACAATGGACAAAGACAATATTATTATAGCAGGAGACTTTAACGGTGTCTTGCAAACATCGAGATAGAACATCAGATAATAAAAAACAATCTGGTACTATCCCTAGTACTTGCCGTGCTATATTAGAAGACTTTAATTTAAAGGATGTATGGTCTTCAAAATTTGGAGATAAGGCAGGTTATACTTTTTAATCGGAAACTCATAAGTCCCTGGCTAGAATAGACATGTTTTGGTCCACAACAGAGATATTGACAAAAATCAAAAGCTTTGACATTCAAGAAAGAATCTCGGATCATACCCCTATAGAAATACAGTTGAAAATGACTAAGACAGAGTACCAATGGAGACTGAGTGAAAATATGTTAAGAGATTAAACCTTTGTCCAAAGGATCAAGAAAGAAATAAAACTCTACTTTGAGGAAAACAAGGAAGGAGAAGTACAGGAAAAAACAATATGGGTTGCATTTAAAGCAACAATCCAAGGAACCTTTTTGCTAAGAGGAGCAGTAATAAAAAAAGAAAATTTATCACGTATCAAGAACTGGTGCAAGAACTAAAAACAAAAGAAGAGATCTTGAGGAAACAACCAAAAAACATAAAGATACAGACTGAAATAAAACTAATTCAGAAAACTCTGAAGGCAGATTTGGCAGAGGCTGTGGGCAATAAACTGAAAAGAGCAAGGCAAAGATATTTCGAGAATGCCAATAAGGCAGGCAAATGGATGTCATATAGATTGAAGAAAGAAACTGAAAAGAACTTAATAATGGAAATAAAAAAGGAGGGGCAGAGTTACTATACGAATGAAGCTATTAAGGCTATATTTAAAGAATATTATGAGACCCTCTATAAGAAATATGACATGGATGAAGCCCAACAGAGTGCGGTGGGTAAATTTGTAAAAGAAAACACTCACTTGAGAATTACAGAAGAAATGAAAATGAAGTTAGAGCAACCTTTTAAAGAAGAAGAAATCATATGTGCAATCAACCAAATAAAGATAGGAAAATCGCCCGGACAGGATGGCTTCACAGCAGAATTTTATAAAAGATTTCAAGATGAGTTAGTAACACCACTACAAAAAAATGATGAATAAAATAAAGAGGGAAGGAATCCCAAACTCTTGGCAAATAGCAGATATAACCTTAATCCCCAAGGAACGGAAAGAAACATCCAATGTAGCAAATTACAGACCCATATCGCTACTCAACGTGGACTATAAAATCTTTGCCACAATGCTGGCCAATAGGATAAATATGATAATCAAAGAATTGATACTAGATGATCAGGCTGGATTTATCAAAGGTCGACAAATGTCCTCAAACATTAGAACAATGCTCAATGTGATAGAGCACTATGAAAGGGCAAACAATAAAAAAGCCGCAATTATTTTCATAGATCCCGAGAAGGCTTTTGATAATGTTAATTGGAGCTTCATAATGAACACGCTAGAAGAATTAAATTTTGGAGAAGAACTTGTCAAAAATATTAAAATGATCTATAAAATTCAAAGAGCCCGTATACTGATAAATGGACAAAGATCTGAAATCTTCAATATTGAGAAAGGTACCCACCAAGGTTGCCCGTTGTCCCCAATATTATTTATATTAGCTTTAGGAACATTAATAAACCGAATAAGGAAAGACAACCAGATTCCAGGGTTGAAAATTAAAGACTATGAATATAAAATTAGGGCATTTGCAGATGATTTGGCAATTATTTTAGAAGACCCGATTGAGAACATCACAAACTTACTGGATATATTAAATAAGTTTGGAGAATTTTCTGGCTTCAAATTGAATAGAGATAAAACGGCGATTATAACTAAAAATCTGTCAAAGAGGGAAGAAGAAATACTCCAAAACAAATCAGAATGTAAGATAACAAAGAAAGTGAAATACTTGGGGATATGGTTAGGAAAAAGGAATATAGACCTTTATGAAAACAACTATACAAGACTGTGGTCAGAAGTTAAGAAAGACCTGCAAAGGTGGGAGAAACTGGATTTATCTCTGTTGGGGAAAGTGAATGCAATAAAGATGACTATTCTGCCAAACGTTTATTCATGTTTCAAAATCTACCTATTCTTCAAAATGATAAAGTAATTCGACACTGGACTTCAGACCTAAACAAATTTATCTGGGGCGGGAGAAAACCACGGATAAAGTGGCAAATCTTAACTGCAAATAAGAAGTCTGGTGGTGCTGCCTTACCAAATTTCAATTTATACTATTTAACTTGTGGTATGAACTGGCTACTAGATTGGGTGAAATTAGATAACGACAAACTACTAGCGTTAGAAGGGTACGCCCTAAAATATGGATGGCACACGTATTTGGTGTATGGGAAGTCGCACGTGAATAGAGATTTTGGGAATCATATCGTAAGACAAACATTGTTAAGAATTTGGAATAAACTAAAAGAGAAATTCTATAGCAAATTACCCATTTAGATCTCACCTCAAGAAGCTATGATGGGAAGATGGGAAAAAATGAAAATATGGTTAAGATATAAAGATTTAATAGATCCAAAAGAATGGAAAGAAGGGAAAGGAATAAAATTAAGAACATGGGAAGAGATTGAATCAACGGGGTGCAATATGAATTGGTTTAAGTATCTGCAACTTCAAAATAAATTTCAAGAGGATAACCAAAAATTCGGCTTTGAAATGTTAGAAAATGAACTGGATAAAATACTCTGGCAGAAGGATGGAAAGCGAATATCGAAACTATATACAGTCATCCCTTTACATTCGCGGGGGTTAGGTTCCCCAGACCCCCGTGAATGCAAACTATCCACGAATAACAACTGCCCTCCCCCTCCCCTGCTGAAGCGACCATGGGGCCTCCGGAGGCCCTATAGTCGCTTTCCCCAGCTTCCCCATCCTCTCCCCAGGCCTTCACGGGGCCTCCGGAGCATCTCCGGAGGTCCCGTAAAGGCCTCCCTAGCCCTCCCCACCCCCTCCCCAGGCCTGGAGGACGTTACTATATTTAGTGATGGCAGCAAGACTGCTTATTGCCAAAAACTGGAGGAGTAAGGAAACCCCGCAAATACCAGATTGGTTATTAAAAATCAATGAGATGCAAGACAATGATAAACTAACGGGAACCCTACACAAAACAAGGTATGCAAAAATTAAGGAAGAGTGGGCTCCCGTGAAAAATTTTTGAAGGAAAACATGGAATATGGATGAAAAACTTTGGTAACTAAAAAGCCAATTTAAATCATGTTTTGTTAGGAGGGATGGAAATGAGAGAATAGATGAAAGGATGATAAGAGAAAGGAGCGGGGAAAAGGGGGTATTGCAAAGAGAAGCAAATGCTTGAGTAAGATCGAACATATTATGAGAACATAGCATTGATCAATACTATTAAAATAGAAAATAACAATGTCTATCAATCGGGAAAAATACTACTGTAAGCGACATGTATAACTATACATAGGGATAATATAACATTATGAAACCAAATATTTTGAATAGTTTAAACAACCGTGATGTATAAACTGCGTACACAATTATTAACCTTATTTATATACTGAGATTACAATAGTATTTGAGAAAAGCAAGTAAAACTACATGTTATTTATAAATTAAGACTGAATATAGGTTGGATTGGTAGAGGCGACACAAGGAAATTGCTAAAAAATATGATCTAAGTCGACATGAAGGAGAACAGGAAGTCAAGAGAGGAAGGGAAGGGGGGAAAAAGGGACGGTGTTGCAAGTGAGAAGGCATGTGTAAGTGTGGGAAGGTATGTGTAAGAGTGGGAAGATATGCGTAAATGAACTAACAGAGAGAAGGAAAGAAAGTAGTGGGAAGTGATGATACTTGTTGGAGAAGTCTGGGAGGAAGAGACAAGTAATGTGTAACTGATCAATTAATTGAAATATAGATGAAATATGTTACACAGATATGTATAATCTACATCATGTATGTTATGTTATACCAGATCATACCATGTTATGTTATGTTATGCAATAAACTTAAAAAAAATACTGCTTTGCACATATGAATCTATTTCTATGGTAATTAATTCTTCAATTATGTCTCTAAATATAGAAGAATCCTGAACCTGACTAGCAATGCTGGACTCACACTAACACTGTAGACTCAGTCCCCCGTGCCTGTACCTGAGGCTGAATCTATGCTAGCATCATGTTCAGGCAAGCCAAAAACCTCTCCTCACTTCCAGCCATGAGGCTTGGCTCTAAAAGACTCTTTTTTTCCTTTTTCTGCAGGCTTCAGCACTTCAGTGGTGCTTGCCTAGTTGCCTAGCAACATGTACACCTGCATGCTTGACACTGCTACCCTCTCTGAGTGGCAGAAGCTCTCCTTGTTCCAGCTCCCCCCTTCTCACTAGAACTCTTCAATTCAAAATGGCGCCTGGAAAGTACGATCACACTAACTTCCAGCAAATTCCCTTTCTCCCTCTGAGGAGACTGAACTGGTAACTCCTTTGCCTTCCTTTTATCCTTAATTTTGTGCTTTTAAATTTTAATATACCCCAATGTTTTAGGTCTTACCACTGCCACTTTCGTATCAGCGCACTGATACCTTCCGTCCATGTCACTCTCACTTGATGCCATAAATATATATACTGCTTTTAGGTATGTTGCTGTTTCCAGTGTGTGATTGGCTGCTTAGAGAACTGACCAACTAATCAAAGCTCTGTTAAGCAGCCAATCAGCACACTGGGGGCAGGACCATGTGGAAGTTGAACAACTTTGTAAACATGGTGGAGGCAGAGGGGGTGTGAGTAGCATGGGGAGGATGTGGCATGGTGTGTGTGTGGTGTGTGTGGGGAGGGTGCTGTGGGCATGGGGAGGGTGGCACGGGGCGCAGGGAAGGCAGCACGGGGTGTGGGGAGGGCGGTGTGGACACGAGGAGGGTGGCACGGGGCACAGGGAGGGTAGCATGAGTATGGGGAGGGAGGTGCGGGTACGGGGAGAGCGGCCCGGGGCACGGGGAGCGTGAGTGTGGGGAGGGTGGCGCAGGCCCGGGGAGGGCGGCATTGATTGCGGGGAGGGCAGCACAAGTATGGGGAGGAAGGGCAGCACAACACAAGGAAGGCAGTGCGAGCACAGGGAGGGCGGCACGGGGGAGTGGCATGTTTACTGTGGGGGGGGTAGCGCACGTGGGGGAATGGTGTATGTTACACCAGGTATAGCTAGTTTCTTATTATTGACTGCTGCCTGTTCAGAGATACCCCTCTCAATGCCCAACTGAACAGTAGCAGTGCTTTTGTTTACACTTTCACATTCTGAAGCCTACATGCCTGCAGGTATCTAAGCAGTTTTAGCAGTGTCTTTGAACACAGATCTCTTCTCTGTCCTCATCTGATTCAGAAATTTTTCTCTTCTTTTTTTTAATAGGTCTCCTAATTTTCTCATAACTGCTGACTACCTGCCTATGCCTTATAAATGCTGAAGTTATTTAAATGGGAGCGGGGGGGGGACATTCTTGAACAGTGGGAAAGGCAGAAGAAAAACTGAAGGTGGGAGAGAAGGGAGAAATAGATGAAACCATTTAGAACTTTGGTCTCCTGCCTTGATCAGCTAGCATGAGGAAATATCTTCGTGGTAGTAGATTGCTTCTTTAGCCTTCCTGAGAACAGACAAAAATCTCCTACATAGAGGTGGACTGTTAGATGGATGACACCCAAGATTCACCATCTTTGCAGGTTAGCTTTGTATGAATCTACTTAATCAGAATCATGTCTCAACAACCCTACTGTTACTGTATCAATAAAAGAATGAGTCCTCCACTGTGAACATTAGCAATACAAAGAACTGATTTCAATTTTTCAATGTAAGGATTTTAAAAAAAAAAACTTAAAAGTTACCTGTAACAAATGTGGCTGGTCTGCCAGAGGAATGGCCTCTGCTAGAGGAACTTCAAAGGGATTGGGAGGGATACATCCAAGAAATGTCATAGAGTCTGAACGTCGGAAGAATGGGTGGTTTTGGCCTGTTTCAGCTGGGAGGGAATCATCATCTTTGTCATTTAGTGTAGCACCTGAAAAATAAAAAAGTTCATAAGGGTGGGGGTGAATTGGAGAGAAAATAGAGTTTGGGATAAGTCTAGGATCATTAAAAGTAGTAAGTAACTATCAATATTTTGTCCAAGAATAACAGAAAAAGTTTTCAGACAAATTATCAGCTAATCTGTCTCCAAGTCAGAATGGTTACTTTGGGACTATTTATTTTTGAATAAAATTTCAGGTTCTCCCTTATTAAGAAATATTTGCCTTCTCTGGTATGGTGTGTAAACCCACCAATGGCACGATCTTTCCATAGTGGTGGGATTGTGAGCTCTGTGTGAGGCCAGAAGCTATGCTGATGGCAGCAATGCGGTTGGTAGGGTCTCCCATGTCAGACAGACTTTAGTTGAGGAGTCAGTCTAAATGTGCCAAACAGCTACTAGGCAGCAGCAGTAGTGGAGGGTGACATTAGTGGAGGATTTCTCGGAGAAGACGACAGTGGCACCATAGCTAACACTTGTTAGTACTGCACAGAAGGAGGCACAGTAAAACCCCATTTGAATATCTTTTATGATGAAAATCCTATGACGAGACAATCTAAAATAAAACAAGAGATACTGCCAGAAGATTAAACTCCCTGGTCAGACGGTACTCAATGAGCTACTGGAGTACAGCAGAGGAAAGCTAGAAGTAGCACTGTAGCTCATAATGAAACTGGACTCAAGCCAAAAGGACATTCTGCTGTTGATGTGCTCAGCGATGAAAGAAAAGTCCGAAGCTGCACAACACATATTATAGGAACATGGAATGTGAGAAGCATGAACCATGGAAAGCTAGACATAGTATAACAAGAAATGGAATGTAAAAACACTGTAATATATGGGGTGAGCGAGCTAAAGTAAAGCGAACCAGAATGGGACATTTTGAGTTAGATAATTTACACAGTATTTTTCTCAGGAAATTAAAGTCTAAGACAAAATGAGATGGCATTAATAATGAGAAGAGATATAGCAAAAGCAGTTAAAGGATACAATGCAAAGTGTGACTGAATAATATTGTGGCACAGAACATGAACCGCTGATATCAAAAATTAAAGAACACTAAATAAACCATCGTGCCAAAATACAACCTCAAGAACATCCCCATAGAAGATAATATAAAAAGATTTGCACTATTAAACCTAATTGACCAGAAGCCAGAAGTAACTCTCAACTGAAGGCAGGGCCATTTGTCAGGGCGGGAAGCAAAAAGACACTATCTGCAGCAAAAAAAGAAAGAGACGCTTCAATGGATGATAGATGAAACTCTTCAATTAGTTAAGGACAGACAAGAAGCAAAAATAAAAGATGACAGAAATAGAGTCAGAACCCTGAATGCAACTGTTCAACAATTGTCAACCAATATGGAAAACAAAACAATGGCCCACATAATGGAAACACTTAATATACATTCCAATACCCAAGAAAGGGGATACCAGAGTTTGCAGTAACCACAGGACGACTGCATTAATTTCTCATGAAAGAAAAGCAATTTTCCAAATTCAGCAACAAAGATTTTAGCTACATACGGAGTGAGAAATCTTCTATGTTCAAGCTAGGATCAGGAAAGGAAGAGGCACTAGGGATCATATTGCAAACATATGTTTGATAATGGAACGCAAAAAATAATGTTAGAAGAAAATCAGCCTGTGCTTTATAGATTACAGCAAAGCCTTTGAGTGTGTAGATCATGAAAAACTATTGATTGCTCTTAAAGAAATGGGTGTGTCACAACATTTGATTGTCCTGAGACATATTCTGTACTCAGGACGAGAGGCTACCATCAGGACAGAATACAGAGAAACAGAATGGTTTCCAATTGGCAAGAAGGTCAGGCAAGGCTGCATTCAACATCTCATACATAAAAAGCAGGATTATACTTGGAGGAAGCATGAAAATTGGAGGAAGAGAAGTGTCAAGGTGATAGAATATACAATCACTGGAAATTCAGAGCTAGTATTGTATGCTACAGCCTGCAGGGGCCAGCAGTGAGCAGGCTAAATGTAGCTAGAGAGCATATCTAGAATATGTCTGAGAGACAAGCGTGGGAAGGGCATGTGAAGTCTTATCTGTATGGGAAAATGTGTGTGAGAACCACTAACTGTATAGCCCATGACTGTACTGTATCTGTATGATATAACTGGATCATCCCACTCACTGTCTCTGCACTTGTCTTGACTTGGATTTTGCTCTCAGATTGTGTGCATCCAGTCAGGGATGTACAGTGCAGGACTGTGCTGTGTATTGTGCTGTGATATGTAGTCTGTATGCTGGGAGTCTCAAACTCATTGTAAATATTACTTCAATATGCTTTAGTAAAGAGAAGTAGTTTAGACACACGCCTGTGTTTGCGTGCTCATTTCTTCACCTGATGATTGCAACTCTGCTACAACAACTTTTGCTGCCTGGTCTTGATATACTCAGAGGTAACAGTGCACTACCATGAGAGAAAGATTAACAATTTAAGACATGTAGATGATACCATACTACTATCAGAAAATAGCAGACTTGGAATGATTACTGAAGAAAGTCAAGGAAGAAAGTGCAAAGGTAGGTTTACAGCTGAACATTAAGAAAACAAAAATAATGACAACAGATGTCTGATGAAAAACATTCCACAAGGCATGTTGCATGCATTCTAGGTTTAAATCATGGCACTGAAAATAGTTTCTAGTACTGATCCTTGAAATATTACCTAAAGCTTCATTTATGAATTATAATGTGTCTCTAAAAGTATTCAAGAAAACCAACTGTTTATAAACTACTGCTGTAACAGATTCTTCTAATCTCTATTATTACTTGACAGACTTCATTTTCCATTGCTAATGATCTTGTATTACTGTACTGATTGGAAAGTTACTTAAAAATAAATTTTAAATACATTATCCAAAAATTACAAAGTAGTTTTAATCTCCATGCTCTCTAATCCCCCCGCAACTACATAAATACTAACTTTGATTTGTGTCATCATCATTTTCATGTTCTGAATCTTCATTGTCAAGACCAAGTTCCAGGAGTTCCCGGGTCCTTAAAAAAGTGAATGGCAGATCATGTTAGATGTACAACAATAAGACTATAAACAGTGATACAAAAGAAATCGGGGGGATTTAGGGAACTAGCCAGAGCCGGGAAAAGGGACTGTTCATATCCTGAGACAATGCTGGCTCCACAAGTACTAAAAGACTATGAAACTGCCCATTCAAAGAACAACCTCAGACCAAGGCAAGCATTTCCCCAGCTAACTGATCTACAAGTCTCTTGTTGTTATCCTGTATGGATTAAAATTTGTTCACCCTCATCCGACTACCACTAGACTCAGACATCCATTCTAGACCAGGATCAAACGAATATGAAAAGCAGATTGATGTTCCCAGTCTATTAGCAAAACCATTCCCTATAACTTTGAACAACCTAATTAACTGGCTTTATGCAACCATAAAAGCATAGGAGACACAAGAGGACATTTCCCATGGGATAGAACAACAAACCTGTAGTACCAACATCTGGAGCATCATGACCCAGAAAGGAGTGCAAACAGTGCAAAACAGCACCACTATACTGAGCCCAGAAATATGACCCAGAATGACACAATGATCAATGGTATTGAAAGCCTCATTCCCCTATTTCCCTCTCAGCCAGTGCTCCTCAGCAACTGTAACAGTCTGAGGAAACTAAGACTGAGTGCGCCATCTGGCAACAAATCAGTCTTAAGATTTTTCTTTTGCCTTTAAGAGTGTTTTCTAAAAAGGAAGTAAGCATTGTCACCATGAAAATATTGTTGATGAACATGTTTACATAATCGTATAGCCAGTATGTTCTTGATTCCAGGTTTAACGGTACTTTATAAAAAAAGATGCATCATCTTCAAAATAAAATTTGACTATGCATATGTACAGATTAAGGGTCTGATACAAATTACTGAAATACCCCAAAACACTTGTTTTAATTATATGTGTGAAGAGAGGGACAAATATTATCATCACCCTCCCAGCTGGACTACTACATAGATTTCCATGACACACTGTAATTGGCTTCTATACCTTTTCCGTTCTAACTGAGGTGTATCCAATGTTGTCTGTTGGTTCATTGCTTTAATCCAATAGATGAGAGCTTGAAAAACATATGCTACATGTTTCAATGAGCAGACGTCCAGAACTGGCAGAACATCAGAATGTTCATCATTGTGCGAACGCATCAAGGAGAGGGCATAGTTTAAGAAGTCCCCCCTTGCAGACATCATGCCCTGTCGAGCACTGAGCAATGTGGCACGCCTATAATCATAAACAAACAAACAAAAAATACACATTATAGATGCTAGGCCATAAAATGGGTGATTACTGTGTGAGAAATACTTGCACTGGAGTTGGATTGCTGCCATGATGTCTTGGATTGGAATCATTATTTTTGGAGCTGGGTGGGGTGGGGGGCTCTAATGCAACATGCAATTGTTATGATATTTCTTCATACCTTCTACCCTCCAAAGTTCTTAGGCTAGCTTCCTCACGTGCCGTCATCCTCTCCCTCCTGTTCGAGTTCTGTGATGCATGCAAGGGATGGTTTGGGTGCCCTGGGTCTCCAGCAGATGCAAGTGCAGAACCATAACGGAGTTGAGCTTCAGTGGAGTCCATAATGCTCACCATCCAATTCCAAGTAGGAATAAGTTTTTCCTCAACATAGTTCTTAAAAAATACAAAAAAAAAAAAAAAACCCTGTGACTGTCAGTTATCCACTATCTTACACACACAATGAGAAACAGACAATCCATTTTGTGTCATAAGAATTTAAACCAATTCTAATCCATTAAATTTTTTATGGTATTTCTCTGCTCAGTTTATACACGACATCTACTTTGTTTGCAGATTCCCCTGTATCACAAGGTGAGAGAAACACTGTACAGCGTGTAATTTTGTATATAAATGTAGTAAGTTATTTTTAAAATTATGTGGAGGGAGAGGAAAGCAATGTGAACAGATAATCGTTTTTGTTAAGGTGGCCTGAATCCTGCCCCAATTTTTTGAAGAGTCATAGTGGAGAGTGATAGTGGGAAGCTTGTTTCACTTTCAATGCCATAGGCAAATTTCCCTAAAATTTTAGGAGTGGGGCTTACGTAACTCTGGAATAGACAAGTAGGCTGAAGCCTCTCTCCCTCAACAAAGACTTGTTGGGGCTGCCTGGCACAGCTTTTCTGGTCCACAGCCTCCAGATATATTTTCTCATCAGACTGCAATGCAATGGAACAATGTTTTTGTTTCCTTCAATCTGATCCAGCTATAGACCCAGAAGCTTAACAGTTATAATGGACAAACCTAGGCACTTTGTCTTCTCTGAAGTAAGTAAAGCTTCAGAGAGACTTGCATGCATATTCAATCTTTGGTCATTCTCAATTTTCCTACACCCACTTGAAAATTCATCTGGGCCACCCCCTCCCACCAGCTTTTTTGCCTCACTAGCACAGTATTATCTACAGGTTCCCAGGCATCATGCCCATGGTTAAGCCTCTTCTATCACAGGGGAACAACAGAAAGGAAGTGGAATACACTGCCTCAGAGTGTGGTGGAGTCTCCGTCTTTGGAGGCTTTTAAGCAGAGGCTGAATGGCTATCTGTCGGGAATGATTTGATTGTGTATTCTTGCATGGCAGGGGGTTAGACTGGATGGCCCTTGTGGTCTCTTCCAACTCTATGATTCTATGACTAATGACTTAGAGGGGCCACAGAGAGGTTGGCTTGCATGCCAACCTGTTTCCAGCGTCTCTCATTTTGCCTACTGTTAGAGAGAAGGGCAGATGCAAGTTTGCATGGGTATGTAGGCAGGTGGCCACTGGACTGGCAAATACGACTGTCTGTGAATGGATGTGCATGCCCAACCCCTTCAGACTCTGAACCTGGCCACTGCTAGAATGAGGATCTCAACATAAAACAGGATCCTTGTTTGTGAACTAGGCAGTACTTCAATAAGTACACTGACCCTTCTCCTGTACAAAATGCCAGGCGAGTAAAGTTGTTGTTGCTACACAAAGAGGGAATGCCACTCATTAGATGAAAGGAAAAGGGGGTTTTTACAGGACAAAGAGGAAAGGAACAAAACTAGTGGGCAATGAGCACATAATTAAGGTGGGCACATAACTAAGGCGATGACTAAAAATGTATATATAGCAAGATGGAAGTCTCTCTCTCTCTCTCTCTCTGGCTTTTCCTCGTAAGCAAAGATTCAGGAAGGACTCATCCCGCATTTTCTGCAAGCGTGCTGATGACTGAAAAGGCCAATCTGAAATAAACAAGTCTGGTTGCAGAAAGCACAGCAGAAGGTCTCCTTGGGTGATGTTTCCAGGTTGTGATTCTTTCTGCGTTATCGTTTCTCTTCAAGACTTGTTCGTCGTGAGTTCTCAAATAAGGCTGCAGCATTGTGGATAGTGCGTCTCCATGCCTCCCGATGTGAGGACAGGGCGGATCATAGTTGGTGATCAATTTGGCTGAGCCTGAGATGTTGTTTCAGGGAGTCCTTGTATCGCTTTTTTGGAGCTCCCCTCTTACGCTGACCCATGGCGAGTTCACCGTAGAGTACTATTTTGGGGAGGCGATGGTCCTCCATCCTAGAAACGTGCCCTGCCCAGCGCAGCTGTGTTCTCAATATCATGGCCTCAATGCTGGTGATCCCTGCTTGCTCAAGGACAGCAACATTCGTCACATAGTCAGTCCAGTGTATATTTAGGACTGTGCGTAGACAGTGCTGATGAAAGCGTTCAAGGAGTCATAAGTGTTGGTGATACGTGACTCATCTTTCAGACCCATAAAGGAGAATAGACAGTACAATGGCTCTATACACACTGATTTTTGTGCTTCGCCTCAGGTGTTTGTTACTCCAGACTCTTTTGTAAAGTCTTCCAAATGCACTATATGCCTTTGCTAAATCTGTGATCGATCTCTTTGTCAATCTTGGCATCTGAGGAGATGATGCTTCCCAGGTAGGTGAACTGCTGAACAGACTTAAGTACAGATGTGCAGGCTGGTAAAGAACTTCCGTTTTCTTAGTACTAAAGAGTTAAAAGGTTGTAGGTAAATTTGGCTTTAAAAATTTAAACTTGGAAATCAAGATACTTCTGTTGCATCTTACCTGGAGATTTACTGCATCTTGGTATGTCAGCTTCACTGCAGCTGGGATCTGAGAGTACACCAAATGATTGTACTTGGGAATCAAGCCCATTAGATCTGATATCTGTCGGATCACAATGCTGTAAGCCCTTGCCAAACTGCTTGCTGATGTTAAATAGCTACTAGCATTGCTGGCCTCAAGGGCTGCCGCTGCCGCTGCTGCACTTGTACTGATGGTACCACTCCGACGCAGGTTTGATGGGTCAATGTAAATTAAACCTGCGGAACTTGCTAAAGGCAGAAAGAAAAGATATACAGAGATCAACAGGTGAACAAAAGCAAGCTTGAGTATTTATTCCAAAGAAGATAGTGACGTTTCATCCTGTTCATTCCATAAAGCTTACATAACCAACAAGTACTACACAGCAGCTTCTGGGCAATGTTGATAGACTCAAACACAATATTTCCATATTGGCAGCCCCCTTAACAAGCTTTTACCTATGTAAGCCCCTTAGCTAATAAATCATAAAAGGCAGACACAGTGGTGTACAAAACAAACTTTCAGAATACCTGCTGGAGCAGAGGTACTGGATGGTGCAGTGCTAGTTGTCCTCTGATTCTGGGTATTACGCACAGCCCACTGCATTGAGCGGGGTGCTTGGGCAGCACCATTGGCATGAGAGCTACTTGTTGTTCGCTCCAGAGGCTCATCTAGCATAAATGTCTCTTGCTCTATATCATCACTCTGGCTGCTACTGCTATCAGAATCACTGGTGTCATTTGACTGGGAATCGTCCTCAGAAAAAAATGCCGGCACACTGCTAGCACCTGTGGAACAGATATAAATCATGAGAAGCACACCTTTAAATTTTCTTGTAGAAATGGATCTGTTAAGGGACTCAGTGACTGCTAAACTAATGTAATCTCATTGATTTATGTGGGATTATCTTGTTTAGTGGACCAGATTGCCAGTTATACTATGATACTCTGTTCTTCTACAGTAAACTTTTTAAAAAGTCAATCTTTTCCAGCCTAATGCGTTTTCCATATTGTCAGCACTATTTGTTTTATACATTTTAAGTTTTGCATTTATACTACAGAAAAGACAGTTCACACAGTCAGAAGTACATAACTCTTATAAGGCTCTCCCCCCCCCACACACACACACAATCAAACTCTTTGAGACTTAGAGCCATTTTAAAAAATGGAGTCAATCTACTGATGCAAAAATTTAATGAAATCGTGACTGAAGGCTAATAAAAAATATATTACCTGCTTCTGATCCTGCGGTAGCTGCTGTGACAACACTTCTGCGCCCACTAGCATTGTCCTGGTTGCTATGGTTACTCTCACTGTCACTTTCAGTTTCTGCTGCCGCTAGTAGATCCAGCTCCATATCACTTCCTAATGTGAAGTGTATTAAATTTATGGAACTACGTTAATACAGTAGACTACAATATAGAATAGTTCAGATTGTTTGAAAAGGTATTTTACATTTTAATCACTCCTGCTGCTTACCACCACCATAGAAAACCATGTATTTTTTCCCCAGTCTCCTGTTTTTCATAGTCATGGGTGTAGCTTTCTTGTACTATATACTAACACACAATTACTCCTTGCACATAGCAAGATGCCATTCTGCCAAAAGGGGATTTATTAATAAAAGGAAAGCCTGTTTTATGGACCCCTGTGCATGAAAAACTCAAGCTGGATCTGATTAAATTCACATTTGGTTCCCATTGAAATCAATGTGAAAAATAAGTCATAATGGGGGACCTAAGTGAATCTAACTTAGGCTGCAAGCCTATGTGCATTTGCCTAAAAGTAAGACTCACAAAAAATAAGTAGGTTTTACTTTTCAGTAATCTGCACAGGACTACTTTGTATGTCTGGACCCAAAACTGCAGGTGAAATGCAATTCAGTTTTTCTGCTAATGAAACTCATTTTGTCAGTAGAACAAAGGCTGATCCCTCTCTGCTGCAGCTCCCCGCACATTCTCAATATCTGCTTGGAAGGGTTGGACAACACCACAGAGCAGATTTTCAGAGGATACTGAAAGGGGAAAGAGGAACAGAGAAATTCTAACTGTATGAACGAAAGGTTGATACCTACCTTGAATTATTATTCTAAGGAGGCTGAAGGAACAATCCACAACATGTGGGTTAATCCCTTACATGAAACTGTTTGAGGCAGCAGCCCCCAAATTTCTAATCCGTTGCAGCCACTGACTACTTAAACCAGTGTTTCTTAACTGGGGTTCCACAGAACCCTAGGGTTTCACGAGACATCCCTAGGGGTTCAGCGAGAAATATTAACGAGATCTTAACAAGACCTGTTGGGCTTTAGGATCCAGCTCTGTCCCAGCTGCCTCCACCAGCCTGTCCTCCTCCTCCAGGGCTGATGGCTGGCCAGGTTGTTGTTGTTGGTGTGTGTGTGTGTGTGTGTGTGTGTGTGTAAGAGAGAGACACAGAGAGAGAGAATATGCGCAAGCCAGCGGGAGGGGCAGGACAAGAAACGGTGGTGGTGGCGGCAGCCGAACGAGTAAGAGCAAAAGTAACCCAGGGCGGTGGGAAGTAGAGCCAGGGAGACACACTTTGGTTCCTCCGTAAGCAGCAGTGGTGCTTTGGGCCGAGGTAGGGGGGGAGGACATGGGGACCCCAATGGCGAGAACTTCAACTGGAAGGCTTCACTGATGGAGGAGCCAAGCAAAGGGGGGTTGGTGGTGGCGAAGGAGGAAACTTTCCCTCATGGTCCCTGGTGAATTCACAGCCATGTTAGGAATCTGGCGGTTGGGGGCTGGGAACTCTCTGGCCATGAAAGGACAAGAGAAAGCAGAAAGGCAGGCGAAGGAAGACAAATTATTTTGCTTCCCTTTGTACTTAGTGGGCAAGTGGAGGCATGTTAAGGTTGACTAAGCATGAGGGTGGTTAATGTTTCGAGCTAACGCCTGGCCGTTTCAGTGTGGTTTTTAAAGTCAACAGATCCAGTTTAGACGACAATGTACATCTTTGGCATTAATTGGGGTGATGGGGGGGCTCAGGAGATGTATATAGGGGGCAGGATGTGGCCTTTCCCCTCCCTTTTGAGGCCTTTCTCCTCCCTTTGCTGACACTACAGTATAGGCCAGTGGTTCTTAACCTAGGATCCAGACACGCTCAGGGGGCTGTGATGTCCTCACAGTGGGTCCACGAAGGCTTGAGAAGTTGCTTGGCCCACCTCCTCCCTGCAGTGGAGTGGCCAAGTGACAGGACTGAAGGCAAAGAATGGCTGGCTCACTTGGCCTGTGCATTGCCATTCAATCCGCTCTAGCCACAAACTTGCAGGAAGAAGCAGGAGAGAAGTCTTCCCTCCCCCTCCTGTGCCTCTGAGGGAAAGTTTCATGGATAGTATAATTGTATTATTGTTATCGTTGTCATCGGCTATTATTGTCAGGTTGCTGTTGTTGTTATTACTATTTTAAATCTTGAGTTAAGTCTTGGAGGTCCACGGCACCAAAAAAAGCTAAAGGGGGTCCCTGGTAAAGAAAAGGTTAAGAGCCAGTGGTATAGGAAAGTAGTGACAGCAGGGGATGCTTTTCCTCATAACCTTCACCCTCCCCAATACTCCCTCTGTGAGTCGGAGTCAGTCCAAGTGTCCTCAATAGGGCTTCTTCAAGTGGAGCAGCCCAAGTACACCCCAGTAATGCCCCTGTTTAAAAAGTGCTCGTCCCTTGCCACCCTCCCCACCACCCGCCCCGCACGCACACACTCCTCCCTCCCCACCTTCCCCACTAGTCATAGTAGTTGAAAATACATGCCCTAATCCACCTTGATATCATTGTTTTGGATGCCTTTTGTCCCACTGATTTCTGATTATACAACACAAATAAGGCTTCTGTATTTCTGTTTTCCATTCTCTTCAAATATATTTTTACTGCTCTACACAAACCCAAAGTGTGCCACCTAACTTCCTCTGGATGTTTCAGCTTCAGGCAGAAGGTAGGTAAATATATTACTTTGCTGACAAGGACACTTGCAAAATTCTTTGGAAGCAACGAGGGATCCAGTGTTAAAACTATTCTATCTTCCTCAAACACGCACAAATTTGGGTTCACAGATAACTCAGATACTTTTCTCGCTGATGTTACTGCCACCAGAAAAGCAACCTTTAATGACAGCATTCTTAACAATGCTTCCCACATTGGCTCAAATGGGGCTTTTGTTAACTTGTTCAATACCAAAGTAAGATCCCATGATGGGAATCAGTGAACAGTTGGTTCTGCAGACGAAGCTGCGCCTCTCACAAATCTCTTATGTGGATGTGTTGGCAACTTATCTTCACCACAATGTAGTACCACAGGCAATGCAGCAACTTGTCATTTTAGAGTATTAGGTCTGAGCCCTTTCTTCAAACCACCCTGCAAATATGCTAGAACTTGTTTCACTCCTATTTCATTGAAACCTACACCTTTTGTCATGTACCACTTCTGAAATTACTTCCAAGTCCTGTTGTATATATCTGTGTGAACTGTTTTCTAGATGCCGTGATCCTCTGAATACTCTTGCAACTTTAATCTTGACCTTTCAATACCCATGCAGTCAGTGCGAACCACTCTGGGTTTAGATGGAATATGGGTCGCTGATTTAATAGGTCTGTCCTATTTGGTAACTTCCATGGTGGTTGTACTGACAACTGTAACAGAAGTGGGTGTTGGGGCGTAGAAAGACGCGCTGTGTCCACCACGTCCACCTGCAGAGTTGTTCCATGTCGACAGGATGCCAAGGAGAATACCCACTGGGGTATTTCAGATTTAGAACCCCCATTGTGTTTGAGCACCATGAAAAACAGAGAATAAATGCCTCTGAATCTCTGATTTTGAGGCACTTCCTCTATTGTAGTTATTTCTAACAGAAGATAAATCTGCTGAACAAGCTCTCTTTTTTCAACTTTTTTGATATCAGCGATGGAAGAAATCTTTCTTTTGAATTTTCTGAAACTGAACACTGTAATCTATTCATACTATCTCAAGGACCACTTGTCCAAAATTATTAAGTTCCACAAATGACCAAAATGAAGAAGTCTTCCTCCCACTGGTATTCTTCTTAAGTCAGTACTGAGCCTTTCCACACCTCTTGGAGTGGCTGGCCCCTCTCCTAGCTTGATGTTGTCCCTGCTGCTTAATCTGGACTAATTCCACTGAGGCTTACAGGATCTGTAGTCCCTTGGCCCTTTGATAGCCTCTTCCTCCTCAAAAGGAGTAAGATTCATTCTTGAAGTATTTCCTATCTACTTTCTTGTTTTTGAACGGTTGATAGAACTTGCTTCTTATCTTTTCTCTCTACAGTATAGATGGTCAAACATTAATTACTGATAAAGCCTCCATCCTGAATCGATGGGCTGAACACTTTCAAAGTCTTTTTAGTGCCAACTGAGTAGTCCAAGGCTCAGCTATCCAACATATCATACAAAACCCGATGAAAAATGAATTGGACATAGCTCCCACTTCGGAACAGACCCTTAAGGCCATACAGCAGCTGAAAAACGGCAATGCAGCTGGGATTGATGGAATCCCACCTGAAGTTTGGAAACATGGAGGTCATGTACTCCATGATAAATTCCACGAACTCCTTGTGAATTGCTGGGAAAAGGGGAACTGCCATCAGACCTCCGAGATGCAGTCATCATCACCCTGTACAAGAAAAAAGGAGCAAAATCCGATTGCTCAAACTATCGAGGCATAACATTGTTCTCTACTGCTGGAAAAATCCTTGCAAGGATACTCCTGAACAGATTAGTTCCTGCCATTGCAGAAGAACTTCTTCCTGAAAGCCAATGTGGCTTCAGAGCCAATAGGAGTACTACAGATATGGTATTTGCCCTTAGACAACTGCAAGAGAAACGTAGAGAGCAGAACAAGGGTCTCTATGTAACATTTGTTGACCTCACCAAAGCCTTCGACACCGTGAGTAGGAAAGGTCTGTGGCAGATCCTGGAAAGACTAGGATGTCCCACCAAATTCCTTAAAATGATTATCTTGCTACACGAGGGACAGCGTGATCAAGTCAGATATGGCTTGTCAGAGCCCTTTCTAATAATTAATGGAGTGAAGCAAGGTTGTGTTCTTGTGCCAACTTTATTTACAATCTTCCTTCAGCATGATGCTCCAAAGGGCTACGGCAGAGCTCGAAGAAGACGACAGCATTTATATACGTTACCGTACTGATGGTAGCTTGTTTAACTTAAGCCATCTGAGGGCTCGCACTAAGACTCTAAACTATCTAGTCCGTAAGCTGCTCTTCGCTGATGATGCTGCCTTGTTGCCCACACAGAAGCAGCTCTCCAGCACCTAACATCCTGCTTCGCAACAGCTGCAGAGCTGTTTGGGCTGGAAGTCAACATGAAGAAAATGGAAGTTCTTTACCAGCCTGCACCACAGGACGAACACCACCATCCCCACATTGCCGTCGGCAACTCTGTGCTTAAGTCCGTTCAGCAGTTCACCTACCTGGGAAGCATCATCTCCTCAGATGCCAAGATTGACAAAGAGATCGATCACAGATTAGCAAAGGCACATAGCGCATTTGGAAGACTTTACAAAAGAGTCTGGAGTAATAAACACCGGAGGCGAAACACAAAAATCAGTGTGTATAGAGCCATTGTACTGTCTATTCTCCTTTATGGGTCTGAAACATGGGTCACCTATCGCCACCACTTACGACTCCTCGAACGCTTCCATCAGCGCTGTTTACACACAATCCTAAATATACACTGGACTGACTATGTGACAAATGTTGCTGTCCTTGAGCAAGCAGGGATCACCAGCATTGAGGCCATGATATTGAGAACACAGTTGCGCTGGGCAGGGCATGTTTCTAGGATGGAGGACCATCGCCTCCCCAAAATAGTACTCTACGGTGAACTCGCCATGGGTTAGCGTAAGAGGGGAGCTCCAAAAAAGCGATACAAGGACTCCCTGAAACAACACCTCAGGCTCGGCCAAATTGATCCCCAACAATGGTTCGCCCTGGCCTCACATTGGGAGGCATGGAGACGCACTATCCACAATGCTGCAGCCTTATTTGAGAACTCACGCTGAACAAGTCTTGAAGAGAAATGACAACGCAGAAAAAATCACAACCCGGAAACATCACCCAAGGAAGCCTTCTGCTGTGCTTTCTGCAACTGGACTTGTCTATCTCGGATTAGCCTTTTTAGTCATCAGTGCGCTTGCAGAAAGTGTGGGATGAGTCCTTCCTGAATCTTCGTTTGTGAAGAGAAGCCAGAGAGATGAGTAGTATTCCATTCAGAACTAATTAAGTTGGTGAACATTTCTGGCAATGGTATCTGAATGCCTTTGTTGGAACCTGTTGCGTTATTCTAGTCAACTTGCTAGCCCTTTGTTGCACCTTAAGGATCTCCTGACCTGAAGCTCCATGCTTACGTAAGCCTAATGTAATTAGCACTTTCCTCAGCAATCCCTTAAAATGCTTAACCTCAAGCAGCTTTCTTTTGCTACCTTCCTTTCCTTCCTCTTCTTCAGAATCATCCTCACTTTCACTCTGATTCATCTCCATTATTTCCAGAATCTGAATTCAACAGTGCTAATTCTACATTGTCCTCTATTATCTGGATTGTCTGCTGTAACAACATGCCTTGTTTCTTCTTTACATTTCTTACGTTTATCAGAAAGAACAATGGCACTACCTTCCTTCCCCCCACACATGGAATTAATTATCTGCTCCTGGACACCAACATTTCTAATTGATGCATTTGACTGCATTGTACTGTTCTCATTCAATGAATTCATTCCCATCAGGTTTTAAGTAAATGATTTACTGAATCAATCTTGACTATGTAATGATGACTGAATTCTTGCTTGAACTTCTGCCTTCACTGTATCTCTGATCATGTTTCTCATTGCAGCAAGTTTCAACTGAAGAGTTTGCACTGTGGAGTTTGGCTCATCAAGACTAATCATAATCTCCTGTGCCTAAGATGGATTCTCCATCATTAAACATGTAAGGTAAAGCATAAATTGATTATGAGTGTTTAATTCCTGGTTTATGTTTAAATGTAAATGTACCCCTTTTTCTTCCACAGCTTGCTGTGTCTGATTCACTCACCCATTCACCATGTCAAGCATTGTGTGCAACTGCATACTTGACTGCTTAGCCACTCCTGATTGGGTTATCACCTTTGGCTCTACTCTACTTCTGTGTGGAATCTAACTTTTCAAGATGGCGCCTGGGCGTCGCGGCTGAGCTAACAACCTCCATGGACCCTTTGCCACCCTGAAGAGGCTTGCCAGGTACACTTCTTAGCTTCAGCTTAGTTGTAGATTTTTCTTTTCTAGCTTGACTGCACTGCTCTTGCTCTGTCTCTAACTGGTTGTCCACTGCTAAAGAGACCAGCCTTCCATTTCACTTCTGCTTGAAGTTATAAATATTTTCTTTATTAGCAACTCCGCTCCTGACTCGGAGACACATCATTCACTAGCCACATGAACTTTTGTTATAGCCAAATTATGCCACTTGCTCTGATTGATTTACAGACTCACAGTCTTGGGAAAGCTTACTGATACAATACCACCATCCACCTGTCACCTCCTCTTTTCAGAAGGCAAATGTGATCCTCCTTATCTCCATCCAAATTGATTTGTTTGCATTTTTCTTCAACAAATTGGATGCCATAGCGACCTCACTACTTATCTGAGTCCTGCCCTAATTTTTATTAATTTGCTTAAATTAAAGTTAGATTACAGAAAGAAGGGGAAAGAACAGAAAACTCAACCAGTTGGCAAGGCAAGAGAAAATAAACTGAGGCGAGAGTGTACAAGGAGTCAATGGCTGCATGGATTAGAATTTTGGGGATGCCTGCCTCAAACAGAATGGTGCAAGTGATTAACCCACATGCTGTGACGTACTCCTCCAGCCTACCTAAGAATGGAATTTCACACTTAGGCAATACTGGCTTCCATCCATTATAGTTGTAAGGGACTAACACACATGCTCAAATATACCGTCTTCATCGTGCTCATCATGCTGTCCTTCTGCTTCAGCATTTTCCTCGCCATGTTCTTCTTGTTCATCATGATGGTCCTCCTCTCCAGCTACCCCCTCAACTACTTCAACCTGGAACAAGAAATGCTTACACTAGGCAATATTTTATGAACTTCAGGGATATATAGTGCACAAATTAAGTCAATTTAATGGACACTTTAGACTTGCAGCTTCTGTTCTAACTGATTAAGAAGTTTGCTATCTAAGAAAGATCAGATAATGTTACATTGTTTTCTAAGACACTCCATCACAATATTTATTTATCTAAATATTAAAATATTGATATCCAACCCTACATTATAACTTCTCTGTGTGGCTGGTTTACAATATCAGTTTAAACAATGTAACACTTAAAACAAAAACAAATTAAATGTTTCTGTAGACATATTAAACAATTGAAAACTTTCTGCTGCTACAAGCTACCATAGCATTGTTTTTAATCTTTTATAACAGCAAGTTGTACATGTTTTGGTATCTGTTGTTGTTCTGTGATTTCACGTTGCCTGCAACTTACACAACTGTATCATAGGGTTTTCTTAGCAAGATTTATTCAGAGGTTTTCCTCTAAGATTGAGAGGATGCGGCTTGTCCAAGGTCACCTAGTGGTCTCCATGGCTAAGCAAGTATTCAATCCCCTAGTCTGACAAGGTATTAGACCAACACTCAAGCCACTATAACATGCTGGCTCATCTATTTATTGGTAAGTATTCAAAGCAATACAGCTGTAACAATACAGGCTGTGTACTATGCTCCTGTATCAAATGAATTTAGCTTCCAAACAATCACTTACTTTAAAATAAATACAATTTTCTTATTGAAAACAATTAAGACAATAACCTCTTCCACATCTGCTGACACTATGTCATCTTGTTCCTCATCTCTACCACGAACAGGCTGAGACTGACTGATCCGCCTTTGCTGTGGATTCCTAATGATATAGGAGGATTGAGACTGACTAGAGCTGTAAGAGAAAGAGGGGGGAAAACTGAAATATATTAAGAAAATTGACACAATTCAATTTTCTTCTCTTCATACAAAAGAACCAATTTAAAATGGAGTAAAGAACATGTGGCCCTATGGATATTGTTTCAGCACAACTCTCCTAAGCTCTCTCAGCACGGACTATTATATTTTACTTATTCTATTTATTATCCTCCTGCCTTTCTTTCAACAGTGTGATCCAAAGTGGCTCACAACATTTTTATTTACTCATTTTATTTATTAAAATATTTCTATCCCATCCCCTTAACATGAGATCTCAAGATAGCATAAAATTAAAACAATATAAACAATTTAAAACAATTCCAGATAAAAACAATAAAATAATCTAAGCAGGATAAAAGCATATTAAACAGATTACCAAGTTAAAACAGCAAAAAAAAAAAAACCAACAACAACAACAAACAGCTAAAACAGTGAAAATCACATACATCTACACTCTTTAAAAAAAGACTTTAATAAAAAGCCATGACTGAACAAAATGACAAGTACAGCAAAAACACAATAAGTTATGTTGAAATGTATGTTGCACTCAATGAAAAAGGATGGCGGAAGCTGCAGTCCAACACCATCTAGAGCAGGGTTTCTCAACCAGGTTTCCCTAGTTCCATAAGCAGTTGCTAGGGGTTCCATGAGATATTGAGATTGGAAAAAAAATAACATTTTTAAAGCTGTTGATATAATAATTATTGGACAGGGGTCCCCTGAGACCTGAAAATTGTTTCAAGGGTTCCACCAGGGTAAAAAGGTTGAGAAAGGCTGATCTAGAGGGCCACACATCTTTAATGTTATAGACAGAAGATCTTCCATAACTACATAACCTATCGGAATTGCCTCGCCCCAAGAATATATTAATAATAGATTATGACATAATTATTTATGAAATATCAACTTCTCTTCTATATAACCACTACTGTCTTCTAGATACATTTGAAGTAGTAGTAGATTCTGCAATATATTTTGCTACCCTTCTAAAACTACATGAATGCTCCATTATCATTCTAAATATTCTGAGCTTCCTTAGTGTGACAGAAATGTGACAACCCTTAAAGGGCTTGTTTGTATAGGAGTACACCACTAGTGTCTATCACTCTGATATAAATCTATTGCAAACGTGAGAACACAATACTCTTCCAATGAGTATATACAATACTATTTTAAAAGGTGTAATTATAAAAATAAACCACGCAATGCAATTACCTGCTGGACTGATCAGACGATGGCCGTGGAGGCAACGGTTCAACTGAGAACAGTTCCTCACTGCCCTGCATAGCATCTATGCTAGTGCTTGCCAAAGTGAAAGGTGCTGTAGGGCGTGCAATACCCATTCTGACTGGGATAATGAGGGATTCTGCTACATTGCACAATTCTTCCACAGCATATGGTAGCAAAGCTTGGAATACACGCTTACATTTTCCAATTGGCTGTGGAATAAAGTTACTGGAAAACAGAGAGAACAGAAAATATGCAGATTGCATTTGTAAAAAAAAAAAAAAGAATACATAAAACAGGCAAAATATGGTAGCTTTTAATTAATGGTTTTGTCTCCACAGAACTGAAATATAATTGCTCTGTTGCCATATTCAGACCA